>CM008253.1:620984-1241969 GCA_002287475.2 Pyrrhoderma noxium | reverse complement strand
TGGATCGAATACTTGTACTAGCCAGTCATCGCTTGCTACTCGCTTTCTCTATGCCATCTATAGCTTATGACGGCTAGATGATCTTTGGTTAGAACACGAGGCGATTGGAAAACCACAACCTGCTACTACGGATTGATTCAAGGATAGATCAACTGTGCCGCGTGACTGTTACGGACAATACTGCTGCCCATCCAGCCAGACGCAACTCCCTGCGTAGATCAGGCCGCTCGCATTGCAGGTCATCCCTGATTCCCTGATCCGCCATTGAGTATACAGTATTACCATTTTTGGTTCAAACTCTAGACTGCTGTCAACTGTCAAAAAGCGCTTATCATTTGTCGTTCTATCCAACTGGCTTCTGTTTATGACTGCTTCTCCGATAAAAATGGCGTTGGAATAAGCATTGAGAATCCTGTTGGATCACCCCAGTTCATTGTCAAGACTGTGGGAAGTCCATCCTGTGCAGTGGCGGCCGGACATTCAGTACCTCTGTTTTCGTCTTACTCCTTAAGGAATGAATCTGGATTCTCTATTTGCTTCCGTCAGCCAGACTTCACATACTGATTTGAGAAGAAATTACTATGTTTCTCGGTTGCTAATTGCTTAGCAAGTGGCATATGCAGAAGAAGGCTCCCCTCACTGTCCCTTTTGGCATGAAGAAATTCTCGCCATCATCCTACATACATATTCAATTTCATATATTTTAAGCTCGCTTCAGTCGCTTTCTAACCGATATTCTCTATTCTCCGTATTTCAATTCCAGCTTTGCTAACTTTATTTTCACGTAACAGACCACCGGTTCGAGGAACAACTCCGTCGTCATGAAACTGGTTTTCCAAGAGCAATGGGCATCACTGCTCCTAACCTTTCTCCTGTTCAATCCTTACATAACGGGCCACAATTGTATCCATCCCCGACCCATTCAATTCATTCTATGCAGGCAATGCGTTTTGCTCTTCCTTCTTCTCCTCCACCATCTTCCCAACATCGCCGTGCTCGCCAAACTATCAATACGCATCCTCGTGAAATGCCTATTCAAAGCCATGGTGATCAAGAAGTAAACCGAAATTTTGCGTTCCCTTCTAATCGACCCGATCCTTCCTTCTCTTCTCGCACCTCTGATTTCAGTGGGAGTCCTTTAGAGAAACTAGGACGTACTCGAAGAAGTACAGTTTCAAGTATGGTCGTTACTACGGAAGCTAATGTATCAAGTTCGAATACTAATGCTGCTGCTGCTGCGGCCGGTCTATTAGGACTATCCGCGTCGTTGCCTCAGTCCTCTACCTTGGCTACTAAAAAGGGAGACGAGCCGGAAAAGCCGATGGCAATGGATGTTGACACGCACCCTCTAGCTTCTAATACCAACCCTCTGACATCGGCCGGTTTTATCCGCCCTCGCTCATTGGATAGATCTATCTCAGACGCTGACGTATCTGCGGACGAAGGTGATTCTAACGATATTGGAGAAGAGTCGGCGGATGCGGATGAAGAAGAGGAGGACGAACTTGCTTTCGACCAGGATGATGATTTAGCCTCAGTAGGTCACACTGCTCCAACAAGCGTCGATTCTCACCACGATGTATCAATGTCAAAGGATGAAAAGAGAAAGGATTCGTTAAAAGATGCAAGTACTAAAATGGCCACTGGATCTAACGATAGCGTCAGCACCAATGCTACTACACGTATCGAAAGAAAATTTAGTGACAATAGTTCAAACGAGAAGCGAGAAAGTGGAGAAACAGGTGCCAATCATGATGGCGAAGGAAATTCGGCAGGTACAAAGGCTAGTGGTGGAGGGAATGACGGCAAAAGACATACTTGCCCGCATTGCACGAAAAGATTCAACCGACCTAGCAGTCTTAGGATCCATCTCAACACACATACAGGTGCCAAACGTAAGTTAACCCCGACTAACTATCACTACATGTTCTAGAACTAATTGTCTATATTTTCAATGTCCACTCATATTTCTCCTTTCTCCTGAACGTCCCCCCATTTAACGATTTCGTGGCGATTATTACCCCTGATCATTGCAACCATGGATTTAACGGCGTTAATCTCTTCATCGGGACGTACCGGTTTGGTATAACGTTTTACTTCCGTCGCCTATTCACCTTCGGGATTTGGTGACAATGTCCTATCCCTTACTTGTCGCCACGAACCACATCTCACCGGTATCTCTTTGTTCACAATCTCTGGGTATAATTTTCGGGTATACAATCGATTTTTTTCTTCAAAAAAAAAAAAATGACCCCCACCAAAAAACCACCCAAACTAATCGTCGCACATCGATCTCTCAATCATTCTTTGATTATATATAAAATCATTTGATGGTCGTAACTTATGGGTGATCTCTCGTTTGCCCACTGATATAAATTACTCTACCCTTTGATATCGTAATTGATATCTCCGACAATGATCTGGCATAACTATCCTTTTTCGGCTGTGCCACCGGTCTTCTTTACCCACTGAACTCTGTACACTCTCAACACTGCATTCCGAACGAATTGTGGATTAACGTTAATCCATTGGTTTCACGGGGAACCTGTTGTATTCCCTTATGATTCTCTGACGTATACGGTGTCCGTCTTGTCAGCGTTTGAATGCCCTTATCCGGGCTGTGGTAGACAGTTTAATGTGTCAAGCAATATGCGCCGACACTATCGGAACCATTCTTCTCCGGCGGGACTCCCTGTATCAAATGCAATGCCTCAGACTCCCGGTGTACTCAGCCTGCATTCTTCTGTCCAACTTGAACGTGAACGGACCGAACGAATCCGTCTACAAGTTCAGCACCAAGCCTCATCATTATCTCGATCTATACATCCCGGCGACAGGAATATCTATGGGCCGCACTCCTCTGGATTACCTCTACATCGCTCTCCTCAGGCTCCTAGCTCTTATCGCGCGCCCATAGGCATTTCGCGTGAACTAGAGCAAGAGATGCTATGGAGGGAGCGTGAGAGGGCACTAGGACAGGGTCCTCCGGGTTATCAATCTTATTCGCAAAGAGTTCCTGTTGATTATCGTACAGCAGGATCTCATATGGCTTCAACACAAGGCATCGTTCCTGGTACTATGGCTACTCGTCCAGGTCAAATACCTCAACACGCTGATATCCGTCCTCAGGCAGGTACATTATATGCATCCCGGTCGGAATCCCATCCATACCAAGCACATATTCTTTCGCATTCTCACCCTCCACCAAATCGCGAGCGCTATGGATCGATGTCTGGATCGGGTTCCCCTTCTCCAGCGTTTTCACCAGGACTTTCACATGCAATGTCGCTTCCATCACGGAGTGGTTGGCAGAGACATGCTCATACACATAGTGCGCCCGCTTTTGCAGGGTCAGTCTACGGACCCTCACCACCACACGAGAGGGTTGAATTACCGCCGCTTAGGATGACTCAAGTAGGCTCACCCCCGGTACGTGAGCGGATATTGCCCCCACCCGCAGGACATAGCAGGAGTCACTCATTGTCAGTGACCGGTGATCGTACTCCTGCTGCTTCCACGTACAATGAGGCGCGTGAAGAGGAGTATAGTAAATGGGAACGACGGGAACGACGAGATTCTACTGCTGCGCGGACAGGTCATGAGAGTGAACACGGGGACATGGCGGATTCTGCTTCAGAGTATGATACGCGTGAGATAGAGAGCCGACAGGATGTGATGATGAATGGTGTCGAGGAGCTGGGAGGAAGATCAAGGGCTAGGCACTGGAATATCGAGGGTAGAGACGAAAATTATGTCCAAACTGGTATACGAAGCTCAAGCTCAGTTGAAAGTGGACTACGCTCCTACGCGCCCTCTTCAATGCATTCTCACTATCGCTTTGGGTCAACTTCGAGCAATGATGCAATGGCGTCTAGTCCAGTAATAAATCGGGATCGTGCACATTCATATTCCCGCCCTCATCCGCATTCTCACTCATATTCCCATTCTCGTAACGGTTCAGCTTCATCTTCAGGGCATGGTCATGGGTTCGTCTCTCACCCTTATGCTCGTGCCCGTCACGCTCATAGTCGGTCGCGTGATGCTGCGTCCATTGATGAATCGCTAACTCAAACCCCTCCGGTTCCTGGCATGCCTACTCACTCTCCGCGTTTGTCATTATCAAAATCTGTCTCTCCACGTGCTACCACAACAGTATCGATAGACCTCTCATCTTCAACTTCCTCGACATCGTCTCCCCGTCAGAGAGCTGTCCTGAATGAGTGCAAAGAGTCTCTACATAATATTTCTCCCCAGATGACGTATCCATCGAAATTTCCTTCATACACTTTCCCTCCACCTCCTCCACCTGAGGGGTTAAAATCCTCTGCCCCCTCTCCAATATCTGAGTCGCGAATGGAAGTCGAAGAAGAACTGAAATAAAGAAGTAGGTCTTAAACATTGTTTCTCAATCATGCGGGTATACTTATCATTTATGTCTAGATTAAAAGATATCAATTTTCGCACTGAGAATGTTCATTTTTTTTGTTTCCACCTGTTGGGGTAACCCGTTCGTCTGTTTCGCGTTCAATTTCTCATTCGTAAAGAACTAGCGTTCTGGTCAAGTCGTCATCCGTTTTTACACTCTTATATATCTTCTTGACAGTATCATACTTCTCCCAGTATTCTTTGATCTTGCTTATTTCAACCTTCCGTTTAAACCGGAAAATTGATCTCCTTCAGCTTTTTGAGGCTTATAGCTCCCGCCATGTTTCCCATATGATCTCTTCTTTGGTTCCCCTTTTGCATATTGAGAAATATGCTTTTTTTGTTTCCTGCCCCGGGTGGCGTAGAAATCGATCAGCCTTGGTATCTACACGCTCATAAATTCATATATTTGATTGTCTTCTTGCAAACCGTTGTACTTTGTTGCGGTAATATTTTATTGTATTGCAGTTGTATGAATCGCGATGTATCGTCTAGAGCCACTCTATCTCTCCTCTGTTACTTTTTTTTGTACTCGCTTATGCTGTTCTCTTCTTTACTTGCTATTGAATTCTTACTTTTTTTTCTTATCTCCATTCTTTGAGTCTGTTTTCTTCTTTTCTTGTCTCCGTGTTTATAAACCCTCGCTGATCGCGAAGTTCTTTTTTCTTTTTATTATTCAAGGCTGTCGCCTACTTTTACTAACAACATCTGCCCCTTATTTGCATAGACAGAAATTGAAGAACTGTGTACTTATACAACAAATGTGTATAATATCCTGAAGTTGACTTGTTAATTTACTATAAATGCCAAAATCGCGTTTGCGTCATTATGAGAAATACTATGACATGTTTACACAATAAATGATATTAGTCCTAATTTATAGTGGCGTTCTGCTCTAATTTAGCTATTAATACATCATTTTGAATCCCTGGAAAGTGTTTTCCTTTCCGAATCAGATCTATACTTGTCCCTGTGTCGGAACTATTCTAGGGAAAAAATCAAGTTACCTCTGGAGCGCCGCATATCTGGCTAGTTGGCCCTTAGTCCTCTCCTATTCTCTGCCGCAGACTACCATTACTAGTAAGGTGCAGAGATACATTATAGGCACATGAATCCATTAACGTTTGAGTGTTATCGTACTTAGACGTTTTGTATAAAACATGAGTATAGAAGGAAATCTAAATAGGACTATATCTAAATACGTCTACAATATCGGAAACAGCATCTCATCCGATATCCTCAATGGTTCATATGCTTAATGCACTCGCATTAGGGGCTTTGCAATTCCAGACCCGTAGTAATTTGAATAGTGAGGTTTCCAAATTGACTATCGTATGAATTACATGTAAGACCGAGAATTAGATTCAAACATGGTATGGAGTTACGTATAAACTGACAAGAGCAGGTGGAGAGCTCTACATTGCATTTTAAATTAACCAGAAAATTTTTTTAATGATCCATCAATGTCTCATCAATGGATACATTGTAACGTAGGTTCCGCTCTTGGATGTATTACGCCTACTACATCCTTTATCAACAAAAGCAAATTTAACTGTTGAGACATTACACCGCTAATTTCCAACATAGAAATAAGTATATTAATTAACTAGATCCTGTGTCCTGCCTTGTGTTAACTTCCCTATTAATATCGAAGTTGATATTATTAATGTTGTATCATTTGTTTGTTTGTCCGTGTACACAAGGACAAACAAGTAGCTGGTGATTTGCTGTACGATTGAGGCAAGTGATCATGAAGAGATGATCAACACGAACGATCCACAAAACAACCACCTAGCTCAAGCGGGTCACGCTCTGCAGATGTCCTTTGTTTTGCCCTCAGGACCTCAAGACTCTCAAGACTCTCCTTCGTCAAACTCTCAGGGAACGAAGCGGGCCTTTGACGACTCGAACGGTCCGGCCCTGGGTTCAGCCCCCACTGGTGCACCAGCGACAGGGAGCAACCATGGACAGCTATACGAGCATGTATTCGCTATGGATGTCAATGGAAATGTAAATACGCATAGGTTTCGTACGGCGATGCCCAACGGCGCCCCTTTACCACCGCCCAATGTTGGCGCAAATGGGGGTGAGAACGAACAGCACTCAGAAGCAGATGTCACGATGACGGACGCAAATCAAAGTTTCGGTGTTGATGGGCCTGGCGGGACGACTACGAAGAAAAATGACCGGCGTCACAAGTGTACGGTTTGTGGAAAACTCTTCAATCGTCCGAGTAGCTTGAAGATACACTTGACAACGCATACTGGGGAGCGACGTGGGTATTTCTTGTTAACAGAATCGTCAAAATTGACTGATTCTCAATCGAATATACTTTCTATTCAGCGTTCCCTTGTCCATTCCAAGGCTGCGGACGCGCTTTTAACGTGTCTAGCAACATGCGTAGACACTACCGCACCCACGGTAATCGTGCTGCATCAGATAACGCGGTTGGGGGCGAACAGCCCTTGCCTCAGCTGCCACCGAACCGGGGGAGACTCCAACTTGTTCAGGATCAGAGTTGGGACCCGAATTCGTACACGCCTGGGGGTGCTTTGATGTTCCCCCCTTCACACCGTGGTCGTGGAGCTCGAGGCCGTCCGAGGACGAAAGCTATTAATAATGTACCTGGAGAGGGTGAATATACGGGAGTAGAGACCCATCAGCAGTTTAATGCTCAAGTCCCTGCATATCCTCCCCCTCCATTTGCTACACCTGGAAATCCCTATGGGACCTTCCCTTCTGGGGCGCCTATTTTTGCTCCACCTCCTAATGTGCCGTTACACATGGCTATGAATATGAATATGTCACATTTGAATTTACCCATGGGTATGATGCCTCTTGAGATGGCATTTCCAGTTGACCCAGCGCTTCAAGGTAATCAGAAGAATACGAACAACGAAGCTGACGCTGATGGTGATGCTGACGCTGACGGCGAAGCCGATGCAGATGGAGAGAGCAATGGCGGTGATGGCGAAGAGGACCCTACTGGTGAAGAAGCTACTGAAGATGAGGGACATCGTCCACAATTAACTCACTCAACCTCGAATACTCGTGCGTCAACTGGGACTTCCGATGCTCCTAAACGTGGAAAGTCGAAAGGGAAGGGTTCTGGAAAGTCCTCTGGTTCTACTAACAAATTAAAAAGTACAATTACTGGGGATGTAGTCAATATATCCAGTCCATCAAGTACTCCAGGCGCTGTACAATTCCGGCAGATCCTGGTCCCAGTGTCCGTTCCAATGAACGATCCCACACAAGCTGCTAATATAGTAGCTCAGTACCAGAAACAATATGCGCAGTATGCCCAATTTCAGCAATTTGCTCAATATCAACAACTGCAGCAGAATGCTGGTGCAGAAAATAGTGGGGCAGCAATGCCAATAAACGGCATGCAGATGAATCTCGGTAATCCGGGTGTACCCCCACAGAACTATGGTGCATACCCTCATCAAATGATGTATGCATACGCTACCAACCCTCAGGCTATTCCCCCTGCCGGACAGCTGCCTTCCCCATCTCCATCTGCCGCACCTGTAGCCCAAAGACCGGTTCCTTCTACATCTGCTGAGCGAGACCAGGCTCCTCCTCCCCAGTCTATGTCTGATGTGAAAACGGAGAATATGCCCAAGGAAATTGCTACAAATGCTGCCGATGTAGAAGGGGGGGATACTGAGCAACAAGTATCTACAGATTCACTCTCAAAGGCCGCTGAAACGGTCGCGGATGAAGTGCAAGAAATGGCGCTTACCGAGAACACCGACACAAATGAGGCTGAGGCGGCTGAAACAGACGGAGCGGAGGCTAATCCATCTAGCCCTCCGAAAAGGAAGGTAGGAAGGCCGCGAGGTAGGGGGAGGGGCCGTGGAAGGGGCCGGAAGTGATAATGAAGAAAAAAAAATCTCGTTCTAGGCAATAGTTCTATCCTTTTCGATTGTTTCATGAGGGGGGATGGAGGGTGACTCGTGCGTTTTGTCGTCGTGTATATGTATATGATCAAATCATCGTCTAGTTCTGTTTTTCCATATTGTCCTGTCGTGGATTACCGAACCCTTATTATCTCTCTCTCCGTCTCTCTTCCCCACGTTTTGATGTGTTTTAGCATCAAGTTATGCCTACCAACCACCTTGGTTATTTTTTTTTCCCCTTTGTAATAACGTGCCTCGCTTTAGTTATATTTTCTCTTGTCTTTCTTGATTTCTTGTCATTAGTTATGCTTTACTCCTTTCTTTTTTTTTTACATGTTGTTGGTACGATGTATCAAGTAGCTGTTGCTTTCTACACTAATGTCAGATTTGGATCGATAGCTTGCGTGATATCTGTTCCTATTTTTTTTACTCATTGTCAAGGACCATTACTACCTAGCACTATATAAAGTTGCAAAACAGACTGATGTATATGGCCGTGTGGTCTAGTGGTAAGATACCTGCTTTGGGAAGATCTTAGATCTAAAAATTGCAGGTGACCCAGGGTTCGATCCCCTGCTCGGCCCATAAATTACTTTTTTTGTTCGATCTTCTAATTTAGGTTACCCGGAATTTTTTTTTCCTTTTTTGATAACTCAGTGGTGGATTTAGTGCTTCTCACATTCCGAAGAAATAATAAACTATTTTTACTATTTCATTAGTTACAATGTATTAAGCAATAAGTCGAACTAAGTAGGAAATTTCAGTACCGTCTTTAAAAATGGGATGATATCTGTACATGTTATACAAGAAAGAATAAATTGCGACTCTGAAGCAACTTCAAAGATGGACAAAAAAGAATGGAAAATGAAGAAAAGTGAACATTTCTGAATATGAATGTAAGTATAAGTGTTGTTGCGAAGAATAAAAGTCTCAGGACCATAACAGTTCGTCGTAAAAGGGTGAGTTTTAAAAAAGTTAGTGTTACTTGGCTGTGGGGGAGAATGAGACGTGGTTAAGAAGAACAATAATATAAATTGCATGTTGAAAGCTGATAGTTGCTTGTGTGAAGAAAAAATTCAGCATAAACAAGAAGAACGAAAACAAGAAAAAGTTCACAGATCAACAAAACGAAAAAGGAGGGGGAATGTAAACAAACTCGGTCCCAAACTTGTTTAGGCTGATAAGGGGGAAGAGAGAGAGAATGGTAACCAACGACCGAGTGAAGTAGTTAAGAAGTGGGAAACGGGGGTGGTAAAGATAGACACAAAGGTGAAAAGATTACTATTTTCTTGAACGAGTACGTACTCGTCTCTTGGGACGACCTCTATTTCGAGCTGTCTTTTGTCGCTTCGCACTACTCGGAGCACGGTAATCGGAATCCCCATCCGAATCAGGCGTCGACGCTGTCTCATCATCCACTTCCTCATCAGCACTGTCATCATCCTTCCCATCGCCATCAGTAGCGTCGCCCTCTTCATTCTCTTCAGCCACGGCGACACTAGAAGACTTTGGAGGCCTTCCTCTTGGTCGTCCACGTTTTCCGCCCTTTCCTCGAGTCGGGGCGTTCTTTGATACAGATCTCTCCTTCTCATTTCCATTCCCATGCGGAGCACTTTCGGTGAGTCCTTGCTTCTCATCTCCCTCGTCTGTGAATGCAAAGTTACCCGGTTTATTCCCGCGAAGGGATTGCGACAAGTCATGCATGCTCTGGGACGGGGCTGGTGCGGGAATAGATATTTGATTTCCTTTCCCATCTTCACGTAGGCCTTGTTCGTTAAATCCAGATCCATCTCCGTGAGCAAAATTCCTTCCCAGATCCTGTGGGGAATCAAACCCTCCCCTGTCATTTCCATTACCGTCAACTACCCCATGAGGAACAGAAGACGCCGAAGCTGGTGGAGTTGCATATTGATACATCTGAGGAAATTGCATATATCCTGGTGCTGAATACACCAGTCCATTGGGCGACCCATTTACCGGTCCAGACGGAAAGCCATGCACCCCTTCTGCTTCATTTATTGCAGGAGAGCCCGTTGAGAATCCATTCATCCCCGGAGTCGCGGCCGCAGCAGCTATCTGCGCTTGATGCATTTGATATTGTTGCAACGGTGAGCACTGAGCAAATTGCTGCTGGTACTGCGCTGTATATTGTGCGATCTGCTCAGGACTGCCAACCGGAACAACAATTGAACGGAACTGCATACCAAGCGGTGGAACGGGCGGTGCTGGAGGCTTCTTTGGCTTATTTTTACTGCCTGGTGGTCGGCCACGGCGAACAACTGGTGTATACTCTACTGGAGATCGAGTATTAGAATAAGACGGCGCTGGCCGATTCCATCTAGAATCGTTAGTGTAGTGACCAAATGCTTGAGGCAGACCATTTTCAGGTCCCCGTTGGTCTCTATCTACTGTAGAATCAATTTCACCATCACCATCAGCATCCCCTTCTACATCGGTCCGAGTATTTGCACTAGAGGCTTCGTTATGACTAACAAGTGCAGGATCAACCGGAAACGGCATGTCAAGTGGATTCAATCCTATTTGTAACGGAATTCCATTCTGTTGCATAAACATACTATTAGAGGACCCAGGGACGAACCCAACATAGGGCCCACCGAAAGAATGTCCCGGAGGTATGGGTACGGGACCATGTCCATTTGGAACATGATAATTGTTAAAATGCAAGTTAGACCCAGACGCTTGCATACTTCCTTCACGCTCAACTCCATAATCACTTCCTTCGTTAGTAAGAGGTGGAGTCATCGGGTTGCTCCTCGGATGGCTACCATTCGTTCGTACATCCGAATCACGGGGATATAACTGTGAGTGAGATATATCCCCAAAGCCCCCATCTGTTGTAGGTGTCAGCGTTGCTTGAGCAGAATGAGACACGCCCTGTTGGGGTTGCTGAGAAGGAACAGGATAGGCGTTTGACGGAACTTCGGGGGAGGCGGACGGCGGGCATGATTACGAAAATGGCGACGCATGTTACTTGAGACATTGAAGGTTCTACCGCAGCCAGGGAATGGACACTGATAAGCTATAAAACATTTGTTAGCCAACTACGAAATGGCGAAAAGTCTAAATTATGGTTTGGGTAAAAAAAGAAAGGGACCAAAACAACAAACTATCGCGAAGCTGATTTGCAAAACGGCGATCAAAAGCAAATCATAAGAAAAAAACGCTAATCTAGACATGACGATCTTAAATAGATGGATGTAAACCTTAGACGCTCACGTTTTGCTCCTGTGTGTGTATTGAGATGTATTTTGAGGCTGCTTGGTCGATTGAATCGTTTTCCACATCGTGGACAGGGGTGTCGACGTTTTTCTTCTCCGTATTCATTCTCTTCTTCATCGATCTCCTCTGGAAGCCCATTATCTTTCACTGCCCCAGCTAATTCACCAGTAGGATTAGATATCATTGGTGAGTTTATTCTTAATTCATTTCCAGTCTCCTGTACAGGATATCCATACGAATTTAAACCATTTGCAGAATCATGAGATCTTTTGTTCATTTGCTGAGGTGGTTGATACCCAATTTGATTTGTAACAGAATGAGCGGCGCTAAATGGTAGCTGAGCCTGATTGAAATGTTGCTGTTGGGCTTGATGTATATGCCGATGATGATACTGCGCTTGTTGATGCTGCGCAAGAGAGACATGGGGCTCGGGGAGTTGCGGGAGATTAGCAGGTGCTGGCGGTTGTGAGTTCATATTATGATCGGTGTTTTCAAAGAAATGTTCTTCAGGAAGCGAGAGAAAAGGCAACCAAGCAAAAACACAGTCGAGCGATGAGTCTACTGGATGCCACTGTGCATTGTAGATGATAAGAACACACCTGGAAAGAGGTCTTTTAGAGCCGGTAAAGTTGAGCTGTCCACGGCTAAAGCTTGTTCCATTTTTTTTTTCCAAAACTCCTCAGGATGAGGTGCTCGCCACTCGCGGGGCGGCGAGAAAGCAGGAATCGATGATGAAGTGAAAGGGGGAAGACAGAAAGAAATGCCAAGTGGAAGTAGAATGAAGAGCAGCCAGAAAGGCGCAGCGTCTAGTGCTTCAACCCCGACGCCGAGTTCGGAAGTGGCACAGCCGCCAATCTCTCATCAGGAACCACAATAAACCCTAACAATCTCCTAATAAAGGCATTACATCTCCCTTTTGGATGGTCGCTATATGAATTACCTCAATTCAACCAACTAGCGAAAAATTAACATTACATCCCTAATCTTTTTTATTGTGTCTCATATTTTTTGAATGAAACATATATGTAATCACCTTGATGTCCAAAGAGCTTTTTTATCTGACAGCGTTGCTGACACGTCTCAACACCTAATTTTTACATATATTACTATGTGTCGTAAAGCCGAGCCGGTACGTTCGGCTTTTGAATTGTGAAATTTTCAGAATTAGTTTGGTACATGGGCGTGTTAAATTGTTTGTGTACTTCACGCCCTTCGTGGCTTCTAATGGCCTTGTCCTTCACTTTACACGACTTTCACCAACAAGAGAAAGCCAGGCCAGACCCGACTGGCTTCGTCCACCTTGCGTGTATACGCTGATCATAGGCCAATGATCTTCGATTACGTGCACCTCTCCTAGATCGTCATTTGGCTTCGAAGAAGCTACAGATTTACAGCAACGTTAATTTCCCTCGGTTTCTCGGGTTTAAAAGTATGCTGATTTTATCGATCCCTTTTTCCTCTTTTGAATCGGTTGTATAAAGAGCTCAACAATGATCAAAACAATAATTCGTAATTTATTCAACAATATACTAAATTCTCTTTCTTAAATTTCCGAGCGTTCTCTATCATTGATTAGACGTTCGTGACCGAGGCACACAGTGTCTCTGCATATTTGAAATTAAGAGCTCGTTGTTATGAGTTAGGATTAAAAATATGGATTAACGTCAAATGACTTCTGTTTCCCACGTCTCACTCTAGATCTGTTATTCTTGATGAGGTCTGGAAGACGATCCTTTCCGATTACTAAGTATTACGTTCACGTTCAATCCTTCCATTGTTTCAAAATAATGGGACTAGTGCAAAATTGACTAGTATAATAAGTTTGATGCCCCATCACTACTTCTCTCCTTACGTTTGCTCAAGTTTACTTCCTGCCTTCATGAACGTGACTTACTGCATCTTTTAAAACGTGGGTCAAGGAGAAAAACTCTATATTTGCGATGCAAATACTTGGTCTTGTAAGACTACTAACTGCAAACAAGAGGATCAAAGAAATTCTCTAGATACTTTTACCGTGAGTAATTTATGGATAAAAAGTTGTGTCTCTTTTTGTATCAGGAACTTCAGAGCTTACGCAAAGTTGATAACATCACCCGGCATTTCTATGTGTTATTGCATAATAACTCGTCAGGTAATATGGACCTTTCCGCTCTTTGTGACCCAAGAAAGGGAGTAATCGAAACTGATAACCAAAATCCTCCCTAGCTTGGCTTAACCAAGAAATATGCGACCATATGTTCTTTGCACGTTTAAAGCATTTTCCGGATCATGTTACAAATCTAATTAGATACGTTTCGAATGCTTACGGGGCTAACGGATATTCCTCTCTTAGCTTTCATTCAACCTCAGAAATCAGCAGATATCGCAGAGTAGGGACCTGCCTTACGATACATACGGCACGATTTCTGAGTCATGACATAGTATCGGGCATTCCCAATGATCACACTGCTTGTAACTTTGCCCATCTTAGAAATTGCAGCCGGAGGCAAGGAAAGGCTGTAGATGGATAATTTGATAGGGTCTAGAGCAAAGCTTGTCCATCTCGGCATTAGCAACCCATAATACATTGGTCCTAGGCTTGGAAGAGTGCCCGTACATTTGATTCTATCATTGATTCTGATCTCACTTTAACCTGCCGATTATAACGTAACGGACCCCATCTACTAATCAGATCAAAGTGTTCTCTGTTTCAAAGACATTTATATATAGATATACCGTTTTCTACTCCGCTATCTCGCTTTAAACAAGAATGCTTTTGGTATCTGCTCGGTATTTGTTGTACATAGGATAAAAGCCATCATCGATCTACTTGGATCAACTTCTAGATCTAAGTCTTCATGGCGACCGTAGGACAAGTAAAAAGGCGCTATCATGAAAATTGCTCCTAGTTTTGCAAATTCAAGTAATTTCTTTCTTGTTTCAAGTCTCGTCCGTCCGTCCGAAATACTTGTTTGTCGGAGTGGCTCCGGGTTGACCATATGCTTTCTGGATGTCTCCGCTTGGTTGCGAAGTTTCCCGTCTCCGTTGTGAAATAGATGAATCGTAATACGACCTGCTATGACACCCGGGGATGATAACTTAGTAAAATGAAGATGGCAGTGAAATTTGATTCATTCCACTGATTTGATAAAGAGTTTGATTCGTGCGTTGGTTAACAAGCAACGCCGTTATAATGATTGATTTTGATATGGCTATACATATGTAGGATCAACCCACCACGGTAATTCTCTGCCACATTGAGACGAAACCATGATTGTTATCTCTGCTTTCCTTGTTTATACAAGTTATTTGATTGGGATATCATCAAAAAAGCTATTCTTCATAGCATTTAAATTCTATGCAATTGGATCTCTTATTTTATTCAGATTAAACACAGATCTATCTACTTTGAAAGTATCTGCCGCACCTCGGCACGTAGCTACAACCCATAGATACACAACATCTACTACTGCTTTCATGCTATGCGTATTGATCCTCTCCGAAATCGCATTGGCGGTTGAATCTCAGTTCACTCTTTGACTCGATTGATCAGACTTAGGATTTTGACTTGAAGATGCACTATCCGGGAGTCGTTGTGCTCGAGCTACCCGGCGTCGGGGCCCTGTCTGTTTTTGTGGTTGTTGCTGATTGTTCGTCTCTGAGCTTGTTTTGGATGCTCCAGATGTCACGGGCTGAGTTACGGGAGGCTTCGAGAGCGGCCGGTTTACTTGGGGTCGTCTAGTACCAGGGAGTACCCGTGCCCGTTGCGACTTCGTTACAACTGGTGCTGCTCCCTCCGATGCTGGCGCTGTCGTCGTATTAGGTTTGACTTTCATTAGACTCATATTGCTAAAAGCTTTAGATACACCGTTAAAAAGAATCGAACCGAATCTGTTAGAGTTTCCTTCAATAGATGGTAGTGATACATAACTACCCGCGGTACTTAGATTGGACTGAGTGCTGGCTGCCGCCTGGGGTTGCGAATAAACCTTGGAGCGAGCTAGGAGTGCCGATGTAGGTGTCCCCGCAGTTATGGGTGTGTCTTTTGTACGCAAACCTCCGCGACTGAGATGTCTCGCTTCCTTCAAAAGCTGACTCGTGGCTCCCTTCACATTGCTTATACCTATTTTAAGTTCCTTGATGTAGTCAGAGGTAACATATTTTTGGCCCTCAAGTTCAAATTCGGGCATGGTAAGAGAGCTATAGAAAATTTCAAGGCGTTCAAGGAGTTTGATGTATAGATTTCTGGAGGCGTCTTTGGTGGTAGGACCGATACCTATAATCGGTTCTTTGAAATTACCGTTATCTTTATCCGCATTCCAACCTAAGTTTAAGGATTTATTTGAGCTACATGAATGACCTATTTAGTTGGAGAGGCTACTTACTATAGGGAACGATTCTATAGATAGACTGGGTGTCTTCGTCCGGTCTCGTAGAGAGTGAATTGGGATTGTGATCACCTACGGCAAGCTTGTAAAGCATGTGCCGAGATGCTTCTGCAAATGCGTAGGATAATATTCATTCATTGCCCATTCGCGCTGGATAGTCAGTACCACCAACATCAACCCATAAAGGAAGGCATGTTTCTTACTCACCCCCTTTAATAAGAGGCAACGGTGTGTTAAAATTCTTTGTATAGTTTTCCGTGATAATATCGGATACCTTCTTCATAGTAGTCGCTTGAGCTCTTGTTCTACTCATTGTCAATTTATGGGGTGCAAGATCTGTTTGGGGAAGTTTAAAAAAGTTTATTGGGGAAGACAGTTATAATCCCATGGGCAAGGGTAATATTAATGCAAATTCACGATAACTTTGTCCATGATAAGTACTTTCTTTGCTCGATGGAAAAAAATACTGAATAAGGCATATAATCAATCTCGTCGTCCCTCTGCATAGTGAACCGTCGGCGTGAAAGAAAATCGACTTTGCAATTTGTAAGTTAATAACTTTCTTTGCCCACATTAGTATAATGTATAGAGAAGTGTAGATCATGACATTGCAGTTGATCGGAAGATAATAATAATTTGGAAAAAGGGTGAGACCAGAGTCGAAAATTCTATTGTATTTCTGTCGATAAACCCAAATAATTTGTCAATTGGATGGTTTGTTGAATGTTCCTTGATTCGAAGCAGTGAGGTATGAATACATTAGCAGAGGTACAATATCGTTCAGAATCATGTGCAAAGTCAGGGAATAATCCTGGACCTTATCGAGAATTGGGGAAAAAGGTAAGGTATTTTCAATAGCTAATTATTTATTCCTTACTCAATGCTTATGGACGACATAAATTAACTTTACTATCCCAGCCACAACTTGCTAATAAGCCTTCGTCGTACAAGGACCACGCGCATCCAACGACAAACTCTGTATGTCCATCTTCGATATACAGGAGTGGCTGTCGACCTGGTGGGGGACTTGTACTCCAACTAAAAAAAGATGAAAAAAAGGGGGAGGGGAGGAATTCATTTCGTCAGCTGATCTGTGACATGCAGAGGAAGCGTGTAAAGAGAACAGAACACACATTCGACAAGTCATGTCGTAACTCGCACTAGCAAGCAAGTCTGCTCGATGCGGACTCCATTGGACCTTACGGACAGCATACTCGTGCCCCAGTAACTCCGTTTCGCAGACCCCGCCGATCTTTGTCGTTTCTTGACCAGGGTCACCGACTCCTGAGGGATTTAGCATTCTACAATCCCATACTCTCACAGCCCTATCTGTTCCCCCTGCTGCGAGTACCATAGGTCGATACTTGTTCCAATCTAAGGAAAGGATCTCCGCTGGACCTCGTGTGGGTGGGACGAGGAGGGCCGGGGAGGAGAGTGGGGAAACAAGGGAGGTAGGAGCGGTCAGGAGGGCGGGAGCACGAAGGTCAAAGATCCGGAGTGCCCCATCCGAGGAGCAAGAAGCGATAAGATCTGGGTGGTGTGGGGAGAAGAGGGCTTGGTATACACATCCTTGTGCAGCTTGAAGCGTTGTTACTGAATGTGCACGATCTGGGGTCCACTAGTTATGTGAAGATACAAATAGGAAGAATTGTGTCTAGGGTCAATAATGTTTTAATAATAGAACATATTTATTGCCGTGAACTCACTAGTTTGATGGTCCCATCCCAAGATGAGGTGCAAAATGCATCTTTTTTGATATTGGACCAGTCCACGGAGAAGACCTCACGAGAGTGTTCTTTCCACACTCGAATCGGTAGATCCTACTAAAAAATTGCACAGTCAGTGGATTGATTCTCCGTATATTAGTTGATTAATCAATTTATAAGTCCGTTATCATCGATAAAATCTGTTATTTGTGGTATTTATTGAAAAATATATCTACGATTTAAAAGACAGAAGTAGATGAAAGAAAAGAATATTCTGCAATGAGTCACGCACATTAAGGGTAATATCCCACAGTCGAATTGAACCATCTCCCGAAGCACTCACGAGCTGGTTCTCATGTATTTCCGACCATGCAACATCATACAAACCATCCTGAGTCGGATACTGTTTCTCCAGTACGAGACTAGGTAATGGAGCGCTGGGAATGTTGCTATTGCTGCCATTAGTGATATTGGGAATCAGGGGTCCAAGAGAAACGATTTGTAGACGCCCATTTCCGACTAGTCCGAAATTGGCAGATGAAGCTACTGCAAGTCGTGTGTTGTGGAAAGGTGACCAAGCAACAGCGTAATGTGCGAATCCAGGTGTATTTAGCGATGAAGATGGAAGGGGATTGTTCATCATTGAATGTCTGCCTGTGAGCCGTCGCCGTCCTTGTCTTCGTTGCTGTCGTGTTTGACTTTCGGACTACATTCAATTTCCCTTCATCGTGACCGAGCGTCCGGCATTAATGAAAAGCACATGACTGTTTCTCTTTCACCAAGTTTATCTGATAAACAAACTGAGTTTGATGGATAAAGTTGGACTCTATATTATGTACTCTAACGCACTCTATATACGACTGCTACTACTATTTCTTTTCCTGAAGAAGGATGATTCAAGTCTGCCACATTATATAAATTATAATTAAGATACATAATCAAACATTTTATTCCCAGCAGTAATACACAGCTTTGAAGGGAGGACACTTTCAATCGGAACACGCAGATTCATCTGAAGAAAAAAGCCAAGATGAGAAACGCCGGTGCAGCGTTGCCGAACGGTGGAAGAGAGATGAGATGGAAAAAAAAAGGCGTCTTCTCAGGAAGGCGCATGAACGTCTTTTCCGGTTTACTCAGCCCAGTTTCTGACACTCCCAGATAAGGGTCCAAGCGCCCGAAGGGGTGTTGGAGGCTTTACAGCACTAATATGGCCCCAAGCTCAGTTGAACTGACTCTGATTTCGTATCAATTAGGCGCGAAGAAGGGAAAACAAAAAAGGTAGATGGGGGATCAGAACATGTGCATGTGTCCCTCAAACATTATTATATTTAGACGCCCGTTTAGATAACTTCTCTTACTTTACTTTGTTTACTTCTCCGCACCGCACCGTACCGTACCGCAGAACTCCCGTGAAGGTTAGAGGTAGTGCCAGATGAGGGTAAGATAGAAAAGTGCTGCACAATGCATTTGACGCATGTTGCGGGCGCTTTTGTCAGTAAAAAATTTCTTTCTCTATTCCTTTTGGTCCGAATTCGTAGGTTTCAAACGGATTAGCTTCAATTCTTATGCTTGCTTGGAGGGTTAGATGACGAATCAAGCTCGAGTTACGGAACTAGAGGCTCAATATTCTTGAAATTGCTTCCATCATCTAATCCAGACCAATCCAATTCATCTCCGATCGAGCCTCCGGCATCGTTCGGGGAAAAAAAACGCACAATGCCTCGAGCCCCTTCGAACTACTTATAGTTCGAGTTCACGCCCTGGACTACCTGCTTTGAGGATCCTGCCTCATTGAGTGGCATACTACTAATGGATCCATAACTATCATGGGACCCTTCCTCGTTCCCCCGTTCGTGTATCTAATTCGGGATCTGTCTTAACTTGCCGCTGAATGAGTAGTCCTAATCCACTAAACAAGGCACAGTTAAGGTGTGTTTACTCGCCGATGTGTATGCATATATGTAAACGTGCCCGTTTTGATGAGTAGCGTAATAAAGTGATGGATATGATACAGATAGGCTCTATTGTTACTAAACAAATATCTAGCAGAATATTAAGCAGAGTCGCATTGATCGGGGACGTGAAGAAAAGAAGAAAAAGAGAAAGGCCGCCGCCGCCACCACCACTGTTGATACAGAATGTGGGATACAATGCTCGCTACGGCATTGCCGCGGATGAGTTGGTCGTCATATGAATGCTAAATTATTTATTACAAGGGCTGTTGGAACAGAGGGAAGATAGAATGGAAGGGGGCACAGATTGTCAATAACAATGCTGATGGTGATGATCCAATTGTCGGAATATGCTGGGCAAGTGTACTGATATGGGATGATGGGCAGTGGATCATACACATGATAATATCAAATTAAATTGAAAAGCATGGTGACGCGACACGATAGACACGGGCGGCTGTCCCGTGAGTTTCCTGAGATTGGGTTGAGTTTTATAAAAAAAAATGAAAATTCTTTAGTTGCCTGTGCGTGTGATGCACAGAGTTTTCTTCTAAATTTTTTTCTTCTTCTGATGGAGAAATGGGGGCCTGAGATGGAGGGGTCGAAAGAGTACGAGACGAGAACGTATTGACGCCCCGATGAGAATGGGTGATGGCGGGATAAGGCTCGGGGATCGGCGATTAGGGAAGTTTGAGTGGCAACTAAAGGCGGGAGGGATGTGCCAGAGAGAGAAAAAGCAAGGTCCGAAGGAACTCGAAAAGGATATAGAGCCGAAATCGAGAAGGCGGCGGCCGGAGGAGTGGTGAGGGGGCACTGTTACCGTGTTGGGCGGAGACGTGTAGTGGTGTGTACCGGCCGTGAGAAATGATGTGATGGAGGGGAAGCCACGGCGGAATTCCTCCAGAGATCAGAGAAAGAGAGAAAAAGGGAGGAGATGGGACGCAGACTGGAGTGTTTGGGTGGTGGATGTGGTGTGTGACGGGTGACAGAGGCATGTCCGGTGTGAACTCGGAGCGTCGGCGATTGATGTCATGCGGATGCAAACTAATGAGAAGGCGTAAAAGGAGGACAGACCCGATAAGGTTTACAGATGACGCACCGACTGTCGGGTGCGCCTATTTCAGGGGCAAAAGGGGGAGAAAGTGGACTTCTCGGGGTCCCAACGGCGTGCTTAGAGGAAGCGGGCCGCCGCGGTCCACGTGGCGCTAACTCCTATTCCTATGAATATACGCCATCAGTCACACCCAAATTCCCGTCCCTGGGGCCCTCTTCTTCTGTCCTCAGCTCCGCCGAACGAAGGGGGCGAAGCGAAGCGACGGGCTTGTCTCTTGACGAGACGAAACAGCCAGCAGTGCAAACATACGTGTGCCGGCAACGGTTACCAGCGGGATACACTCCCCAACGTACGTTGCAGGGGAGACAGACCCGCAGTGCCAGGAGAAGCAGCCTGCGGAAGTGTTTGCGCGGCGGCCATGGCCCATCGTCAACTCTATTGATGGGCTGAGCCGTTTGAGGGGAGTGGGGTTGGGCGCTATTGACGAGAATAAAGAACGAATTAGAAATAGAGGGGAGCGCCCAGGACATGAGGACCGAGGCCCGGACCATCATCATGTGCTGTACCTCCTCTAGACTAGACCTTTCAGTGACACCAGCCAGGCCAAGCCTCGGCATTTCCTCCCCTCCCTTTTCTTATGACTATATGTATATGTATATGCATATGCATACGCATACGTCTCACGGGATAAACTAATATTAATTTGGACCACCACCAGGGAACAAACAAATACTGCCACACGTCAATGACCAAGAAGGAGAGGCGTCGAGACAGGCAAGAGGAAGGGGCCGTGACAATGACAGAGTTGGCTATGCATATGCCAAAGGCCTATTTTAGGCGGCGCGGGAGAGAGCTGCGGAGAAGACGGGTAGGAGAGCAGCCGGAAGGGGTGGCGGGGGTCCTGCTCGGAGCCGAGTACTGCCTGATAAGGAGATTAGAGCTACACACCTTCCACTGGTGCGCGCGATGCTTACGTGATCGCATGAGATCGGCAGACGGCGCGCGCGACTGTCTAAAGGCGGCCATGGCCAACCAGGAGATCTTGCTCCTTCCCCCCCACATTCCTGCTTCCTCTCTCTCCAACTACCATCTCCGCTCCCTCCTCCCCCTCGTCCCCATCGTCGTCGCTGGCGTCCTCCCCCTTGCCGCACCCGCCTCTTTGCCGCCCTCGCTGCCGCCGTAACCGACCAGGTCACTCGAGAAATTATCTAAACTTCGTCTACAATGGCTCCGGAGTCGGCATCTGTCCTCACTCTTGCTCCCACTCCAGCACCAGCGAACTCAATCCGTCCAACGGCCAGTCCTCCCAATAACTCATTTGCTAAGCAGTCTCCTCCTTCTACTGTGCGTTCCCCACCGGCAACCGTCCCTGCAAGATCACCTCAGCACCAAGCTCAGCTCGCTGGTCCAAGCCACTCTACTGCTTCCGAGAACCATCGAGAGCCCTCACCACCTCCAAAGCTTCCAGAGGTAGTTCCCTCAACCTCCGCATCATCCGTCCCTTCACCTCCCTCCAAAGCTCTGTCCCCCAAGAATTCATTCACGGCGGCCTCTCAAACTCAAGCCCCTGCTCAGCTTGCTCTTCTATTATCATCTACTCTGAATGAAGTAGACGTTCTTCGTCGTGAACTTGCTGAGGAGAAGAAACGAAGCACAAGGGTGGAGAGGATTCTAACCACTTTACAAGCAAGCTCAGATTCACAAGACACTAAGCGGGATGAACTCCCAGAAAGTGCGGTAAAGGCTATCCTCGAAGCCGAAGCACGCGCTGAACGTGCTGAACGGTACGTCCCAATCTTTCCCTTCCTGTAGGTTTGTGGCTCTTATTGTTATCTTCACTCTCGATCGGTCACAGTGCTCGAGACGACGCTTTACACGCACTCTCCTCACTTTCAAGTCACTTCGCAGAGCTCGATCGATACGAATCTACCTGCTCTATGCGAGCAGCTGACGCTCGCAATGCGTTTACTCGACTCCTGTCTGCTATCATCTCCAATTCGCAAACCTCACCTACACCTTCCAATGCTTCACCTTCTTTTTCATTCTCTCTCCCCCCGATTCCCGCGCCATTTCCGCCATTTCCGCAATCGGCTTCTATCCCAGGACCCTTGCCCCCGATCGCTTCCGCACATACACGTTACTCGCGTGCGCATCCACCGCAACAACAACCACAACAGCAAATTTCCTATGGTGGTTCATACACCCCTCAATCAGCATACCCCCCAAATCCTATTCCTACTTCGAATAACGGAAATGGCCATGTTAGACAAAATAGCAGTAGTGCTGCATTTAGTGCTTTGCCACTTCCGCCTCCTCCTACAGCCGCTGGTTTGGGAACAACGGCGACGATCATGAACCATCCGACTGTTCCTGCAAAGCGGGTACACCGCAGCCGGTCCACGCGGGCTGAAGATGAAATGGTTTGGGATGAATCTAAGCGACGACGCGTTGGTTCATGGGGAATGGATGTAGACGAAATAGGCGTTCCTCTTTCCGCAGTCCAACAGGAGTCTACCAGTTTTGGACAATTAAGTCACCAACAAACTCAGCAGGCACCATTATCTGCTCATCCTACGCATATACAACCGCGTGTTTACGAAAGAGAACGTGGGCCTCAGACGCCATCTTATCCGTATCCTCCTATGGCGTCGGTCTCGATGAGCTCCAGAAGCCGAGGAGAGTCTGAAAGGGATAGAGAGCCAATGAATGGTTTGGGACGAGTCGATGCCCGTGAACTCGTTCGTGATGCCAAGGAACGCGAACGCCGCGGTCGGAGCTACGCACGCCCTTCAAGTTCAATAAATCATGCCTATAGTGTCGAACCACAATTACAGGGTCAGCAACAGATCTATAATCGTACATCAGAGGCTCGACGAGGAAGACGAAGTGTCAGTCGAGATTCTCAAGGAAGTGAAGACATTGAGGAATTGTTACTTGAAACGGCAACGGATCGAGAGAGAGAAAGAAACCGCGATCGCGGGCGCCCTTCGCCTAACGAAGGTGTAGGTCCGCATCGTGAACCACCTATCCTAGGCCAATATCAAACACACGTCTTTACACCACCTGTTACGGCTGGTATACCGACAAGTGGTGTTTCAAATTCATCCGGTGTACCACCAAATGACGCGGTGTACGCCGGGCCTCCAAGTGCCGGAAGCGGGACGGGACCCAAGAGAACCTCTTCCACAATTAATGGTATGAATGGTTTGGGTTATAATGGCGTGGGTGGTAGTGTGAATGGCGCACCCGTGAATGGAAGTGGTGCAAACGGGAATGGCATGGTCAATGGGAATGCAAACAACGCTGGGAATGGTTTAACTCCCGCTGCCGGTGGTGGAGGGAAAGTAGGATCAAGTACGGTCCCAGCAACGCAACTTGTGACTCTCGGCCCCGGCGGAGTCGTTGTCAGTGGAGGTTCGTCCTTTTTTTTCTGTTCGAATGCAAACAAAAGTTTGGCGCTAATGTGTTCCTTATTGTTTTCTTCTTTCTTTCATCCCTATGTGCAACATGAATCTAAATCTGATATCTTTTGACTTCTACGAACTTTGTATTCCCGATTTGTTCATTTTGGAACGTCGTTACAGGTGGGACGACTTCGTCCTCTGCTTCTGTCATTCCGGGGGGTGGATTCCCACCTCAGAACACCGCGGGGCAGCGAATTTGTAGACAGTGTGGTGTTCCTGGACGCTACAAAGATGGCAAATGTGTAGAAAAGTGGGGTCCCGGCCCTGAGGGTCCTGGCACCGTTTGTGATAGGTCCGTATCGGGATTTTTAACTTCTTATCTGTGTTCCAAACTTTACTGACTTTTTTTTTATGAAATGATAGGTGCAGAAAAAAGATGAAACGTGTGGAGAGGCGCGGGACGCTCGACTCCGCGGCGGCTAATGCTCACTTGCTAGCCCATAGACAAAACCAACTACATGCCACTGCATCTTTGCCGATTGCTTCATCGGCAGCAGCACATCATAATCAGAGCAGATCACGGGTGGCGGCAAGGACGGAGACGCTAATACTCGATCAACAACATGGACACGATCAAAGTCAGAGCCAAGGATATAGACAATTATCCCAAACGCAAACACAGATACTCAGCCCGAACCACAGGCCTTCTTCATATTCCCGGGAAAGAGATGCTCGTTCGAGTGGAAGTCATTCCCCTATTGGAAATCCATTGGGTCACAGTGCAAGCGCTCCTAACATTCCAATCACCTCTACCTCGCGTCATCCAGTACACCCACAATCCCAGTATTCACATAATGGGCAGAGCCAAGGATCATCTCAAAGAAGGCCCCCTACCCCACCTTATATTAATTCAATTTCTACCCACGAGCAGTATGATGAACTTGAAGGTGATAGAGACGAATTAGATGATGAGCACGATCACAGACGCCGATTGCGGGGAAGCGACGGAGATGGTGAGGATCTTGATATTGAGGCAGAACTTGAACGAGCTGTTGGGGATCTACTCCAGAGCAACTCAGAAAAACTGCTCCGACTTCGACTTATAACAACGGTGGTTCCAAAAAGTATCCCAACTCAGCATATAGTGAGGGTAAACCGAGGGTAGCTCCAAATGGGACAGTATATCCTCCAATGACTGCGAATAACCATCACTATAAGCCTCGAGGAACAAACTCAAATGGGAAGCGGACACCGGTGAACACTCAAGTTGGGGAGAATGGTATCGTAGATAGGGGCGAAGCGACGTATAATCCACTCAACCTCATTACAGGATCAACCGCAAGCAAGTATCCTCATTCACATGCCAGGAGGCGGGACGATGCGCAGCATGATGAACTTGCAGATGACCACGAACTGGAACGCGACCAGGATATACCAAGGAGTGCTGCCGCACAATACGCTCGTAGTCTAGGACATCAGCAACAGCATTTTGGACGTCCGGTGCAAAATCATGGACATAATGGCGGAGATTACGACATGGATGCTGATGTCGACGCTGATGGATCGGGCTCAGGAGATGCTGATGCCGACGCCGATCCCGATGCGGATATTATGGACGCAGTGGACGCCACCATGAAGGTGGAGGATTGACGGGAAAAAGAAACTTTATGATTTCGAAATCACTCGCTTTTGACTCCCGGGATAAACTAACGGGATTGACTATTGGATGGAGACGTAGTTATACCTGTCCTTTCTTCTTTTACATTATTTTTTTTTCCAATCAGGCTTTTTTCATTGTGGGGTTTACGGTTTACCTTGGTTGTTTGGGCTTTTGTGTTTTACTGTCTACTTATCTCAAGTTCCTTTAAACTTCATTTTGATCCGTTTATTTCATTTTTTTTTTCATGCATTTCTTATCTCTTATAGGTCCATTTAGCTTTTACCAAGCATTTGTTCTCTTTCCTCTGCTTTTTAAACTATGATTTACTCTTTGCTTTAGGTTTTCCTCTTTTATGCCCTTTCCGTTTTTCTTCCTACTTCTTCTTTTCTTTCTTCACCTCCGTCTGTACTGCAAGAACCGATATGTACCACTAGCACAATTTTCTTACTCGTTTTTTTTTTTTTTTTATTTTTCTTTCTTCTTAATATCTTATTCTGTCATTCCGTTTTTGTGCCCTAATTGCAGTTAACCAGCCCCGAAAATGGAGTTTGGTCCGTTGCAATCGAAATCGTCAAGTACTTCTCCGAGAATCACACAAAATGAATAGAAGTGTAAATATCAAGGAATTTTAGTTCCGAGGCTGGCTGTGAACGCAATAAACTAGATTACTTCCAGAACCCCCCCCCCCCTTATGAATGTGGAATGTTAATAGGCTTACTAAAGTTTTTGAATTATCAATTACATATATATGTGATATGAGGTAAATAAAAACAAAGAGAAGTAAATAGTCTGAAATAGTAAGAAGGACCCACTGTTACTCAAGTTGGACAGGACGGTGATCTTAAGTGCGGATGAAGTGTGATGTGAATTGGAGAAGTTTAATTTTAATATGATGGAAGATTGCGTATAAGAACGCGCGATGTGTGACTGAGTGAAGTGAGGAGCGGAGAGAGGCTGGTAGGGGTAAGGCCTGCATGTAGTGTGTAGACTTTGGTATGAACGTTCTGTGTTTCTTTGAACTGTATCGTATTGGGGTGTATCTATTTGAAGGTTGGTGATGATTATGATAATTTGAAATTTTTTTATTTTTAGGTTTATCTGTATCTATCTTTGATTGATGTCAATATTGTTCGTCAAACAGTAAATTACCGACCGAGGATCAATAAGTACCGGGGGCATCCAGATCAATTTTGCGGGTATGTTATTCTAAAAAAACTTTTTTTAGAATTGTTTTTGATGACGGAGAAGGCGATCCCCGTTGCCTGTATAAGGGCGATTGGAATTTTTTTACTTTGCTTCTTATCAGGGTGGGAGAGATCCGTGGTGTTAGACAATATATGTGTACAGCGATATATGTAATGTAATGTATTGCTAAGTTTAACTATGATGATGATGATGATGACGACGATGATATAAAATTGCGTTTATGAGAGATTTAATTTACTGTACGTATATGATGCACCTTTGATCTCATGTGTACCTAAGAAGAAGAAAAAATGTGGGGATGCTGAAAAAAGTAAAGAGCAAAGTTGAAATTAAGACCCATGCTTTGGGAAATTAGAAGTATTCTATGTACCATTGTGGATCTTTAAGGGTCCAATGAGGGACACGAAAGAAGGACAAAGAAGGGTGAGCAAAGGGGAGAAAGGCATGGGCAAGAATTCAGAGGGGCTTTGCGTGACTTGAAATGAGTCTGAAGGGACGTGTTGCATCCCTTATTTGTATTTCTCACTACATAGATCTTTGCAACCCCTTTCTGCATCACCTTTTGTGGGCATTTAGAGAGAAAATCCATCAAGCAGAGAACGATAAAAGTAACGAAAAGGTTCTAGAAGCTAGTGAATTAAGTGTCTCTTGGGTAAATCTAAAAGAGGGCTTGATACGTAGTTGATTAAGTTTTTACGAGAGGAAACATTGGGTGTTATTTGATACTTTATGGGAAAAGGAACGGATAACCAAAGTCAGTCCATCCGTGGACCACGAAGGGAAATGACAAATCCACCTCCTGATTCCGACCATGAAACTAGAGATACAAAGAAGGTGGGGTTAGACGAGCACCGAGCAGTTCCATCTAGTAGACCCGGTTCCAGCTATGGTTCACAGGTTGAGGTCAAGAAAGGGGTTAGGATAGAGTACAAAAAAGTGACACCAGACTCCAGAGTTAGCGAGGGATTTGTACATAAAGATGATAAAGGAGACTCGGGACATAGTCGTAGCGACGATACGGGACTTAAAAGGACGGAGAGACGAGGACATCCAGAAATGAAGAACTGTCAGGGAAATGCTGCACACCAGCCTAGGAAAGAACATAGTGAGGGCAGTTCTAGTCGAGGACGAGAGGCAAGTTCGAGCCCGAGTCAAGGGTCTCTTATAAGGTAATGTGCTCTCGTAGTGGTTTGAAGGGAAGCTAATAGATCAATATCGATATAAAAACAGACCACCAAGTCGAAGAGGGAACCCAACAGGCATAAATGGAGAAAGCTATAGATACATAGGCTCAAGTCCAACGGCCTCAACTACAAGCCTTGTCCCAAGCCAGAGAAGCATTGCTAGCGTGTTTCTTGAAGTCCCAAGTAATGATAGGAATCACGAGGCGGAAGAGGAGGATAAGATAAATGCATACGATATTGTAAATATTGGTACGTTACATTCAAACTCACGCCTTTTTTCATAGACCCTATTGGTTTATTTCTTGTGATACCGAAGAATTGATTGATAACATTGTATATGTACTTTACCGAATAGAGTCACGACGGCAATTAGGGGGTTTCGACTATAATGTTAAAATACTCCGTGGTAATAGGCTAAGGCTACAGCTTCGTTGGTAACCATCCTTTGCAAAGACTCGGATGTTTGTTGATTTATAACGTCTTTAATATTGTTTTCAGGTCACCCAAAGTCTAGGTATTTGGAATGGATGTGCCCATATCTACAGGGAAACAATGGGCTTATTTTTAGCGTAAAAACATGCAAGTTCAATGGCGGGGCATACTATCGCAGATTACCAAGTGCCGAAGGGCACAACTCTGAAGAATTATTTATTAAAGTTGCATTGATATTTGTAAATGGTGAAATTGAGCACCTACTGAAGCATATTATCGCAGAAGAAAAGAGAAAGAAAAAGTATTCGATAGAAGCAGGTACATCCTCAAGTACTATAGCGTCTCGGAAAGACAAAGTTAAAATAACGAATTACGATGACAGTGCATTAAATTACTTTATAAGTCGACACTATGAAGCTGGGGAGAGAAAGTTTGAGCTAGAGGCAGACTTGAGGAAGCTATCAGATAGTCAGATGAGAGCTAAAAGGACAGAAAAAAAGAATGGACAAGTGAGAAAGATAATCAGAAATGTCCGACAAATGGAGTCAAGCACTGTGAAGCCGAAACTTAATAGACTCTACAGATGGGTGAAGGGCGAGGAATCGGACTCGAATGATATGGAAACCAGAGACTGTCACCCGGGAAATCGCAGAAAGAGACGCTCTTTGAATTGCTTTGGTGGCAAAAAGTCAAAGGGACTAGTAAAAAGCAATTCCAAGGAGGGAGAAATCGGGAGTTTAGATTTGCCTACTTTCGTTCTTACACCACCCGCTAGGCATGATGATACTGAATTGGAATCTGGTAGTCTCGACAGCCTGAGTTTGAGGAGATGCCCAAGCTCGAGAAGTAATATCTCAAGATGAGGCTAGCAAGACTTATCTCAATAGTGATATGTATCGTTATACCTGACGGAGTAGTCATGTACCGAATTCATATATGTACATAGCCGTTGTTTGTCTTTTTAAGAATACTAAAGCGATGTCCCACTAACAGTTGCATCATAAGAGTTTCAGGCCCCCTTTAAGCTTTAATTGTCGTATCGTAGAAGTAATAGACACAAAAGGCAGTAATAATAACACCATTTTCAATGGATGCATCGATTTGTTAAATTATTGATGAGGCATGTCAAACATAAGGGCGGGTATCTGATATCTGTGTACTTGTAACACTTACACAAACTGTATATAGCTTTTCAAAAACTCTGTCAGTGGCCATCTCGTTCAAAAATTCCCAATACTCTGAGGGCAAATTGGTCTAAGACGGATAGTCCCAGCATAATTGAAATGGAAATGATCATCAGGGATCTTATCCCTTGATTACTAAGCATGACCCTGAGTATGTCCAGTAAAGCTACCGTGACAACTCTGAGTACTTACTTTGAACACAAACTTATCTTCTTGCTTTACATGAAACGATAGACAGAAGAAGAGGGCAATAAAGACCTTATTTATACTCTTTTATAACCCTAATAATCTTTATCTTGCACGTATTCTGGGCTCCAACATAGACTTCACAGGTACTTTCCACGTCACAGTTTACGTGTCAACTTCGTATGTGTCTAACATTCTCTTACTCCAGGTCTTTCCTGTCCTCTTAATATTAACTCTCTACCGGACTCTCAATCATGAGGCTTTTTCCCCCTTGCCTGATCACACTGGTCTTTTCTCTCGTAGCACTTTCAGAATCAACTTCCGATAGTTTCGACCTACAGAGCGTTGTAAACAAGGCGAACTCCCACCTATCTTCAGGGAAGTTTAACGACGCAGTCAGGGTCTACTCAGAGGCTATAGGTCTGTCTTATGTGCAATATAAGTTTACTAGTAATCGTTATTGACTATATTATTACTAGAGCACTCTCCTACAGATTACCTTCTATTCTACAAGCGGGCGACTGCTTACTACTCTCTTGCTAAACATCAAAATGCTCTTCAGGATTTCGAGAAAGTGCTTGAACTCACAAATGGTAGTTTCGATAAGGCCCTATTAATGCAGAGTCGGATATACCTTAGGGAGGGCGACTGGATTTCTGCCCGACAGACACTGAAGAAGTATGCTTCTCGTGTCAAAGGAGATACTATTGCTGGAGATTTATTACTCGAAATTACGGAGGGGGAGGCGGCGGCGAAGAAAGCGTCAAAGAGTTCAAGCTCTGGGAACTATCAAGCTTGTTATGAGGAAGCAACAGAAGCTTTGAAAGTAGCTTCATATTCCGCTGAAATTCGTGATTTGCGTGCAAATTGTGCTCTTTTGGACGGGGATGTACAACAGGCTGTTGGCGATTTAATAAGGCTTACACAAGTGCGATCTGCTTCAACGTCACTGTTTATGCGTATAGCACAACTTTCCTATTTCATTCTACCCCCAACATCCCAAGCACAGAGTACTTTGAAACAATGTCTCCACTTCGACCCAGATTCTACTCCTTGTGCGAAATTGCATCGCAAGTTGAAAGCTTTCGATAAGTCGTTCGCTAAACTTACTTCTCTGCGTGAGGCTAGTAACTGGCGAGGAATTGTTAACCTTTTATATGGGACATCGTCTAAGGAAAGCAATCCTGGGGCGGCGTTTGCTGCGGAATTCGAAGTGGAACTGAAAAAAGTTGAAACTCCCGATTCAGTCTCGCCCCTTCGTGTCAGCGAGAGGAGAAAAGAAATATATCGTGCCATGTGTCTTGCGTACGTTAGACTAGACCAACCAAAACGTGCAGAGTGGTGGTGTGATGAACTTCTTCGGATGAAAGATAACGAAAATGATGTCGATGGGCTTGTGGGCCGAGGTGAAGCGGCAATGAGTAATGAGCAATGGGAAGAGGCAGTTCGGGCATTTGAAAAGGCGTTTGAAGCGAGTGGGAGGTCGCAGGAGGTAATTGTTATATCGAGCAAGCAAATGAGATTTTGTATTGACTCTTAGCATAGGTGTTGACCCGACTTCAAAAGGCACAGCGTCTTCTCAAGCAATCAAAGCAGAAGGATTATTATAAAGTTTTGGGTGTCTCCCGCGATGCTGATGAACGTACCATCAAGAAAGCCTAGTAAGTCTTGGATACTACTCCCCCTCCCGGAAATTTTCTTCCTAAACGTGATTTGTTTAGTCGAAAAGCCGCAAAGTCTGCACATCCAGATAAAGGCGGAAGCGAAGATAAAATGGCTGCTGTCAATGAAGCATATGAAGTACTCACGAATCCAGGTTAGTAAGAACTTTGCGTATGATATCTTTCACTTTATTTCAGCATCCGACTCAATTTTATCACAGAACTTCGAGCACGATTTGACAACGGTGATGATCCGAATGATCCCTCTGGACAATCTGGAGGAGGACATCCCTTCCAGCAAGGTGCACATCCCTTTGCACAGTTTTTCCAGGGAGGACCAGGAGGCTTCCAATTTCAGAGTGGAGGGATGCCATTCCAATTCCACTACAGTTCTGGAGGAAGGCATTAGGCTTCTATGTGTCAGAAATTCATGTATCTCTTTGCGGCGATGTTTAGTACGGAGTTTGTATTTTTATATATCTTTTTTATTTCTATTAAATTTGCGGCGGACTTAGTTGAGTTTCGTTGGGCTTGATGAGTAGAGATATTTTTTGAGCCCTTCCCTCATGGTGCCGGACGAAATTTTACTCGGCAGACTGAAACACCATGATTGACTATGAGAGCTTTTGGGTACCAAAGAAGAGCAGAACGGCCGCAAAAGGTATTCCTAGTTGGCGCACTTCCTGATCGTTGTCTTTGAGAATCGCTCCCCTGGGCCTCGAGGCACTTTAAAAAATAGCAAACATCAAAGAATTATCTGCAGCGTTTAGTACAGATACATGGGCTACTTGGTGATTGATCCGTGGAGGGTCAACTGAATTGGAAGGATCTTTTCATACATATTTATTTTCGAGCATCTGTGTTTCATCGGCCAAAGATGATAGTTCCTATGATCTGTACTTCCTGATATCTTGATTTTACGTATACAACTCAATATTCGACAAGTAAGTTCATAATAAGTAAGTTTGCAGGTGTCGCCTGCTTCCGAAGTCCGGAATTTTCTAGGGACAAAGATTCAGGGTCGTGTGGAAAAGAAGCAAAGAAGCACGCGACAATCACTCCGAAGCTCTGCGGGGTATCAGCTTTGCATCTAAACAAGAGCACATATGCCTTTTAGTGGTGGTAATAGCGACGACCGCCGACTCTGATGCAAACGAACTGTCGTGGAAAGTCTGGATTGGAGAGAAACCTGATTTTGTGTAAAAAGTGAGATATTTCCCGCGAGTCCGTCGCGGACGTTCGCCAATACATGAGCTCTGGAGGAAGTCCGCAAGGTTCTTGGCCTAGAATCTCAATGAAGGTGCCGCAATTCGATGCTATGGTGACCTCTTAGAAGGAGCCTCCTATTACCTCGCCTTCAGCCTTGGTTTATATTAATCTGTCTCCGAGGCATTAGTCATGCGAGCATCTCAAACTTTCGTCTACTTTTCTTTGACACTATCCCATCGTTTAGTTTTTGATCAAAGGCAGTTTGTCAACTACAATTATCCAACTCTGAACGGGCATCCTTTCAATGGATACCGCCGGACCGTCTCCACAATCTAAACAATCAGTTGTGATATGAAACGGACATATGTAATCATGATGATATCTTTTTCACTCTTGATAAAGTTTGTTTCGCAAGTAGAAAAAAATCAGCCTTAGCGGAAGGGGATATTACTATATATGCACAAACGAATTTTAGATTATAAGATGAAGATGGACAAGAGCATACGTCAACTTCTTAGAAATCGAATCCGATGCTTCAGGCAAGGAATCAAAGATCCGGTTACACGAAAAAAAATCAGAATAAATTTTTCCCGACTATGTGTGTAGAATAATACTTTCTTTCTAGCCGACAACTCCGGCATAATGACCCGGTCTGTTCAGGTTAGCATTAGCACATAGCACTTAATTGTGGCTGGAGAGGATGACTACACATATATCTTCTCCGTGCCGGGGCTATGCTATGTGTTTATCGAAAGGGAGACCATTTTCACACCATAGTGTCATAAACTTTCTTGCTTGTTGGTGTCCAATCGCTCAGATCCGGCAGTATGAGCGTGCTAATAGAAATGGGGCCGATGTTATCCTCTAACCGATCAAAGTTTCCCGGAGCTTTGCGCGATTATTCTATGATGGAGGACTAGTGTTAATGACGTCGGCGCCAGCTCGCTTCAATGAATAAGCTCGTCACTTGAGGTACGCACCAATAAAACACGATCAGTATCTGCTTTCTAGAATTGTATAGCACCAAAGTATCCTCTCCCTAAACACCCTAGACAACCTATGGAGCTATATAGCTGGGTATGAACGCGTTCATAGCAAATAACTTACTATGTCTCCTCGACTCAGACCAGGGGGTTAAAAGAACAATTAGTTTATTAAAAGTGACAAATTAGTAGTGAGATACGTATTGTATGGAGTATGAGAATTACAACTATATGCGCGACCTGGGAACATATATGCGTTATATGAAACAGGATGAATGGTCTGCAAAAAACAAGTAGGACACAAAATATGCGTTACAAATAAGTGAAATAAGGGCAATGTGCCATAGAAAGAGAATACTATGTTATATGATACAGAGGACAACGCCTGAGCGACAAAGGGGTATCCTCAATCGTTAGTGATGTCGTTATCGATGCGAACGAGGAGAATTAGCATTACACAGTGCACTGAAGGGAATCATGGATGCGAAGGGAATACTGGAGATTTGGATAATTAACGAACTGTCGGACGCCAAGATGGTATCGCAAGGTAAAGGGCCAATTAAGCGCTAGGGTTGTAACGTTGTAAAAATCGAACCACAGTTAAGGAAGCCAGAAGCTCTGAATTTTATGTTAGTAATGAACATGAGCCATAGTTTGAAGGTCATGCATACCGATTGCGATATGTCCATGTGATTCATAGACAGTGAACACATTCCCAGATGAGTTGGTATATTTCTCCTCGTCCGGCGCACAGAGACTATATTGCGCAACCACATAACCACTTCCAGTGGTACACTAGACGATGTTTATACATTAGTCACCTTGAATATCTAGTATATTTGATCAACTCACAGTCCATTCTGCTTCTACGTTCGCTTGATGTGTCCACTTATATTCTTCACCATCGGAGCAACCGAATTTACGCTCAAAAGTTCTAAGGAACAAGATAATAGTTTTTTAATTAGAAAAAAGATAAACAAAGCATAGAGCCAACCAACTTACTTTCCGGAATCAGTTTTCCTCACCCAAGAACCTATGGGCATTGATACGGATTGACGCGCAAAAAGGACTGAACCAGGGGTACCACCAGGACCGAAGTCTAACACAATGGTGGGATCACGTCCAAAATTTGGGGAGAAGGTGGCACGAGTAGATGTTTTTGACCCCAACTCGAAAATTTTTATTGTTGCAGCTCCTCGAGAACGGGCTGCAGGGTCTGTGGTATTTGAGATACCCAAAAACATACGATCATAAAGATCGTCGAATTCGGTACTGATGATATTGCCAGTACGGTCTTCGAGGAGGAAAGGGATGCCAAAGGTAGTCATGATTTTTTTTAAAATCGGAAAGAAGTCAGAGAGACAAAGGGAGAAGGGGGATATAAAGAAGTATAAAATATGAGCTCCGGGGGGATACGAGTATTAGAGCTCAGTGAGTATCAAAAGAGATCAGATTAAAAGTAAGCTGATAGCAGGAGGGGGTAAAGCAGGACCAGTAGAGATGGCTTTGTAGATTTATAAAGAATGAGTGTCACGCGAAGCGAGAAGAAAAGCTAAGGACGATGGCAGTTGGCAAGAGAAACAAACGAAAATTAGTCGAGATTCCAACCCGATCACGTATGTAAAAAGCACCGGCTTTTCCCGCCTGTTAGCCTGTTTCGTCTCCGTTTCACATTATTTATTGCTGCAATGTATCGGTAGACTATTTGTGTTCACTCTCGTCCTGGGTTCAAAGAGAGTAATCCTATTGCCAAGATGGTCTTCCAGATCGGCCCCTTCTCTTCCTCCATCATGACGAAAGCAAGAAAAATATAACACGCACGCTTACCTTGTCTACGTTCTGTTGGATTCTTGTAGCTGTTGTATTGCTAATTAAATTGCAATCGGCTGTTTTATCTTGTTTTTCCAGCCGGAAATCGGTGATCGAGTGTTTGAAATTCTCTCAAATGTCCATTTTGGTACGCGTAACGAAAGCCCATTCAGTTACAGGACATCGAGGATCTCATCCCTGACTGACGATTGACAATGTGGCTAACTCTTGTGGACTGCGGTAGCGGCTCATGTCCGACAACACAGAGTTCTTGTGTATGCATGTAATATAGAAGGGGTAGATAAGTTATCACCTGCATCTTTTGTCAGAATGAGGGCGGATTATGGCAGTATCGGAAGATATGGTCCCTGGTTCGAATGCATGACTTTCCGACATATCTGTTGGGTCCATGAAACTAAGACTAAGCCATTTTTGTTTCTGTTTGTAATTTCCAGAAATAGTTTTTAGCACAAAGCATACTGTCAAGTTATCTTTTGCATTTTCTGCATCAAAAGAGGATTATTGACGTGCACCGATCTGTCTTCAAAACATCTGCATAAATAGAATGGAAAGAAGGGAGTTCCGCAGACGACAAACAATATTATAAGCAAATTATCGGCGGAAACATGATAGATACTTTGTCCCATTCAGTGTCAGGTCCTGACTACGTAGTCGGACCAATTCGCGATACTGGGAAATAAGAAGAACCCCAGGTCCGAATCAGCTGTTAAGCAGGTTGATTAAGACCAGGAACGCGAGAATAAAAAAATACGTACAATTTTGGACCTACAAATCCTCTATAAATCCTGCCCTACCTCGGCAAGCTTAATTTTTGATCACGGAACCGGTGTGGAGCTCCCGATCATCTGGTTTATGCATATGTAAGTGTTTTCTCTGGAACCTTGAAACAGACAAGCTAACACTGGAGTGTTAATAGACTCAATAGCATATGCCTCGGCGGTAAATCTCAGTTAGATTTGACATTGCGAATGTTACATGCACATATAGACAAAACTCGTGTTCTTGAAACAAATCTTAGTGCATAAGTATCAACATTCCCACGATACAATGGATGACGACCTTACTCTTGGATTCCATAGGGAAATCTACCAGAAGATCACTTGTGCCATGCCCGTAAACTTTATGAACTTGACAAGTAGGCCAGCCTGATCGGGACTTATGTATTTGAGCAAAAAAAATAGTGTTTCAGTCCCATAGTTACAGGAAAAAGAAGGCTGATTTTGAACAATCAGGAACAAGCATCATTCATTCAACAAACAGAGCAACGAATTCTTCACTACAAGGATACACTAGTGATCCGTGTCATGTTAATTACTACTATAACAACTAGTTCGTTGTATATACATGTATGTATTCTATACAAATTAGTCATATATACTTTTGAACACAGAGAAGGTTGCCTCAGACAAAAGTGGTGCCATCATAGCCACCATTCTCGTTTATCATATGGGCACTCGTCTTTGCGTCGAGGAAAAGCTCATTGGTCTCGCCTATATCCTCTACCTCAATGTGTGGGCGGCCAGCGAGACCCGCAAGGATGGATGCCGGAGAAAGCAATTGTAATGCGTATCTAAATTCGTGAAACTCCATCGGTATAATGCTCAAGTTCCGGAAAATCATGACATACCGAAGTGAAGATTTTTCTCCCTCACTGGAAAGCCGGTCGAGAACCCCTGGCCCGAGCTTCAGGCCTTCCACATTCGCACGTAACTGTACAACCTTAGCAATTTGTTCTCGGTTATAAGTGTCTGTTTTAACTATTAAACACCTGAAACGAAGACTACATTAGCCTGAAATTAACTCCATAAAATTAAATCCTTGAATGTACCGATCAAGAAGGTCAACAGGGATTCCATGAGGGGCTGTCAGGTCGTCAGTTCCGCGTACAGTCGTTCTACCTCGGTTTGTGGCGAATACAACCGTAGGCGACATCGGAGATTCCAATAAAGCATTCAAGTACGTGAAGCATTCCACGTCAAGCATGTGCACCTATGATAAAATCAGTTCAAAAACTCAAACTTCTTGTCATAAACTCACGTACCTCATCAATGAATACAACGCCAGGAACCACTTCTGCAACTCCTTGATCTACATAACCCTTAACTACACGGTCAACCTCGCGACGAAGCTTCTCAGTCACCTCAGTCCGACCGCTTCGAACTAAGCTACCCATAACACTCATGATATCTTGTCCGCCTTGAGGTCGAGCATTAGCGGCATCTAGGTCACCAAGAGTTACGTCTTGGACCAATTGTTTTCGCTTATGGACATCGCCTTTTGGTAAGGGAACATACGTCTCAGATTCAAGATCGTAGGACGATGCGTAGGCGTCCGAGCGACCAACACGCTTATTGAGCATAGGGCATTAAAAATCTTCCATTTTAGAGGTGGTAATATGACACCCACCTTTACAGCACCTGTATTAGCTTCGATGTATATGACGTCTCCAACAACAATTTTTTCCTTCATAATAGCTTCATATATACTTGGGTCAAGGCGAAGTTGCTTTGTTCCTTTAACGGTTTTGAGGCCCACAATAACATGGGATACAGTTTTACCATATCCACTCAATGGATTTTCTGCTTCTGCAGGAGTAAGTTCTGTAACTTCTCCTTCGTACACTTCTTTGGTCTCCTTTATCCTCAACCCTTTGGCGAAATGATCAACACCTGCCTCAAACATAAGAATTACTCCTAAAGGAACATACCGATTGCCCTCCTAAATGTTTCTGAAAGAACTTCAGTTTTCTTTACTTCAGTACTATACACCTCTGACCCGACAATAGGGCAGAATGGGACTTTAATTCCTAGTTCATGAGAGATGGCGAGTGCCAAAGCTGTTTTTCCTGTTCCTGGTGCACCAGCAAGTAAAAGTGCCCGACCAGAGAATTTACGGGATTTGATCAAGTCTACAACAACACCGCAAGCCTAAAAGCTAATCAGTATATGATGTATATATTATATTGCACAACATACTTCTCTTGCGTTTGTTTGACCAATAAAACCCGCCGCATCCCCAGCAGCTAGTCCATCATTCGTTAAACCCAGTCCCTTGATATGAGAATGTGATGCGACACGAGAGGATCGAGTAGATGAAGATGTAGACGGAGGCGGTAGTGCATTATGAGCAACTGGTACGGCTGAAGACGATGCAGACGTTGTTGCCTTCATCGTTATATCCACTGATTATGAACTAATTCTGATTTCAACCGCAAGTTGGCTGTTTGGCCTCATCCATTAATGACATAATCAACAAAGTTATAAGTCACGTATTATGTAACAATTTTGATAATTCAATTGTGGACCTATACAGATACTCTGTTCTACCAGTACATGTACTAGTACTAATTGACTATTCGGACTCAGGGACTATCAACACAAAGGAAACCAATAAACGAGTTTATAAATAAGATACACATATCCCATTCAATCAAGCAGTGCCATTATAGAAATTTGTCGAATGTATGGTGTACTTTGCAGTAGTATCTACCACGACAGCTATAGTATATCATAAGTGTTTTATATTCCCCTCAAAAAAACGAAAGGCTTACTGATGAATCCCACCAAACCATCTTCGATATCATCGCCTAACTTCTCCAGTCTGAAATAGAATTATGTTAAGCTAAACATTGAATGCATATTAATTCGGATAGTACATACTGAACGATTACCCCGCCTTCATCCTTGAACAAATGATCTTCTTCATTTGTAAGCCTCTTTCCTTTGTTTTCAGTATATGGGCTTAGAGAGCAAATCTTTTCACTCCATTCTTCTTCGAAGAACAATTGGCCAATATGATTTATGCTTCCAGCTTGAGATATTATCGTTCTGTGATGTAGATACAATCAGTGAACAAGGCGAGAGACAGTGTAAAGGAAGAAACTTGCCCATTCTCTGATTCCTCCCAATCCGTGTGTACAATCATATGTATGTGGACTGTTCGTCCCACATAAAAACCAGGATAAAGAGTCGTAAGCTCGACTACACCATTTTCATTTGTTGGATAACCACCCCGTAACCAGGTATTATTTGATGATAGAGGGGGCTTCCTCTTCCGCCTGGAGGTGGCATTTGGCTATCAGTACCGTGTAAATCGTTATCTATGTCGGACCGAGAGTTTCTCTTTGCATACGCATATGAGGATGGACGACGTCTATCTTCATCCGATGAAAAGTACCAGTGATCATGACCCTTCGGGAACTGGGGAGATGATAGGAATGGCTCGTCATCTTCAGGAGGTGGATGAGGATACCTGCCCGGAGGAGGAGGTGGAGGAGGTGGAGGGAATCTACCAGGGGGTGGAGGCGGGAAGGGACCTTCATCTTCATCAGGAGGAGGGAATCTTCCTGGGGGTGGGGGAGGAGGAGGAGGGAATCTACCGGGAGCTGGGGGTGGCAAAGGCTCATCTCCTCCGGGAGGTGGATATGGACGTCTCATTGGAGGTGGGGGCGGAGGTGGGAAGGATTTATCTCCTTTACCAGGATATGGGGGCGGATATCTCCCCGGAGGAGGTGGTATACCATGTTCATCAGAAGGTGGACGAGGATACCTGCCCGGAGGAGGAGGGGGTGGAGAAGGGAATCTACCAGGGGGTGGAGGTGGGAAGGGACCTTCATCTTCACCAGGAGGTAGATGAGGATATCTTCCCGGAGGAGGAGGGAATCGACCGGGGGGAGGAGGTGGGGGCGGCAGAGGCCCGTCATCTTCCTCGGGAGGTGGATATGGACGTCTCCCTGAAGGTGGGGGTGGAGGCGGTGGTATACCATGCCCATTAGAAGGCGAGTGAGGGAGCCTACCTGGGGGCGGAGGCGGGAAGGGTCTATCATCTTCGCCAGGAGGTCCGTGGGGGTATCTGCCAGGAGGAGGAGGAGGAGGAGGGACAGGACGTCTACCCGGGAAAGGAGGCGGAAGAGGCTCATCATCTTCATCAGGAGGCGGGTGTGGATACCTACCCGGGGGTGGGGGTGGGAAGGGTTCATCATCTTCATCAGGGGGTGGATGAGGATGCCTGCCTGGTGGAGGATGAGGACGACCACCAGGGGGCGGTGGGGGGCCATCGTCATCGTGAGGCGGGGGAGGGAGTCTACCAGGGGGTGGAGGTGGGAAAGGCCCATCATCTTCATCAGGAGGTCCATGAGGGTGTCTGCCTGGTGGAGGATGAGGGCGCCTACCGGGGGGTGAAGGCGGGAAAGGCTCGTCATCTCCGTCAGGGGGTGGATGTGGACCTCGATCTGGAGTTTTTCCCTTACCAGGAGGAGGACCTAGAACTGTGTTCTCAAAACCACCATAATACCCTGTTGCATTGGCTAAATAAACATTTTTAAGTTAAAATTCGATCAGATAACATAAATTATATACCGCTCCAGATTTCCACAAACGCATTTGGAAGAGGTTCACATGTTGCGACATCAAGGACGGCAATATCAAGACGAAGTAAAACACCTCTGTTTTACCAAAGTTAGATATACAAATAACTCCGTGAACTGCAGAATACAACAAACTTCTGATCTTCAATTAAATTCTGGCGAACCAGTTCATTGTTAATATAATACGGGCCTTCGTCAACTTCGGGAGTTGCTACACATGTATGCTAACGAACAAATATATTATTTTGCATTGATGTATAAGTATAAAAGAGAGTATCATCGTACCATTACATCATCAAACACGGTTTGTTCAGATAAGGATCTCTTCAAACGTCGTGCATTATGATAAGTCCTTATTGACGACGCACAACTACGAGCGGCAAGTTCGCGCCTGTCTCTGAGATACTAAAGCAAAACATTATTATCCTGCAACTCTAGTGGACAAATAAATCCAACAGACCTTTTTATGTGCTAGTTCTTCCGGAGTGGCTGAAGTTGTCTTGACCTCAGGATGAGCTGGTTGATGCAAACGTGAGCTATGTTCGTAAAGATTGAGCCTCAAAAGACCTACCATTGCCAATACTAGCGTTCAGCAAAAGTAGCGCTGCAATGGACAACAGATATTTCTGTTGGATCATCCTTCGCAGTACGCTGCAAGGAAAGAAGAAGACATCATCCCACTTTTCTCGACGAATATAAAGGACTCTCGTTCAAACTTTAAGCTTTCCGCAGTGGGCTTATGGCGGCCGGATACGGTCCTCTCCGGATTTGTTTTGGCGATATTTTGGCCAACGATCACTTTTTCTACAAGACTCGATTATCCGCAGTACGTCCCGGCCAAGAAGATACACTAATACAAAATCTTTTATATATTCCGTGATAGTACAAAGATGACAAAGCATACGTCATACATAACTCAAACTACACATAACCCAAGTATCTGATAACAACTGATGATTAAGCGAACAATCTTTTTGTATACCTGTTCTATGAGTTAATACAAAGTGCAGCGTTAAACTTATTATTCCAAAGACTTACGAATTTAGCCCATGTACACCTCCTTCCATCTGGGCACTTGCAGTCCGCAGTTCAAACCGGACCTCACCATCACGTACGGCCTGCTGCATTTCTGCAAGACTACGACGGCCAATGTCTTGAAGCGAATGTTGTACCCCAGTGTATAGGTAAGGAAGGAATTGACGAACTGATCCCTTGTCTTGAACGTCCCCAGAGACACCCTGGGCAACCTTTATCGCACTAGCTTCGCTGAAATAGCGAGACGTAGCAGCATTTTCATGCGCAGCACCTTTTGTCATTTGTGACTGTGGCTTTGTATTTCCAACGGGTGCCCCCGGTTTGCCTTGCTCCATCGCTTCAATGCTACCCATTCCGCGATAAGCCTTTACACGTTTGCCTTCATGGTAGAAATACTCTCCAGGTGCCTCAGTGGTCCCTGCCAGCAACCCACCCATCATTACAGCACCGGCGCCAAGGGCCAATGCTTTAACAATGTGACCTACGTTTCCAATACCTCCATCGGCTATGACTGGGACACCAAATTTGCGAGAAAATTCAGCTACAGCATATACCGCAGTCGCCTGAGGGCGGCCAACGGCCATTACTTCTTGGGTAATACAGATACTACCCGAACCCATTCCTACGCGTAATCCATCTGCACCTGCGGCTATAAGTGAAGCTGCCTGTTCTCGCGTTACAACATTGCCAGCAATAACTTCAATATGAGGATAAGTAGATTTAATCCACTGAATCATCTCGAGCTGGAAAACAGAATTTCCTTGAGAAGAATCCAAAACTACGATATCAAGGCCTGCTTCAACTAGAAGAGCAAGGCGCTGTCGATCTGCTGGACGTGTACCAATTGCAGCAGCTGCATACAATTGCTTACTCTCGGGGCGTTTAGAAGCAAGGGGATATGTCTGATTCTTCAGGAGATCAGAGCGTGCGAGGAGAGACGTAAGCCGCCCTTCCCTGTCAATTATAGGGAGCTTCCCTTTTTTTGAATCCCGAAGGATATCATTCGCTTGTTGGAGTGTAACACCCTCGGGAGCAGTCACAAGATCAGTAGTCATTACGTCTCTCAATGGCGTGTGTGCATCTCGGAACTGAATGTCGCGGTTTGTGACCATGCCGAGAAGCTTCCCGCCAAGCGCGCCAGTATCTAATAGCAGTGTTAATAATTTGATGCGATAATTACAACGAATGTGTAAGGTATCAGAATATATATTTTCCGTTTTCTACCCATCACGCGGTAGACCGCGTTTTTCAGCAGAACGAAGGTTATAGAAATTGTACTCATCACGAGAAACGATTCAAAATTAATAAAATTAATAATACGAACCTGTAACAGGAATCCCGCCGAATCCTAGGCGGGCTTTAATGTCCAGAACATCTTCTACAGCATTATCCGGTTTCAAGCATACAGGGTCGGTGATGAAACCATTTTCATGACGTTTCACCGCACGGACCATGGCAGCCTGAGATGCTGCAGATTGATTATGATGAATAACACCAATTCCTCCGAGGAGCTGAGACATCTAACTCAGTAACAGCTTATTAGTAGCATAAATGCGGGCACTCACAGCCATGGCAATCGCCATCTCGCTTTCCGTAACTGTATCCATAGGACTACTCATGAAAGGTGTCTTCAAAACAACGTTACGGGTAATTCGTGTTTCTGCGACGACGTCTTGAGCCGCAAAATCAATCTTTCCTGGGAGGAGGAGGAAATCGTTGTAGGTAAGTCCACCATTCTTGACTGAATTCATCAGGTCTGACACAGAGAGTCCATCGCGCCTTTCATATTCCTTGAGATGTTCGAGCGCCGTCTTAGGGTCTAAAAAACCCGTGGAGGTTGCTTGAGACATACTAAGAAAATGAGAGAGAGGCAAACTTTCAGAAAAAGTGGGAGTAAACTCCAAATTTTCTCCCGAGTTTCGGGACGGTACTTATAACCTCATAGTAGTCACGTGTGTACGCTTTTGAGCAAAAATTTTACTTGAGACCGGGACGAGGTACAAACATACCTCCGGGTCATTGATAGGAATGCAAAACGTAAACGCCGTCAACTGATACTTGTTCCGTAATAAAACATCATTGAATTATCTATCAAATAATATAAATGCCTATTCATTTTGCCCAAACAAGTATAATGCCATAGTACTGATCTATTTAATCGTACCTTTGGGAATAGAAATTTTAAAATGACCTCCTGACTAAGATATTTGCAAATTACAACGTGAGAAAATTGGACCATCAGACATAACATGATTTTACGTAACGGTGATCTGCTTAAAGAACCATATGAAGGTGGCTTGTTCTCTTTTATCCTCCACAGTCATGTCGATGGTTTTTACTCATTCTCATTCTCCTCCTTCATCTCGCGTATCAGCACCCACGAACGGATACCCTGACATTGATCTACCTAGCCCCCCAAAAAACTTGACTCCTATATCATCAAGTGTTAGTCATCCGTCCCAGAATGTTGGTTCTGTATCAAGTCAACCGAACCACATAACTGACCTCGAGTCAAGTGAAAATATTGAGAATATGTCAAGAGTTCCCACAGCTCTAATTGACTCTAAATGTATCTCTGACATCATGGCGTCCCGTCTTGCGATATGTCTACTTGGATACGTTCTTTTCATGAAGAGTCAAGTTCCTTTGTAAGAGTTTCTTGGATTGATACCACTTTTTATAATTCTTTTTTTTCTGGCTAACTCGCATCTCTTAGTCCCGTCGATCAGCTGCATAAGATGCAACTAGTACGAACTGTATGTCCTATCACGTTGTCTTCAAGCTTGATACATTACTCATACTAAAACAATAGGACGATATACGTATACGAAAAAAACAAGACTCGTTGTTGGATTCCTACGATTTATTACAGTCCCACCTTTTATCGACATTCACTTCCCTCGGAACTGCATTAGCATCTAATATGATTTATAAAGCGGCGGAGAAAGTACACTTTGCTATCGTTTTAGGTCCCAATTCAACAAGTCTTTCTGGCGCACGGGCACGAGTTCTTTTGGAGCTTGATAGTCTTTTTGTCCCTCCTACCGTAAAACTGGCTAAGATACCCCCAAACAACATTGCTCACAACGGAAATCTGAAAGAAAACGTACATACATCAGATATTAAGGTTAGAGGGTCACTCAAGGATAACGTGGATTCTCAACCACTTAGGGTTCTGAAGCAATCCTTCCTGACAAAATTCATTCCCCTCACAAGTGAAAGAGAGGAGGTTGAAGATCCTCCACTTTCAGAATATGGAAGTGATACCTCTGATGAGGACTCGGAGAATGAAGACTCGGAGAATAACAACGATGAGGCAGTTTTAAAAGGTGTAGAGAGATTGCTTCTTCGCACGCTAGCGAACGCCAACGCAAACCCCGACTTGGGTATTGGTGAAGATCTTCGTAAGTTTTCTCTGCTGATCTTTAACTTTGAAAATGTTCATAACGTGTTTTGGACCGGGTAATCACACTCTAGATCCAATGCTGACAAGCGTTTTACTTCGCGCACCGCGCCGTTTTGTTCATCCAAATTGGGTACCCCGACAGAACATGACACGCGACATGGATCTTGCTCTCCATGCATTCAATGATCCTTCTCATTCAAATGACAATCATCAAACTTCAGCTTCGAAATCAAAGTCAAAGATAAAGACGGAATGCATACGTGTGCGCTGCCATGCTTCTAACACAGATCAGAGGTCCAAAGAAACACTCGAGTCAGCAGATTCTGCGGATAATGTATCTACGGCACAGGATGAAGACGATGAGCTGATCTGGTGGGCTTGGGATGGGAAAATTGAAGGTTTTTCTGAATGGTAACCCTATCTAGGATGCATCCAGTACTGTGAACAGAAGAAAGTTAGCATGTTTGATAGGACATCGACTGTGTTTTTTTTCACGGACTAACACATGGACTTTACTCTCTAATCTTTTTTACTCATGATTCTAACATCTACTCGATTTCAAGTTTCGTCTTAGCATACCATTCAAACGGATATAGAACAGGAACATTTTTTCTCTTCTGCTATACATCATTGCAATCTCAATCCATTGTTTTTCGAGTTTCAAATTGCATGTACAATCAATGTTGTATACTCATGTAATCTCACTATTTCTCATATATATATTACTTTATACGAACAAAACAGAGTCAAGGCATCAAGATAATTTTAGATTAATGGACAAAGAATCTGGGCAAATTGAGATAAGCTACATAGATTAAAACCGGCCACCCCTCCCATTCGGTCCACGATAGGGGCCATAGTCTGGAGGAGGTCGTGCTAATATAAGCAATGTTTGTAAGTCAAATCAGTTGATATGTGTAACGACGTACTGGGGCGAGGAGGCTGAGTAGTAGGAGATTTTGGACGAGCTGCATTTGATCCTGGTATTATGGCATTACGGAAAATTTGCATAAGATCATCAGTACGAAAAACGGGACCTTAATATCATAGTCAGTCGTATATCTCAAAGTAAAATATCAGAAATTCCGGAGACCAACCATCAAACAAATTAGCCTGAGGTAGTTGACCTATAAACTTGCTAAGTATCTGTGGTGGTATCGGCCTTTCATCACGTTCTGCTGGTTGGCGCCTTGGAGGAGAACGGGAACGAGCCCTATCTCTATCAGGTCTATCCGTTCGATTTCGATCTGCTCTTTCACCTTGTTCATGCCAAGCTGGGCTACCATACTTCTTATTCGCTGGTAGGCCAGTCCAACGATCGCCACTACGGTCTCTTGGGGGTGAATTATCACGAGGACGTTTTAATGAAGGCTTGGTTTCGTCATGTCTTTGACGCTCTCTTTCTCGATCACGATCACGTGGTTCAGGTGATGGCGCCCTAGTAATATTCGAGCCAAGCAATTGCGAAGATGAATTACCAGCAGATGAAGGTGTTGCACCAGTTACAGTTACCAAAGTATCTGCGCGACTTAATCCAGAGGAATGGCGTGCTTGAGAGACACCCAGGTCACGGTTTGCTATACCGTCGATGTTGGCGTAGAGATGTCTCTGGGCAAAACGCTTTATAGGTGGATCTTTTAGGATATAAATTAATAACTTAGAAATAGTATCTATTGTATATTGGGTTCGTACCATTAGGATAAACTTCAGCCATCCGTTTCTCGAGTTTGAGAGCTGCCTCTAAATTTCCATACTGATATTCATAACGGGCCCATCGTTCCCAAAGAGGTCGAGCTTTATCTGGGGGGAAAGTCCCGACAGTACGTTCAAATAATGCACGGGCATCTAACCTCTCATTAGAAGTGTTCAGTCTTTGTAGTTAGTTAAACGCACTAGTCTCATCATTTACAGACATCAAGAATGTCAAATAACGAACAACGAAGTCGATCTCGTTTGAAAACCTATTCATTGCAACACTAAGAATTCGATTAGCTACAACTGGCTGCTTCGCGACATGATATTCCATTAATGCGGCTGCTTCGAACACTTCCCAGGGGACATATTTGTCCTTTCTTGCTCGTTGGAAAACGCTACGGCTTGATTCTTGACCTTCGGCACGCATAGCAAAGCGAATATACATAATATACACTAATCCATATTCTTGTTTCCGTTCACGTAGTTGTAGCATGAGGGCTGAGGTTTCTGTTGTCACAGGCGTAGAGGTATGAGCGATGATTTCAGTTGGTTCCCTCTTAAGACTTGCTCCATTTCCATCACTATGTTCAGCCCCAGCCTCTCCCGCTCCAGAAGCTTCTGCAGTCGATTCCGTGTTGTTATTGAGGGCATTGACTTTTGCATCTACAGCTTCAATTTCTTCACAAACACCTTGTAATAATCTTTTATATGTTGCATGCACCTCTGAGTAATTCTTTGCTAGCTCCAACATCTCAGCTAATGCAAAATTAAGAACGAAACTTGCTGGTATAGCTTCTATGCCAGACTTAAGGATTTGAAGGGCTTCTTCTGTTCTTCCGGCGGCATTTGTCCAGGAAAAGGCCATAAACCATATCTCGCTGAAAAATCGCATTCGTATAACTGCTTTGCGGTACACACCCTGTATACGTGTATTAAACGCATTCTTATCCTCAATTTCAAGTGGATTACTTTCTTCCCATTTGAGATATTGTTTCCATGCACCGACCATTGAGCGATCGGAAGGAGTATACGTTGGCTTACTCGGAAGATCGAGAGGGGGACGTTCACCACTCGTCGGTGCAGGGGCTGGAGGGAAGAGTTGATCGAGATATTTCCGTAGTTCACGTAGTTTTGAACGTGCTTGCATATGTGCCGGAGTCAGGTCTTGTAGGAATTTTTTAGCCTATAGATGCTTGTTTAGAGAAATTTAGAAGGCAAGACAGGAAATGGGTCTACACACGGTGATTTTGTTTAAAGTGTTCTCGAAAGCTTCGTAATCCTTCCAAAGAGTTTCAACATTCTCAAGTGGTATCTGAACTGCACGTTGGTACACCTTGCGCAGATTATCCATCTTTTGTTGTTCTTCCCATGTCGAAGTAGTTTCTCCGCTTTTAATGAATTGGATGTATTCGGACCAGATATCACTGCTATCCTTGTCTTGACCAACATGTTGTAAAGCAAACTCATAAGCCTTGACGACGACATCTCGAGCCACAGGTGCTGCGTTAAGGCGTCTTGAAGTCGCTGGGTGTTAGTGATCCTTTTTCCCCAGATGAAGGCTGAATATCTTGCTAACCTCACATAAACAATGTAAACCTTCCACAAATCTACTGAAACCGAAATCCTCAAAAATCGTGTAAATAACGTTTCTGCGTATGGAAAAGTTGTTTGTTCCACCAAGAAATGATTAAGATATGAGATCTGGACGGATGACTTCAAACCAAATTTAATTTCAATATATTTGCTAACTTAAACACTTTAAGCTTCAAAGGGAAAAGAATATGACGAACAGTATTGGGATACTTCTGGAGTATTGCCTCATACGCTTCTTTAATCCTCTCCAAGTCCCCCAAATTTTCGGCGTACTCAAGTAACTTATCCCAGGCAGAGGAATCACACTGTTTTTCTTCAGCGTTCTTGCGTAAGATCTCCCATTCAGAAAGCGTCGTCTGAGGAGCTTCATCCAGATCATCTTTGACTTGTACTTCGGTTGTTTGTTCTTGCATTTCAGTAGACATACCGGATGCTACCGTATCCGCAGTCTAAGATTTTTAGTGTGGTTCAAGACGTCTGCCTTGTACTTTATGAAAGTAAAGTTATTAGACTAGGTTATTTTCCGCAGTTTACGGGGAAAACCCCCACCTTTTTTTGAATAATTAACGTACCTTAAGAGCTCAAATCGTGTTAAACGTTGTCTATTGAGACAGAAATTAAGCAGCAGAGGGGAAAACAACCGGGTGGGCTATGAAGAAAGAAAGAAGTGCGGACCACTGTAGGCGCGTTGAATACACAATTTCGCTTAGTCTCACGTGTGCATCACCTCCAATTCATTTGAGCATTTGTGGAAAAGCACTTGCCTGTGAACAAAGTCTGACAGCTAATGAAATAATCAAAATCAAACTACGGCAACCAATTTCAACCAGACTTTTTCAAGTCTTGTTGTATTCCACATAATTCATTCTGCTAGCTAGTTCAACATATGGACACCACCTTCGAAGAAGACTATTCATTTGCGGAAGCAAACACATCTTGGGCGTCTCTAGTTCGCGATAGTATACGCAATTCGTATACCTATGAAGAGGAAGGATCTGTGGAAATAGACCTCGACACAAGTTCTCGAAGTCTGTTCGCTGAGAGGCAAGTTCACCTGGTCGAGTCTCCGTTTATTGTCTGTTCTCACACATTATATCAAACCAGACGAGAACGTCCACAGGTAGACTCTGAGACAGTTGAACAGCTTCTACGAGTCCTTGTGCAACGCGAAGCATTAGGTGATAACCTACGTCTGGAACTTGAAAAACAACGGGAGGAATACAAACAGGAAATTCAGTACCGAGACGAACGCCTACATTTAACTGAGACACAACTCAACGCGCTCCATAAGGATTTAGGAAGGATTACCACTGAGAATGATGCATTGCATATTGAAATTGCCTCGTTGAAGGCTGTTGAACTCCGGGATCCAAAGCTAAAGTTTCTCTTGGTGGACGAACACAAGCAAATCATTAAACGTGTAGAAGATAATGCAAGAGTACACGCCGATATCGTAGAGGCTGAAAAGTCGTTCTTAGTACTTCAGCTGAAAAGGAACCAAATCCAATTAGCACAGCTGCGTAACCAAATTGATGATCGTGAATACCCAGAAGAAACTCTTCAAGTCCTGGTTGACAGATTAAGAGAGCTCCTAATGGCTGACTCACAGACCGGTATGGATCCTCTTTATCCAGCCCTTACTTATCAACTTATGGTATTCATCCCGAATAGAACTTTTGAATAGGGAAAGGGACGAAAGAATTGCTTCTTGTAAATAAAAACACTTCTTTCGTCCATTTGAATTTTTTAATAATTTTGTTGCAGTGGAACGGGAACTACAGCTAAAAGAAAAGGTACGTTTATCCACAGAGAATACTCCGGTTGTCTTTAATTCTCCTGTTAGACCTGCACAGACTATAGGGACCGTTTTAAAACCCGTCAGCATCGTCAAATATTGTTTAATATCAACATTCCATTGACTTACCTTCACATTTAGTTAAAGATGAAAATATCACTTTGAGTGCTGTACGTTGTCGGCATATCTATCAGCCCTATATATTCTTATAATCATAACAGGCTTTTAACAATGCCCAGGAACAGTCAGCAAAACGTGAGTTCTCATGGCTATTGGTTGGAAAACATATAATTGATAACATCTTCAATACATTTAGTTCAAGAGCGACTGGATGAGGTTTTACTTCCGTATTTTCATTGAATTACGAAACTCAAAAAAGCTCCATAGATTTCCGATTCGGCACATACAGAACAAACTGAAGATCGTAAGTCCAGTTTATATTATTCATTTAATTCATCTTTTGACATTTCAGTGGTCAAAGAAGTTGAGGAACAACTAAAGGAGAAAGAGATATTGCGAGAATCTGGTAAAATTCTATGATCTTACGTTTCATTAGTGCGAAAAGTAACTTGAGCTCTTGTCAGCCATGGCAGACTGCGAAAATCTTCGTTCAGTACGTATCTCTGATAATTAGAAACCAAAATCTACAACTTATTTCTGTTTCCAATAGCTTCTTGAAGAAGCCGAAGCGAAACATACTAGAGGTAGGTAGTCTTTTTATCATGAAAATGAAGCCTATGAGTCTCATACTAGCTGAAATAGATTCTAAAGAATTACATGCGGTTAGAACTTTACTCACGTATTCCAAACAATTGCTTACTTTGTTGATATGGGATCAGTCTATCGATGACCTTCAAACGGAGCTATCAGAAGCACGTCGAGCATACGATTCTGGTGAGACTCCAAATCCGCTACATTAGTGCCCTTTGGAACTATACTAAACAATGCCAACAGTTGTTTCTGAGCTAGAGTCATTGAAGAATGAAAGACAAACAACTGCGATTGGTTTGTTTAATGTATTTTTTTTCGTCTTTACTTGCTAATCATACTAATCTATCAGCTGCCTCTGAAAATAATCAATTAACGGTGGAGCTTCAAGATGTTAAGAAACAGCTGGAGGAAGGTAAATTATCGTTAAAGCCTATATTTTACCCGACATAGATGAATTCTTTTTTCAAACCAGTGCTTCTCTCGAGGGAAATTTTAAGACGGCAAATCGAGGCATCAACCATTCATCTCCTTAATAGTATGTATTTTACTCATAGGAAAAGCCATGATATTTAATTATATTCAGTTACGTCCGGGACACGATCACTGATACCATCGGTTGAAACCGGCCTTGCGAATAACCCCAAAGGTTTGCCGACACTCACAGATTTCATATCGACCATCTAAATATCTGATACCCTTTCCCACTTCTGATAGACGATATTAATCTAATAGTCTTGATTGATAGATTTATGGTACTTTTGTCTGAAGGTCGGTCCAAATTTGATTTTTGTATCAATATGAGGAGAGGTGAACCCCGCTACAGCAACGACTGAGAGGAGTCTATTGAAAGAGGAGGTACAAATTGCCTCTCTTCGCCTTTTGGAAGGTAAATTTAGATACAGTCTTCGTCAATGCATTCCGTGTTAATGGACAAAAAGCAAACAGTCGTAACGATCAGCTTAATGCAGAGGTCCAGAAACTAAACAGAGATCTTAAACATGGTTAATATTATTGTTCTCTTATCCTTTGCTACAGCCTTGATTCTTACTTTGGTCCTCTTTACATAGTTAAACTTACTCTAGAAGCGAATTTCACTGGGGACTACAGCAAATTAGAGTCATCTGGTCGTCTTGAAAAGTGTATGTTCACTACCAATACTGTAGATTACAATAATTACTAAAAAGCCAATAGTGACGGAAGAGAAGAATCAAATTCAAGGAGAATTAGGCGCTGTTAAAAGAAATCTTCTCGACGGTTCGTTTTCGGTTTCGTGTACTGCCGAAAGTAAAAGTCTTACATGTGATTGTGATTGACAGCCAATTCTCGGATGCGAACTATGGAGACAGAATTGGAGGATGCCTTAAATACATTCAAAGAAGGTTTGCAAGTTGGAACAAAAAGGGGTGTACTGATATTGACAATTTAATAGGTGTAAGCAAGATTGAAAGGGATAAGTACGACCTGAGGAGCAAGCTGGAGCAGCTTACGTCCGGTAGAGATCAAGTTTGAACATATCTCATTGGTGTTACTAAATTACGGTTTACAGAAAAAACGTCTTTGGAGAATGAACTGGAGTTAGCCAAATCTAAGCAAGCGGAGAGTGAGTTACACAGTTTTTTTTTTTAATTCCCGTTAACTTCATCTCGCATAGGCGAAACCCAGATGAAAGATCAAACAGTCTCAAACACTCATGATAATGCAGAAAGTCTGTCTTTGAAGCTCCCCCAGGAAAAAGAAAAGTTGACTAATCGGGGTCTTTTCTAGTTTCGGCGCTTCAAAAACGTCTCAGCGAACTTGAAGTATCCTTGAAGGAAGTCAAAAGGTCACGTATGGAAGGTAACGTCTACACCAATCCCCCCCGGTACCCTGCTAAAGTTATGACGCCTATAGTCCTACGTGAAAATGAGCGATTGAGACTATCGTTTGCCGATTCCGAGGGAGATCGAGCTGAAGGTAAATTTTTTATCGAAGCACATTGTCTTTCGGACATTAATATACAACACCTTCTTATTAGTCGCACTCAATAATGAAGAACTTCTCGATGTGCGTTCCAATTAGTCCTCGCCTACTGTTGATCTATAGTGAACATTTGATTTACTCAGAAACTACACATACTAGAAGCAGAAATGGGGAATTCCCAACATGGTATGTAATAATTTACTCTATCCCGCACAAACGCGTTCTTTTTACTCAACTTAAGTATTAGTCCATAAAGAGGTTTCTGAGTTGAAATCCGTTCGTATCTGTGCTATAAACTATAACATAAAGACTCAGTATATTTCTAGAAAATTCAAATACTCGAAGCAGAAAACGAACGATTAAAAGCCGCACGACAAAAGGTCTGCTTCTCGCCTTTTCTTTCAAAGAAGGGTATCAATTCTTTTTCATTTTTTAGATGGCGGAAATTTATGGTCTACCCACCTCCCCTACCGCCTCGCCTGATCGAGCTCTGCCTCCTTTACGTGTTGGTAACCCTTCAAGAAGTTCTTCGTCACTTTCTCCTTCACTTGGCTCGGCGCAACTATCTTCTATAGAGATCCATGCCCCTCCTAGCAAGCGCAAACGAGTTGGGAACCCACCTACCTGGTCGAGTACACCATACCCTGGGGACTTCAAGTCTAATGACGACGTTGATTCCGATCTTTTTGCGTCATCAGAAATCGCCATACCTACAGAAATCAAATCCCCAATACAGGAGAATAAAGCTTATAAAACTGCTGCAAGGATTGCATCTTGGAAGGGCTCCGACGATAAGGCGTTTTGTGGATTTTGCTCGTATGTTACGATTCATTTCATACATTTACAAGTAGGTGTGCTAAATGGCCGTTGGGGTTAGGCTTAGCAATATACATTCAGACGAAATGCGGCAACAGCCATTAATCTTTGATAGTCCTCGATTCCCTATTACATTCTGGAATCACTGTTTAGCGGAACATAAGTCTGCTATTAGGCCAGACCCTCAAGAATATATCAAACTGGGGAATCTTGTATGTTATTGAGACTGAGAAGTTGATGCATTTGAACTAATTTCCTTTAATTAGCCTTCCAAAGATGAGACTTCCGATGTTATTTTGGGACTTCAGAACCTTATCTCTTGGCGGACAAAAGATGGGAAAGGCGTGTGTGGTCTTTGCAGGTAAATTTATATCGTGAATTTATTCGGAATCAGAAACTGATTTCTGCTGAAATGGATAGGTTAGAGAAGAATCAAAGTGAGAAGGAGTGTCCTACAGAACCCAACGAATTCTTCACACATTGCCGGTTGAGGCATCGTGCATTTTTCAGGGATTAGATTTTCTTTTTGGCCTTCTACGTGGACTTCAGTTGATTCGAATTTATCTCTTGTTTATTGCATTTTTCTTGTTGCATTGTACTTGTACATGAATAAGTATAGTTTGTATATAATTTGTCTAACTAGTGCTCTGCAGCACTTCGGAAATGGATGGTCTGTTTGAGATAAGGACATACACGTATGTAAACCATATTAAAGTCACAAGGACACTATCTAAATGATAAAAACGAAAACGTATACTACAAGGGATCAAATATCGATATTAAATACATATTGCTAGCATAGGTCACCGTGAATATGGGTGATAGCTATGATTTCGTTGACTCCTTTGAGGACCTAAGCCACCCTGAGGACCAGTCGGTGCACCCCGAGGCCCTCGAGGGGCATTCACCGGCCCACTACCCATCATGTTTCCCCCCATTCCACGGTTACCCATTTGACCCATGGCCCCAGTTCCCATACCCATTCCAACCCCACCAGTTCCTACAGCCCCACCCATCCGTACTCCCGTACTACCCATACCCATACTTCCCATTCCACCCATTCCCCCAGCCATCATACCCATCCCTCCACTCATCCCTCCACCCATCCCTCCGAATTGCTGGAACATTCTAGTGTAAAGGGCTGCGAGTGCCTGTGGGTCAAAAGGTGTATTCCCAGACCCCTGCATCTGTTGCTGAGTGTTGGCGAAGTTACCCGTGGCGGCGGCAGCAGCAGCAGGGGTGGTAGTAGTGTTAGTTGCACTTCCATCGCTCTGTTCACCAAGGCCACCCTCGGCTCGATAATTAGGATTAAGTCCCAGTGCTTCACGTTGGTGACGCGGCTGAGCTAGCTTAACATCAATCTTTCAAAATTAAAGTTTAGTGCAAATCTTATTACTAAGGAGATACAGGAACATACTAGCTTTCCGTCTATCTCTAATTTACCAAATCCAAGTATGTGATCAATGTTTGCATTCTCAAATGAAACAAATCCAAATCCTTTACTTCTGCCGGTCTCCCGGTCAAGCATTACCGTCGAATCAATAACTTTCCCAAATTGTGAGAAAAAGTCACGCATTGACTCCGAAGTGACAGTGCCCGCTAAACCTCCGATAAACAATTTTTGAGCACGTTGATGCTCTTGTCTGGGTATTGCTCGTTTAGGATCAATCTTTTCGAAAGTTAGACAATGAAGGATATCTAAGGGCAAGATAACAGTGGCTACTCACGACTTTCCCATCTAAATAATGCTCTCGAACCATCACGGCGTTCACTGAAGCCGGATCTTCAAATGTGAGAAAAGCAAAACAACGAGAACGGCCAGTCCCATCTCTCATTATTGTACAAGCTTCAACTTTTCCGAATTGCTCAAAGTACTTTCGAAGGCCGTCTACGCGTAAAGTAAGGTAATTTTAGTACTACGCCGATAGGTCAGAAGAGTATAACTAGCTACCATCCGTGGTATCCCAATTCAGACCACCAATGAACATTTTCCTGAATGATTGTTATGAGTTCATCACATCTTTCACATATTTAGGACTGAAGAACTAGTGTTATGAAAGGCAACATCATATTTCGTCGACTGGCTATACGTTATGTATAACAAAACGAGATAACTTGTTTGCTAGTGACTGTATAGCTTAGTCAAATAGAAGCAGGCCTAAGAGTTGCTATATGGCTAGTCGACGGTAGTGATGTGCAAAAAAAAAAGAGAATATGGTACGAAAAGGCTAATTGCTACGGCCAACTGCCAACTACCCTTTTTCCTTCACCGCAACCAAACTACCTCCCGACTCCAAACACGATTAGAAGATATCAATTATATCAATGGTACTCACCCCTCATCTTTCATCTCTGACGGTCTCACATGTCGATCTATTATAGGGAGAGAGGGTATTGCCGACTGCCCCATATCAGACTGCTGAACATTTCTGAAACCTTGGTCACCTCGTGAATAGTCAGTACCGGACGAGTATGACTGAATTGGTTGTGGAGTGTTATTGCTTAAATTGCTGCTAGTTATTGAGGGAATTGGTGCCGGTGAGTTCTCTTCTTTTTCCTTAAGTGTGGATGATTCGTCCACTTTTGAAGTTGTAGTTGCAGGGGCAACAGAATTAGTTTGACCTGAAGAACGCTCTTCGGATTTCGTTTCTTTGGTTTCTGTAATTGGAACCGAAAATTCGTTTTCGTCACCATAAAGGTCTGTAAAAACTAAATGAGCGATGATGGGAATAACCTTCAATACGAAAACTCACCGCCATACAAATCAGCGTCGAGGTCAGACATGATGACGGAACTTGAAGACCTAAGGAAAGAAAGTTTCACGCGACTTCCGTTCTTCCAGTGTGGGAAGTAATACCCCCATGGATCAGATGACTAATAACAATATATTAGTAATACAAATGTTCACACTTTAGTATTAATTCATCATCATGCCTGTCTTGTTCGATGGGGAATCTACACAAAAAAGTGTCAACCCATTATACTTTGATAGTCTCTCTGACTTCGATGAATGGACGCTTACCTCAAAGCGCTCGCCTTTAGTTGACGAACCAATAAGGTTTCATCCCCGAGGCAAGACTAAAATATCAAATCAGGATACCCATGGAAAACTATTGGTGAAATGCAATCCATTCTAGTTATGTTAGTCTTTTAACAACATTTGAAAAAAAGGTTTGTCACGACTATAAGGTACTTTTATTCTTTGAATCAAAATCGGCTTTCTGATGGCCTAGAGTCAGGGAGGATACACAGAAGGACCTTCATCATTATCGTATACATATAACTTTTGGAACTATTGCGACACCTTCATCTAGTAGCTATTTCATATTCCTAAATAGTACCCAGAGTGCCAACTAACCTATCCACCTCTAAAGTTTCTCTCATCGGCGAATAACAATCCCACCTCCTGGGTGGATAAACGCCGCTCATAGACAAGGTACAAGAATACTTGGCGTCCTGTACGTATATTGACTCCTCTTTCGTCACTTTCCGCCAACAATAAACCTACTTCTAAAACATTTTTTTTCTAAAGAATCTTCGAGCATAAGGAATCTGCTGAAGATTGTTTGAGACTTCTGCTTGGCAAGGTTCCAACAAGCAAATCAGCAAGTCACCCTAATTATAGTCATGGCCTCCCCGTTTCTAGTTATTATGCGCGTCGTCTAGCAGAGCTTGCCCATGAAAGAGGTTTTGATGGATATCTCCTGAACTTTGAATATCTTCTTGAGGGACGATCAGAGCAAGTCAGGGCCCTTGAAAGCTGGGTCTCTCTTCTGAACGTTGAACTAAAATCAAAGATCGGTGATTATGCGCAGACCGTTTGGTAATTTTAATACCCCTTTGCCCATATAGAATTACAGCTAATATATTGGCGTAGGTATGACAGTATCATTCCTACGGGAGAAGTCTACTGGCAAAATGCTCTGAATGGCCTTAATCTTCAGTTTTTCCTTTCTTCTGATTCAATCTTCACAAATTATTTCTGGTCTCCAGATATACCGCCATCCTCTGCTGAGTATCTACTTAATATCGAGCCACAGACACTACAAGATAGGGAGAAGAATTTACGTGATATATTTTTTGGGGTCGACGTATGGGGCAGGGGTTCTCATGGTGGTGGTGGCTTTGGTTTATTCAAGGCGATCGAACATATAGACCCAGAATCTCTGGGGTTAAGTCTTGCTTTATTTGGACCCGGCTGGACCTGGGAAAATGATGAAGGGGCAGAACATTGGAATTGGGAATATTGGTGGTCTCGTGAACGTACTTTATGGGTAGGGCCTACAGATGAAGGAACATCTATTGATGTGCCAGACTTTGCTCCTCGTAAAGGTGAACCGTCATGCGAGCATGGCGCTTTCAAGCCTATAAGCAAGTTCTTCACGGGTATGCCACCACCAAATCCGGATAGCCTTCCCTTTCATTCGTCTTTTTGTCCGGGAGTTGGTTATTCTTGGTTTGTTGAAGGGCGTCAAGTTCTACACAAACCTAGTGGCTGGACGGACATCGATAAACAAACATCGATCGGTGATTTGGTTTGGCCGCGACCGAGTATTTTCTGGGAAGACGAGGAGCTGGGCGAAACTCTACCCAAAGCTTCATCCGAGCTAAGCTTTGATGATGCATTTAATAGTGGATCATCTCTGAAGATCAGTTTAGTCAATGAAAATCTCTACGATGAGTCAACATTTCGTTGTTATTGGTTACCTATCCAATCGATTGCACTCACTGCTGGGAAGCTATATGAAGTTACCTTGGTATATAAGAGTCATACAGTTGACGTTGAAACCGACCTGGCTTTGTCTGTCAAGTGCGCTTTGGAAGACTTGAAAATAGATATTCAGCCAGTGACGGACGGTCAATCTGGAGATATCGGGTGTAACTGGAATAAATTGACTATAACCTGTAAGATACCTATGAATTCTGGTCCTGATGTCCTTGCAAATATTGGAATCATCGCCGGTGTGGCTTATGATGAGTCACTTACCCCTTCTACTCTGGATATTAGGCTTGGACAACTTAACATCGTATCCAAACCTTCGCATGACAATATAGCACATATCAAGACCAGCCTCCTTTGGGCAGATTGTGCTATTTCCGAGTCTTCGCCAAATATTTTGTTGTTAACTTGGGACCATTGCATATCATTCGTAGAGCCCGCCGTCCTTCAACGTGTTCATCTAGATCGGAGGAACAATCGTCCACCATGGCTCTTGGATCAGTCAAAAAACTGGATGCCCCAGTTGTTGTATGCGAATCTATATGTCGAAGCTCGATCGGAGAAGACTGGAAGGGCACCATCCAATTCGGCGATCTTTGTAGGCACAAGCGGATTTGATTCGGGTAAACCTTACGGTGGTTCTACCAAAGTTTTTCACTTAGATAGGGAGAAGCTACCCTTGGGTCTGCGTGCTTGTCCTTTGCGAATCTATGTTCAAGGTGTAACAGATCGTGGTATGATATTATCCTGGGATTCATGTACCTATGTTGATCTCTCGTAAATGTGAAGTTAAATGGGGGGATCTAGTTAGATTTTTATTGTTTTTCCATGGGGATGGTTTTAGTGGGTTCCGTACTCGTTCATGCATAAAGACAAATCTGTCGTGTTACAGTAGAAATAGCAAGTATTGCACCACCGGAGATATCAACGATAAAAATAACATGAGCTACTAAGTTACAAGCCACCACTGTGGCAAAAATGCACTAAGAAAATATATAAATCAAAAACTACAAAATAGACAGAAACCAATGGAAATAATGTTAGTCCAATGCCAAATAGTCGAGTGTTAATCCGAAACATCTAACTCCCGAACTTGATCTACAAAATCACGAATTACCCCAAATAACTCATGAACACAAGAATTACGATCCCATTCCTGACGATGATGCCAAATCGTGTTTAATGACATAGCCCGCAACTGCTCAAGTTGTTCAACATTTAAGTGTTCAGTTCGGTTCACATACTCGGTTTCGAGTTCGTGTAACAAGTGTTCATCCACGTAAAAATCGGGGAGAGGTACACTATCCTCGATTTCTTCTAGGTTATCATCCTTCTCCCCAATCATCGGCACATCCATCAAGTCAGCACTTGGTAGTTGCGGCTTAGCCATATTTAGATCCAGTCCTGGGTCTATAACAGAAGGGTTCCCACATATTGTATCAGGCGCACCGTGGTAATCGATGATGTTAGAAATAGCCAATCTTGAGTCCTGTTCTATATTATGGGTTTGTGGAACTAATTGTTGTTCTGCTAAGTTATAGTAAATTGAGTTTGCGGGAATGTCATCCAAACCGGGTGCTATTAAGCTTTGCAAGGATGGTAGTGGTTGCTCGAGGGGTAATGGATTGAGAAGATCAGGATTGAAGCCTGGTGAATGATGATGAGGCGGCTCGTTCATGGGACCCGATATTAAAGTAAAATTAGATTTCATTTCGTATCTAGCAACTTTCGAAGGTGTTTGGGGTAGATCATCGATAAACCTCACAGAGATTGGCCGTGTCTGTGAGGAAGTAGGACCAACCACATCTAATTCATCGCGGTCAAGATCGTCCATGATGACATCCATTTTAGATCGTTTTGATTCATGATCATCTCCACTGATCTCTCCAGAATTATGAATGTCGCCATTGGCCTCCTGCGAGCGCTGTCTCTTCAAAGTACGTTCAAGCTTCGTTGGATCCGTAATTTTGATTTCTATGGGCTGACCAGAATTCCGGGTGCTTCGGCGCAAACCATGTTCCCCACCACTCCCATTACCGCTCACACTTCCCTCACGAGAAGTTGCACGACTCTTTCGTCTTTCTGCGCGACGTTGCTCACGGCGCTTCAATTCCCGCGTAGCCATTCTTTCACACTCAAGTCTGAAAGTTGGATCGAACTCCTGTATGCTAACTTCCGCAGCAGTATACATTGCCAGAGCTTTGTATAATCTATCGTGATCCTCGTACTCGCGGACACGTGCATTATGGACAATTTTTCCAATCTCATCAAGGAATGAGCCGGGAGTCAAGAACTTGTCTTTATATAAATCAGTATTTATGGTTTCAAGATCAACATCATAGAGCTTCGGTTCAGCAGGAACAATTTCCGTCTGCATCTGTTCTTGGATACCATTAACGTCACCAGCTGTTTCTTGATTTTCTTTCACCTTCTCGGTATGCGTTCCGTTCGGTAGAGTACCATTAGCCTGGGTACCAGTGTTATGAGCTGAAAAAGATATAAATGGGTCCCATGTCGAGTCAGGGTAGAGGTTATATTCATCCTGAAAGTTTCATTGATAAGTTTGATAAGTACAGTTTTATAGAAAGTATTTGGTAATGTGAACATACCCTTGCGGACTTCGTAAATCTCTTATGCTTTCTTTTCAATTCCGCTAGAATAGGCCCTAGTTTCCATCTGAGTAAAGTAAGAGTCCGCTGATCATTAGCCTCCTGAACAGCAAGCTCTGCTGCTGTTGGCTGCCGAGGTTCCAAGGGGGGTGCAATAGGGAGCTCCTCTAGAACACGCTTTTTCCGCTGAACGCCGTCTGGAAAATGATTAGGAGGTCGACGAATGTCACCAATGAGTTCGTCGAAGAAATTGCGTCGTTTTTCAGCGTTTGGACTCGTAAAAGAAACACGATTCTCCTTTGATACGCCAAACCAATGTCTGACATCACGAGGAACAGAGTGAAAAGGTCCATCTATGACAGCTAGTAGGAGAACTGGATCGCTGGGTGATAATGTATCGAGCATGGCCTTTACAGTTGTTATGGCCGTTTCTGACACGGCAGCACACCACCCATGTAGAGAAGGGATATAAATAACGGATGGCTGATGACGTTTCGCTTCAACAAACAATTGCACAATACCAGCTTCAACGGTCTAATAAACAATTAGATAGATATATAAGAGTAAAAACTTTAAGGCTTACTCTAGTAGAATCCCCGAGCAGGGAACCAAGATCTAAGGTTTGAACGTGGTAGCCCTCAAGGTGATGTAAAGCTGCAGGGCCAATATAACTTTGTCCCATACCCGGTTCACCATATAATACAACTCTCGGACGGTACACACGAAGTGACTCCATTTCTATAAATACCGGTAAGCACAGATTAATATGGAAGGATAAACTGGGAACTCGCTTTGCATAAGAATTTCTCGTTCTAAGGCGCCTTCATCCCCTTCGTCTTCAAATTCTGCCTCTTCTAGAGCTGTCCGTCTTTTATTAAGTGGGAGGGCTTTTTCAAGTATACCTTTTACTTGTTGTAATGTTTCATTTAGTAGTGGTTGAAGCTGAGATGGGAGAGGCGAAGCACTAGAAGAAACCGAACGTGCAGAGGATGGAACAAGCTCTAATGATGATAAGATGAGTATAGACCGTCGATCAGGTACTAAAAGGAGACTCGACACGACACGACGCGTCGCGTCGCGCTAATTAAACAACTCACTCTTAACTGAAATCATAAAGTCGCGCGCTTGAACGTTTATGGTTTCTGGTTTCAACAAAAGCCTATCACTTGATTTATATATTTGGGGATACCTGCGCTGAACCGCATTCAGGGCAGCTTCGGTACAGAGTGCCTAAACCTGTATTAATGAACTAATCATTGAGAAAAAGAATGAAGGACGAACTCGAAGGTCAGCACCACCATAACCCTTCGTCAACTTCGCCAACTTATTTACAGTCTCCTTTGATTGTTCGGTATCCCACCCCTCCCATTTTCGAGTCTGTATACTAAGTATTTTCGCACGTGCCTCGAGGTTTGGTAAAGGAAAGTAGAATTCACGATCGAACCTCCCAGGACGACGTAGGGCAGGGTCAACAGCATCAGGTCTATTTGTTGCACCAATAACTACAACTTGACCACGGCCATCCATGCCATCCATAAGCGCTAGTAATGTCGATACTATCGAGGCATGAATCTGATCTTGCTTTGACGATCGCACTGGTGCGAGTCCATCAATTTCATCAAAGAAAATAATTGAAGGCTGTTGGTTCCGGGCTTCTTCAAAAAGTAACCGTAATTGTCTCTCTGCTTCCCCTACCCATTTCGACAAACAGTCAGCACCCTTACGCATGAAAAATGATATTCCTTTTCCATTAGATCTACAACTTGCAGCTAAAGCTCGAGCGAGCAATGTCTTTCCGGTTCCAGGAGGTCCGTGAAAAAGAACGCCTCTAGGGGGTGTCAAGTTGAACCGTTGGAATACTTCTGGATACAAAAGTGGTAAAAGTGTCATCTCCTTCAAAGAATTGATATCTAGGAAGTCGTTCTAAATCAGATTTGAGCCAATATGTAAAGTGATTTCGGCTTACGATCGTCTAGACCCCCAACCTCCTCGAAAGTTACGTTGGTATTCACTCCCAAGGGATCAGCATCAGCCAATGCCGAGTCAGTGACTTTCCCCAAGTTTGAAGGTGTACCAGCGGCCAGTCCATCGGGGAACAGCCCTCCCGTACCTGCTGCATAAAGGCCTCCTCCTGCACCAGCTCCAAGCGGCTTTCGAGGTGTTCGCGTTGGCGCATCCGAATCTGTATCATCACCAGGCACGAACATGTTCATTGAACGGGACAGGTCGGTACCGTTCACGCTCCAACCGAGCCCCTTTTGTGACTTTCCTTTACCTGAGCGAGAGGACTTGGGCTTCCCTGGTGGAGGATCTAAGGGTGGAGGAAGTGCATAGTTTACCTGTTTGCGCGCACGCAGTCTGTACTGCCGTGGCCCATCCTCTTCGACATCATTGTCCTCAGGAGTCGAATGACCATCGTTCATTTCTTCTTCAGAGGACCCAGCATCATCGTCGTCATTTAGTTGATAACTTTCCTCCTCTCTGCTTTTTTGCGCAGACTTACGAAGGCGGCGACTCGATGCACGCGTTTGTCGTTTTGAATCCGGACCGTCAATGTCGTCATCTATTGGGGAGTCAGGTAGCTTCTTTGAGCGACTTCTAGTCATCCTTCCGAAGTTTGTACTTATAGCGATACTGCCTTCATCATCGGAATTCACCTGCTTCAAGCTTCTTCCACGAACTTGGGATCTGGTTGGGCGTCTCTCCTTCCCCATTATGTCAACATTCTCTTCGTCCTCCTCAAACAGACGATTAGCAGCGTCCGTATCATCACTTTCCTGGTAGTCGGGGCGTTTTGTCGAGCGGCCGTGTGCTGTTGTATAAGGGTTGGGAGCCTCGTATGCTTCGTTCTTTGCCTGTAGCTTTTGAGTAAACTCGTCGTCCTCCGTATAGTCAACATTTCTCCGCCTACGTTTAGGACCCTGGTCTACTGGACTCGAAGGAGAGGCGGTGCCTGCAGAATATTCGGAACCAGAGGGATGCGCAGGAGAATCAGAGGACTTTGCGTGTCTAGAAGAGCGACGCGGACCAATGTGTTCGTTGTTAACTGAACGAGCCATCTTTCTTTGAGGGTTGAGTTTGATTTTTAAAGAAAGACCTTGATTTTGAAGCCGAGGCGGAGAGCTCTCGAACTGGTCGTCGGGCTCGCCCTCGGCGTCAGCGTCACTATTATACATGGGATTCCTTCTCTTTTGTGGTCTAGAGAGAGAGGAGGTGGTACCCAATATAGCGCGCGAATAAGATTCCTAATGAAGGGTGTATTAATCATCAATCAAGCGCCGTTTCATGTCTCACACAGACGCGTCACATTTTATTCTAGTGTTTTGCCACTCCCTTCTGTATCTATTCTCGGGTAATGAAGCCCAAGAATATTGAACAAAAACGGGTCATTATACAAGACTGTTTGTAATCTACGTTGAAACATGCCTTTTTGAGAATTTTTTGAGTAAATTAAGCGAGGAAAGAATTCAAACGGGCCTAAAAAAGTAAAGCAGCTAATAGTAACTCGGGGTAAACGGAAGAAAGATGAATAAAGTATAAGATATTATCTGATATCTTATCTAGAAGGCTTTGTGGTACCTCAGCTCGCATAGTAGTTACGAGCATTTTCAAATCGGATCAGCACATACACAACGAAGAGATACGTGTTCCGACATGAATTTTGTGCGTAACACTGAGTAGATACAGTAAAGTATGTTACAGAAAATAGTTGGTACGAGATCTATCATCTTTTGAAACGATATTTATTTGTGTAGTGTACATTGTGGATATACGGCATGTATTACTAGAGTTAATTAATAATCATCATATTAAAGACTCATTGTTAAGTACAAGAATAGCCCTACGCCACATGTTCAGGGGCGGCATGTTGAGGACTTGGCGACCAATGCACAGTGGTTGTCACTGTGTTCCTTAATTTGGCCACCACATATCAACGTTGACAACTGACTGCTGCGGCGAGCCAAGATAATTCTTCACTCTTGTCTCACTTCATTTTTAAAGCCTAGTCATCTTACAGTTCCTCAAGACATATCAAGTCTTGCCCCAGAAAGCTACCATCTTGAAATAAACTTAGTTTGCTATTGCATACTATGACCTCCGTACTTATATCACCGGAGCCCGATGCCGAGAGACGATCAAGCAAAGGTATTTGTCGTTGAATAATCATCTCTGAAAATTTGGGACCATTGACTGATATTTCTCTTACATTTATGTCTTGATACCATTCAGACCTTCCACATCTCTCGCTTTCTCTCGAGCAACCACCATCTTCATCACCTTTTCCTTCACCCTCTTCCTCTTTTTTGCCTCCTCCAATGCTCGCTTCACATGAATACGCTAACAAATATGTCGTACCAAAGAAAAAGCAGCGTGATGGGGTAGACTCTCAGTCTGCGGGGCCTATTGCCGGACAATCACCTGCAAGCCTCAATGGAGGCGGCGCTTCTGCACCAAACTCAGACCCGATGACTTCATCTAGTACGGCGCCCTCAGATTCACCACCCCAGACCCCAAAGAATGTAAAGCACTCTTCCGCCAACAAATCACTTAATGACGTTGGTGGTACTCCCATTAATGAGCATAATAAGCATAACAGCCTTAACTCCTCCCGCCGTGCCCCTTTATCTCCAAGTGTATCACGGAGGGCTTCAGGAGCAAATACAAGTGTTCCAACCTCTCTTTCCAGAGCTCCTTCAAACGCAACACAAAAGTCATCTTTGGCCACAACTTCTGAGACTATAACAACGCCAAAGCGGCGCTCGCGTTCAATCAGGATTCGTGATTTCGCTTATCCTGTCACAGACCCTCGACATACAGGACAAGGTCCAGATGCTCCTAATCCCGGCCATGTTCAGGACCCCAATGAATATGATCCTTCGGACTCCCAACGAAACTCTGGTTGGGGTGCCTTTCGCTGGGCGGGAAGCAAGTTATGGGGACTAGCTACTGGAAAGCGCAGTAGTACTGCACAAGCGGACGATACTGGTTTCGTACCTTCTCATATTGACTTTGAGCGTAATTTCGATGCTTCAAGCCCTGCAGATGAGTATCCAGATGACGGATACGATGATGATGAAGGTTATTACGAGGACCCCCAAGATTACCCCGATCAAGATGTCCCTCTATTGCCCGGTCTCTATAGAGCAATGTATGCATTTGTCCCCGAGGGTACTGCCGAGATGGCTCTTACAGAAGACCAAGTGGTACGTATCATTGGGCGTGGGGGTGGTGTTGGCTGGGCTATCGCCGAAGATGAAAACGGTGGGCATGCTCTGGTCCCCGAAAGTTATCTCGAATTAGTCGAGTTGGACAACAGCCACACAGGATCAGATTAGCCTTATTTATCATTTTCAGATAATTTTGACTCATTGAAGACTATATTATAGTCGCCAGTTTGGACCACTATTTCTATTCCTTACTATACTATTGCAAGCTACTGGCAATTTTATGTTGTTTCGCAAGCCAGGCGCTGCGTTTATTGCAATTTTATACTTACCTTGTACTAACCTGCTTGTTTTTATCCGTTTCTTCGCAATGCCCTATCCTATTTTTTATATGTGATCTTCGATATCCAAATACCTGTCCTGTTCCACATTTATCTATCATTGTCTCATTGTCCATGTTTTCTATACTCGTATATACACATGTATGGCATTGTCATATAGATGTAGCCCTGAACATGAATTGCATCCACTCCAATTTAAGTACTTAATCGTTGGTATAGAATATTAACAACAACCCGGGGTTCAACACTTTAATACAGTGTTTTCGTCTCCATCAACATAATGAATGTTTGGCTAAATTTGTCCATGCTTACCTATACCATCAATGATGACATAACCGGTGATTAAACTTTGACCCGGCCCTAAGTAGGAAAATTTCCTACGCACGGACCAAGTGAGAGAAACACTATAAAAGATGGGCAGCATGCTTCGTTGATTCCTTAGAACATACTCAGCTAGGATCTATTTTATAGGTACTAACTCGAGTCTCGCATGTTTACACATGCCACATCCTTCAAATCCAGTCGATGATAATCGCGCTGCCTCGTCATACTGAGAACTATGCCCTCCCTCTTAATGAGGGGAGCTCGAGGACGTTTGGCTTGATTTTACTATTCTGTCTCTTCGGAGGGGTTTGGTAGTCTTGCCAGCGAGTGCAGTGTTTGTCTGATGGATCACTAAAGTTATATAGTTTTTATGAGTCCTGGTGTATTGTTTATGTGTTTTATCGGAGCTTAATGTTATTTTTATTGTTGCAAAAAAATCATTCTTTGAGGAGTAAGAAAATGGAATTTCGGATATTATCGAGCTACAAGTTGTTAATACAGAGCAGAGCTTTTACAACTACTAGATCCCCCCCCCTTTCCAAGGCCAAAGGAATTATTCTAAAGTGCGTTTCGTACATGTTGGGAATCATTTCCTACGCTTGAGGAACTATGAATAACTCCTGGAGGTATCATTTGACCTGATGTAGCGGGCTTCTTTGCTCCTGGAAGGCCCTCTTCACGGGGAACAATATCAATGAGGAAATCAAACTGGTCGGACTTGCTGAGGGCCTTCGCAATATCCTGTCGCGAAAGCGTTCTTCGTTTGTTGGCATCTGCTTCGATGAAAGCTCGAGCAGTTATCTCAGATATAAAGACTATATATATGAGAATTTCAATACTATGAACGAAATCCGAAGGAAATCACTTACTTTCGCATGCCTTGCAGAATAAGATGGGAGCTTAAAAATTAGTCTCAGCGTCTACTGTTCACATGGTCGTTATAAGGGGTACGGGAAGGGTTGAGCATACCATCTGCTGCAATCATCTATAGGGGAAGCGATTATAAGTTTTTTTTGTTCCGCTCTTGTTACTAGTCGATTTAAATAGAATGGTATTTCAATCGAACCTTTACTTCTGGGTCACTTTTCATAACTTTCTTGATACGGGCAAGTGGGAGGGGAGGATGTCTGAAGTCTGGAGTTTCTTGTTCGGCTGTATCAACCTGACGCTGCCAGAAGGAACGTAGGAAGTCGGGAAGAAGGTCTCCCGGTTGTACAAAGGGTGTAGTCTGTGAGTCTGGCATTGTAGTCGCTAAATGAAAATTCGAATCGTGTATGTTTCGACGTAGTCTCCTTCGTTATAGCTGTCAACTTGCATTCACAGTGCAACCGAGAGTTCACGTGATTTCGAAATAACCCAATATTGAAGAATCTTACTAATCATTACAATGGTATAATCAAAACATTTCTATCAGAATTCTCCAATTGCCTCTATGGAATCAAGTACAGAGATATACGTGTTACAGGCTCAATTTGTTCTAATCTGACGGATTTATTCCTGATTGATTTTATGAAGAGAAATACTGAGGAAGAATGAATGATAACTTTTCTATGTCCTCATCCTTTGCCTTCTGTGTCCGTGGCATGATTGAGAACTGCATTGATCCTGCCTCCTCTGATAAAAGGTCTCCATTTTCTGCTGCCTCATGAAGATCAGCAACAATCAACTCAGTCACACGTCGTGAAGTGTCGGCATTCGATTGCAGGGTCTTGAAAACTTCTGCTGCCGTCACTGGTTCGCTACTCTCGCGCCATGAGTCGTAATCGGTGGCAGTAGCTATAAGTGCGTAACTCAGCTCTGCCTCACGTGCCAATTTGGCTTCTGGGAGGACGCTCATATTGATTAGATCGCCCCCCAGGAACGATACATTTTGCTTTCTGCGCGAGTTGAGAATTGAGGGCCCTCCATACAAACTATTGTTTTTCCTGTGTGTAAACTAGCCTGAGCTCCAGAAGTCTCGAGAGCCTTGCGTACATGTCCTTCGAGGTATTTGAGAAGTTTGTTTGCGAACGGGTCTCCAAATTGGGCATGAGCAACAACATTTGTCCCTTCGAAAAACGACGCAGGGCGAATACCCTTTGTGCGATCGATAATTTGATCTGGAAGCACAAAGTCTCCTGGCTTAATTTCTTCACGTAAGGAGCCAACGGCTGAGAATGCGACGATAAGTTTAACACCGAGTGATTTGAGGGCCGCAATGTTCGCTCTTGCTGGAACTGCTGATGGGTTGATGGAGTGACCGATACCGTGTCTGGCAAGAAAGGCTACCAAAGTACCACCAGGTGCTCTTGCAATGGTTATAGGAGAGCTTGGCTTGCCCCAAGGCTGAAAGATTTAAACGGGATAAGTGCCATTAACCAGAGTGAGCGTTCTTCTACTCACTGTCTCCGGGTTGACGTGTTTACTGATTATTTTTGTAATCAGTTTCTGCTAGCTAGTTGGGGGCCATTTAACTCACACAAATGTTAGATTATCGAGGTTATAAAGCCCACTTCCCCCAATGACACCGATCAAAACTAGGATTAAATTTGAGCTTGAAGTTGCAATTTTCCTGATAACCATAAACACGTACTTTTCTCTGTTGAAGTTTCTAATGGCATGGCTATTCTATGTAATGCTCTGTATATAAGAGACCTCGAGAACGCTTTTAATTGTGGGAAGACAACCGTTTTTGAAGGAGATCAAGTGCCAGTAATATAACTAGAGTTGAATATATGCATATGCTCTGTGACATTGTCCTGTCCTGCCTAATATGGTGACCCCATATCACGTGCGGGATTATAACTAAATTTGATTCTTCGAGTTAAAATATGAAATACTGACTCGATGGTCTGTGGTAACACATTCTGATCGTGTCAAACTCCTTTACGGCTTGAGTTAGCCCTTCTGCCTGTAAATATCTCAATGACTAACGAAAATGCTATCGTAATTGGTATACTGGGTTAGTGGTTATCTGCAATTGTCCGGGGTCTGTTTATATGCGTAAACATGCTGATATGCTTTCTCATGAAGCACTGCAAGGTGCATTTGCAGAACACCAAGTAATGCTGCAGAAGCTTCAACTGCCAAGAAAAATACAAATTAGGCTAATACGCCTAGCTAATGATTTGGATGGATGTGACGGAATAATCATACCAGGAGGAGGTTCGCAGTTTCTTATATTGCTCTGTAATAAGCTCTCTGAAATATAGATAGAGTCCACTACTATTGCCCTGCTTGCTAGACTTGCGGGACTTATAGAACCCCTCCGAGAGTTTGCTCAAAACAAACCAGTTTGGGGGACATGTGCAGGAGCAATTTTGTTATCTCGTGATGCAGAAGGTATGAAGCAAGGAGGTCAGGAATTGCTGGGGGGTATCGATGTCAAGAGCGCAAGGAATGGGTGGGGTTCACAAGTACGTTGACGATTCGGCTTCTATCAACCTTCGGCAATACTGATATCTGATATTAGGTGGAATCTTTCGAAGCGCCACTCTTTGTTGAAGGACTACGCGATGCTAATACACCCTTCCACGGCATTTTCATTCGGGCCCCTGTAAGAATTCAGTATACCCTGGATCTTCTTATCTACGATTAATAATGTGTGCTCCAAATTTATAGGTTATATTGGACATTACGCCCTCGGCTTTTGGACCACCTGTACAAATTTTGGCTCGTCTATCTGCGTCTCTTCTTCCGAAAGGTCAACAAATTGTGTCAATAGACGAAGATGATACAGATCCACGCGACTCACGGACTGTCGTTGCACTTCGGCAGGGAAAGCATTTACTTACGACATTCCATCCGGAACTCACTAAAGATGACCGCTTTCACGAGTTCTTTGTAAAAGAATGTGTAATACCTTCTTTGAAAACGGAAGCAGCTAATTAATTGTACAAGGGAATTACGCTATATATTATAGATTAGATTTATCAAGGGAAAATGTCTTTAAACATCATATTACTATGTATGTACATATATATGTATCATAGCTATGAATTGCACGAATGAAGTATATTCGAGTCTAACAAACAAGTTGAACCATGCATTAGCTACAACATTATTGTGGGAAAAGCGAAAACAGGATAACAGATAACGATGTAAAGTTCTATTTTGTTTCACGATCCCTCGCACGGATGAGTCAAATCACGTTGTGTAAGTATATACATGAGAACCACTGGAAGTAAGATTTCATCCATCCGAATCGGAAGCTAATTATAAGGATGTGTACACCAAAGAGGATACCCCGCGTTCCTAAACCAATCCCCATAATCTATGAGAACTCTTAGACAGATAGCATAACTGTCAGCAGAAATCGCCTTTTGGACTAAAGCGGGCAGCTACAAAAATTAGCCACATGTTTAAGCACGATGACTTTTCCTGATCGGGAAGTCCGAGGAAGCCCTTGTTGAGATGATAGTCAAATTTCAATACAAGATCTGTCGAGATAAAAGCCGAGATCAGTGATGCTTTTTTGCAAGACAGCTCCCTCCTCAACTCACACTCCTACACAGTATCCTACACAGCATCTCTTGTTCACTCTCAACTTAGAATGCCTTCAGACATAACCGGTTACCTTCAAGGGCGTGCTTTAATCCGGAAAGTTCCTTCTTATTATACGAGTGAACAAGCATGGCAATATTTGGATCGGGTAGGATGGGTAGAAGGCGACTATTCTGTTGAAGATATCGAGGCAGGGCGTTTCCCTGCAAACTTAGAGAACCTGAATATAATAATCAGGCGTCACTACATAAGCTTTGCAAATGACACTACTCTAATGCATTTGTGAGTACTGATGAAGTCTAGTCGTAATTTGATCTTGTTAGATATTTACTGACAAACCCTTAGGTCTGAGTCACACTACTTAGATATTTCTCCAGAGGCTACTTTCAAACGCCTTGTTGCGGATCGTGCGGGAGGTACTTATTGCTATGGACATCACACACTTATGCTTGGTATTCTCAGAGCACTCGGATACCGGTATGTTATTTTTAACTTGAGTTAGAGTATGCGATTCTTACAACGCATATATATAAAAAGAACATACCCCGGAATCGCAAGGATGAACTTTGGCTTCTTCGTACATGGGGAGCCCTCGTATCAGGCTTACGCACACATGGTTCTATTCGTACAACTTGGTGAAGGTCAGGGAACGGATCCTGCTCATACGTGGTTTGCCGACGTTGCACCAGGACCTCCTGTTCCTCTTGGAGCGATTCCTCTTAGCGACGACCCGCGCAATGTGGTACAAAATGCAACGCCTGATGAAGATAACCGCCTAACTCGAGGGTTTAGTCCTTCATCCAGCCTTGAACCTCCATCCAGTAGCGTATACTCGCCTGAGCAGGCGAAAGCGGTATCGGAAAGTCATGCTCTGTGGCAGATGGAATATCGCAGCCCTGGGAAGAAAGATTACCAGATATTATACCAATTCTTCGAGCAGGAGTTCACTCCTATTGATTACAACGTACACCACTATGCGAAGATGTTCAAACCCCATGAAGACGTGTTTTCGGATGATGTTATTTTGTTCCGCTACGTCCTTGCCGATGAAGGTGAAGAGGGAGCTGAGAAAAAGAAGATTACAGAACGGCATTTAGCGAGGTTGGCACTTTTCCGTGGTGTGCTGAAGAAAAGGATAGGGGAGAAAGTGGTACTGAGGATTGACTGCAAGTCCGAAAAAGAACGTCTTAACTTAATACGCGAACACTTCGGCATCAAGGTCACTGAGGAGGATCTTGTCCATATAAAAGGGAGGACTGCTGCATTTGAGAACAAACAGGAGATTACTCCTGAAATGGACGAGTTACTATAGCTCATATAATTTGGAATTTTGTATTTTAATAACGGAGGAAATTCATTGGCATATATATTATATTTTCTTATGGGCGAACATTCATTCTGCACCTTGGGATATACTTGTATTGGAATAAATACATCATACGACAACAGGCCAACCAGAGGAGAAATCCAGCCGGTTAATGCCAAGCTTATAGTTAAAAAATAGTTAGATCAAGCATAAACCTATTGTTCCAAATAGGACTTACCCAACTTCCTGTAGAAGTGTAATAATCTGAAAAGAGCATAATTTAAAGGTTAAAGATTAAGTTCAGAGGAGTGATAAAACAAAGATACTAAAACATACGATAAACGAGAATAGGGCCATCGCCATCTAGCATGATATCCTGTCCTCCAGGGCCATAGATGCTGTCATGTGTTTCAAGAACCAAAGTGCCACCACCTGCGGTGAGAGCAGTTCCACTGGCATCAACGTAACCACTCGTGAGACTAAAAGTTTATGGTTATTGAAAATCCACCTTTCCTAGAACAAGAATAGAAATCGGAACATACCTCTTGGACCGGCCTACACGAATATTATAGGTACTAGATGTACCCTGACAGCAGGCATCCCAAGATGTAAAGAGGTAGTAATAGTCATTGTATTCGAATATTACTGACGCCTCGATGGCGGTTGTACTACCAGAACGTGCAGCAAGCGAGTTGATGGTGGATGTGGATGGTTTCCCTGTACTTGAAGAAAGTCTACAAATGCAACTAAGAAGGTGTTGGAGGTATATTTTTAATAGAGAGACCCACGTAACGCCCTTTATACCGGTCCAAAAGCTACCCATGGACAAATACCAAGTGCTCCCAGCTAGTAAAGGTTATGTCAGTTTTCAACGCAGTGAGTACAAGTATTGGCAATTGGCTTACTGATTATCAGGCTTGACACAAAAGAAGGAAATTCTTATCAGTATCAGGACTTCTCCGATTTATAGAAATGGACCACCTACTTGGGGTCGATAGCCTATATTTTTGTTTGTTTGTTTTAAATCAGAATTAAGGAGGGTATTATGTGATGATCTGCTTACATTATAAGAATCGCCAGTAGTTGTTGATATAACAAGTCCTTCGTTAGTGAAGGAACCAGGTGCACCGGTCGATGATTTTGCGAAAAATATTGCGGACTTTACTGAATGTTATTCATCTATGCCTTATAGACAATATAGGAGTCCTCACTTTCTGAGAGCCAAATGTTGAAGCTGCGTAGTAGAGCTATTCGTCCGAAGTTACAAAATAGCAATTTTTTAAATATGAAAATGCCTTCTACTCACATAAAACTCGCCGTTTTTATAGGTACAATCCGGGGCCCAAAGAGAACTTTGATTCATTTAAAGCGAGTACGTCAGGTATAGATATTGAATCAGAGCTAGATTTAGGACATACCCATCTGAAACACCGGTATACTCATCAGTCCAACTCGCACCATTTGGCCAAACGAGACCCGTTTTAGTCCAGGCTGTTCGATCAGTAGAAGTGCGGATTTCGATTCCGGTACCTGTGGAAAAGACGAAGTATGTACCCGCGTTATCTTTACACATAGTAGGGTCGTGCACTGCTGTGTCCCCAGTAACTTTGCCAGGGCCGACAACGGCCAGGCATGATTCTACAGCCGCCAAAAGAACATAGACAAAACTCCACTTCATACTGTTATGGAGACCGTAGGTCTTTCTATAAACATACCTGGGCCTTATAAGTCATTTTTAAACCTATGTGCCTGGCTAAGCGACCGGAAAAAAACTGAATTGGGAACCGTAAAATTTGAGTTGTTAGTATATTGAAGTTCTTCGTATATTACTACATTACTTTGTGACCCCGTAGAAAATCCGGGCATTAGAAAGTGTTTCAACGTCGGTCCGAGCTTACTCGGTGGATAAATATGGACCCCAATATTACGGGCCGAAAACATATGTTTTGAGTTCTTTCGACCCGGGGTTTACAAATAGGAGTGGGTAATATCCACGTAGCAGTAGTATGACTCTTAAATAGGGATTCTGGCCATGCGCAACGATCCTCACATGCACATGAATGATGTTCCGTCAATGAGAAAAATGAACTTGAGTTCAATACTAAACTTTTTGTAACTGATCCTTTCGGTGTGTATGTGTGCCTAGATACCTTTTTACCCATAAAATAATTCGTGTATCCAAGACAAAGGTAAAAGTGAAGGTTCAAGTCAGCTGGAATATAGACATGATGCTATCTCGCATGTATCACTGCTCTTCATATTGCGTCCGTTCGCGCGTTTTCCGCAGCTCTTCTTGGTTTATCCGCGCACGTTATGCGTCGTAAAACACATAATCCGAGACCGTCAAATAAGTCTTGAAATCATTAAAACTGACACTATAATGAAGTAGTAGAGGCAAAATAAACATGTTTACGTTGCATATTTTATACATTAACACTAGAAACAAAAGTTTTTTTTAACAATGAATAGGACTGTGAACACTGAAGCTAACCTATCCAAAGCCCTCCCCCAGAATGAATTTTCTTCTAGTAACTCGGCAGACTTTCCCCCATGTTACTTACAGGCTTCAGACTGATTACATATACCAATCAAGTTTCGAAAGTGGTAATACAGGAACATGTGATCGCTTATAGGCAAATTGAATACCTCTCCAATGATTCGCACGCACGTTAATCCCGTTGCCGATCTGGTATAGAATCTTCATTTATGAAGGTAGGCAATTCCAAGCTTGGCCAGTCCAACGCAACCCATACCCTCTGCACAACTTTTGATTCATCCTAACGCAGATTCAGATGACACATAGCCAAGCTTATACCAAACCCGCTGGGGTTTCGACACGTACTATCAAGGACCCGATTCATGACTTCAGTACGCCCAGCAGCATCTTACTTCGCATTGCTGGTTTTAATCCACATCTCTTTTTATTGACTAGTCACATTTCCCACTTGTATCTGGGAGTTCATTGACACGTAAATAACCCAATATTCTACGCGTTATATCGGTATATTGTTTACTATTGATAATCCCCACAGACGCCAATTTCAACGACTACGGGCCATAAAGCAACTCGGCGTATCCTACTATGTCTGGGCAGGAGCTTCCCATAACAGATTTGAGCATTGCATTGGTAAATATATCCAGAAACCTTCTTTACCATATATCGATACGATTCTTTTCAGGGGTTGCACATCTGGCGGGTTTGCTTGTACAGCGTCTCCAGACATATCAGCCAGAGTTGGGCATCACCGAGCGTGATGTACGTTGCGTGCAGCTTGCAGGACTCTGCCATGACCTTGGCCACGGACCTTGGAGTCACGTATGGGACGGACTCTTTATACCATCTGTTTTGTGCGTGTTTCGCTTAATAAAAACGTGTCTTATCATCGAAGTTTTTCTAGACCAGGACACCCTTGGACACATGAAGATGCATCTGAAATGATGTTCGATGATCTAATAGAAAAGAATGGTATACAAATCGATAGGGATGACGTAAATTTTATAAAAGATCTCATTAAAGGTGTTCCTCAACATTCTCTGCATAAGTAGGTGATAACCTTTCAAAATACTTCTGATTCATTCTGACGCACTACCCAAGAAACCCTCCCGAAAAGAATTTTCTTTTTGATATTGTTGCCAACAAGCGAAACGGTATAGATGTGGACAAGTGAGTTACTATATCTCTATAAGAAGAATTTCAAATTTAACCTTCACCAAGGTTTGACTACATTGCACGGGATGTTCGTGCTATTGGTGATCATAATAATTTCTCCGCTCGAAGGTTGATAGATTCAGCCCGAGTTATTGATGACCAAATATGCTTCCATATAAAAGATGCAAATTCTGTATATGAACTATGTCAGTTGCGCTTCAGCAATCATAAACGCATATACAGTCATAAAACGGCTAGAGCTATAGAATACATGCTTATCGATGCCTTGAAGGCAGCTGAACCGTATATGCATATTGCGAAGCAGATCATGGATCCAGGAAAATACGTGTTTCTTACTGATAATATCATGGAACGAGTCGAGATGTCTGATGACCCTCGGCTTGTGGAAAGCCAGAAAATATTAGACCGTATCCGTACTCGTGAACTTTATAAATGTGTTGACTGGGGAACGCATCCATATGATTTACTCAAACTATTGAGACATGAAATAACACCTGAACGCATAGTTGAATCCGCCCAGGAATGGTACAAACGCAATTCGGAGAATCTAGCTTCCGGAACACAACAGCTACTAAATGTTGACATTTCTGGTCTTATTCCTGAACATATCGTGGTTGATCTGTCAACCCTCCATCATGGAATGAAGGAGAGAAATCCTATTGATAACGTGCGTTTTTATGGAAAACTTGATCTTACTAGTACGTTCTCTATAATCTTAGTCATAATGTTCCTTAATAACACTCCGAGAAGAATCTTTTAAGGCCGAATCTGGGGAGTTGTCAACACTTATGCCTGCGTGTTTTGCGGAACTTCAACTTAGAATTTATACAAAAGATTCTCGGTATGTAAATCTAATTGCTTGATTGAGCTAGGGTTGACTATTATTTTTATCCAGTTATTACGGAATAATTCAAGCAGGATTCCGCGAGCTATTATCGGAAGTTCTTACACCAACACCAAAACTCGGGGCCAGTGACAATGAGTCTTCAACGACAACAGACTGCCTTTCAACACCTAAGACCAGATATTCATCCCTCGATTCAATGCCAGCCCCACTTTCCGTCTCGAAAACGCCATCCTTTGTAACACAGAATAAATTCACGAAAGTCGGAGTTGATTATGTTCCTCAATCTCCAACATATTCTATACGCCGACAATCGGCCCACTCCCGTTCGAGTTCCTTCCCAGAACTCCTATTTAGAAGCGATATTTCAAAAGCGGGTATAGAGATCGAGGGTGGTGAAGGAAATGAAGATAGTGATGATATACCAAGAGCATCGACACCGGAGAAGGAGTTTACATTGGAAAATCATGTTGAATTCTCGACACCTAAAAAACGTTCCCTGAAAACTTTAGAACCAGCATTAGATTACAGCCCTTGTAGTCCCCGAACTCGAGGAAAACGAGGCCAATCTACGAGGACTGGGGAAGACGGTCCGGTCAAAAGACGCAGATCCTAGGGGTCGACTTCGAGGAATAAACATAAAACGAAGTTCAATTCGTTTTACGTATGTTTCCTAACACTTCATTGGCTTTTCTTCATATGTTTTCTTTATTTTCATTTCAAATTGTATTCTATTCTGCTCTCCTACATGCTTTCATTAATACTATTAAGGTATATAAGCCCTTACGTTTCTCTTCCATCTTCACACATTATCTAGAACTCTATGAAACAATCAATTTCGTATCATTCTCTATCAATCAGATAATCAATTTATTATACATGCCGTAGTATTAATTTAGGGGATACATATAAAAGGAATATTGTAGCTCTCGTGCAACAACTAGTAATTAGTGATCCTGTTACAAGTCTTGAACATATTTACTTATTTGATGTTTTCGCTTTGCCCGCTTTACCCTTTGGAGCTCCTTTTCCTTTCCCCTTTCCACCGGTCTTGATAAGACTATCCTTTGAAATATCTTCCAATTCTTCTTCTTTCTGCTCTGGTTCTTCTTCGGCATCTTCTTCGAGCTACAATAGAATTGAAGTTAATAAGATTGTGTCAAACTCGAGGGAATGCAACTTACGTCAAAGGCTTCTTCAAGATCCGGCGCGGTGCCTCCTGCGAGCTTCTTCGGGACTCTCCCAAAGTCTTGTGCTTTATGAAAAGGTACTGGGTGCTCGGATGAATTGTACCTTAGGAAAAGAAGATTAAAACTCTCATTAGGAATCCGAAGGTGTTCTATTCTTACTTTCTTGTAAAACTCGTTTTGGTTGCGGGTGAAATCTTCTTCAATATGACTTCATCCTTGTTCTGGTCCAAGCCAAGTTCGACTAACGTATCCCATTCTTCTTTCGACAAAAAATATTCGTCCATATACTCAATTATATCGCTAATAGCACCCTTTATTTAAGCAGAATAATTAGAAATGTCAAACTTTAGGGATTTAGTGAAGCGTTACTTACTGCACCAACATCTACGAGGGGTTTCACAATCCTTGGGAATAGAGCGGGCAGGTAGTGTTGCCTAATTTCTGGCTTATCTCCTGAAACTTTTAACCGCATGCGAATCTGAACGTCTCCGAGTTGTCTTGTTAGCTTGTTTTGCTTTGAATTCTGGCCAAGCCATCTAAAATAATTACTAAGTAAGCAATAACTTTACATCGACTTGATTAGTGACATACTGGGGGAAAGTCATTGCATTTGGTCCACCGTAACCACCCCCGTTTCCGTAGAGGAAAGATGCGGGTCTAACCGAAGACAAGACAGAATGAAGGGGCATTAGGGACCAATGCTGTTCGGGGCTGAAAAATAATAAAGTTTGTCAAATTATAAATCTATATCATGGGGACACGATTCCATCGTACCCATGAATTAATGAATCCACTAGGTCACCATCTGAAATAGATGATGCGGCTTTGTCCATAAGTTTCAGTTGTTCTATTTGCTTATGTGGACCAGAGAAACTGCGAAGCTTTGCTGGTTCCGTTTTAAGATAATTTTCCTAAAAGACTAATATTAAGACGACGTCGTAGATCTATATATATAACCCTTTTACCTGAATGAAAAGAGGGACAAAGGCATGATCGTGGAAATACAACTCCATTTTATCTCCCAACGTCTCTCTTGAAGTAGGCGAATATAGATATGGTCCAAGCATCTTATGAACTACGTTGAACGGGGTTAATATCGTATATTTTTCGTTCAACCGAACTCTAAATGAGGTCTTAGAATGTGGAAATTGACAAAGGTATAGAAGCAGAAAACACACAAATTTTTTCCTTCGTCGAAAGTCATTGTGTCACTTGAAAGTTTCCAAGTAGATAGTATATTGAGCACCTGACGTATGTCTGATTGGGTTCCTTCGATGAGTTGGTCAATAACATTGGTGGGTATCTTCATTTTCTCCCTTTAAGATATAACTATGAATCACGTATGGCTAAGGAATATACATAAAACTCACTTGAAAGCAATGCTTAATACCCTAGACCTTATTGATGCAACCTCCGGCCTAAAAAGTTATATATAAGACATAACCAGGACCCAGAGATATGATTGCTTACTTCCTGAAAGTTAAATTAAAAGTTGTATTTTGTAGGGGTTTCATCTTCGGTGCTGTCCGATCATTTGCAATACAAATTATTGGGACCTGCGATTCTGTTATTAATTGGCTTCAGGACACGAAAATAATATTCACTCTAGTTTTCTTGATAAGTCCATTCAGTGCCCCTACACCACCCCTATCCCCTGCTGACATTCCATCCACTTCGTCCATGATAAGAACAGTTCTACCTGTTATTTCAATACCCGCTACATTTGTGTTCTAAGTGATAGGATTAGGACAATTTTGTAATTGCCGAGTCTGGACGAACCTCTTTGCCATTCATCCATCCGTCTAATGACGTATTTGAAATATTTGTACTATTCTATGGGCGAGTGTTACGAGACTAGCAGCATTAAAATAAAGTCAATACTTCACCTCAACGAGTTTTTTACTGCGGGCATCACTCGCATTGAGCTCAATAGGAACAAAACCTTCAAGTCTCGCACAAAGATGTGCACTAGTAGTTTTCCCAATGCCGGGAGGTCCTGTGATCAAGACAGCTCGATATATATTCATACCGTTCTTCCCCGGTTTCTTAAAATCTGATTTCAAACTCGATGTCCTATAATTAGTTAGATTAATTCATAACTATTGTATAGCAAAAGTGAGTGTACCAATCATGAAGCCAAGCCCGAAGCTTTTCAACTTGAGTCTTGTTTCCACACACATCCTTCAGTTGTTGGGGGGCATAGCGAGATGTCCAAAGTTGAGAGCTATTGCTGATCGGTGGCTTTCTACTCAATTCGGACGAAACATTGGTAAGAGACTTTTTACGCTCCTTTTCAGCTTTGCGTTCTTCACGTTCCATTTCCTTCGCTGCATTGCGTATTTTTTCCTCCTCCTTTTCCATTTTTTCTCGAGTTTTCTGATCTATGTCGTCGCCTTTTCTGGTTGCAATTAAATTCAAAAACTCGTCCTCGTTTATCATTTTCAATCCATGCTTTTTTATGGCAGCGAGTTTGGATGGTCCTGCATTTTCACCTACCACAACAAAAGATGTTTTACTCGATGGTGATCCTACAACACGACCTCCAAAACGTTTTGCAAGATTTACCGCTTCATCACGCCCAAGACTCGTCAATTCCCCTGTAAATACAAAAGACAGCCCAGCAAGACAATTTGCTTGACCATCGGGTATAGTTTTTGAGCCGGGTGCAGAGGGGCCCGCTAGCTTTGCGGCCTTGAGTGCATACCAGCTTGACATAAAATTTAGAAAATAATGTTTAGGAAGATATCTGAGACATACTTTGGTTTCTTCGGTGTATTTTGGTTAGGCCGAGATTCTTTCTTGGGTTTGACTTCTTTGCTCTTCGTAGCACCCTCCGAGGCTACTTCTTCTACTTCTTCTTCGTAATCGTCATCATCGTCATCGGCTCTCCGCTTCAGGTTCTTTGAACTTGTCTTGGGCTTGTGATTTGTTGGTTCTTTTCGCGTTGGTACCAATTTAGTATGCTGCTTCGATTTCTGATACTCGGTGTTGTGCACATCCCCATCCTCATCGCTACTAGTGAGAACAACGGTTCTTGCTTTCGATGACTTTTTTCGGTTGTCAATGGTTTCCGTTGGCCTTTTCTTCCTGGAAGGTGGCATATCTTCCTCATCACTGCTAATAGGAATTGCCTTTCGCTTGGATGCATTTGTTTTTTGTGGCTTAGTCTGAGGAATATCCTCCTCGTCTTCAACTTATTTAAGGTTATTGAATTTTACTCTGATGTTGTCTTAGGACCAAGTACATACCTATATTTACAACGTCGGACTTCCCAGTAACTGCCCTCTCCAATACCTCATTCTGTGGATCATCAGTAATTTACCCGTATTTAGTATTCGTATATTCTTACATTAGAGTATACTCCAGAGTTCTTAACGGAATGAGATCCTGGTTTTGTTGACGAAGAGCTACCACTTGCTCCAAAAAAGCTCCTTATATCCTTTCCTGGCTTTTTAGGGAGCTTTGCCACTGAGGATTGACCTTTAGACTGAGACATCCTTGAAGTTTACAATAACTCGACGAAAGTAGACACGCAGATGGACTGTCTTAAGATGTAAGGAATCCCGAAATAGTTTGTCAAAATCAAGTGATCAAACGACTCGAAATTGAATTAAGAGTATCCCACACCGCGACACGGTACACGAACGCGTTACGTCACATTTCAATTACCGAAAAGAGTAGAAGCAGTACTACTACATGCATGTAACTAAAGAATTATATACAGATACATGTATAGTATACTTAAGCTTATATACATAGTAGATATCCAAAATCCTCATTCAACAGTGCTCAATACAACTTGACGGTGGGAAACTAGAGTGTACCTGATGTTGCCGAAAAACTAGACTAAAGTGTGTGTGCTGTCTCACCAAAGGTCTGTTTAAGAAGCAAGTTCACGCCTTCGCGTTCTTCGCGCATCCTCCGTTCTTCTTCGAGCCAGCGTAGTTCTCGCGCGTCATACATATCTTTGAGTTGTTCAAAGCCCGATAACACAGTCTTAAGTAGCTTGCGTAGATCCTCTTCTCGTTCACTTGCGCTTGTTGTAGAGCCATCCAGAGATGGAGATGATGCAGCAACTAACCGATCAATGACGGACGCACGCTGACTCCTTGCAGATCGTCTTTGGCTAGCGATCTGTTCAAAGGCTGTTTTAACATTGCTCATCGAATGACTTTCAATGAGGGAGGGATCTCGACGAATAGAACGAGACGTCAAGGAATGAAGGGTGTTTGCATGAGACGGCGAGGCCAACAAAACGAGGGTAGCATCCGTTTCACGATCAAGAGCTTGAAACTTAGATAACAATCAGCTTTCTAGAAGTACATAAGAAGCTTCAGTGAAAACTTACAGCACGGACAAGATCGTCCCATCTCTGATCCCATCTTCTCCTTCTTCGTTCAGGGTTACTTACGAAAGATGGATGAAACTCAAAGTCTAGCATATCTTTTTCATCTTCTGAGTCTTCATCAACCCATTCTCCATCATCGTCATCAACGTGAGCGGTATCACTCGTCCATTCCTGAGAGATATTCCCGTTTATCCGACTTTCGTTGTTTGGGGCGTGTTCGTACTTTTCCCCCGCTGTTTCTTCTCCAGATGATGATTCGGGACTAGTTTCACGGGGTTGTGTGCTTTCAACACGAGGAGGAGGGTCAACCTGCTTCCGAGACCGCAGTGCCCCATTTACTTTACCACTAAGATTTGAAAATCGATTACGTTTTTTGAGTGCACGCCCCCGTCCATTCGAAAGCATTGGGGGTAAAGACACGGGTAAGTGACTTGGGCTAGAGCGAATACTTGCGCTTGTAATACGACCATCTTCTCCTGCTCCGTCACGAGCCCGAGCATACGCACGGGACTGGTTTAAGAAAGCACTAAACGGCGCGTATGTGGGTCCGACTCCGGGGTACGGCGTCGATGCAGGAGAGAGTGTACTATCAGACATAGCACCATTATTATAAGCATACATCTGCATCTGTAAGCGTAATTGTTCTTGGACTACTCCCGGATCATAGACAGATGAAGGTACCCGCGGCACAGGGGGAGGATAAGGAAATCCTCGGCGGACATGAGAAAACGGATAAGGATATGGTGTTCCACTGGGAGGTGCAGGACTGAAGGAAGGTAGTAAAGTACGTTGACTAGATTCTTCATTTGGGGCTGTTCCATTACTTTGACTTGTGTGCGATCCATGTTGCGGCTGTCTGAAAGGGGTGGGGGCAGAAGTCTGACTATGAGGAGTTGGGGGGATGGGTGCATCAGGGCGTATATGGATCGCTTGTGTCGAAATAGGTGGCGGCACAAACTGAGGCATATACGCAGCTTCATCGTAGAAATCAATTTCCTCTGGATAGTTGTGGTAGTAATCGAACATCCAATTTGGATAGGAACCACGGGACTCATTTCTTGAGTACTCTTGTCGTGAAAAGGGTGGGATAGGGGGAGGAGGGTGGCTACTTGTTACAGAGCCTTCAGATTGTAGTTTTTTAATTGTGCTTTGAAAGTCACTTGGACTAAAATGCTTGCTTCCCTGTTTATCCGGTTGGAGGACTTCATGTATACTCCGTGATTGACCCTGATCGAATAAAACGTTTGCAGGTGATCGCGGAGTACCAGAGCCCTCGCCTTCCGTAGACTCTTCGTTAGGCTGCTGATGATCATCGTCATCACCAAGGTCAACGAGCGTGCCTTCTGCATCATGCTCGAGATCCTTTGTTGGGTTTAAATCAGATGATGGAGCAGGAGATACTCGAGTTTGCTCGTGGTCGTCCGGTTCCTCCTGTACCGGGAGAGAACGATCAGGGGTACGATTCTTCAGAGCTCGAGGTGAAGGCATACTGGGATAACCAGGAGAGGTGTTTGCAGTCTTGCGAATAACATAAGATAAGGGCGACGCCCTATGTTGAGCCAGTTCTCCTGATGTCCGCCTGCGGTTGGATGTGCTGCTACTATCTGCCTGTGAATCCACCGTAGAGCTTGTGCTTCCTGTGGAAAGTGATTTTAAGTGGCCGTATGCCGTGCTTCCTGCTCCTCCCGCATATGCAACGCCAGCTGTGCCTGGGGCAGGCGGTGCATCTTCAGCGAGATCATCCGTCATCTGCCATTTTTCTGAATGGGCATGTGCAAGAAATTGCGGAGGAGCAACACGGGCCAGAGCTATCGGGCGAGGATAGCCAAAGGAAGGAAGACCGCCATCTTTGGGTGACTCTCTTTCACCCTCGTTGACGGAAGACACGATAGGCATCGATTGCGTCCGTCCGTAGCGCTGGCGCTCCCTCAAAGTTGGAGAAGGAGATGCCTCGCGTCGTACATTTGTTTGTATAGTACCTGATACATAAATGGTGGTTCAATGTATTTAGAATGTATGAAAGAAGTTTGAAAAGTGGTTGACATACTTTGATGTGGTTGCGATTTCCGGGTTCGTTGCGGTGATTGACTCGACATTGACAATTGAGCAAAACTCGAGTAGCAGGGAAAAGGAAAAACAAGTGTACAAGACGTCAGCCCGAGATTTTAGACAACGGATGACGGCCTACGCACGTCTACAGCGTGTTTTGCCGGGAGAGTGAGAACAACGAGTTTATAACCACGAAAGGAAGTTGCCTCGAGGCATGACAACGTGTTGTCCATACCAAACAATATAATCTTTGTCTTCTGAATGGCTATAAGAACTTTTTAAGTTTATTTCTGATACATAGATGGTCAAATAGAGGGTGATCGCCAATGAAAGAGTTTGGCGAAGAAGCTTCAGGAGCCTGCTAGCTGTGTACGAGCTGCCATTCCAATCCAAGTCTTCAATGATAGATCTTTTTCTTTTCTCATAAACACTCATACAATACGTGCGAATAATCTGACAGCGATCATAAAGCTGATAACACTATCTCAAACGAATAACGCATCTATTCTCACTCTCAAATCACAACCTCTTCATACACATGTTTATCAAAGTGGTTTCATTATATATCCACATATCCAAGTAAGGAAGACAATAATCTATGGCGACTCCCTGAAACCCATAAGAAACTGCATAATTTGGTATGCGGCCTATCCAATGAGACAGATAATCAGAGAACTTGTTTCAAGTCATATCCTAATACACTCACCACTGGCTGGAATTGCGGAACCCTGTTCAACACAACAAACAATGTACACGACGAAAAAGACGAGAAAAGGAAGTGAGAAACATTATATTTTACCTTAGTCGAGAAGCAAGGGAATAAATATACTTACATGTGACCGCTCAAGTCGACTTCATAGTACGTCAGACCACGCTCTGAGTGCATATTCCCGAGAGCACCGATACCATCGACAAGGAAACTATCGGGCTCAATTGCAGTTTGAAAACCTTGTAGTCCATTCCCTAAACGAACACTAAGTCGACTAATGACTCATTTTTGTGCTTACTCACATGTCATACTAGAAGGGAAGTCAGCCCATCGGAGACAATGAAAACACGAACATCATATCTCACTTTTGGATTGCGATGCGTGTACCTTCTGCTATAAGGATATAATCCGCAAGACCATGTACAATTACAGCCCTTTTACTTTTCTCAATGACACTTGGGAGTACGGTGAGAGCAGTAGGACCGCTATTATCTCCGTGTGGAAACACGTTGATATTTGAACATTCAGACCAAGTAACCTCAACTGGCGCGTGGATTGCTCGTTTCACGTCCTCACGATCAAAGTATACCGGAGCAACCTGGATTTGTTCAAACGAGCCCCTGTATTTGTTGTTATTTTAGAAATTTCATTTATCATTTGCTATATTAAACTCACGGGAACCCGAGAACATCCCACAGTATTGGATACTAATATTGGAAAAATTAGAAAGTTTTTCGCCCATTAATTGGTTTACTCACCGTATCGAATATCCGGTAGATATTAAAAGCAGGATTGATAATTAATGCGGCTTCGAAAATTTCGTCCCACAGATCACATCCTCTCGCCGCTTCAGTAGAACTTCCTGGTAAGGGCAATAAACCTTGCGGTGGATACGTTACAAACTTGTCAAAGTAATCCGTATAGTTGCAAGCTGCTGCTTGTTCATCAAGATGTGTCATGAAAGTCTTGCTAATATGAATTAAAAAAATGTTGGATACTCAGCACGTTTTCAACCAAAAAGAAAGAACATACTTGAACGAAAATACATTTTCATATTTATGAACAAAATTGACAGCTGGAATCTGTTCTTGCACAACGTCCCAAGAAATCGTGGCTTATAAATAGTGAGTTATAGCAGTGAATATTATTTCATCTTGAACCTACGATCACTAATCCAAAAACCTTGAAGAGGAAGATCCAACTCTTCCTGATGATCGTATATGAAGTTGGCAATGTCTAGTTATAAAAATGGCTGTCAGGACGGCCTTAAAAGCTATTTGAGCATTCCTACTTGGTATATATGCTCCAGCATACTGTAAGGTCCATCCATATAAGTAACTAAGTACTATATGAGATGATAATGATACATACACTTTCTCCCGATAAATAGAAGTTGAGTCCCTTGAGTTCTGAAAATATTTCCAAAAATTGCTGGAAAAAACCAAATAGTTGTGCGGCGAGGTCATTTTCATTCTGTAGAGGATTGACAAATTTACAACTGATAACGGCACTTTAATACTCGACCCACCCTGATGTTTGGCGTCCCCTGGGAAAATCCAGTGCCGACTGGCTGCTCAACAAACAAAACGCTGGAGAGGTTTGTCCAGCTGAACTCATTGACGGTAGGTTTCGCTTGGCCCCACGACCAACTGAAAGGCTGCACTCTAGTAAGTCACATCATGTATAATTTTTCTCCGCAAGAGGTCACTCACTCCAATCTCTTGTAGGAGTCCTTCTAGGGAAGAGCATCCCGGCCCTCCATTAGTCCTTTAACGAAATAAAAATATTAAAAAATCGTTTAAATATACGAGGAAGATTTTCAATTTGCTAACCAGAAAATGAGGTCATCCAAACTTCCCTGAGGTCCAGGAGGGAAGAACCAAAAGAACAACTTTCGTGTTTCGTTAGGATCATCACTGATGGGTATTAATCCAGACCAGCTTGGGCCAATGTCGAAGTCGACCTCAGGGATCTTGCTGCCATCAACATAGAACTCTATATGTTAAACCAGATACGAATAAAAAATGCCTGTATTTGTGATACCATTCCGGAAGTTGTTCGATGAATCACTAACCCGATGCACGGGGGTTACTGAAAGTAATGTTTTTTACAGACTCTCTTGCCCCCAATGTAGGTATAGAAAAGCGTTTCGCTGCCGCACGCTGTTTTTCATGGAGTTCATTCTTTGATATTCTTCTTGCGCTGGCTAAGTACACTGATAAGTAAAGGAGAAAAAATATTAGGCCGATGCGATGGCTTATTTCCATGAGTGAAGTAAGGGAACCTTCGCAATAACAAATTCATCGTTTACGCTGCTTTATAACTTGTTGCTAACAATGATCTTCCATCATACCCTAGGTCTAAAAGGAATATCTCGTCACATGGCCGTCCCTTTGATCATATGGCTTAGAACCACAAAGATAGTGAACCAAAATAGCTACTATTTAGCTCCGCATGGAAAAGAGCTAAAGATAACATGTAATGATAACGGTAGACAATAACGCTCGCGTGAGAGTAAGGATTCAATTTCGCGGTAATAGGCATGACTAATATTCACAAGCGGTACTAGATTAAGTAATTATAGAAATCTTCTGAATCTTTACATGAATTTGACAAAAGAGTTTAGCAGATATCAAATAGTTCTCATGCAAGTTCAAACTGAGACTCTGGACTACTTTTCGATTCAATTTTTTTATTCTATTCCGTCGTTCTATAGGTGTATGCATTTATCGGTCTAGGTCCTTCATGGTGTCTACTATTGCACAGAACAATCCGGAGACCTTGCAACGGATTGTGTGACTCAGTATCACTGGAGGAGGCTGCACTTGATATTGTGTTGACCAATGTAGAACTTCCCTCCAATGATATTTCCGACACAGTATTCGTCCTTGTATTTCGGGATACTGATCCCTCGTCTATGTCTACTCGTTCAAGATCTAAGGAGACGTATGCATTATAAAGCTTACCCCTCACTTCTCCGGCGTATTCTGGACAGTAACCCAGAAGGAGGAGTCTAGGGTAGTCGAGGCTCATACTTGTTTGTATTTCCTTGAAAGTAGTGTCGCCAATAAGACAAGGGACTTCAACCTTGAAGGTTCTGTCGAAGATCCTTGTAGGGAATCCGACAGCCGCCACTCTTCCAGCAGAAACTTTACTCCATTTGACTGTGAGGGGGGCTGAGGCCATTTCTATCCTGTTTTGTGGAGTCAAGCATCGTCCCGAATAGGAAGAATAAGAGGAGGATGTAGAATCTACGGATAATAACAAAGACATAAGCAATGATATCCGTTTACAATCTAAAGGCTATTACCGGAAGTGCTAGAAGAAGAGTCTGCAGGGATATCGTCATCCTCGGATAGGTCTTGAGAGCAAAGGTTATTTATGATACGACCCTGTATATCCCGCTTGGCACATATATGAACGCTCCAGCAGAGGAGCATATCAGTCTCTTCATGTATCATTTCATTGTACAGTTCGTGTCCTTCAGTCCAAGCCACGAGCACATATGAGTTTATGCCTTCCACATTTTCGGTTATATCAGCCACTGCTTGCAATGAGTATGAGTAGTTACGGGATAGCTCAAGCTCTAGTGGTGGATCATTCCTGATTCGTGAGAATCTATTCGTAAGAGGATTAAAAAGTAGAATACTTGAAAATTCGGGAGTTCCCTATACAAATTTAAGTGAGATATATAACTCAATTGAAACGTCACTAACATTATCTTGATGACCCTTCATTATCATCACAAGCTCGTTTTTGGTTTTTATGTCGTAAAAGGGAATAAGATTTGGATAAGCGCCAAGTTGCGCATTTGCAGAGTATTGATTAGTGCATACATGCTTCCAGATTCCTCTATATAGGTCAGCGACCAAGTATTCTTTAATACCCAAGACTTGATACGGATCCTTGTATTTAATCGTTCAACGGGATATTCTTGGATGTAAAATGTAGGACGGACCTCGTTTTTTATACCTCCAAAAACTGACAGTCGCAAATTTGGATATCCAATTTTGCCTGTGATAATCATTGATCCTCTAGCCCGCCCCCTGATATTCTTTCTGACCCTTTTATCTGTATCTCCTGCCAGGTATTTTGGGTTAAATTGATACATATCAAGACTGGACTCGAGTCATCCAAGTCATCTAAGATATCACCTAAAATAAGCAGATAATCTATCCTATTATTGACACTAGTGTCGTGTATAATAGCGCCCACAGGATCTTGAAGTACTGGCAATGATTTGAGCCCCGTGAGTCTTTGCTTTATGTTCTTAGTATTGCGAAAGATTTGAGAAAAGGGATAGACGGGGTTTAAGTCTCTGCGTATCGACAGCTATTCGAAAGTTGCTTTACAACGAAGAAGTTTAAAGTGAGTTATTATATTGCTTACATTTTGGCTCTGGCATCGAGCTCCATTGCAGCTTAAGTAGAACACAAATAACTCGGCCGTAGGTTGAATAGTGGGAGAGTGAAAGTTATCATTATGTCTCCATCTTGGACCTCCATATATATACAATCTCCTTTTTGTATGATCATATATACGGAGGGAATCTTCGTTGATAGGTGGCCTTACTCCGACCAATTTTTTGACTTGCGACATGGACGAACGAGAAGTCTAGTTGGGCGTTTATCACAAGCCTCTCCTTATACAAACATGGATTATGTAATGGCATGACGGGGCAGTTCCCTCGAATAGGTAAGACGACATGCATTTGGTTGCGGTATATATGTTTCCTCTCTCTTTCTTATGCAACACAGTGTCAAGACCTCAGCAGATCAGATGTTTTGCGTCCTCGGCCCCTTCTCTGCATAGGTATACCTCTGTACGGCGCCCTTGTAATGATATCCCTTCAAACATATTACGACGGATCACCTTTTATGTCGAAACGGGTTTTCCTCGATTCGCTCTCCATCACTTTCGAAAACAGGTGTCCATATGGGATCTACATACTAATCGACGTTCTCGAGCTCTATTTGAAGATGTCTTAAACTTGTTCATTCGCAAGTCTTGCTTCGCTGAAGTGAAAACTCTAATTAAAATCGTAAAGTCCACAGCATTCAAGTTCCCTATCCCTATGCGCGCTAAATTAATGACCGTAAAACTCGTAAATGACTCTATGCATACGTCGTTATACGTTAACAACATGAGAATACTGTTCACCAAGGCTAAACGGTTAGATCGAGGACTTTCGGATACTCAGTTTTGCGGGTTGCTACACCTCTTGGCAAGGAGAGAAAAACGTTTAAATATGATGGAAAGACTCGCCGAGTTGTTTATTAGCATTGAGGGAAATATTTTAGGGCCCTCTTCCATCGCTTTCTTGATAAGATGCCATGTGATTGCTCAGTCTAGGGACTCTCGGGTCTCAGAGCACGGACAAGCCATTGAACACTGGCTTAGTTATCACGTAAAATTTAGTCCTCGAGACGGCTCAGGGGCGAACTCTGCGTTCTGTATCCCTTATAACGCATTAATTGTGTCACTCCTTCAAAACTCACGAGGGCGAGATCCCCAAACAATTTATGGCCCTATTCTTGAGCGAATGTCCAATGATGGTGCATGGGCAGATACAGTCCTATTGAACACTCTTATTCAAGCAGAGGTACGGTACGGAAATGTATACGAAGCATTCGTACTCTATGGAAAACTTCGTACGAGTGCTTCACATGGTATTTTCCCCGACGAGAACACATTCTCCCAGTTGTTTGCTGCTTCGGGTCGTCAAGCTCATCGGCGACTTCTGGATCTAGAAGCTTCTCCTGTGAATACCGAAGCCGACATCACTTTGTCTCGCATCCTCTTTCGGGAAATGCTCGAAGCTCATAAGATTGCCAATAAAGCAGCACTTAGTAAATACAGTCTAAGCGCCGCTCTGTGGCAATTTGTTGTTTCCGGAGACTACGCTGGAGCATGTGTTGCTCTTAGTACTTATACAAGACATCACATCGTCTTTGGAGAGAGCACGTTTCGTTCGGTTTTATGGGCACTTGCGCAACGCTGTAAGGTGGATATGAAGAAATCTAAAAATAGACCATTCTGGGCTGGAATTTTCCTCGATAATCCCTCGCTACGGGCAGATAGGAAGAAACGATACAAAATAAACTATATCATACGTCACATGATGATTGTTTTTAAGAATTCCACTACCGAAAGTACCGAGTCTCCTGTTACAGAGCAAATTCCAGCTGACAATGAAATAAGAGTAAATGGTAACTTAACACAACAAGAGGACAAAACTTTGCGTAGCAAACGACTGGAGACCATTGATTTTCTTATTTCCCGTGCACTCGCTTCGGCATTCTCACTGGACGGAGCGGAAGACCCAATCAAAGCCTCGGAACAATCTGTCATGTCCGCAGCTTTGGAGATGTTACCCTCAACTGAACACATTAATAACAGTATTTTTAAAGGTAAAGACACACCCAACTCTAAATGTATTAAACTGATGTCCATCTAGTATAAATAGGTTTACGAATAACTACTTCAATCTCGGTGACTACAAGCTCCTATTTTTAAATAACCCCTACTCTTCCTCTACGGCTTCCTCCTCCCAAATGATTTCTTCATAATCATTGGGTTTAACAATCATACGTTTACGGTCCTTCCATGCAGCAATTACACTGAGGCATACGGCCATTAGGCAAGCAAACGTTGTCAGATAGAGACTCGAAACATAACACTCTCGCCCCGCGAAACATTGGTCACCACTAGGTGCTTGTCTGCCAGCCATCGATGTATTAGTTGTTGCCTCATCGTATCCATCTATCTTGGCGGGGGCATGGGCATCAAGGTTGCGCCCGAATGCTATGCTAAATATATTCCCCCCTATCATCGGAGAAAGTGAAACAAGACCCCAATTTTCGGAGAAGTGGCCTAGACCAAACCACTCAATAGTGATGGTTGGGAAGATTCCGAACATACCACCATAAGCGAGGCCAAGTAGTACGGAGGCATGCCACAAATCCTGAACTTTGTCAACTGTCGATGCTATAGCTTGCGATAGAACAAATAACATGGCTATGAAGACAATGCAATAAGTGCGTGGAGCCGAGAAACGATTCTTCACTAGGTCTGCCCCAACACCGCTGAGGATGCGGCCTAAACAATTGGCGATACTGATGATTGAAACTTGCATACCCTGCCACTTGACAGATTCAGCTGGATCAAAATCAGGGTTACCCTGAGCGAACAAGGCCTGCGAAATGGAGCCAACATTATTTATATCTGTGTAATAATATGTTCACCAAATTGCTAATCGGCGATTATAGAGCCACACTCACACATTAAGCCAGTCCCACTAACTATATAGTCATTAATAATGATATTAAATATGTGATTCCCAATATAAGAGCAACTCACGCAATGATAACAATGAGAAAAGTAACCAGAAATCGGGACAGGTGAGTAATGCTTTCCCATGAAGGTCCTGCATGACTTCAATTACACGGCTCCTATTTCTCCGATGCGATATTGTTGACATGCTTCGCCGACGATCTCCGCGAGAGGGTGAGATAGCTAGTTCCACAGAACGTGCTCTACTAGAAATTCTCCTCTGTTCCTCATTAAAATACGCTGAGTCTTGTAAATGAGGAGATCCGTGATAATGAGTTGCAAGAAGAGTAGTGCGACTATCGTTATGATGCTCAAAAACGAGAGCGTCATTCCCAAGTACTGCATCTACACCTACGGAGTGAGAAAATCCATCATCAGGAATATCCGCAGCGACTCTTCTCGAAGTGGCATCCCGGATATCAGACGTCCCTGGCAGAGGAATAGGTCTCACAAGGAAAAAACCTAGAATCATCGGAAAGGAAGTCCCGACAGCAAGTAATAATAGAAATGACGATGTATCTCCGGGGAAGAATAAATGTGCAAGAGCAGAAAAGTAGAAGGCGGACAGACCGAATCCGGATAAGACCAGTCCTGTCGTCGTTGCTCTCTGAACCAAAAAATAATTAGACGTAAAGTAAAGAAGTAGCCCTACATTATAAACACACCAATTCATCGGGGAAGCTTTTAGCTGTGGCGTTCACTGAACTTGTTAGACCACCATTCCCTCCCGCTCCAGTTAGAAATGCGCAAAAACTTAAAGTGATGAATGATATATAGGAAAATGTTTCTAATTTCGTGTTTACTTGATCAGGCTCTGCATTGTTATAGAGGCGATAAATGCCAGAGTACCCAACGAGTAGAAATATAAAGCCGGATGCGAGGAGTCTAATTATACTAAGGTTGAGTGATTATAGAAGGAAGGTGAGCAGAATGAGATATTACATCCTTGGACCCCTTCGGTCCACTATTCTGCCCCAGAACGGTCCCGAGCTGTATACTCCAACTAGAGATGGCCGTGAGTGCAATTACTAAGGCGAGTGAGCATAGTCACATACTATTCCCAGCAAGTCCTAAGGTATATAGCTATCAGCCAAATTCCGTTCAGGATAAGAAACGAAGGGACACACCAATGATATTCAACTTAGTATGCGAGATCCGAAGTCGTGCCGCCAGCTGCGGAGCATAGGCTACGAAGAACGATTATTGCTTCGCGAATAACCACGCGTATTAGATAAATCATACCTGAGTATATCTTTGTAGGGATTTGTAAGAGTATCGTATATACTAAAGAGTCTGAGACTCACATAATTTGTTCCCGAACTTAATGCAACAATCACAGAACTAACAAGAGTCGTTATCCTTGGCAATGACATTAACTTCAAACTCGAAATATTTGACTCCATCATCGCATGCTTATTGCTCTTTTGCGGAGACCGTCACTGGACCTGGAAATTGCAGCGACTGAGTAGTAAAAAGGTAAAGAGTGGGGAGGATATCAAAAGGATAATGGCATGTATAATATGATGATAAGAGTCCAATGACAACGATAAAGTACCGAGAGTATCGCTCGCTTAGTCGGTTGACAGTTTAACATTTGATAACAACGGCTTCACAGGACAGGAACGACACGTGCTATGGAGAAGTTCATAGTATAGTATAATTAGACCATTGAACCCGAGCCTGAGCCTTTTGTAACACTATTAAGTAATCGAACCGATGTCGATGAACCATCCATTTCATATCATTTCTATGACTTTCGCACTTAAGTCTTGGAAATCTGTAAACGCGCAAGAACATCTATTTAGTATTTAATTCAAACGTTTTGAATCATATGGCGCCACGACTTAGCAGAAGACAATTGAGAGAAAAAGACGAACTGCTAAATCTTTCCGGTTCTCTGAGTCAAGATCTAGAAGATGAACAGCATCTCAACTCTATACAAGATGAAAATAGCACAGAACAGACGGTCACGAAAGAAAGGGCTGTAGGCTTTGCCGCTGTAAGCTTCTTCGTATATACTCAAAAGTCTGACTTGGCCGTACAGAAGCTAATAATTTTGAAACTCGTAGCTAGTTCACCTGGATGAGGGTCCCGATGAAGACAGCAGCGAAGAAATTGCTGAAGAGGATGGAGCGTCGACACTAAAAGCACCTAAGAAAAAGGTTAGTATACCACGCCACGGAAAGTTTGACGCATTCATTCATTCTGAAGTACACTGTACCTGATATACTTGTTGTATCAGAACAAGAAAAAGAAGAAGAAGAAGCAAACTGAGGACTCAGATGCACTTAAGGGCGAAAATATTCATAACAATACTACTCCATCTCAGAATAAGTCCGGAAAGAAAGCCAAGGGGAAGGAGAAACCTCGAATTGAAGGGGATGATTTAGATAGAGCATTGGCAGAGTTATCAGAAAAGTAAGTCAACAAAGATTTTTTATGGATTGTACCTGAGATGGTTTTGTCAAGGTATCCAGATTTGAAAGATCTGACATTGTCGACTAATAAGAAAGCAGACTTAAATACACAACCTCTTCTTGAGCGACAAAATAATCTACTCAGTGTATCATTACCTCAACTAGATAGCGAGTCCGAGATGCGTAGATTTTTTGGAGCTAAAATAGTATGTTAGAAAACATTTTGAGTGCCAAATCTACTTATCCACTAGGTATACAGGTGAATGTCTCCAAGTCACAAACAAAGCAACCTCGAATGGCCCGTGCAAATATGCATAATCTCAAGTCAAATCTAACAAAACCACAACCGACATGGTGGTCTGCATCGCAGCGAGAGAATCTTTCAATTAGAACTCTAACCTCTGAAGAGCGTTCCAACTTACCTTTTGAAGATAAGAGGGAAAAATGGTGGACCATAGAATATTCTAAAAGCTATCGTAATGTGACAAAAGGATTTATGGATGCAGTCCTGTCTGGAGGTTTGTTCATCTAATAACGAATCAATATATGATCAATCATGTCTGACCCTCGACCCAGATCCTAATAGACTTTTTATGATACTTTCAAAGCTACCATGGCATGCTGATACTCTCCTCCAGATGGCCGAATATTATCGTCACAGAGAAGGTCGGCTGATTTCTGATTATTGAGTGCCTGACCAAGCCTACAAAATGACATAGAACATGCTTCTAGTGTCGATTTTCTCAATAGGGCCTTGTTTACTTACGAACGTGGATTAATTGGTGCCTTTTCATTCACCATCGGTACTAATCGCCTAGACTTCAACCGAGTTGAAAATCGACCTTTCTACCTTGCATTGAGTAGGACGATAATGTAAATTACGACTTTACCAGTATTGCTACCTTTTTTTCATGTTTATTTGCTAGGGACCTCAATCGTCGAGGTTGTACTCGATCTTCATTTGAATTCGCAAAGCTTTTACTTGGACTTAATCCGTACTCCGATCCCCATGGCTCCCTTTTATTCCTAGACTATCTATCTATCAGGGCGGGGATGCACAAATGGTTGTTATCATTGTGGGAGATTCATAGCAAAGAAGGTGAAATAGAAAATGGCATTACTCACAAGAGGTTCAATGTAACGACTCTTCCTGGCTGGTCGTATGCACGAGCTCTCGCGTTGCGAGCCGAAGAAAGTTCAACGAAGGAATCAGGTGCAAGAAGTACAGAAGCTTTAATAGAAGCGATACTTAAATTTCCTTCTGTTGTTCCTCTACTTGCCGACAAAATTGATATCAATTTACCCTCAAGCCTACGAAGCCTTCCAATCTTTCAGATCCACGTAGATTCAAGGTAAATATATATGTTACAACTCTTAGATATACTAACATTTCTTGTTATACAATAGTAATCTAAGTAGTCATGAATCTTTAATTCACCTACTTTCACAGCTATATGCCCATAGGTCTGCTTCGCTGTGGAAATTACCGGAAAACTCTTCGTGGTTTAAAACAACAATACTATCTTTATACGAAAATTCTCAGTTTGCATCTATCAAACCCATGCAAAACCAAATTTCCGATCAATATGGATTAGTAGATGGTAGTGTGAAATCTCTTGTACAGTCAGAGCTCGCACGCTCGATCTACAGACACGTCGCGATCTTATCCGATGCAAATTTAATACGGCAGCTTAATGCCTTCTTTCCCCGGGAGATACTTAACATGCCATCCCTCAGCTGTGATCCTCTCCCCCCTTTGTCTCGTGTCTCGGAATACAACGATTCTTTCTTCTCCAGCTGTGAAGATATATTTGCATTCCGACCAAGAACAAGACGAGAAAGAGAGTTTGATGCCAGACAACTAGCGCGTATGATACCTGATGCGAATGTTCGCCACCAAATTCAGGTGAAATAAACTTTTTTCTGTCATCACTACTCTTAAGGTACTAAACTCAAATTAGGCACTCTACGATGCACGCCCTGATATACAACAGCAATTCCCAGGAGGCGTATTACAATTTGCTCAGATTGTAGCACAATTGGGAGAAGACTTTATGGATAACTTCATCCCACAATTTGGAGAGGGTATAGGCGGAGATCAGTTACCTGGGGGATTCCCTGGAGACATTGATGTTCGAGATGATGGCCTTTTAGAACAGGCCGATGTTGAGGCTGAAGAACATATCGATGAAGAAGATGAAACAGATGATCTTGAAGAGGAAGAAGCAACGGCAGATGTTCCTGTGAGTTTTTAGTATCCTAGATCTGTTCATTTGAGAAACATGGTACTCATTAATTGCTATTCTTAATAGGTATTTCCCGTACGCATGTGGCAAAATTTAGTCAACCGGTTATGGGGTGGCGAGAGGGGTGGCAATGATAATGATCAGAATTAAGGGTATCAATTCTGAAATGAGGTTCCATCGGAATCCTGAAGAATTCTCTTTATTCTGTGGTGTACTGAGTGCTTGATTTGGAACAACTTTTTACACGTGTTCAGTAGAAGTTTTAAACCTGTTAAATATCTATTTATAGAATGCTAAGGAGGCTATTACCTTATCAAGTTGCTAGCTTGTTACTGAAACGTAACGCGTTTACCCGAAAACGTTTCCCATTGTTCCTGACTTCTGTGCTGTACAAATTCTTACAACACCTGCCAAACGAGGATATTCTTGACTTTTGTAGACGGCCGGCAACGTTTTCATTCTGTACAAAAGTGTATAGACACAATTTAGTGCACAATGACCATATACATATAATGGAGTAGACATGATTATGCTGCCTGTTAAACGAGAGACAATGTGCGATTATATTAAAATTATGCGATTGTTCCTCAAGGTGCTTAAGTAATTCGAAGTCTCCAGCTAAATCCATTTTTGGATTTACCTTCAGACTGTACTAGGACAAAATACAAGTAACCCGGATCACTTCTCTTCCCACATGTATAATGATACACCTTGTAATATGAAAATTTAAAGAACCTGATCCCATTATGGTCGAAGAAAATATAACCGGTCACCTCGAAACCAGCCTGCACCCAGGATGCTTCTATAATCAAAGACAATGTACGCCTCACTAGAATATAAGAGTGAAGCAGGCCCAGGAGGGAAACCTCTAGTTCGCCTACGCTTTCCCCCCTTGCTATACCTTTGAGAGCAGCTTCCTCGCTGCTATCTTTTGTGACGTCTCCAAGTTTTGGTACTAATTCCAAGTTCTCAATCTGCACATTCATTACTTTTCTCAGTCGGACATAAAACATAAATTAATAATGTTCGCGCAACGTAACCGGGTTTTCTATACGATCTCCTTATTTGCTGGAATATTTGTAAAACAAAATGTATTCGGTATGTACTTTTGATACTCTTCAGGCCATCATTATTTTGAGTATTCACGCCCTTCGGTTTTTTGGTAGTCGCCGCCGCACCTCAGTTTGCGATGAGGCCCAATCTGCATGTTTACGGTGTGGAGGCAACCGAATCTAACAACAGTGTTGTATACGCCGCAACCGCAGCAGCGGAAGTTAGTGGAACTAATTTAGAACTTGCTGTTCCTACAACCGTCAATACAGCAGCCACTCAGATCACACCAGATGCTGCCACCGTGACTTCCTTTTCGGATACAGTGAGTGACGTTTTTGTGACTCTAAGGTTCGATCAATGAATGAATACTAAACATAATTACGAACCAGGGAACCCTGGATGATTCCCAGACAAGCAGTGCAAGTCAAAAATACGGCACCAGTCTGGCTGCTGTGGCCTTTGGATTGGGGCTCGCAGCTCTCCAAGCGCTCTAAACCCTCCCTATTCCTATTCCTACTTTGCGTTTCCATATTTCGTTCGTCTTGTAACATCCTCATCGGGTGAGATTTACTCACGCCCTTCTCGTCTTTTTATATCATTTTTATTTCATTATCCCTTTTTTTGATAATAACTTCAACATTTAAACGCGATATATGTACCCTTCCCCCTCATTTCCCACCCCGCTTCGCATCACGTTCCTTGGTTCGACCCTGATTTCCTGGCGTTATCATTCTGTGACTTTCATATAATTATCATTACATATTGCTTTCGCTCTGTTTTCGTGGATGCTTTCTTTTTACTGTCTTCTTTTATCTTGCTACTATTAGCTCTCCCAGAGCATGTAAAGTAGTCTCGCGGTTGTACGTGAGACGTTTGGATTGTTATCCATGTTGTTTTTTTATTCCCTTGTGGACCATGTTTCCTCAGACTTTTGTAGCAATAGTACGGAACTGTTGTTAGTATCTTAGTCTAATTGTTTGTTGACATCATTATTACGGATCAATATACCAGCCATTGACTTTCTGTTTGTAAGCTTAGCTTATGTCTAATTGTAATTATTGAACGCACATATCAGCGATATGCAATACGGAGATCAAGCCCGTTGTTTCCTCATCGTATTAAATAATTTAGTTATTTTTATTATAATGCATAAGACGCGTCGTCTCTCGGCAGTCTCCTCAGGTATGTGAATTAATTAATGTTCCAAAAATCCATGTTTCGGTTATCACGTATTATTGATCACTCATCGGCACCCATATCTACCAGTCTATTTCCCATACCTTAGTTTAAACACTATATACACAGGATATAAAAAGCTATGGAAACAGTCTTTGATATAGCCGTCATCTTTCCTCTTGGTCAAATACCATGGCCGTCTATATTGTTTCAAATTTACTCGTGGTAGACCTGCTGGTTCTAATAGTTACAATATTAACATTTTCCAAACTCTATCAAATAGCACAAAGGCGTGTTCGGACAACGAAATTAAAGGGGCCCCCTTCGTCTAGCTGGATCTTTGGGAACTCAAAGAAAATCTTTCAAGGTGACTCTGGAGAGATACATGAAAACTGGGCCAAAGAATATGGATCAGTGTATCAGGTTCCCGCTCCCTTTGGCGGTAGACGGGTCGTCCTCATGGATGCAAAGGCAATCTCCCATTTCTACACCCGAGAAACGTTTACATATGTGAATAGTACGTTTTCGAAACGTTCAATAGCCAATATAGTGCGTATTGTCTATAATTTGTTGCTGGTCTTCTAATGTTAGTCAAACAAACATCGACATTCAGGTTGGAAAGGGACTGTTATGGGCTGAGGGGGAAAGCCATCGCAGGTGGGTTTAATGTGCTCTTGTGCTATAATTCTTCTCATTTCTAATCATTTCCTGATTTAGACAACGCAAGACCTTGACACCCGCGTTTAGCAATGCAGCTATCCGCAATCTAACACCCGTTTTCTATGATTCAGCTTACAAGGTTCGGACAATATGGACTTTTGAATAAAACTGTTCTAATTTTAAACAGGTGAAAGCAGCATGGGACGCAATTTTGTCATCAGAAGAGAAGATAATTAATGTTCAGAAATGGTAATCCATAGATTAAATCATGACGGAACTTAATTAAATTAAGTATAAACGTGTTTTTTTTGAATATTAAGGATGAACTGTATATCCCTTGATAGTATCGGGATAGCTGGATTCGGACACAACTTCGGAGCTCTCGATGGCCGCCCTTCTACAGTGGAAGAGGTGTTTGATACATTCGGTACTCTCCCTCCTTTGGGAATCTCAATTTTAATACCGATATTGGGAATTGTCTTCCCAATCCTTGCGAAAATACCGAATGATCGTTCTCGTCTGGTGAAGAGACTTCATAATAGTATGGAAGAAATCTCGAAGGTTGTATTGGAAAGAAGTCGACAAGAATTAGAAGTAGAACAGAAATCAGACAGTGAACTGTCTAAATCAATTATTGGTGCTTTACGTGAGGCAACACGTTTTCCCTACAGGCTACAAATCTTGATCATATAACATAAATTTAGTCAAGGCCGAAAATTCGAATCTATCCAACCTTCGACTTACTCCTGAAGAAGTCCTTGCTCAGGTATGTAGTGCCCAGGGGTAATTGGACCGAGAGTTGATTTTTACGATGTCAAGATGAAAGTTCTAATTTTGGCAGGATATGAAACAACTTCTAGTGAGTAAACATACATTTCTTGTTTTATAACAAGCTCATATAAATTACCTGTTCTCCATAGTCAGCCTCACATGGGCATTGATTGAGTTATCTCTACACCCTGAGAAGCAAGATAAACTCCGCGCAGAACTTTCAGAGTTTGCCAATTCCGACCCGACATACGACCAATTTTCAAATGGACTTCCCTACCTTGATTCCGTCTTTCGCGAAGTTTTGCGCTTACATCCACCCCTTTCACAGACCTTCCGTATCGTATGCATTTTTCCTATCTTATCAATAGGGTTCCGCTCATACCAATTATTATTTTAGGCCGCTCATGACGATGTCATCCCTCTCAACGATCCTGTCGTCACCGCTTCGGGAGAAAAGGTAAATAGTATCACTATTGCCAAGGGCACTTCCTTTTTAGTACCGATTCGCGCAATGAACCGTTCTGAAGACATATGGGGGCCGGATGCTAAAGAATTCAAACCTGAACGTTGGCTGAATGGCGATTCTGGAATTAATGGCAAGGCTAAAGATATACAAGGGTATCATCATATCCTCTCTTTCATTGATGGTCCTCGTATGTGTCTTGGTCGAGCTTTCGCAACTGCCGAATTCAAGGTGAGTCTTGCAAAGTTATTCTCAGTAAACTTGTTCTTTAACTTAATCTTGTCCCCTCAAGTCCGTACTTAGCGTTCTTATTCGTAACTACAAATTTTCTCTGCGCGATGGTCCAGAAACAAAGATAGATATGATTACAACTATTTTGCCAAGGCCTAAGGTGGCAGGGGAAGAAGGCTCCTCAATGCCGATGCGGGTTCAACGATACGAATACTAATGACGCTGGTTGGTTACGTATATATGTAGTGGCTATGGACTAAACTTTTAGTATGTTTCTATGGCGAGAGTGAATAATATATTGCTATACAAAAGAAAGGTTATTTTTGCTATCAAAACCAGTATGATATTACTAAGGATTACAAGGATGAATTACAAAACAAGGTTGCCCGATTCCTATGCAATAAAGAATAAGAAATAAAAAAAAAGTAAGGATACAAATATGGAGAGAAAAAACCGAAACTTGAGATAAAGAATAACATTGCGAATTACTACTGTGCGAAGAGCAAAAAACGGAAGGAAGAGTATAAAAACGAAAGGAAAAAAAGACTAAAAGAATAAGAATAATGGTCTGGATATATAATTAGATTTAAGTGATAGCTTAAATGAAAGGTCTTCCAGTGAATTTCTTTACAAAGAATGACGACTTCTCTTCAGCAAGGATTTTTCCGGTATGTGTGATAGAGGAGTTGGTTTGAGAGCTGAATGGCACACGCTGCTGGACGGAAGCTTTTGAATGTGTGTCTCTAGAATCAAAGTGAACAGGTTTGACATTCTGCAGTAATACATGTCTCTGAGTTATCTTGATTGCATCTGGTGGAGTATAAGTGCTCAGCACTTGGGATGCATTGGTAGCTTTAGGATGTTGCATATGAAGTGGACGAGAACGATAAAATATCTGGGTTGGTTGTTTTGCTGCGGAGGCGCTAGATATTGTCGAAGGTATTACTTTGGTCAATGCTTGCTTTGTGCGCTGCTTTCGAGAGTCGAAGCAGTATACTGCCTCCTTTTGTCCCGATATGCGTACCTTCGGAATACGCTCTAGACGACGACCCCACATACAGACTTGTTTTGCTGTTGTCGGCTGATCGATAGAGTAAGCTTTCTGATATCTATATATATATAAGGAACGGTGCAGCTTACCAACTCCGGATTCTCGGGGTCGTTTTCTGGGTGCATGCGTATTGGATCAGGTGCAAAACTTAGTTTGGAGGCTTTATCATAAAATTTAAGTTCCCGAGAGAACCCTCTGTTCAGTTTAACAAGTGGTACAGCTGGAAGGAAAAGATCTTCTAGAGAACCTCCTGAGGTCACCTCAAGTACTAACGGATCTGAAGGAGCCGGTCTTTCTTTATCAAATCGATCTCGAGACACAGCCATAGATGATTCGTTTGCATCATCAAGACATGTAGAGTATTCTAGGACAGAACTAGCGACACAAACGAAGAGAGACGTCAGCCATTCTATAATCTTAATGTATGCTTCGTTGTCGTCTTCGTCTTTGCGAATAGTTGCAGAAACAGGGCGTTGCATACGAGATTCAAGGTCGTGTGAAAAGGATCTAAGGCCAGTAGAAGCTGTATTGCCATTATGCATGCCGAGTTGCAACGAGCAAGTTTCATAGTCTTCCTTCGCAGAACTGCTAACAGAGGACACAGAGATAGACATATCAGACAGAGTAGAGATAGACATGTCGGACAAGGTGTCTTCTTTCATCTCAACTGAAAAGGAGTCACTAGTTTCTGGCCTCAGCAGGTCCGGGCGACTCCAGAGAAAAGATGTTTTTGAACAGTAATCAGGTACCTCCCATTCGTATTTATTCGCATCATAACGTTGAAGGAACGAGGACAGAGGTATAAAGATGTCTCCAGAGCCCATTGTTGATAGATCTAGGAACAGTGTGAAGCAGATTTTGGGCCTTCGTGAACTTCAGAGAGTCCCAATCGTTTATAAAGGTTGGACTCAGCAAGATGAGTTCCGCCACTGAGCAGCGTCAGCTTGTCAGTCTAATATAATTCACTTGAGGCTGGGTGCCGACCGTTCATCAATATGTTACCTCTTCTTAATAGTAAACTGGTCTCCGGCACGGATTAACGGGGGCTGACCGTCCAGCCGCCTTGGCAGAAACAGGCAAATTCGCAGTAAGTAACATCATAGAGTGTTATATATTATGGCGATAATTAGTGCAACTTTGCAACTGCTGAAGCGCGGTGTATGTTATAATTAATGCGTAGCAAGCAAAGTGGCACTCGCCACAAGAGTCGTGGCTGATCACAAATAACTTCTATTTGAAACTTCACACTGCCTAATTTGGAGGTTCCCTCCTGTTTCGATTGGTGTACTAGCTGACTCGCAGACACACTATCAGCCCAAAAGCCATAACAAAGTTATTTCAAAAAAATTAACTATTTTTCATTAAGACATAACCAAAGTCATCGATAACACAAATACACCACGATACTAATAAAGCACAATATTCTGAATTATTTTTATAAACTTAGAATGCATACCGGAAATCAGGGTGTCTATCTCCGAGATCTATCCATGCTGCTTCACCGCCATCTTCTACAGCCTTATCCGACGTAATATAGGGGGCAAGGATTTCGTCGCGGTTTCTCTCCTTCTGGTGAGTGGCGTAGTTAAGATAGAGGACATTCAGGGTAGAAAACACAATAATGATAATACAACTAACGACAGTCTTGTGAGTGATTGTCTTCAAAGGTAAAACTAGGCATACACATACAAGGATATATCCATGATAGTCGTCTTCGTATAACGGGGGCTTTCACTTGTTGGGAAACTCCATGTACTGAGGATTCCACCCTATATTTGATTGGTAAAAATAGTACATAAATCAGGTATGTATCAACGTACTGCATTAGTTGCGACGAATCCAAATGCAACACTTGTCGCTCTTCGGTAATGGGGTTCTGAGTTATTTGCCATCCATGCCGAAAGAATCGGGGGCAAGGGGTAAATACCAGACACAGACAAGAACAACGATCCATAAGCCATTTTAGTTGATGTAGACTCTTCACACATATAAATGAGTTTAATCGAGATATAGTATGAACAAGGTAACATACTAAGGAAAACTATAAACCCGACCATAGAAAGTAGAGAGCTGGCAACCGCCACTAATGCGCGACATGAATATCGGTCAGATACGTAAGAAGTTATAATAGTGACTGGTTATATTGTACAATGGTTCAGTGATGATCAAAGGCATAACAATCTGTTACATACCGAAGAATCCCGCTGCAAATGGACCAACGCTAACAAGCTGTGTATGAGTAGCACTATAACCAAGCTGGTTCACAATGGAGGGAAGGAATAGTGCAAGGCCTTAATACACGAATTATAATTAAAGCACGTTAATAGAAGATAAATCACTTTGAAAGGCAACGATGGGCGCACCATAAAGGGTCGTGCCAGCCATAAACAATGATACAAAGTTAAGCAGCACTTGGGGAGATAATAATGAACGCCAAACTTCTCGGAAGGTGAACTTTTCCTCGATAGTCGTGGTCGGTCGATCAGCGTGTAGCCGTTGGATAATAAACCTATCAGCAAATCCAAGATATCGATCGTAAGAGGAGTTCCTTTCCGTAGGGTTGTGTACTACTCACTCTCGCTCTTCTTGTGTCATGAATTTCAGGTCGTTGGGTGTAGAGGGGACGAAGAAAAAACCCAAAAGACCAACTAACACCGTAAAACTGCCTTCCTACAGAAGTCATTTTTGTCAGCTGAGAAATATTATGCCTACTACTTTCTCAACTTACCAGAATAAAAATCCAGGCCCAACCGGCTTTGCCTCCTACTCCATGCATATTAACAATTGCAGCCGCAAGTAAACCAGAAAATGCTCCCGAAAGGGATGCAGCCGAGAAGAATAATGCAATTCTGTAGTTTTTTTTAGGTTATGTGTTGAAAAATCTGTATTTGATGAATTACCTTAAGGAAAGTTCCTTCCGAGTGTAGAAACTTGAAAGGTAGAGAACGATTCCGGGAAACATAGGTCCTTCTACAAGACCTAAAAAGGCACGCACTGTAGCGAGTCCCTGGAAAGTAGTAACAACACCTACAAATATATGAATATAAAACTGTGAAGAAACGGAAGGGTCACCAGGCTTACCTTGTAAAGCACAAACCATACCCCAGATAGTGAGTATAGAAGGCATAACCAAGTTTGGTCCAAGTCGCCGGAGTAATAAATTCGAAGGAAGTTCAGCAATTATGTAAGGTCTAATCAACAGTAAGTCCGAAAGATAAGCTCTTGTAGAGGGAGTACTCACACATAGAGCACTGTTATACATATTTGATATTGTCTATCTGTTAAGCCAAGATCTTTTTGTAGTCCCGCTACTCTTGCGTTACCTGTAATACGTGAAATGTAAATGAAACGGATATTTTGACGATTAAGTAATAAGCAATACCAATATTCGCACGGTCCTATAAATTAGAGAGATGGATCTAGAGGTGAGGAGCAACACAACGGGAGGAACAAACAGACTGACCAGGAATGAAAGAAGGTAGAAGATAGTCATAAGAGGGATGAGGCAGTAGTCCAGCTTCCTTACTATCCTCCTCTCCTCTTGTGGGTCAACTGCTATTATCTTCATATTTTTGACTTCTCCTACTTGCAATGGCTCGGAAGCAGATGCGGATTTTAGTGAGTCTTCCCGTAAGGACATGGTGGTGGCAGGTGATTCCGACCGAGTCTGATTTTTCGTATTTAAATGGTACAGAAGCTCAAATTGACACGTGAAGACGGGGAGGAGGGAGGAAGGACGGAATTGTGATGAAATGTAAAACTGAATTCTTGAGCAATTTGTTTTTAATGGCTATCATACTGGGACAGTGGATTTAGTTCGGCCGATAATTTTATGACTAGGCGACAATTGATTGCCGTATGGGGTCGTATTTAAAAAAAATAAAAAAGTTTCGATCATTGGTTCATGTAATCATCGGAACTAGAGTCAAGTGAAAGCAAGCTCGGTTTGTGCGTGGTATGGAACTTGTGGAGGAGACGAACAATGGCTTACCCCGTGTTTCATAAAGTTTTCCGAAAAGGCAATGGAAGTCACTTGGTTAATTTAGCCTACGCCTAAATTATATTTATAAATAATTAACCTTTCTTGATGGTTTTGTCAGGAACATGTAGAGAAACTCTAGCCAATGAAGAGTGAGAAATTATTACCAATATATATATATATACATAGCAAACGATGGGAAAAGCTCTCCCCGACAAAGTACATAGGTTATACAATATTTTATACATACACGGACCTTGGTAAGTATCAAAAATCTCTACAACAAAATTAGTTGAAATTACAAATAAATTATCACTGAGCTTGAGCCTCCTAAATGACGTGTTATATCATTAATTGAGTCGGTGTCAACTTAGATCCGACTACGGTACTAACCTGATCAACAAATTCTTGCGCTTCCTCACGTCTGATACTCCGAATTGAACTGACTTTCTGATTATTAAAAGTGACACCATAGAAGTTGTCGGCATTTACGAGCATTTCAGGCCTAAACGTCGTCGTTATAAATTGAGCGGAAGTTGACAGCTCATGGATCATTGCTGCGGAGATGTCAGACAATTGTATGATACGTGTAGTGCTGCGACTTACCAGCGACGGCCGTCCGGTATTGCGCATCAAGATTAGCGTCAATCTATGATTAAACTCAGTTAAAAAATCCACTTGGGTCAGTATAAAATGGCATACTTCATCAAAAAGGTAAAATGGTGCCGGGTCGCACTTCTGGATAGCGAAAACTATTTTAGAATAGTTAGTATGATTCGTTAGTTTCTTCAAATACAACAAGGTTTACCTGTCGCAAGAGCCACTAAGGATTTTTGGCCACCAGATAATTGTTGTATGCGTAGACCTTCATCCACTTTTGAGTTGAACGAAACCTTAATGGGATTGTTATTGTGATTGTAAGGCGATTTGTATAAGCAATCACCTTGATAGAAACGCCTGTGTAGTTATCCACGGTAGCTCTCTGGCTGTCTTCCACATCATCTTCAGCATTCTCATCGTCCTTCATATGTCTATATATCAGAATCCGAAGCAAAATGACGAATTGAAAGAGATTTGATACAAAACATACCTGATCAATACGTCTTTGTATTATCAATCGCCCTCTGCCAGCCGGAACAAGTTTTTCAAACACCTCTTCGAAATTTCTCGCTACTTGTTTAAATGTGCGTTCTATTGCCTCATCCTTTCGCATGTCAAGATTTCGAACAAGGTCTTCTATTGACGAGGCGGATGCTTCGAGCTCCTCTCGGCGTGTCAGCAGCTGATCTCGTTGTTTTGTAAAGTTGTTATATTGTTCAAAAGCTTTCTTGTTTACGTGAGCAAACTTCTTTAACCCTTCGTTCACAGTATGCAACTTTTTCATTAACTACAAGAAGAAAATCAACACATAGGTCAAAACTAGAATGGATTGTACGAACGCGATCGGGGTTTTCATGCATATACTTCTCGAATGCTTCTTCAGGTAGGACACCAAGGTCACGGATGTTGCGGTTGCAATCGTCTTTACGATTCAAAAGCATCTGCTTCTTAGCTAGGTATCGTTCCGTATTCTTCTGTTGCCTTGAAATCCCACGACTGTCCTCCGCCTGCTGATTCTGCATCGCTTCAAGTCTCACCCGAAGATCCTGAAGCTTAGAAGAGAGTTTATCGCTCTCCTTATCGGCATCTAAAGATTGTTTGTATCATGACTCCAACGTGGATAGATCAACAACTAAACATACCGGTAGCCTTATTACGAAGTTGTATAATAGTTTTATCCAGAGTTTTCAATTCCCTAGTTCGGGCTTCAAGATCTTCAGGACTAAATGTTGATCCAGCATCAGTCTCCCCGAGAAACTCAAGCTTTGCTTGAAGTTCATCACGACGCCGACGAAGACTCTCATTGAGCTCAACTTCAAGCATATTTTTCCGACTCTCTATCTGTTTAATTTTAGTGTCGTTTAATGATGGTTTGGGTTTGAATCAATGGTCTGTACTTACCTCACTCTTGTCCTTTCCGAGTTTAACTAACGTAGTTTGACGAGCCTCGACTTGCTTTGAAAGGCGGGCAATGTCATACTCCTCGTCATCAGTTAAACCACGAGCCATATCTGTTTTCACTTCTTTCTCAAGATCCGTGATCTTGACTTGCAATCCATGTATCTCTGCATTCAATTCATCGATATCCTGTTCATCTTTTGCTATTCGGGCTCGAAGTCGATCATATTCCCTACTTAAGCTCGTAGCTTCTTCAGTCAGAGGATCACGAGTGCTTTGTATTTTCTCCCGCTGAGTCGTGAGTACCTGCATACGACCAACATGCTGAGTAATTTCCTGTTCAATCGAAGCGATAGCCGTTTTAACCTCTTTTAAGGTATCCTTGTCTGCTTCGTATTTTCCTCGCCATGACTGAACACTTAGTATAGCTTCTAAGCGGGAACGACGCACGTCATGATAACCACCAGTTAGCGAACCCTTGCGGTCAACCTTGTCGCCATCAAGAGTTATTGTATTTAGATTGTGGCTACGAACATAAGCTGCAGCGATATAGAGATCACGGCAAACACAGGTTTTCCCAAAAACTTGTTTAAATGCTTTTTCGTATCGTGGATCGAATTGTAACTTCTCGATGAGAGGGATGGCATCTGGGGCATTCGGATACGCTACATCCCTAGGTTTGAGCCTATTTAGGGGCATGAACGTAACACGTCCGGTCTTCTCTTTGAGCATAATGTCAAGAACACGGGAGGCAGTTTCATCTGTATCCACAACTACATGGAATAAGCTATAATGGAGTATAAGAATAGAAATTTATGAAATTTGTTGTATTTATCACCTATTTCCTGCCGTGAGCTCTACAGCAGTATTAAACTTCTTATCGGCAACTTCGAAAAGACGATAAAGGGGCCCATACACGCCTCGAAGAGAGTAACGTTCGGCAATTCTATCAACCGAGCGAAGTCCCATTCCAGTATCCTTTTTATATAGTTAGTTTACTCCAAAAGGTTTGAACATGTTTAGTATCAGAATTACCTTATCCATCATACTGGCCAAATCACGCTCATGTTGGCGTAATTCATTTTCTGCATGTCCCGTCGTGCTTGTTAGTCGCGCATCTTCGCGCCACAGCTCCTTTCTCCTTTCCAGAAGTTCGGAGTGTTTCTCCTTCACCTTCGTAAGCTCCTCTGAGATTGAGCGCACGCGATCTCTTCTATCTTCAAGACGAGTCTGTACATTCTCAATTTGATCCGATAATGTATTCAGAGCGGTCTGAGATGACTCAAGGTCTTGATGTACTCCTTGGAGGTTGGACTCTTGTTTGGCTTTAAACTCCTTTAAAGATGATATTTCAGAGTTGAGATGCTGATCACGCTCTGCCTTTGTACGGAAGCGACTAAGACGTCCTTGCTTCTCATATAACATCTCCAGATGAGCTCTTGCCTCGTCAAGGCGAAGCCTTTCCTCTGCCTCTTGTTCTCGGATTAAGTTGCAGTCAGGGTTGACTTTTTCCAGTTCAAGTTTTTTATCTTGTATTTCGACCATCACTAAAGCCAAATTCTCTTCGAGCTCTTCCCGTTTCCCCCCTGTTTTTTCTCTTGCAAGCTTTAAATCATCTACCAGGCACTCAAGCTCAGTGCGTGCACGAACCAGGTCATTGATCTCGCTGGCGTAGCCAGATTTGCTCAGAGATAATGTTGTCATGCTATGTTTTGTTTGTTTTACCTCTTCTTCAAGAGTTTGCATTTCTCTCTCCCTTCCATTATAAGCGTCGCGCTGTAAATTCACACCATGTATTTCTCGCCGTCTCTCTTCTTCTAGGTCCTCTAGAGCTCTTGAAACATCTTGCAATTCCCTTTCAAAGAGTGCATATTCAAGACAACGCCGCTCTCTATCTTTCTCTTGATACTCCTTGAGTTCCTCCTTCTCTTCCTCCAGCTCTGTTAGACGACCATCGATGTAGTCTAGAAGTTCATTAATTTTCAATCGCTTTGAGGAAGTATCTTCCATGATTCTCAAGGACTCTGTCCGTCGCTGTTCATACACTTTAGTACCAGCGACTTCTTTTAACAATGCCAGTCGCTCATGGTCCTTGGCGTTCGTTAAGGCCGTGATCTGTTCGTGCATCAAACACTGTTTTCACAAATATAAGTGATCAATATCAGAAGACTTACACGCCCTTGAGGAACGATATAATAGGGGTTGGCACGACTAAAACCAGCACTTTCCAGAAGACTCATTATGTCCGCTTTTGAAACGCTCTTTTTATCCAGGGTATATTCATCTTTTTTGAGTCCTATGGTTCGTCGAATTGTAACAGTTGGATTTGGCGTTGGAAAACGTGCAGGTTGATTCGTGAATACAATTTCAACTACAACATAAAGCACGTTACGGGAAACGTTCATTTTGTTTTGAAGGAGAAAACCATTTCATACCATATGCAGATAGGGTTGAGGAAACTGACACTCCTTCATGGAGCAGTGCTTGTCTTTCTTCACGCGACATGGACGTGTAAGCATCCCCAAGAACGAACCTTATAGCTAATACAGTAGTGTTATACTAAAAGGAGGTTTGTGCTTTCTAAAAGAAACGTACCCGCAAAGAAATTGCTTTTTCCACTTCCATTTCGTCCTACAACCACATTATGTCCAGGAGAGAATGGCTCGATTTGTGTTTGATCCCGGTCTATATTTCAATATAAGAAATCCACACAATAATAGATATGTACAGTCTCAGACGTACAGGATTTGAATCCTTGTATTGTTAAAGTTTGAATGTGCATGGTGTTGTGGATCAGAGAGAACTTGAACGCGTCTCGAGAATGAAATAATATGAGAGTGGAACGTGTTGTCACAGAGGGATGCTGTGACTGTGATAATCGCTTATTTATAGCTGGTTACAGCTGTAAATAACTTCGTACATAATAATAATATACTACAACTGTGCTGGATCGACCTACTTCAAGTTTCACTACCACTTGCTGCATGGTAATACACGATCTTTCTGACTGCTTTTAAGGTAAGTATACTACAAACGTCGAAGCATCCCGGCCTCATCGGGCTGAATTAAATATCGCAAAGATAGATATATGCTACACAGGCCTAAAGCAAAGTCCATAGACTTCATCTTCTGTCATCCACGCGAACTCAATAACATTAGTATTTTTTCCACGATTCAGACGACTTCTGGGACTTATACAAGTCCCTGAGGGTGTCTTCAATCCTACTCTCCTGGGTACTCACATGAATCATGTCTACAGACTCTCAAGACGACTCGCAGGCTGTCGCAGTCAGTGCCCTGAGGAGTAGATTCGAGCAGCTTGCGCACAATAGTTCAACCACTCGACACTCGGTCTCATATTCCACTGCTGATAGCGAGGCACAACTCCTTTTTCCATCGTCCCCAAGACTTCGCTCAAGGTCGATCAATCTGAGTGACTCGGACCTGGTTGATGGTAGCCATTTCTTACGTCCATCGAGTTCTGCATCGGACCTCAGAGTCGCCAGACGGCCACCACCCCCACCACCCCCTCGGTCCCCTAAACCTATTATAACGTCCGATACTACTTCTTCCTCTAGTAGTTCTAACGCAATTGACAAGTCTTCCTTAATTGCCCGAAAACCTCCCCCTCCCCCTCCAAGCCCACTAATTCGTTTAGATGAAAGTGCCGACTCTAAGAATGATGGTCAGGCATCGGGGAATGTTGCTTCGCTTCGGGCCAAATTCGGGTGAGCATCATTCATTCTGCTGAAATTATTCTGAATACTAAATTCATATATCTAACATAGGGGAGTCACCGGATCTGTACCCTCACTCCCTTCATCAGTTCAAACTCCAGAGAAGCGAGCATCTTCATTTTCCTCAGTCATAACGTCTAAGAGAAGCTCTACTTCCGAAGATTTCAATCAAAGCACCACTCTCCATCTGATTCCCCCATATGTTGAGGACCTGGCAAATAATCCAGCGCGTGCTCCTCCTCTTCCATCTCGTCCACCGGTTAATCCTTTCTCATCTTCTACTCCTATAGCTCCAAGTAGATCCTCAACATCTGAATTAACCGCCAATAACTCTGGACCAGTGGTCCGATCTTCTCTCTCCCCCCCAAAGAGACCTCCTGCCCGCCCTCCTCCTCGGCACAGTTCCTCGCCCATATCAAGGGCGGGTTCTATCGATATTTCTATGAAAAACGACAATACATCTACAAGTAGTGTATCAAGTGTATCTGCCTTACAGGTCCCTCCTCCCCTTCCCGCTCGGAAAAGTCCTCCTGTTGAAACAACCGAGCTCCCTAGATATACACGTCCATTTCTTGATACGCATTTTCTTCAGGAAGGAGATGACGACCCCCGATCGGTGCCAGATGCAAAACTAAAAGGACCTTCTCGATTTGCTCCTCCTCCTGTTCGGACTATTGGTCTCGGGGACAAACTTCCTCCGCCAAGAAGGCCACCATCTAATGAGGATTCGGAATCAGATTCAGCAGAAGATGAAGACTCTACTACAAAGCTAGGGAAAATATCAGACCTACTTCCAGATTCAATGCATTCTTCCCGTCGTCCCCCTCTTCCCCGATTACACAGGTTTTCATATGCACGTATCCCTGTTGCTGTGCCTCAGGGAGTTATTGCGGTTGCTGGTTCCCGTGTGGTTGTTGCCCATCATCACGTTAAATTATATAATTTATCTGTCTCAGAATCTTATCTGCATAATATTGATTTGAAAGAAGCTGGTTTCGAATGGCGCGGGAAAGACCCACGCATAACGAGCCTGGAATTTAGGTCTTCGGACCAAGGGACTGAAGGGCGTTTCGTTTGGCTCGGTACGAAAGATGGGTCAATCTGGGAACTAGATGTAAATAATGGCATAGTTACAACTTTGAAACCTGCTATCCATAGTGCCGCTATTACCCATATCTTCCGTTATGGTGGAAATATGATTACCTTGGATGAAACAGGCAAGGTGTTGGTATTCCATCCCGAAACAGAAAAAGGTGGATTTAATTCTATGCTCGCTCATTCAACACCTCGAGTTATTCGTATATCGGAAAAGCAAGGTTTTGCGAAACTATTGCTTGGATACCTTTGGACCTCTGGAGGTCCTGGCTCAGGATCTTCAAATGCTCAGACAACTAATCATAATGTTCCAGCACGTGGCCCCGTTATCCGTATTGTTGATGTCCAAGGACATAGCCCCAACCCTAGGTCAATTTTACCCACAGAGAACGTAGGATCTGTTACATCTGGCACTATTCTGCAGTCTCAACCTGGAAAAGTCTTTCTTGGGCATGAGGGGGGCTTTATTACTATTTGGAATGTAGAAACCGAAGATGTTCCCCAATGCATCGATGTCGTAAAGGTATCCACTTCTGATATCCTCTGCCTTGAAGGGGTTTGTAACCGTTTGTGGGCTGGTGGGAGGAAAGGGAAGATTGTTGCATACGATGTCGAGCATAAACCTTGGACAATCACAAACATTTGGACAGCACACGCTGACCTACCGGTTCAGAGACTCTTTGTTGACCCTTATAGTATAAGAATGTGTGGACGACTCTCTGTCATTAGTGTTGGTAGGGATGAGCAAGCCAGGTTTTGGGATGGGTTACTGGGCAGCGACTGGATTGGTAAGTTGATATATTAGTTTGTGTATACTATTATGACTCTTATACTTCTTTCAAAGATAATGAGCTACAGAAGCAGGAATTAGTCTACTCCTCCTACAGGCCCCTCAACGTACTCGTGGTTTCATGGAATGTAGACGCGGCAAAACCTGATGCACTGACTGGCTGTGAAGAAAACACGAATTTCTTAAATAACGTGCTCAGTTCGGTGGACTCACCAGATATTATTGTTTTCGGTTTCCAGGAGCTTATTGATTTGGAAAGTCGAAAAATGGCTGCAAAAACGGTCCTCTTAGGGGGGAAGAAGAAACAGGCCGATGGAACGATGTCAGAGAAAGTATCACGTTCATATAAAATGTGGCATGATCGACTCATTCTTGCCGTACGCCTTGCCATGCCCTCGCATTGCCCATACACGGTTGTTCACGCAGAAAACCTTGTCGGTCTTTTCACCTGCATCTTTATTAAGAATTCCGAATTGGGTGGACTACGAGATGCTGCCATTACAACTGTAAAACGAGGAATTGGCGGTATATATGGAAATAAGGTAGGCCCGACTTTCTCCAGAAATTTATATGTAGTATAATGATCGTGATAATAGGGTGGAATTGTTGCACGACTGGTCATAGACGATTCATCCATTTGCTTTATAAATTGTCATTTGGCTGCAGGACAGCAACACGTGCGGGCCCGTAATGCTGACGTAGCTGCCGTCCTCGAGGACAAAGAAGTATTTCCAGCAACGTCTACCCCGGAAGCTGTTGCTTATGCAGGGGGAGGCGATGGCACAATGATTTTGGACCATGAGATCGTATTTGTATGTTATGATTTTAGTTTTATTATAAATCTCTGACATTTTTTTCCAGCTAAACGGAGACCTCAACTACCGGATTGATCAACGGCGCGATGCCACTATTTCAGCTGTTAATCAGGGACAACTAGATTTATTGTTGGCCCATGATCAACTTTTAAAAGAAATGCGTCATAACCGTGGGTTCCGTCTACGATCATTCTATGAGGCTCCTATCACCTTCCCTCCTACATACAAATATGACCGGCGTTCGTCTGAATACGACACTTCAGAAAAAAGTCGAGTGCCTGCTTGGTGTGACCGGATTTTGTATAGAACACGCGATGCGTCGCGCGTCCAAAATCAGCATTATCGACGTTACGAGGCTAATGTATCGGATCATAGACCAATATCTGCGGGCTTCAGTATAACAGTGAAGTCAGTCAACCAGGAAATCCGCCTTAGTGCAAAGGCGGAAATAGAGGAACGCTGGCTAACTTTGCAAAACGAATCGCTCTTGAAAGCTGAGATGTTCTTCTTGGAACATTTCATCATTTGAACTCCTTTGTATATGAACCTTCATAATGAATTAGTGGTACGACCCTGTTCTCTTTTGAGTTCGGACTTTAATCAAGGGTCTTTTTGGACACTTAGTTTGTATCTATTATTATACGTGTAGCAGTAGGAGACATAAGAAGACAAGAAGTAGTTGCTAGTCACTTCGGATTTCCGTGACTGTAGTCAATTCTAATATAAAATCATCTACATATGTACATGAGTATAGTCTGTCCGTGAAGAAGTAAGTACAATGCATTTGCTGAATAGAAAACAATGGAGACATGAAAATTGTGATTAGACATAAAGAGAAACGTGCTGTCATATCTGTACTTGACCAATCGTCGCTGTGAGTAAAAATGCAAGTTCACTGGAATCAATGGAACTGGTTATAGGTGCCGGAGCTGGAGTCGTCAATTGAACCGTGCTTGAGGCAACATTGGAAGGTTGATTTGTCACAGTATTGACGGCTGTTGCGATGCTGGTAGAGGATATATCAAACAATGAGGATGTGACCGCAGTACTAGGGAGTTCCTGGTTGGAAATAGATGTAGTTTGGGCTACAAACGAAGATGAAACTCCAGTGGCCCCAGAAGAGAGTGGTGGTGCCGTTCCAGATGATAGCGGCTCTGATTCAAACGTTACTAAACTAGACGTGAAACCAGTACCAATGAGACTGGAACCAGAAAGAGACGCTGAAGCAGAGGGAAGTACTGAAGTTTCAATCGTTCCAACTGAGCTTACGCTGGTAACAGTAACTGTTACTGTCACTGTTGCGCCTTGAACACTTCCAAGAGCTGATGATAAAACAGCGGTGGTAGATGGACTCGTGTTGTCAGGATCAGGAGCAAATGCTGTGTTGATCGAGCCTGAGGTAGAAGATAATGGAACAGCAGTCGTTTGTATATTTCCAATCGCATTTGTATCCTCGGGGATACCTGCTGTCGCGGTTTGCGTTGAGGAAGAAGCGGGTAGTGAAACAACAGTTGTACGTATATTTCCAATGGCACCATCCTGCCGTTTGTTATAGAGCAGATCCCGATTGCCTACGTTATGCGTAAATGAGATCCTGTATACTTAGAACTAATTATTCGATAAAGATAGCTTACTGATCTCTTGCCCCTTGTTTACTAGTGAATCAGAGATAAGGTTTAAACCCTGTGTTAGGCCATTTGTAGTTGTATAGAAAGAGTCGATCGGTATCGCCTGAATGCGGAGTAATAAAAAGGAGAGTGTGAGGGCTAATGAACGTCTTGAATACATCACGGTTTATAGGGATTTTTTAGTGAGAAGTCTAAGACTACAATGACACTAGAAAATAAAATTTGTATGGAAAGGGAGCCAGTCCCAGAAGAAGAAGAATAGGCGTTGTATGAAGTATGAAGGGGAGGGAGGTTGTAAGAAAAGTTCGAGACCGAACTTTTTATAAGGATATCCATGATCCGTCAAAGCGGTGTGGATATTAGGGAACAAAAGGGAACAACAGAAAAATAACAATAGCACAAGAAGGATGTGTGGGAATGTTCTCTTATTGTTAGCCAAACGAATCTTATTGTATTAAACATGGGCTAGGAAGCACAATTCGGAACAGCTAGTTTACTTCAATTTTGATAGCAACCGTAGTGAAGAAGAAAATATGCCATATATGCCGATGTAAAGGCCATTTAGACGGAACGCCATCACGATGACCTTATAACATGCCAAAGAAACGTTAGTACTTTTTCGGCTTCCTGTGGCTTACGAAAATGCTTTGATCCCGTGAAAGGGGTTTAGCTAATAGTCTTTTGCGTAACGAATGAGTAATAGCAGTCCACATGGGACATTAGCATTGAGTTATTTATTTATATCCTTACTGTTGTATGGAACAACGATGGTCACGGTTCATCGTGACATTGTTATCAACTTAATAATCAAGCGTATAAAGTATATTGTTGCATGTGACAATATTATAGAACTTGAACGTTTGCTTTAATTTGCCGCTACACATCGTCTCCCTCTCAATGAAATTACATTCTGAGTTTCAAATTACAAATCATAGTCTTCCTCCGGATGCCTCATATCCGTTTCATATCACTGCGAAGCGGTACATCAAATCTTTCGAAAATGCAACACCAAGTCCTGGATTTACTTTGATTCTTTTACACTCTACTGGGTTTCACAAAGAGATCTGGGAACCTGCCCTTGAAGAAATATGTAGCTTATTACAAGAAGAATCCAAAGGGATAATCTCCCAAGCTTGGTCGATTGAATGCCCGAATCATGGTGCTTCATCAACTTTGAATGAAGCAGCTTTATCCTTGCCTGAAAACAAACTCAACTGTGGGTCTTATATTTTCTTATGATCCCAGATAATCAACTAAAGAGAACTGGAGGTAGTTACTTGCGGCAAATATGCGCAAGCTGTTCACCGTTTTCTTTGCTCCGATGCACTGGGTATAGACTTCAAGGAACATAAATTGATTGGTATTGGCCATTCGTTAGGAGGTGTAGCCATGTTTGCCATAATTTATCTAAATCAAAATAGTTATGGTTGTCTGACTAGAGTATATATAGGGCTAATTTACAGACACTCTTCCCGATTCTTCCTTTTCAGACAGTGATATTAGTTGAACCCATGTTAAGCCCAAAAGGTCCGGAGGTCTTAGAAAAATTACGTTATGACCTAGTTCGTAGAGCGTATGAAAGGCGGGATGTATGGCCGGATAGAGAAACGGCCTTAAAAGCAATGAAGGAACATAAGCGGACGAGAAGTTGGGATCCAAGAGTTTTAGAAACCTTTGTTGTGAGTCTTTACCGTATATTATAGTGATTGCATGGTAAGATCATGACATATTCGCAGAGATACGGCCTGAAAACACATCACGGAGCACAATTTGAACATACCCCTTATAAGGGTGTTTCTCTCTGTTGTTCTCGAGATGAAGAAGCGGTCTGTCCTGTAGGCATCTACCCGGAATTAGAACTAATATGCAATGTAGGCCATGTACAGGGATAGTGATGGTCCCACAAAGCCTTTAATACATCTGAATAAAGCATGCGTCCGTTTACCCGTTCATATTGTCTTCGGTACAAGAAACGATTATATGTTTGTCTATATATTTCATTAGAACTTTGTTGAAAAATTTATTCATTTTTCATATAGTCCTCGAGAGGTTCACGAATCATTAATAGATCCTTCTTCAGCCAGAAGGTTTGCTTCAATCTCGTATATTCCAGACTCGGGACACCTTGTATGTTCAGCTTGCTAGTGGTATTATTGAGTACAAACTGACCAAATGTTCAAAGATACCTCAAGAAGCACCCATAGGGCTTGCGAAATGTGTTGTTGGTATCATACTAGAGTTTCAAAGGAGTCGTAACTGCCGTACAGGGATTTCAAGGCTTTGATATAAATAATAAGTACATAACAACCTAAACAAGTAGTTTCCTTCCTTGAATATGATACGCGTGGTATTATGAGCTACGTTTTCCTCTTTTAGATAGTTATTCACACACCTGAGCTTCAATTTAGATTTCTACACTATTCCAATTACAATCTGAGCCAAAGGTCTAAAATTTATAGCAATGGATAAGAGAAAGGTCGGAGTTTTGGGTGAGTGTACGTTACACTTTTATTTTTGTCATGCTATTGGATTAGCTTATTGTTTTGAACTGTATCAAGGGGAAACTTCATTTGAAAGTACTGAATTCTGATTTGGAAGCGCATACACAGGGGGTGGTCAGTTAGGGCGGATGTTAGCAGTTCCAGCCTCACTCTTAAATGTAGATATTGTATTTTTGGACTCCGACGAGCAGGCTCCAGCAAAGCAAGTAATTTCTTCTCCGATTGGACATATTCATGGCTCTTTCTCAGATCCCGACAAGATACGTGAACTTGCTGCGAAGGTAGACGTCCTTACTATCGAGATTGAGCATGTGGATGTTGCTGTACTCGAGGAGTTGGAAAGAACATCTCAGGTTGAAATACATCCAAGCCCTAAAACTATTAAGATAATACAGGATAAATATGTTCAAAAGTCTCATCTGTCCGCTCATCAGCTGCCCGTAGCAGAATACTTAGAGGTCGATTCTTCGGTAGAAGGTATTCAAGATGTCTCAACTAAGCTAGGCCTTCCCATGATGCTGAAAAGTAAAACTATGGCTTATGATGGAAGAGGAAATTTTGTCCTAAGGGATTTGTCTCAATCAAAAGAAGCTATCGAAGCTCTTGGTAATCGACCATTATATGCAGAACGCATGGTTTCTTTAGCCAAGGAAATCGCTGTCATGGTTGTCCGAACAACCTCTGGGGAGGTAGTCCCTTATCCCGCTGTAGAAACGGTACACAAGGACAACATATGTCATCTTGTCTATGCACCCCTCCGCTATCCTAATCCGATAGTCTCTGCACGGGCCCAGAAGCTTGCCGAAGAAGCTGTTAAAACCCTTCATGGAGCCGGTGTATTTGGAGTTGAGATGTTTCTTCTAGAGGATGGTAATTATAAATATAGCCATGTTTTTAGTACACTTTCTGATCTGGCCTTTACTTAGAAACTATTCTTATCAACGAAATTGCTCCACGTCCTCATAATTCTGGTCATTACACGATAGAAGCCTGCTACACATCACAGTACGAAAACCACCTTCGTGCCATCCTTTCATTACCACTAGGGGCGACCGCAATGAAACTACAGAGTGCCGTCATGCTTAATTTATTAGGTTTCTCAGATAATAGCGAAGATATCAACAAAGTGGCTCGAATTGCCCTGCAAACTCCCGGTGCCTCTGTACATCTTTATGGAAAACGGGAGAGCAGAAAAGGTCGGAAGATGGGGCATATCACCATAGTAGGTGACAGCGATGCAACTGTGTCAGAAAACCTTCGTTATCTCCTTCAAGCACTCCCCGATTCAACTCCAGAATCTATAGAATGTTATTCCCCTTCTATACCAAAAGCGGGTTCAGGGCAGTCAGCAAAGTATCCTTTGGTCGGTATCATTATGGGTTCAGATAGCGATCTACCCGTGATGCTTGCAGCTGCACGCATTCTTGATGGTTTTCGGGTACCATATGAACTCACAATCGTTTCCGCACATCGAACACCTGACCGTATGTTCCAATATTCCAAGACAGCAGCTACCCGTGGTCTGCGTGTAATAATAGCAGGCGCAGGCGGGGCCGCTCATTTACCCGGAATGGTTGCAGCTATGACTCCTCTTCCAGTGATTGGAGTCCCAGTGAAGGGGAGCTCACTCGACGGAGTGGACTCACTACACAGCATTGTTCAGATGCCGAGAGGTATACCAGTGGCAACTGTAGCAATTAACAATGCAACAAATGCAGCACTTCTTGCAGTACGGATAATCAGTGCAAGTGTACCTCAACTAGCTGCGGCCATGAGTGATTACATGAAAAAGCAGGAAGAAGACGTGAACGCAAAAGTTGATCTTATCAAAAATGTTGGATGGGAGAAGTATGGTAAATAAAGCACCTATAAGAAAATATTGTTGACCCCTTAAACCTCTCTGTCTTCCTCTCAATCAACTGGAGAAATAATAATTACTCAATAAACTACACAAGGGTGCATTCAAATAAATAGCTTGAAACCAAGATTATCACATATACAGAGATAGAGAGATTAAGATACTTGCAAAATTTAGCGCTTTTTCTGCAGTTCCCTGTACTCTTGGACTTTTTGTTCCATCACTTCACGGATAAGTGCACACTGACAGTGGCCCTGCCAGGCACCACCAGCAAGGGTGAAGTAAAAATATCGAGGATCATACATGTCTTCGTCAGGGGCAGTCATGAAGATTTCTCTAACACAGGCATCCATATGCTTATAGAACCTAGTACCCCCATTAATTAGTACATGATCATTTATCAGATATGAAATGAAAGACAAACAATCGTTCTTGTGTAGGATTCCATGTTTCCGATTTCTTGTTTAAGAATGATATAACTGATGTCCGAGCATAAATGATTTCTTCGGAGCTCATAAAAGCGTCCTTGCAATCTATAAATTGTCGCTCCTTTGCGCGGAGTAGAGGCCGTAGAAGCAGTGGATTGCAACCCGTAAGATCTTCTATAAACTTGCGTTCATCAGGTCTAATTGTCGGTAAGAGTTTGGCATTGTGTTTCCACCACCAGCTCATCTCGTCCTAAAATAAGGAAAAGTTATATCACACACAAGGTAGCTGAATATATATCAAATTCGTGCATACTTCTTCAAATCCCGTCAACATAGCGAACTCTTTGATATTTGACCGCTGACCGGGTCTCACTCTATGGGTTTTGGACTCGGCGGATGCACTGTAAGCGACGTAATTGCGACTCAGGAGCTCGTCTAGGCATATACGGACCTGAGATTTGCGATCTTTGTCGGGATCATCAGGAAATGTGTCCAGGGCTTCTCGCTGGTCAAGGACAAAAAATATAGTCCCGGATTTACGCCAAGCTCTACAGAAGTCACGGATCTGTTCATTATCGGACCAGGAGTCCATCATCGTGGCGTGCTCGGGGAAAGCAAATTGTAGGGCAGAACGCATTTCTATAAAGAAACTTTCAATAAGAAGGATACAATCTGGTACATAGACCACGCGTTTCCCTTCATGTGTGAGAAGGCAAGCAAGGGCGGCTAGTACATGGGATTTCCCTGTTCCAGCAGTGCCGTGTACACAGACTTTTGAGTAGGATCGGAAGGGGTCTGTATCGAAATCTGCCGCAGTTTCATAAAGACGACGAAAGATATGCCGACCCATAAACGCAAACACTAATACTTTTGACTGTCTCTGAAGATTGAAGCGCTGAGGTTGTCCCGGCGTTGTATGGGGGAAAGGGAGCCAGTTTAGATGGCGGGGATCCGAGTATCGTGCAGGTGGGTCGTCTGGGTTCTTGTTCGAAATGAAGCCTCTGCGCACAGCACGTTCTTCAGCTGAATTATGGTTAGCAAATGAGTTATAAGATCGAGGTTGATTCCAGCTTCAAATGTTTACCTTCAAGTTCCTGCATCTTTGATTTGGGTATAAGTAAGATGTGGTCGAAGAGAAACAAATATATTTGGGCGACAAAGAACTAACAACGTCTGGTACTGCTAGAACCAACATGTTGATATGGCGGCGTGCATACAGGCGTTGCTTGTGATCGGCATTATAGCTAAAATAGGCAATTCTACCCGATCAGTTCACGGAACAAAATAAAATTATTCGTTAGCACATGGTAAATTAAATTTATGAGAGAACGAACGGTTATAACAACCCCAAGTCAAGTGTCTAGAGTTAGTGCCTCAATGAAAGCAAACAAATGATGAAACAACAAGAATTAGGAAGGAAAGTAACTGAAGACCATCAACAAATACGGTTCAACTCGGGGGAAAGCATTCATTCCTACCTCAGAAATAGTGAAACAGCTCCTTCTAGGGACGGTAAGCCTACTTCACTCAAGACTAACAAACACACCACAAGTCTCATGTAAACAAGGTTTGAAACATGTTAGAAATGCGTTATTCATAAAGTCTTCGGAGGGCAAACTTGATTCAAGGGACTCCCGATTTTCTCTGGCCAAAGAATGGCTTGAGATTTCTCATGGTGCTAACGACCTGTTCACCGTTCTCAAGGCAGTTTCAGAGGTTTGAATAAACATGGTATCATTTTATATGACTCGCGTTTACTCATATCCTTCACTATCTTAGCCTAAGCCGGTTTCTATCTGCATGTCTATCTTGACTTGTCTTCTCGATCTCACGTCTCAATATCCTTTGTACTATAATCTTGGAAGGCCTGTAGTCCATACAATCCTTTCCGACTTCTGGTCAAAGAAAATTCGGGCCTTCGTATGTGGAGGACACCGAGAATTGTGTACATCAGCTTTAAAACTTCTACTCTCGGCGTCTAATTTTGCAGAAGGATCAGAACAGAGACGTCTCCTGGAAGCTTTACCTTGGGATCCAAAGGTATGTGAAATCTTCCTAGTAATTTATAAATAATGTCTCAACTTTATTATAAGACTCTTCGGCGACTCTTACACTCTCGTAGGAAAGCAGGTTCTAGTTCTTCTAGCGCTTTGGCAGATCCAGATATTCGCACCCTCTGTGTACAACTCCTCCTATCTTTCGTTTCCTACACATCCTCTATCAAAACGGACTTCTTAGAACAACATAAGGACTCACTTCTGTTACTACTAAAGGGGCTTTCTGCCGATCCTCCTGTCGTTGTCCAAACTACACTTAATGTTCTTTGGAATAAATTATGGAAAGACCAAAAGGTAAAGCGATCCTTGAAAATAGGTATTTTTGGAGAGGAGACTATGCAACACGTAAGTTACATTTAATTCAAAGTAGACCTCTTCTGAACACCCTCCTTTAGCTTGTCAATTTGTATAGTCGATCAATACCAGAACCTGATTCTGAGGATATAGTCCCGGCAAACGTCGTTCATCATTTTCTTCTAGCGGTTTGCACGCATCCAGGTAGTGGAATCTGTTTCGCCGATTCCGGGTGGTATCCTCGTCAAGATGGTGAAACTTCACACGGTAGTGAAAGCAGCGGGAGGGTCTATAACAAAATACTTGCAAATGTGTTAAAAATGCTTAAAGTAAACGACGACTCACGTCAACAGGAATTAGCCCTCCGTATTCTTGACTCATGTCCGGAATTGTCGGCGAGCTATCTGAAGTTGATAGGGCTTGCTTTAGAGCCTCGGATATCAAATAAATGGCTTACTAGTGTGGCATTTCTTGGTGCAGCAGTCTCTACAAGGGTCCCTAACGAATGTTTCTACATTCGGAAGTCTGATATGAACTCGCCCATGACCTCTGAAGAAAGGTTATATAAGCCAACACCACCCCCTTTTTTAACCATTATCGATAACATAGTTCCTACGACTAACATGAAAACTGTCTTCTCCAAGGCATTGTTACTCCCTAATATTTTAATGCAACACGTCAGTGCACTCTGTCTGGTACGTTGCTTGCGGAAATACGAATCCATATGCGAGCGTTTCAGGCTTATTGGCGATGCTCTTGGAGAGAATGGTAACGAAGGGCAGTGGATACGTCGTTCCGCTGAGGTTAGAAATGAACTACGTAGACGAATACCAGAATTTCAGGTCATTATAGCTTTCGCAAATTCGTGCAAGTCGGAATCCAACTCTCCTACTAAGCTAGTAATGCTTTCCGAAATCTCACAGAGATTGGTTCTCCTTTATCAGAGGGTTGTCCCATCACTCTATGCAGAGGCAAGATACGATATCGGGAAATCATTGCAGATTATTGAGGAGCCTAAGGACTCGGCCACAGTATCAAGCCACTCTCAAGGATTGTATGTGCTGCAGGAGATTCATGTTCTTCGCATGATAAAGGAGGGTAATCAATTTATTTGGCCCCCAAGAGCTGGTAGGAAAAGTCTTTTATTCTATACCTGCTACTTTCTATTAATTTCGGGTGTAAAGGCACTTCAAATTTATTAGATCTATTAAAGTTATATTACAAAGCGAATCAAGATATTGTTAGAGAAGAAATAAAGACTATCCTCACACAAACACTTCGTGATACATTACTTTTCCAGCATGATCCCGAGGAGTTCTCCCTTTGGCTTGAATCGATCCCACGAACCCTTCGTTCTCAAGAAAGTGAAAGCCCGGATGGTACTCATTTATTGGATGAAGGGGATTGTGTGGTTCTCTTCTTGGATTCGTGTATGCAGCGTTTCTCTAAGACACCCCATCGATACATAGAAGAGTTCGAAAAGCTCGTGGATAGTTCAAAATGCGTGCCAGAAGACGTTTGTCAAATATCTTGTTTACAGAACCTGGATGTCAGCCCAGTTATAGTTACACTACTAGAGCAGCTTGGTGCCAGGATGCGAGGGAAATTAATTGTTCCGTCTGAGACTCTCGCGTTGATAACTTTTACTAGAAAACTAGTTGTCAGTCTCTTGGGAAAGCAGACTAGTATAAAAAGCTGTAAAACACTTACAGAGGGTTTGATTGCCGTTTTCAATCGTGACATTAAGATGCTAGAGAGTCATCCAGATATACTCATAGCCTTGAAACGGGAATGTGAAATCTTGGAAGCTTGTATCGTCAAGTTTGCGCCGCACATGGACACTGACACTGTACCTTCAGTGATTAAGGATTCGGAAGCAGTAGAAGATTTCATAAACCAATTAGAAAACCTCAGCTATGGTATGTTTACGTTTATTTTTATCCTTTTTGTTGTAGTTTTTTCACATGTTTTTTTAGATAACGAACACGCAAAGATGTTAGGAGCCTATGAGTTGGTCGATTGGATTAGATTAGTCGGTGAACCTGTCTCAGTTAATAATCTATTCCGGATCGCTACTGTCATTTTGCACCTTCATGCACCTGCTTTGTCTTGTTTCCTTCAACACATACCACCAGACTGTGAAGGTGTATTCACACTACTGGGAGAGAAATGTCTCAAATGGTATGAGCCCCTTCTTTCCAGTTGTAACATCGTTAACAAAGGTATCCAGGGTATCATTTGATTGGTTGGTATTAAACTTCACCAACGGACAACTGCAAATAGGGAACTACAAACGTGTCCTTCGCGAAACATTACTCCAGAGCCATCATAACCTTTATTCTTATAAGCGTTTCGCTGGAATTGCTCTACTCCGTTTAGGTCAGACGAACCTTGGCGCGGAAGGAATTATAGACATACTTTCACTTCTTTCAGAAAAAGCCAGGGACGACCTGTGTGCTTTTGATTTCAAATATTTGAAAAGTTTCTTGTTTGAAGAACGATTAGAGCTTACATATTTATGCCAAGCCAATGATCTCTCTGATTCTTTGCTATCAAGTTAGTGATAATAAACGATTAGCGAAAACAAGCTCATAGTTTTTTTTAGGCCTTAATCAGCTGTTAGAAACTGTGACAAGCGATTTTGAAGAAGCAGGTTACTATCCATTCAAGCATATATGTGATCACTGGCTTGGTCAAATACACAGAGCTTTACGTTCAAATTCTATAGCAAACGTATGCATCCTACTTATTGATTTGGTGTATTTACTGAATATATCCTTATAGATTCCCGGATATTATATATGGATTAGATATATGCCTTTTGAAGACCTTGCTAACCTTATTGATGAAACTCTCAAGTTACTCATCTCCGACGGTGAACATAATTCAAAAGGGAAACAGGACACCATGGAGATATTCGTTAACTTACTTCATGCCTTGATCGGTTATAATAAGCAAATTGCAGTTTGGAGTATGAAAAACTTGAATGATTTACTAAGGCTACGTACTCTCCTCCCATCGGTAACGGCTCTTGACAAAATCATCGCACTCTCCATTGAAGAGAATACCCCCCTTGGATATAACGGTCAATTATCGTACAGTCTAGAGGGATCAACGGCGTTGCATGATCTGGTAACGAAAGCGCGCTCAAAGTGGAAGAGTAACCAAAATCCGTCTCCGTGTACCATAGAGGTGTATGCCCTGTTATTAGATCACACAACGTGGAACATGGATACGTCCAGGGCAATTTCTTCATTGGTATATTACTCCAAAGATTTTCGTGCAACTCTCTGGACGAAGCTTCAAAATGGACTGGTGGATATGGACATAGGGCTCATCGCTCCTGTTATTCACGCCCTACTCGACATAGAGGCTTTTCAACCCACGTACAATTCTCGTAACACATCATTTGCGTTATTATTCGATACTTTCTCCGCATATCTATATGATAAAAGGGTCTCCATCGATAATCAGAAGATGATAATAACTGTTTTGGCCGAGATTTTCTCTCATGATTTGGACCGCCGCTCCGTCAATCTGGAAACTTTGATTGAACAAGTTCGTAGACTGCCACCTAAGGAATTAAGATACGACTATTTAGAACTAGCCCTTCTTCTGCAAGAATCCTGCCATGAAAATATCTCTCACTTCACGCAAACTGTGGTTAATTATACTTTGCAGTGGGCTGCCCACCACCTTAGTGATGCCGACGAATCAACTACAATTGATAAGAGGGCTATTTGGTACATTAGTGAGTTTGATAGCCTTTACTAAAAAGTTCCCTTTCTTATGATATTTTCCCTTTAGTTCGTCTGTTAGAAACAGAAAGTACTATTGCTCCTTCATTTGCAGAGCCCGTTATTTCTACGGTAATCAAGAAACATTTTATCCATCCTCATACTCTTAATCTTGCAGAGCTTCTATTCCAAAAGGCCTCTTTGAAGGTGAGCCTACATTCGTTGCCTTAGGGACAAAGATTCGGTGTATTAACGTGTATACATAGCCTATGAATGCGTATCGGCACCTTCAAAGTCTCTTACAGAACCCGAATTTCGCCCCATTTATGCATTCGTGTTCAAATTCAGATGTCAAAAGGGAAATGGCGAAACTTATACACACGATTTGTTGTTCTTCTGCCCAAGATATTTTGCAGCCAATTCATCTGCAGCCTCTGATTCTAGCCTACTCTGGTTCATTGTCTACATGGGACCAAACGTTGTTAGAGATATTTCGCTTATTTGAAGTTCGAAAGCAATTACCCCTGTCTTCCTTACTTGATCATTGGTCTCCGAACAATATTGTGCAAAACTCTTTTTTAGATGTTATCCTAAGCTTGGATGCATCACGTATGATGGCAACGTGCATCAACTTCCCAGCAAACAGGGGACTTGGGAGAGATAATGATAATTCTCTTGTGTCGTCGGAAGAGGAAGTCCGATACGACCCCACATTTATTTTACTCCTACTTGCAAGGACCTTATCTGAATGTCCTCCGGAGTCTATGTTCTCCTGGATATCCCTATTTCGAACTAATGTCTTCTCTTTGGTAATTCGCTGTTTGTCGTCCTTCGATTCTAATATTCGATTATTGGCCATTACTCAATTGGGAGTGTTGTATAAATTATTACAGGTGAGTTTAACTTATATATACAATTTTTAATATTTGACATCCAATTAGGTCGCCGATATACAAGAGAAGAAACACCTAATCTACTTACTCGATGTTTTACGAGACCAGATACCCAATGATGCTACCCTCCCTGTACGATTATCATCGTACATAACCATCTTTTTGTGCCATGCACTGAGGGGAATATTTTATCCTGCCACCTTCACATATCCAAAGACGGCGCGATTCTTACTACAACGATATCAAATAGACACACAGGATGTTCCTTTACTATTTAGTTCACTTTACAGTGACAACGATCAGTGGAAAAAAGAATTGATATGGATGATCCGCTTTCTCACAGAAGGCATGATTAGTGGAGAAGACTGGCGGCTTTTGAAGCGGCGTCATACGTGGGATCTTGTCGCTAGTCTCTTCTCCAATTTCTGCAACGAGCGTGCGCTACGCGCTGGCATTCTTGAGGTGAGAAACCATCATCTTATATATTGTTCATAAATCATTAAATATCACATTCAGTTCCTCACAAACCTGACTTGTCACCCCAAAGCTGTGACGTCTCTAATTTTAAAATCCTCTCTTCTTCATTGGATCGAAATTCAGCTCCAAACTATTAAAACCGAAGAAGTTAGTGCTTGGGCTAAAATTATAGAAAATATACTTGTAGTCATGGATCAAGAGCTCCTTAGAAAGGCGACAGGTGGACTTGGCCAAATAACTATTTTGAGATGTTTATCTCGTTTAGTAGCCGATGCAGGTTAGTTGTCAATTTTCCTGCTAGCTATGCATCCATCCCTTACGTGATTTACTCAAGATATGGACATATTACAACTTCTTTCTTGTTCTATGTCAAGGCTCACAAGCGAAAGTATAAAACACTCTAGACTCGCATCACAAGTATTAGAAACGGTCCTTCTGAGACTAGAAGTTGTTGAAAGAGGCATTTCTCCTACTTCGAGTGACGCTTTCGACTCTCCAGGTATACAGGTCGCTGTACCTCCGTTCCGTAATCATATTCCGTATATGGTTCGCCACAAAGAAGAAAGTCTGCAATCTTGGGGAAGAACCATAGAATCTCTTTGGGGATTTGCAACTAAATTTGGGCTGAAGGGAAAGGTTTGGGACGAGCTGTCTTGCCGTCTCCTAATCTGGAGAATGCTTCAGGGCAAAAGTTCCTCAAGGTTAGGGGAATGGCTGAGGCGGCAGATTATACAAAATGTAGATAATACATTGCACGCTCGGATCTAAGAGTAATTTATGAACGAATTGTCTAGTTATGACTTATTATTATTTATATACCTATTCGATACATATCTAAGTACCCAATTTATGCCATGATTACTACATTCTTTCTTGGGTATAATATTTGTATAACGATGCTTTTACGCTTAAAATAATCTTAGTTGTTCATCGCCTACAAATGAAAATTGGAATATTATGACAAAAAGTAATTTGACCAAGTTCATCTTTAACTTAGTAGAAAAGTATTGTCATTGACAATGAAAGGACTTAAAAATTGAAGAAAAACATACATATTAAAGGCATACAAGCGAGTACATTTACATTTAAAGGGATACTTCTCGTACACCATCCTTATCCACAACTTTCACTTTATAGCTCGTACCACCAACAATGAAACGCAACGCCGTTTCGTCTATGCAACGCTTTAAGGTCGCGAGTCCTTCCTCTAGAGTACCTTCTGGGTTGTGATATCTAAGACGTTGTAAGCACATATGATTATTTGGCAAACGGAGTGTTGGGCAACAAACCTATCTAATAAACTCAGCGCAAAGTAAGCACCATAACCATGTGCTGCGAATGGAACCTCAGCTAATGTTCCATAATTATCGATCCAATATAATTTTGGAATGCCACCAACATCTGCCCCACTTTCTGCCACTGCTGCCGCACTCGTGTCGAATCCGCCAACAAGCACGTTGACAGCATATGGTGAACGAGAACGTATAGAGTCTGCGATAGCCCTTCGGATCCATGAAGCTGCTGCCGCGGGTCTTAATTCATGAAGATAGCGAATTTGGTGTAAACGTAGGTTTTTTTCAACATACTCAGCGAAGTGAACGGTGTCACCTAGCAAAGACCATGAAGTTATCGGTTTATAAAGCTGCATATAGGTGAAGCATACCAGGTTCGCCTGAATAAGACATAAGCAGATGAGGTCCTAGTGTCTTTATCTTGTCCTCGTCTGACTTCATCTTGACAATAGACCGTGCCGCGACCGTGTCTGATGCCACTATAACATATCCCCTTCCAACAAGTGCGAATGAACATTCCATGATTCTTAGTCTTACGAAGGACAGTATAGGTAGCAGGAGACGCGTCCTACATCTATATAAATGAGACGCGTCATTCAAGCTTCCTCTTTAGGAAAGCACATCATTCATTTTAAGATCATATCTATTGTACAAGAATTGTATTACTACTACTAAGTACTAGTACTATGCTTTAACATGAATTAATGTGCTTCACGTTTCCTTGGTGTAGCTCTCAGTATAGTGTCCACACTGTGTTTAATATAGTAAGAAAGTCAGAGAAGTAGATCAGAGATTTAAATATAAACTTACCGTAAAATCATCTCGGTAGCTTCACTTGCACTGACCACGACTTGTCTTTTTAGTTTGTAGCTCTCGGTAATACCCAACTTTCGCATCGAGCCAATAGAACCTTCATTCATATCTGTACAATACATATTTATGTGAATGGTCCATACACTAGGCACTTTTAGTAAAAACATACCTAATCCAGCATCTCGCTGTCCATCATAATGGGCCGCTCGTAGGCGAGTGACAAGATCCGATGAATCGAAACCTGCATTGTCCGCTAGGATAGTTGGGATCTGACGAAGTGCTCGCGCGAACGCTTCTACTGCGATGGCCTTTTTCCCAGCAACACGGCGTGCAGTTCCTTCCACAGCACAACTCATTAACATTTCTGCACAACCCCCTCCTAGGGTTACCCGGGTCTCTTTGATAGTCTGAGATAAAACGGATAGTGCATCATGTAGTGAACGTTCTGCCTCATCAACCATCTGTGTCGTAGACCCTCGCAACACAACCGTGCAGGCCTGACCAGCGGCAACACCAGAAAATTTCACTAACTGAAAGAGATATTTATACTAATTCCAGTAGCAAGAAATTTAGATATTTTCTGACCTTATCCTCACCAATCATGATCTCTTCGATGAGTTCACAACGACCAAGTTTTACTTTATCAGGCTGATCGAATGTACTCGCAATTTCACCGCCAGTCACCAAGGACAGCCGTTCTACACCTTCAAAATCAGCGTGTTCAATAGATACGATGCCATGGTCAGCTAATAAGGATTCTGGATAATTATATATCAACTGTCGATTGATGAAGCAGTTTATGCCATGTGCGGCAATTGCTTTCACTTTATCCTTCATTTTCTCCTATTTTTGAGTGATTCGTCAGTATGTAGATGAAAAGTAATAGATTGCATTCTTGCCCTTTCTGCCCGTTCGAGTTCTGCTAATTTTCCAGTGCTATCCACCTTTACACGAGCACCAAAAATTTTGATTTTGTCAGTATCCATAGCTATAGTAAGTCTAGTCAGCAAGATATGCACACAAAAGGATGCATTTAGATAATACATGTATTCGCAATTAAGATTTTAGCGTTTTCCAGACGTTTCGGGCAGTTCACCCCAATTGATTTATCAAGAATAAATCCTTCGTCAAGGTATGAATCCGTCAGTTTTCCTCCGACTTTTTTAATGATTTGTATATGGTCTAGGTCGGTTGATCCCTATTCGTTGTCATTGAATCAAGTACTATTAAATTAACCCTAAAGGGAGGCAATACCTGTAACCGAAGCACGGCGTCTACAGCAAGGTTTGCAAAGTAATCCTTGTCTTGAGACAAAACCTTTGATGACAGGGTTGTTCTAGCAATGTTGAACAAATCTTCACGGAAGGTAGTAGGATCCGATCTACAGAGACAATCTTTAGCAAGGCATATATAGACGCAAGAGTTTCTGGTACAACTTACGAATGATCAACCGCTGAATCTTCCAATGCTTCCAGTGCTGCGGTGCTAGCAATTCTAAAACCTTCTACAATAGTTTGTGGGTGTATTTTTGCCATGACGAGCTTTTCGGCTTCTCGCAAAAGTTCCGCTGCTAAAACACAGACACTTGTTGTTCCATCACCGACTTCATCATCTTGAACCTTGGAGATATTAACGAGGATCTTGGCAGCGGCATTATCTAATTGAATTGACTTGAGAATAGTGGCCCCATCATTTGTGACATTGATATCTCCTGTTGAGGCGGATTGCAGGATTTTGTTCATGCCCTTGGGCCCGAGGGTCGATTTGACTAGGTCGCCGAGTGCCAAAGCACCGACAAAGGATGAGAGACGGGCGGTCTCAGCCTTTTCCTCGGTAGCCTGCAACACATCTCAACAGGTTGCGTGCTTGCATTGTAGTAAGTACTTACTTCTTCACCAAAGATATTTACTGACATATTTCACTTTGGTATATACTTGAGGCTGAGTGTACGCGTACTAAATTTAAATTAGAGTTGACCCATCTCTAGAAACAAATTCCCACAGTCAACGCTAAATGTTATTTATGGCTTACATACAGCACAACACTTTCAGAAGAAATCACGCTCCTCTGTTCGTTTTTTTATTTTATATTTTATTTTTTTTTAGAAAAAAGAACAGTATGTCTGCATACACATATCATGTAATTAGCTAGGAAGTTAACTAGACTATCCGTTATCTAGTTTTCAAGGCATTGAACACGGGAGTTCAATCAGAATTCATGATGATTCCAATAATATCTGTGTATAGTTGTTGACGCGAAGGAGTGACGTACGTAATAATGTACCAGCCTTCGACGTGTCTATCCTCACATCATAAAGTTGTGATTTCCTCTCTTATTCCTTCATCTCGCTTGAATAATTATCTTTCAACATATAGGTCCTTCTACCTTACTCACCTGTTTTCTTAATCATCCGTTTATCTCCTAAATGGAGTCCGGAAGCGTTCGGACACGTCGACCAGCATCTCCACCCCTCTCCCAATCTCAGCGTTTCCCTCATCAATCATCAAAAGAGCTTTTAGGTGCAGATGAACGTAGACAAGCGGCATCAAAAGGGGGTAGTCTACGTACAAAAAATCAGCATATTCACGGAGGACTGAGACTTACTTCCGGAGAATGGAAGCTTCTCGCGTTTGTTATGTTCATCGCAGCAGGTGTCCGTTACTTCCGTCTTTCAAGACCAAATAGCGTGGTGTAAGTGATATGCCTCCATAAAAGCCGACTGAAATATACTTAACTCATGTAAGTTTTGATGAGGTTCACTTCGGTAAATTTGCGTCAAAGTACATCAAAACCCAATACTACGTAGATGTACACCCACCTTTAGCCAAATTATTAATTACATTCGCCGCTTTTCTTTTTGGCTATGACGGGAGCTTCGACTTCAAGGACATTGGAAAATTATATGAAAGTGGCGTACCATATGTAGCTATGCGTATGGTTCCTGCCACCCTTGGACTTTTTCTTGTTCCCCTCACCTACCTTACCTTACGTGCTCTCGATTGCCGTGCTACGACAGCTTTATTAGGGGCTCTATTTGTTACATTCGAGAATGGGTTAATTACACAGTCCCGTCATATACTTCTTGACTCCCCTCTAATTTTCTTTACTGCACTTGCAACTTTCTTCTGGGTTGGGTTTTGCAACGAAGATAGATATAAGCCTTTCACAAAACAGTGGTGGACTTGGTTACTTCTATCTGGAATCAGTCTTGGTGCTGTGGTGAGCTGCAAGTGGGTTGGCTTGTTTACAATAGCCACTGTCGGATTTTCGACAATTCACCAACTCTGGCGGTTGCTGGGAGATCTACGTGTTTCGCCACGCCTTTTTGCAAAACACTTTCTTGCTCGTGCAGTCTGCCTTATCGCTGTTCCAATAACTTTTTACATGATCATGTTTGCGATACACTTCCAGATACTCCAGAACTCTGGAGATGGGGATGGGTTCATGAGTAGTGCATTCCAGCATACCCTAGGTGGTCGGGGTATGCAAGATACATTCGCAGATGTGGGTTACGGATCAGAAATAACTTTACGTCATGTCAATACTCAAGGTGGCTATCTGCATTCCCATGCCCATGATTATCCAGGAGGGAGCAAACAGCAGCAAATTACACTGTATCCTCATCGTGATTCTAATAATCAGTGGCGAATTGAAAATGCAACAGAAGAAGTTTTTGACGAAGGTCAGACTTGGCGCTCGTCCCCTTTAAAGCATCTTTCTTCCGGGTCCGTCATCAAATTGATCCACACAACTACTGGAAAGCGTCTTCACTCACACGACGTAAGACCGCCCATCTCTGAAGTAGATTTCCAAAATGAAGTCTCTGGGTATGGTTCGCCAACCTTTTCCGGGGACGCAAATGATAATTGGGTTGTAGAAATCGAACATGGGGCAAGCGAAGATCCCAAGAGTTCCAAACGCTTGCGTACCCTTAGGACGGTATTTAGGCTTAGACACCAACTACAGAACTGCTATCTATTCTCGCATAAAGTAAAGCTTCCTGAATGGGGTTGGGAGCAACAAGAAGTGACTTGCAACAAAAATGCGAAAAAAGCTAATAGTCTGTGGTATATCGAAACTGCATCACACCACAATTGTATGTAGCCTTGCTATTCAATTCACAATTTCTCTGACTTGAATCTTATTTAGTGCTACCGAACGCGGAGAGGGTTAACTATAAACTTCCCGGGTTCTTTGGAAAATTCTTCGAACTACAAAAAGTGATGTGGATCACTAATGCGGGACTCACCGATAGGCATACGTATGATTCTCGCCCAAGTGCCTGGCCAAGACTCCGTCGCGGGATTGTAAGTCAGTTACTCGATTTAGTGTATATATACGTTAACTAGGGCTCTTAGAACTTTTGGGTAAAAGATCATACACAAATCTACTTACTAGGTAATCCCACCGTATGGTGGCTTAGTACCTTTGCGGTCTTTTCATATGCTGCAGTTCGTGGTATATTAGTTTTACGTCAGCAACGTGGTTTCCGCGATTTTGATAATAGTGAGTTTCCTTCATTATTTAATTTATATTATCAAGCTTACATGCTTCCTTGAGTTCGTGTAACGAAATACGACGGCATTTGCGGGTTCTTGTTCATGGGATGGGCTTTGCATTATTTCCCCTTTTACTTAATGGCTCGTCAACTTTTCCTGCATCATTATTTCCCCGCTTTATGGTATTCCATACTTCTGGGATGCGGCGTATTCGATTTAGTAACATCCTCTCTACGACCCCGTGTGCGTCTTTATATCGCATCTGGGTTACTCGTAGTGGCGATATGGAGCTTTAGTTACTTTAGTCCTATTGCATATGGTGGACCATGGACACGGAGTCAGTGTGAAAGGGCAAGATGGTTAAAGACTTGGGACTTCTCATGCAATGACTTCCCTTTGGACTATGCTGCATACTCAAAGGTTGGGACGGCGACGCCCGTATCCGGTACCTTAACATCTGTAGTCAGCGTTGTGGGAGGAGAAGGAGAGGGACGGGCTCCAGTTGTTGTTGAGGGCGAAGCAGTAGGTAATGCTCCAGTAATCCAGAATGAAGAGACAACTACAGGGAGAGGGGCAGTCCCAGAGCCAGGGCGCGATGTATTTGCCAATGTTGACGCTGGGAAGGACCTGCGAAGTATGTCTCAGGTAAAAGGGAATGAGGAGAAACCAGTAATAGAGAAAGAAATTAGTACTGTGTTAGGTGAGGTCTTAGGTGAGACGACTACAAGCGAAGAAAGCAAGGACACAAAAGAGGCGTCCATATATGGTGAAGATCCAGTCGTCGGGGACAAAGATATAGGTACCTCGGAAAAAGTAGAAAATGGCCTTAAGGAGCCTAATGGACCCCTCGCTCATGATGAGCAGGAGGCGGAGATTGCTCGAAATGATCTGTTTGCGGAGGAAGGCTAAAGTTCTTGTTGAGATATAGTTGATACCTTAAGTATACTTGTGTAATGTATTCACAATAATTTATTGTCTCATTGTATGGGTCCACATGTTTTAGCTTACTATACTATTATCTTGATGACCTTGGTCGTTTGATTGTGGTCTTAACTTCCGTTATTTGCCTGAACGTCAGAGATATTCTTTTTGTTTTAACCGATGGCTCCTTTGGTATTTCGTGCTAAATGATTACGTCTGAAGTCAGTTAATTACTATTGACAAGAAGCCATTTCTCACCTTCCAATTGTCTTGAACGCCCTTACCCATTACTAAAATGCTCCCATTCAATAATTTCCATGAAAACTTTTCAACTCCAGATAGTGTTTTATTGGGACTCATTATAAACGTTCTTTCAGCACCTAGGCTCAAACTAGCTATAAGCTTTCTGAGAGTTCAGTTTCCATGGTCATTCGATAAGAATATTACATCGACTCACGTTATTCTCCTTTGTATCACGATGCTTCCCGATATACTCATTTCCTGATTGGTACTTGTTTAGCATGACATGATTGAATGATACACCCAGAAAGTCTTCCACTTTCTTCTGTATCTGGAGGAGAACCATAGGATACTCAAGATGAAGGTTCACGAGATGTCCTGAGTACTTCACGGGTATTTGTTCATCGGTTGCATAAGCTACAATAAGAGAATTAACAAAACATGGCAATTCAAGGAATATTAAAAAATGTTTGAAACCTGCAATTGATCGACTCTGAATCTTTTCCTTCCCGTATACTTTGAGGACAGGATGATACCCTTTGATTAGGTGTTAAATCATAGTTTGACCTTGCCGCAACGAATACTGACATGTGTCAAGATTGTCTAGGCTTTCAAGCCACTCGTTTGCTAAATCTTCCGAAATGAACTAACAATCATTTGAATGATTAGAGGATATTTATGTCGTCTGTAAACCAATCAGCGGACCCACCTCTGGGATAAAGAATACCTCCCCAGTCCTAATTTGAGGCACTTTCCATTTGTCTAAATTTCGTAAACCGTAATTGTCTGAGCTAGAACTAGAGCGTAATTGCTTGGGCTGTTGAACCTCTTCAGTTGATGGACTATCACTGGCATCCGGAGTATCCTTCAAATGATCAAACTTTCTTTTTTTGCCAGAGGAATCTAACTTCAGCATTTTACCATAGTATTTTTTCTTACTATGAACAGTTTATCCACGGATGTCTTGCATGAGGTGGGTATCGCTAATAGTAAAACATGTGATTACAACGTGCCGAATAAAGAGGAACCTCCTCGGGGCTCTGTTTTTTCACTTCCCTTTCTCTTTCTCTTTCCTTTTTCAATTCAGGTTATTATATAAGAATAATGCGCCTCATTCACCGTTGTCTTTCGTTCTGATGCCTAAACAACTATACGTATTCCGAGTAAATGGCGAGAAGTGATCGAAGTTTGTACCTAGTTAATATCCTTACGACCGATCCCCCCGAACTTATCTCTTCGTCCCATACTTACTAGTGGCTCGGGTTCAAGGCACAGGTACCATACTCTCCATGACTCATGCATAGGCTATGCCTTCCGTTATCAATACTTGTTTGTGAATTCAACCATATATCAAAATAATAAAACTACTCTATCGGATGCAGAACTTTTTTGGGGGGAATTCATGTACTCGGATGCACCCATTGTTTATCGTTCGTGTGTCTCAAGGAGAGATTTAAGCCTAAATGTTTCGTCTTGTTTAGACACACAAAACGGCTTGTGTTCATAGAAAAAGATAACAGAAACCTATACTTGCTACGTCTGTTATTAGTAAATAATATATATGAAAATTCTTACATGTAGCTATTACATAGATAAGGCAAATTCTGTTAATCAACGTTTTTTTTAACTTTCACTCCGTTATCAGGTCACAGATGACCCTCTTTTGAAGACCATATTCGAGATGGAATTTATAGTAGTGAGGATATCAAAGACAGTATCTACAAGATAATTTAGAGTCAGAGGATTGTGTATGTAATTACTAGTTAAGGGAAATATGAACGAACCGTCTTTCTCCAAAATCACCAAGCCCAGGGATTATATATGCTTTATCGTCCAGCCCTTTATCAATCCAACCAGTAATTACTCGTAGTTGTGGAAATTTCGAACAGAAGTTCTGGAGGCCCTCGGGAGAGGAAATCTTGCCAGGAATTAGTCAGAACATCTTTTAAGAAATAAGAAATAGGACGAACAAGATTGATGAATATAATTCGATTCTCCGGAACACCGTGACTAAGTAGAACCTCGACGGCTTTTATTGCAGAACCACCAGTGGCTATAGAAAACAAGATAAGAACGATAAGGGAGGTTATTCACAAGTAAACTCACCGAGCATAGGGTCGAGTAGTAGGACATAGCGATTTGCGATATCTTGAGGAAGCTGTGGTGAATAGATATGTTAATGCGTTATGTTATGATTACGGTCATGTAGATACCTTAGCATAGAACAGCTTTGCCTGTGCCGTCTCCTCATCCTATACAGATGGTGAGAAAATTGTCCGATGAGAGTATTTATGTGATGCATACACGCTGAATCAATATTTTCCCTATCCTAACGCTGCGACAGACTTCTCGTAGGCCAGCTTCCATCGCCTGATTCAAAAGGAGTCAGCAAAGAATTCAGTAATTTTGGCAAATATGCCATAACTTACTTCCCCAGCCCGTAGAATTGATACACCACAAATTTTCCCTTCAAATCCGACTCCATCATAAGAAGCCCCCTGATATCGTTGATTTAGCAGTCGCAAAATTGACTCGAGAGACATCCTGCCCACATACCGTAGGCGTCTCTACTGTCTTTGATACAACGGGTAGATGATTCAGACCTTCCTCGACTAGCAGCCGAATGATTCGATCAGAGTAAAACAAGAAGTCTCCTCTGGAGGTGTTTTTATCGCGGATGATTGTGTAGAGAGCTTCCAATTGAGCTGTGTGGGGGAGGGTGAATACCGAAGGGGGCATAGATGCAGGGCTAGTCTGTGTCGTCGGCGAGTCTGTAGCAGAAGACATGTTTTTTGTGTCTAAAGGTCTGAAGGTCGGTGTCAGATAGGAAAAATAGAGATAAGATTAAGCCGTCTTGAATGTGTGCCAGAGATTGCACGGGTGCTCATTAGAGCCAAATAAGTAATATTTATTACATAAGCATTTTTTTCTTTTTTTGGAAGATATAAGTAAAACATGTGATTTGGGAGATCTTATGTTACATAATCACGATGTAGTACATGTACACGTGTTGCATGCATTTGTTACATTTGTTTGTTTGTTGTTACATTTACATTGACTGAAACTCGATTTTGTTACCGGCCATGAACCCTTTTCAGTTCCTGTCGAGGATTAGAATTCCTTCTCTGTTTATTTTACTTGCGCTGGCCGCAAATGCTTCTCCCGTCATTTCTATTGATCTAAAGGTTCTCACCCCGGACAACTTCGACTCAACAGTCGCAAACGGAAACTGGTGCGTCACTGCTATGATTATCACGTAGAAATCTCTCTGACTCGCTTCACAAGGTTTATTGAACACTTTTCTCCTTACTGTCACCACTGTCGAGCCTTTGCACCAACTTGGGAAAAACTAGTTAAACACTTTGAATCCGACCCAGCATCCGCGGTACATCTAGCCCAGGTAAACTGTGCCAGTCATGGAGGTGATAGAGAATGTATATCTAGCATGAATTAAATTCTGAAATCATCATAGACTTATGTAACAAGCATGGTGTAACGGGCTATCCGCAAATGATGATGTATAAAAATGGAGTGTCCGTATCCCAATTTAAAGGGCCTCGTGAATGGTCCACAATCATCTCTTTCATCAATGAACATGCACCAAATACCCATGTAGAGCCAACAAAGGAGGCTACTCACACTCAAGAGAAGCACGTACCTCAAATAACTCTAGGCCCAAACTCCGAGGGGATGGTAAAAGCTTTGGACGAGTCAAGCTTCAAATCAATGATTAATGAGGGTCCTACGTTTGTAAAGTTCTATGCGCCCTGGTGTGTAATCTAATCCTCATGACTTGTCTCGTCAACTCTCTTTGAATTAATTTAATTGAACACAGGTGTGGTCATTGTAAGAAGCTTGCTCCAACATGGACTCAGATTGCGCTACATTTTAGAAATAAGCTGAATGTTGCCGAGGTGAATTGTGATGTTCATAAAAACCTTTGTAAATCACAAGACATCCAGGGTTATCCATCTCTTTTCTTCTATTCTGGAAGCAATGACGATGTGCACAAGACAGAATATGCTGGCGGGAGAAAATTTGATCAAATACGCCAATTTGCAGAGTCCGCCATCGCCCCGTAAGTAGCACCTAGCCCTTTATCGTGAAAGGTTACATCTAATTTGAGTATTTAATCCTTCGAACATCAGTTCTGTCCTTACATTGGATTCCGTTTCTGAGTATGTTAACTTGGTACAGAAACATTCCGTGTTATACCTTTTCTTAAATTCCCAGGAGGACTCTCACTCCCAGGTAGGTCTTTGCATCTTTTCATTGAAACTCGGGGGTATTGATCAGATCATAGAATATACTAAATCAAGTTTCTCGTCATCTATTGGGTTCTCCTACTGTTCTATCATCTAGAGATCACGAGCTTCGCAGTAAATTTCAGCTCCCTTCTGAGTATGCAAAAACTCCTGTCTTGCTTTCTATCAAAGATAACGTCCCATACGAATACACTTCCGTCTTCGCATTCAAATCAGGACACAAAGACGAGGAGACTTTGTCAAAAGATCTTTTAACATGGGCGATGAATAATCGTATTCCATCTGCTTTACAGCTGGATCAGGAATCATTCCAGAAAGTAATGAATGCACCGCACCATCCACTTGTGGTTATTGCTGCGACGGTTCCTTCTGAGGAGGCTCACACAATCGAGATAATTAATGAATCTTCTCGGTTATGGAGGCAACAGGTTGGATCTGTATCACAGAGTGGGAACGTAATTTTTACTTGGATGGACCTTGATAAGTGGGCAAATTGGCTGAAAAGTATGTATGGGATCAAGGATGTATCAAAAACTACTGTTGTTATTACCGATCATCAAGTGAGCGAGTTTTTTTTTTTTAGAAATTATACCGAATGCCCTACTTATTTGTTTTGTAAGAACCTGTTATACTATGATACTAAAGGTGATGGGCAAGGAATTGGTCTGGATGCCAAAGAGATCACGAGCACCGTCAATGATATATTAGCTGGTCGCTTAAAATACAAAAACTCTGAGAACTTTGTTGAACGAACAGCAAGGGTATGTCTAACTCCTCTTTTAATGAAGAAAATTCATATAACAAATTTCTACGACCACAGAGAATCAATAATTTACTGGTTTTAGTTGAAGAGAAAGTTGTGGAAAATCCGTTTCGTTCAGTTGTCTTTATCCTTATTATTTTCTTGTTGACGATTCTTGGTATCAAACGCCTTTTAAAAGAAGACAGTTCTATTAATAACGTACGGCCCTACAAAGCAACTGGTCATTTGGATTAATCAATACTATCTACATTTCATAAATCTATGTTATACATATAATAAGGTCCCTGAGCTACAGTATTCAAATTAAAGATACAAAACTTCATTTCTTAAAAATAGAAAGACAGGAAATTAAGCGTCAATAATATCAATTAACAACAAGATCAATTTAAGATGCAAGCGAGCTATCGAGACTTGTCGGAGACCATGGACTAACTGTACCATCTAACAAAATTCCACTAATACGAGCATAGACTGCAGGAGGGAAGCGTCTGATGTAAAATTTAGTTAGAACTCTAACAATGATCTATGAAAAGTTGTTATTGACCTTTCTTCCGCCCTCTTTAACAGAGCGATAGCATTATCGCGATTACCACTTCCTAGCTCAGCGCGAACCATGGCTTCCCAAGTTGAGGGCTGTAATCGGAGAATCAGGGAGTGATCTACAGGAGAAAACGGAATAATTCTTACTTCTCTATACACTGGTGAGTCTACCAAGGACGAAGAGCCAGTGTTTTGAGGATTATGGTTATTTGGAGCGGCATGGCCGACTGGGGGGTCATAAAGCCTTTCAAAGATCTCACGAGACTTTTGGATATCATCAGCAATCGCATAACCCTTAATGAGTAGGTTTGCGATATATGCTGTCATGTGAATTCCAGACTCAGACAGGCGTTTCAAGTATGAAGGGATGAGATCTGTGCGACGAAGCGTGACTAAAACGTTGATCATTGATTCGTATACTATAGCATCAGGTAAAGCGTTTTTTGCCCGAAGGGTGGTATGGTGGCGGGAGATAGAGTCGAAAATATCCATAGCCTTTTCCAGATTTCTCTGTACACAACCCCAAGAGTTGATTAAAGCGGCCCAGTGTACACCCTGCACTTGTACTTTGGGATCGGAAATAAGATTTGCAAATACAGCATCCATGGATACTTGATCGATAGGTTCAATAGTACCATAACAATCCATGAGCAGCTTGGACAAAATGAGTTCTCAATACCACAAAATGTTGAGTATCTCTCTTACCTTGTATGTGTGCGCTGAAGGCGTAATACCAGCAGAAATTAGAGCTTCATAGTAATATAGAGCGCGTTCTCTATCTCGAATGATGTGTGTGTAGAACTGTATCATCGTGTTGTATGGTGGAATACGAGGCTTGAAGTTCGGCTGCGACACCATTTCTTCAAACAATACTTCTGCGGAATGAGCATCTCCAACACGACAACATGCCGCTATAACAGCCCCATAAGTGACAGACGAAGGCCGTACAAAGTTTGCCTTCATTTGTTGGAAAAGTTCTAAAGCATAATCTGCCTTACGAGCCCGAGACAATTTGGAAATCACGGTATTATATAAATATAAGTTCGGTACAACTGCACGGCTTTGAGCCTCTTGCCACAAAGAGAGAGCGTTTGCACTATCATCAGTCGTCTCTCTTACGCATTGGATGAGGGCACCATAAGCGTCTGCAGATGGACTACCACCTTGTGAGATGATACGTTGACGATGGATATGAGCTTTGTCTAATTGTCCAGCATGCGCAAGAGCAATGATCATCTGATCTTCTAACGCATACCAGCCAACGGACTGCAAGTCTTTGTTGTGCTCAAGCGATGAGAGAACATGTTGACCATCCTCATAAAGCTTATGAACTTTTTTCAGGTCGCCTATTCGGCCAAAAGTAGAGATAAGACGACCAATAACGTCTGGTTGGGGTGATACATTTTGTCGTAAACCATTCTCGTATCGCTCCCAGGCCATTTGAGGAGATACCTGAGGATTTGAAGGGAAGTATTCGTCAACAAGGCGACTATGAGAGTTATCAATCTGCAATTCCGGTCTACTGGATTGTGGTTGATTCGCAGTTACATCACGAGGAGGTAAGTGTCTTGTCCATTCCGGGCAGGACAGTTCAATGAATTCCAGTGCTCGATCTCCCATAACTTCGCAAACAGCCTCAACTAGAAGTCTTTCCATTTGAGGATCTGAATGACCCGAATTTTTAAGAGATATGATATATTCTTTAAACAAATCTTCGGAAAGAGCTTTCGATGCAAACAGGTACGCAGCTGAACCCGAGAAAATCTTCCAATAACCTTTGTGCGATTCATCCGCTTCATTCGATGGTAAACCCTGAAAATAGTAGTCCATAGTAACTGCACACAGCTCATAAGGTGGCAATGCGCCTGCTGCTTCACATATTTGATGCAGAGTAAGAATCTCACTGAAAGCCAAATTCGATGTACTTATACATGCAGAAATTGCACGCTCGAGTGTAGTTAGTAACTGAGATTGTCTATCCATGATCTGTTCCGGTATTTCATCCATGTTCCAGACGGGTTCATCGCGATTCAAAAATTGACAAAGATATCCCACAGCTAAGTCAGGGTATCCCCGGATACCGAGTAATACGATGAAGTCGCAAAAAGTACCAATCCTGTAGTCCTGAATATATGCACGACCAGAAACAGGGGTCTTGAAGAGATATTCCGAGAGAAATTCTACCCTGGCTTCAAAGTCCTTCCGAGACAACTTGTGAAGACACTTGACGTTGAGATCAAACAAATTCAATCTATCATACGTACGGACCATCAATCCGTCTCTATGCGCCGTCTCCAATAGTTGTTTGAATTTTTTGTTTGCCTCCTCGACCAACCCGTGTTGAATCAAGCTCTCCATGAGATCGTCCCAAGCTGTCTGATCTGGACGTAAGGCACGAGAGGAAGGAATAAGAGGATGCCGGGAAGTTGACTCTTCCCTAAGCAAACGATCGAACCACGATAATGCGCTTTGCAGATTATTATTCGATATAAAACCACGGATGAAGGAAGAATATACAGCAGAACAGGGTTTTGGAATGTCTTCGGGACCAAAGTTAAGGGGTGCGTCTGAGTCCATCATCTTTTCCAACAGGTTTACAGCTTTTACGGGCTGTTGCGATCGGAAATAGCCTTCAATCATCTTCACCCACATAAGCATTTGAACTGTGCGAGCTTTCCCCGAACGTATATCATCGCCTAGTATACTAGAAGATGTATCATCAATGGAAATTTCCCAGTCGATACGTTGTTCCTTGGAAGCCAGTAAAAATTCGTTGAAAACATCTTCTGCAGCTTCAATCTCGTTGGCCGATACGTATGTCCCTAATAAGTGAACGTACGCATTTGCTGACGGGTGCAAGCCAGGAATAGATTCCAAAGCACTCCAAACTCGAACGGCAGCATCGGTGTTAGCATGTATCATGCAAGAGCGAAGAAGACAGTTGTATAACTCTTGGCCGAGGGATATGTTCATCTTGTCCTTATTTCTAGAAAGCGCCTGTGCCGCCTCAAATACCAGCATCGCAGACCCAAAATTATCTTCAGCATGTAATAATCTAAGCTGCTTTGAGTCCAGTTGGTCTTCTGAGCTATCCGTAAGGCCCATTGCCGCCCTTCGCTTCTGACGCCATTCAATCTGAAAGCAAATACGTTCTACCTCCCGGTCACGATCGCAAAGAGCGGCCACCATTGTCTTATAAGTCCGTACATTTGGGTTGATTTGACGTTGAAGCATGTCATTGTAAGTTTCCAGGATAAGCGTGATCGGTTGTCCTCCTTGGCGAGTAGTAGCAAGAGCAAAAAGAGCCAGATTAAAATCCTTTACCGTAGGGAACTTGTGAAACTTCCGAAACCTAAGAACCTCTGAGACGACACGATTATGGTCATGAGCTTTACGCGCTGACTCCAGACGTTCGTGTAAGCTTGCATCACCAAGTGTAGTACCATCACCAGGATTTTCCTCATGTTGACTAAGGTATGGAGGAAAACGATCATCCCCGTAGATAGAATGAGGAGTAGACTCCAAGGAATTCCCTTGAGGTAAATTATCAGGGTCTAAGTTATCCAGAGAATTCGCTTCGACTTCAATTGGTATAGATGCAGAGGAAGAGTTACGACGAATATGTTTTCGAGATACTTTAGTTTCCGTAGCGTCCCCGAGATTCTCGTCATGATTAGGAAGAATCTTTGTAGATGACAAATAAGTCCTTGTGTGATGAAGATGAACCGTTTGTAAAACACCGAACGTCTCCGCCCGATTCTGACGACCAGTGCCAGTGAGATGTGTACTGCTACTACGTGGACGACGTGCTTTGATAACAAAATGTGGACGGGAAACGGAGAATTCTTCTTCTTCATCTGCACGTCCATTTGAAAGATCATGGGATGATGAAGAATTTGCTTGAGTTACCACACGACCTGAACCCTTTATTAGTTGATTAAGAGATCAGAAAGATAATAATGAAGAAAAAAATGAAAGCGTTTTACGCACTGTATAGCCTTGGTAAAAACGACTTCCGCTGTTATACTTTGCGCCGCCAGCATTTCCCCAGCCAGAGCCGCTTGCTACATTTCCCCAATTTGCCAGACTTCCAGAGGAGGACGACGATGCCCCTTGGTTCTGAAGACCAAAAACATTACGGAAAGCATGATTCTGAGCCGCAGCCTGGGCAGCACGTTGAGTTTGATGAAGGACGTGACTAGCAAACTTTGGTAGCATATTGATGTTGTTCACAGCACGACAGAAGTCGGCGCTGCGAGGCCAAGAGTCTCGTTTCCGCGACTCTTATGATGTGGTCAAGATGGCCGGTCAATGGTGAGAGAGGACGAATGACTCTGACCGTCCGATTTCTCTGCTTTTTCTCACTCACCTTTTTTTTTGAATATGAATTTTCCTATTCCTTTTCAATATGTACGGGCATAACCGGAAGCTTTCGTCGAGAATCGTAACTAACACATTTCAGAAAATATTACTAATCTAAGTACTGCTTACACCCTCACGTGCACTCCGAACGACGCACAAACAAACAAACAAACACTCGTTTTCCCACAGTCCGATTAGAAACACTTGCGGTGTACGATTCCAGGTCCAGATTCGTCGTATTCCTGCTTCGAACACCATAAATTCTGGAAGGTGCTCAAGGAAGCAAGGATAGATCCACCAATCCAGACAGAGTATTTACGCTCTGGTGGGGCAACAATCTTCACTTTCATCGACGATGGAGACAAAGACGTCAATTCCTTTTGCATACGGTCTGCAATACCAGGATACATTGTCGTTCCACCAGAAAGAACAACGTTACCGTAAAGGTCGCGACGAATATCCAAGTCACACTTGTAGATGGAATTGTAAGTCGTCTCGTGGATACCAGCTGCCTCGAGACCCAGGAATGAGGGCTGGAACAAGGCCTCGGGTGCACGGAAGCTGGCAATTACAATAAATGAGAAAGTAATGATAATGATACTGACCATAACTCACCGTTCGTTACCAATAGTGATAACTTGCCCATCAGGAAGTTCATAACTCTTTTCAAGAGCAGAGGATTGTGCAGCAGTTTGCATTTCTTGTTCGAAATCCAATGCAACATAACAAAGCTTCTCTTTAATGTCACGGACAATTTCCCGTTCTGCGGTAGTTGTAAAGGGATATCCACGTTCCATCAGAATCTTGATGAGATAGTCCGTGAGATCGCGACCAGCAAGATCTAGACGAAGAATTGCATGTGGAAGCGCAAAACCTTCATAAATGGGAACTGTGTGTGTAACACCGTCACCTGAATCCAAAACTATACCCGTAGTACGACCAGATGCATACAACGACAGGACAGCCTGGATTGCAACATAGAACGCGGGTGCGTTGAATGTTTCAAACATGATCTGGGTCATCTTCTCCCTGTTGGCCTTTGGGTTAAGTGGGGCCTCTGTGAGGAGGACAGGATGCTCTTCAGGTGCGACACGAAGTTCGTTGTAAAACGTATGATGCCAGATCTTCTCCATATCGTCCCAGTTCGTGACAATACCGTGTTCAATTGGATATTTTAAAGTGAGAATACCACGTTTGGACTGGGCTTCATCTCTGAAAAGAAGTAAATATGTTAAAAAGAATCGAAAAACGGGTTTGTCTCACCCAACATATGAATCTTTCTGACCCATACCAACCATAACACCTTGATGGCGGGGACGACCTACAATCGAACTATAACGCTCAAGTCAGTAGAAGAAGGCTAAAAGCAAGGGGTCTTACGTACGGGAAAACAGCGCGAGGGGCATCATCACCTAATAAACTTGTTAGAATCAAAAGTAGGATCGAAACATTGCAGATTTATATTACCAGCAACTGTAGTAGGAAGACATCAGATGTGAGGACGTATAACAAGGAAAAGGAAGGGAACGTACAGCCAGCCTTGCACATGCCAGAACCGTTATCAATAACCTTAGAAAGGGATTACACGTCAAATAATTATTTCCAAAATCTTGAAGTAGTATGAAAGACGTGGAGATACATACGAGGGCAGCTACTTCTTCTTCCATGATTGATCAAAAATTCGTGAATTGAAAGGCTAAATGTGAATGAGAATTGGTGGGGTTTGAGGTTGGATGGGCTGAATTTTATAAAGAGAGATTGTGCGCAGCCAGAACAAGACAAGCGGCATCAAATGTCCAACGGCACAGTTATATGAGTCATGGTAGCGCAGTAAGTCGTTATAAGTCACTGTCAGCGCTGAGGTATGGGAACGACGCTGCGGTAGAAACTGCGAACTCACCTGTCTCAACGACGATGACGGAGAGGACAACTCAACTAGCGAGTCGAAACGAGGGCAGAGGGCAGTTTGTGGTCAATTATTATCTGATTCTCTTTAGGGCCGGTTGTACTTATAAGGAAGTTGTACTGCATGTGATGCGACGCGTCATATCCACGCACGACGTCCGCTTTCGGTCATGCACAAGTTGCGGTTGTCCCAGTTGCACGATCGTATACTTTCTACTATTTCATTGCAAACCGATTTTCACGTAAACTAATCGCACCTTCCTTTCTTATCCCTTCTACCCGACCATCTGTGTGTGTAAAAATGCCGTTAGAAGCAACAATGATGGTTATTGACAACTCAGAGTATATGCGAAATGGTGATTTCCCGCCGACTCGATTTGATGCAATGGCCGACGCATTACATATTGTATCTACAACGAAGACTGACAGCAACCCAGAAAATAGTGTGGGGCTGATGACTGCGGCAGGAAAAGGGCCGGAGGTCCTTGTTACTCATACCCGCGAGCTTGGGCATATCATCCAAGGTGCTCACGATGCAAAATCAAAAATGGGTGGCGTAATAGATATCCCTACCGCAATTAATGTCGCTCAGCTTGCTCTTAAACATCGCCAAAACAAGAATCTACGTCAACGTATAATTCTTTTTATAGGTTCTCCTCCAGCCGACTCTGGGTTAGATGAGAAGATTCTATCTCGCCTTGCCAAGAAACTCAAGAAGAATAATATTGCTCTGGATGTTGTAGCCTTTGGGGATGGTGTAGAAGATGATACAACCCTGATGAAGACTCTCGTAGACGGAGTCAATAGCTCAGATAACTCGTGGGTATCATGTGGTTTCTCTTATAACCTACTGTCAACTAATTTAAACCTCTTAGGCATTATATCTCTATAACACCAGATCCCCGACGTCTACTCTCAGATGTTATACTTTCATCTGCAGTTCTCTCGTCAGATCGAGGTGACCGTGATCAACAAATGGCAGACATCACTGATAGTGCGGGTATTTCGGGACCAGGTGCATTTGAAGAATATGGCGGGATAGACCCGAACATTGATCCGGAACTCGCTATGGTAAAGTCTAAATCTCAGGCCCGGTAAATGAAGGTCACTAATAACTTCTCTTTATACTCTTATTAATAAAGGTCATGCGAATGTCTATGGAAGAAGAACGAGCCCGTCAACGAGCACTTCAGCAAGCCGCAGAGAGTTCGAATCCAAGGATAGATAAAGAAGGGAATAACTCATCACCCAAAACAGGGCCTACAGCTACGAGCTTTTCTATGCCTGGTGAATCAAGTACCATTGAAAATACAGAACCAAGTAAACAGCTTTCGGAAGCTCGGCATGAGGTTCGTTCTCAGTTTATTAGCTTTTTAAAAGCCTTTCGTTAAAACCTTAATATATCTAGGACGAAGATGTAGAAATGGGTGATCAACGTAAAAGCAATTTATCTAATAGTGACAATACACCGGATGAAGACGAAGAAGCCGAAATCGCACGGGCGATAGAAATGAGTATGCAACCTCCTCAATAAATTGTATACACATAGTACTATAATATAATATATGTATTTATATTTTCTTTTTGCACAATGCACAATCTATATAAAATACTGTCTTTGTCTTCGCTATATTATTGTCTTTTCTTCTTCTAATTTTAGCTATGATTAAGTAAGTTTAAAAGTGAGTATTATTTAAAATCCAAACTATAATATAAAATAGTAATAAAATAGTTTTTTAAAAATAAATAAAAAAGTTTAATAGATTATCTAATATATAGGTAAGTATATAAAAATATATTAAGAATTTTTATTTATAAATAAAACTAGTATATATAAGTCATAATTCATTAGAATTTTAAAATTAAATCTTTTTTTTTTTGACTCCCTTTTTAAGATAATCCCATATATACTTAATAATATTTATATCTATAGTTTTAGCTAGCTAAACAAGCAAAAGAATATCTTAAGATATAAGCCAAGCTTTAATAGTTTTAGCTATATATTTGGGATTATTATCTTGTTAAAAAATAATATCTTTAAAATAAAGCTATTAATCTAAAAAAGTGCTTAAAAGACACTTAAATAAGATACTAATATACTTATCTTTATCTATTTTACCTTAAATTCTATAAAACTTTTCAAATTCTTTAAAAGTAATATACTTTTATACTATAACATTTCTTCCTTTATCTTATATAGTTTTATATATATTAATTTCTTTATACTTACCTTTTCTTTTCTTTTTCTAAACTTTAAGATAATTATTTAAGCTAAAAATATTGAATTTAGACTTATCTAAGAAAACTACCTTATTTTATATTTTTTATATTTATCTCTTTATAAATTTTGCCTATATTTTCCTTTTTTTTTCTATTTTGAAGTTAAATAAATAACTTTACAATATTTATAAGCTTTGTATCCTTTACTATTAAATATTCTACATACTGTTAAGGAAAACACTAAGTCTTGTAATTCATTATTTGAGTTCAGAAGTCATCAATTACTGAGTAAAACTTAACACTGTCTTAGTCAGGATGTTAGCAACAAGATCCTTTTGTGCTATCATTAACAAATATGCTTAAGCCCTCTATTCTGAGGTATCAATTAGAATTGAGTAAGACTATTATAAATAACTTTAGTTTGATTAAGAAACAAAAGGTCAAGCTGAAGAGCTAAATCAACTATAAGCCTTGTATAAATACTCTATTATTATATAGCAATATAGCTATTATATAATTGTTATGAATAAGTTATATAAAGTTATAATAATACAATGCCACCTTGTGTATTAGTAAGCATATGTTTGTGAAATAGGGGTAGATAAGTATAGGAGTTCAAGTGGATATAAAAAGAAAGATAAATAGAAATAAGTCATGTAGAGAAAAGAATAGGGGTTCTGTATATATGCCTAGGTTTGTAATATTACTCCTTTTTTAAGCATAGTTGTCCTTAATTGTAATTTAAAATTATTCAAGCATATATTATTTGAAATTAATAATTGAGAAAGTGGATAAAAAAGTAAGATAAAAGAAAGAGAATGCCCAATAAATAAATAAATAGGGTTATAAACACTAAGAGCTTTAAAGCAAATTAGTGAGAAATCACTTTCTTTTACAGTAATGAATTATAATGTATAAGTGCTTCCTTTACTGGAATTATGGGTATAAATAAGAAAATTTAATCAAAATAAAAAGCAAAATGATTAAGTGGAGATTAAACTTTTATAGACTAATATCTTTCTTAGGCAATTCCTGAAACTGGTCCTTGCTTATCAGAGCTGTCTTTATTACAACTCCACCAATTATGTCCTGGAGCTGGTTCTTGATATACTTTATAGAAGTACTTTTTGCACTCAATCATTCCATATCCTAGGGCTTGTTTACTACAGCTGCTACATATATAATGAGGGCAGTCAAATACTGTATGGTCTTGTCCTTTATAGCTCCATGTATAGTTCATAATAGCTACTCAACATTTATTAGAATCACTAGTCCAACTGTACTCTTCTTCTTGTATGAATAAAGTTTAGATGACTTTATTACTAAACCGTACTATGTATGGTTCATTATTAGATATATTTTCTTTGTTTTCTTTATCTACCTTATTAACCTCTATTTCTTTATCATTATTATCATTTTTGCTAGATAGTTCCTTATCAAGATAACAGAGGTCCTCTTAAGTTTTTTTTTATGTATGTAGATAGGCAATAAGTCACTTTCATCATAGATTGCATCCTTTTGTTTAGATGGGAAGAGTGCATCATCTATAATAAACTTTTCTAAAACATGGCTGGCTCATCCTAAAGTAAAGACTACTTATATATTTTTAGCTGCCTTTTTCTTGTGATGCTATATGTCCTTTCTTAGCTTGTCAGTTTGTCATTTGAGTTCATTAAGTACTCCTTACATAATCTTGCCTTGGTCTCGAGACCTTTTGAAGTCATCTAGCTAGTAGTTAAGTGGTATATATATAGGTTTTTAAAGAATCTGATAAAATTCTTTTTGTTGGTTATAAGTAATAGAGAGTTGGTCTAGGGTACAAAGGATAGTAGTTAGTTATCATTTCATTTATAGTATATCTTTGCTATCAAGGTAAGGTAAATTGTCTAGGTTTAATATCAAGAGTAAAGAATCTGTAGAGACTGAAGATTGAGAAGGAGTAGAATATAGATAGAATAGTTCAGTTCTTTAGCCTTTTTGAGTAATAGTGTCTAAGTATTGGATAACAAGCATGTTTGTTTTAGTAGTAGTTAGTTGTTTGCTGGGGGTTTTACAGTAAATTGTGAGTCCTTTTATATTTATCTAGAATCTCTTTTGTATATGATAGCTCTTCTAGTTTGTACCATATATTTTCTAATGACGGATATCTTAACTATTTTACTAAGAATTTTTAGAGTTTTTAGGCATTCTTTAGACTGTGTCCTATGATTACTTCTATTTTATATTCTTCCTCCCCTTCTATAATATTAAGTGGGGGTTCTGAATAGCTGAGACTATGTATTTTGGTGGTTTTATATAAAAATAGAAGATAAATGTGGAAAATAGGGAAAATTTTCCATTGTTCTAGTAACTGTAATTTATAAGCCTATAGTGATATCACCTTAGTAATGGGAAATGGTCCTTCTCATTTTGGTTTTAGTTTCTAGTGTAATACTCCTAGATTAATATTCTTTGCTTCAAGCCAGACTAGATCTTTTTCTTTAAATGGTTTGAACTTTGATTGAATTCTTTATGCCATTAATGCATGAGCTAGTTTATGTACTGCCAATGCTTTACTTCTCTATTAATTTAGCTATTTCAATTATTCTAATAAAGAGGGAATATTGGTGTCTTCTATTACATATAGTATTGCTTGTGATTGATATTTAAGTAATAGTAAGAATAGTGTTTGTTTTGTCACTAAGTAAACATGATTATTATGTGAAAACTTCATTAATAATAAGTGTTCTATCCAAGTTTTAGAGTGATTAAAGCAATAGATTCGTAAGTAAGCTTCAATTTCCTAGTTTGTTCTTTCTGTTTGTCTATCTATCTATGGGTAAAAAACTGTTGACATAAATAATATGACTTCTAATCATTTGTTCATTTCTTGGAATACTTGTAATAAGAATTATAGTCCTCTATCTGATATTATTATATTAGGAAGTCTAAATCTTTGATATATATTATTATGATAAAGTCTTGCTATTTTAATTGCATCAATTGTCTTTGTGTATGAGATAAGAACTATTGCTTTTGTTAAGTCATGGTCCACTACTACATATAATGCATTATATCTATTTGACTCTGGTAGATCAGTGATAAAATCCATAGTAACTATTAAGAATAGATATGCATAAGGGTCAGCTTTAATAGATACAAGAAAAGGTACTGATGAGTGTGTATTAACTTTCATTTATTGACATAGTGCATATTCCTGTACATAACTCTTGATAAATAAATACATTCCTAGCTACCAAAAATATTTTTGTATATTTGTTATAGTTCCAAAGATTCCTAGATATCCTTGTGATGATAAGTTATAATAAAGTTTGAGCAGTTCTTGTTTTAGTTTAAGATTTGCTGGTATATATATTTGGTTTTTGAATGATAGTAGTTCATCATTATATTTTCACTCTACTAGCTCTTGTTTTAGTGAGGTTAATTCCTTTTCTGTAAGTCCTTTAATAACTTGTTGTGCTATCTAATCTTTTTTTAGGCCTTTTTTGATTCTTTACTATAGTTTGGTATCTATTACAGAGATTTGAATAATGTCTCTATTATTTAAGTACCTATAATTGTCTCCTATTAGATAGTCAAGGTCTAGATCATGACCAAAGGTATTTTCTGGTAATATAGTAATTCTTTCCTCCTCTTCTGTTTGATTATACCCTGGCTATTGTAATAAGGTGTTAGACTATATTATTTTTGTTCCTGGAATATATATAATATAGATATTAAACTGTGATAAGAAAAGGTACTATCGTTATTATTAAAGAGTTAACTTTTATAGGTTTTTATAATAAGTTAAATTTTGATGATTATATTATATTATAAGAGAGTGTGGGGTGCCTAATAAGTAGTGTCTCTAGATTTTAAGAGTTTATACAATTGCTAATAACTCTTGATTATATATTTGATAGTTTCTTTTAGCTGAGTTAAAGACTTTTAATAAATAAGAGCATGCTTTGAGTTCTCCATTATGATTATATTGCTTTAATACTGCTTCCTATGCTTTGAGAGATATATTAGTTTCTAGTATAAAAGACTTTGTCTTATTAGGTACTAATAGTATTGATAGGTTCAAAAAGCATTCTTTTAATGTATTAAATGCTTATTATGCTTCTTTACTCTATTCTCATACTGCTTTAACTTGTTTAAGCTTTTCTAATAGTCATATAATCTAAGAGTATTCTTGTATGAATTTCCTATAGAATCCACAGAATCCTAAGAACCAATATATATTTTTAGGTTTCTTAGGTAATAGCCACTTAAGTATTCCTTTAAGTTTAGTAGAGTCTGTTATAATATGGTTTAGTTTAATTATAAGCCTTAAGTATTCAACTTCCTGTCTATAGAATACACATTTCTCAATCTTTATTAATAGTCTATAGTTTTAATAAACTTATAAAATCTCCTTTGTTTGTTCTTGTAGTTCTATAATTGTTTAACCTATGATAAGCAAATCATCTATATAAATGAGTAGTCCTTCTTTCTATTTTTATTCATAAAAGACATCATCCATAAAAGCTTGAAATGTGGCCAGTGAATTACAAAATCCAAAGTATATAACTATAGGTTTATATAGTCCTCTAGCTGTTTTGAATACTGCTTTTCATTGGTCTCTATTTTTGATTCATATATTATTGTAACCATTTCATAAGTCCAGTTTTGTAAAGAATCTATATTCTTTTATTTAGTTTAATAGATCACTAATCAGTGGCAATAGGTATGTATTTTTGATTGTTACTTCATTTAATAGTCTATAATCCTGTATAAGCTATAGTGTTTTATCTTTTTTTCCAACAAAAAAAAATAGAGAGGCTTGTGATAATGTTAATAGTCGAATAAATCCTTTTTCTAAGTTTTCCTATAAAAATATGTCCAGTGTTTCCTTCTTTTTTAATGTTAACGGATACACTTTGCAATTCTTTAGTACAAAGTCCAATTTAAGCTCTATTGCATGGTCATAGCTTTGAAAGAGTAGTAGTTAGTTTATTTATGTCTTATTGAATACATCTCTAAAATCACTATACTCTGGTAGTATAGTATAAGGTTTGTTGTCTTTTATATTTTGAGCTAGAGTTGTTGCAAAGGTTACTTTAAATATAGCTAAAGATTGTAGTATATATTCTGGTAGTTCAATGCTTTTATTTGCCCAATCTATCTAAGGATTCACTTGTTTTAACTATGGTAGTCCTAGTATGATTAGAGATTTGCTTATATTTATTATTAAGAGCCATTTATCTGTTGTGTTAAGTCCTAGATTTAACTTGGTGTATCTAGTGATAACACCTTCTTTATTAATTATATTGTCCACATTTCGAGCTATGATAGGTCTGTTTAGTGTATAAGTTGGTAGTTAGTGTTATTTTACTAGTTCTTTATAAATAAAGGTTTTTTCTACTTTACAATCTATGAGAGCTGTGGTTTTAATACTTTCATCTTTTATATTTATTGTTATAAAGATAGTAAAAGCACTTGTATTTGGATCACAAATAATTATATAAGAAACTTGTACATTAGGAGATTGTAATATCAAACTATGTCTCCCTATCAAAAACTCTATTTATTAAGTTTGCTGAAGATACTGTTTTGTTCTTCTTTAGTTATTCCTCCTAAGAGAGTTGCTATATGCACTGCATGAGCTTTGCTTGATAAACCATATTTTATTATTTGTAGTGTTAGTATTTTTGGCTATTTTTTTGTTCTAGTCTGTTTGACCTATCTCTGTTTAAAGAAACCACTAGACCTTGAATTACTTGATCTCTGGTTATTCTGGTTATTATTCCAGTTATTATTATTTCTCAGTCTCCAGATTCCATTCGAGTTTTTTTTTATATTACAGTTTTAACTGATATATCTTTTCTTTTCACAGTTAAAACATTTTCTTTTCTTTAGGTACTTTATTCTCTGATTCTTCAACAATTGAACTTGGTCTATATCTATTGTATCAAGATCCTTTACTATAGATGACTTTACAGTTATTCTTTTTCTCTAAAGTAGCTGATTTATATTATTCCACTATATTTCAATCTTTTGTATGTAGTCATACTATTTATCTATTATATCTAATAGTTGTGTACTGTTATATGCTGATTTAACTAGTTTTGTGGGTAAGCTTTGTAAAAAGTATAGTATCAAGGTGTTATATTTAGTGATTTTTGCCTGTCTAACTAGCATTTGAAATATATTTATATACTTGTTATATTTCTGATTCTTGACTTTTAGCTTATTAAGCTCTTGAATTGCTTCTCCTGCCTCATCAAAAGTGATAAATCTGTCTTTAAATGCTTGTTTAAAGTTAGCCCATTATTCAAGGTTATTCCAATATTATTCCATCTATAGATCAGCCCACTTTTCTGTTTCAGACAATCCTGTGTTATAGTTTGTGGATTGCATATAGGATAGTGTAAATAAGATCCTTTTTTCATCATTGTTATAGATTGCTTGATTAAGCATCAAGTATACTTATACGTCTACTAACCATTTTTTAGCTCTGTTTATTACTCCTGTAAAAATAGGAGGCTTATTAATACTTATCTCTTTTATATAGATCTGAGAGTTTTGTTAGGGGCTAGGAGGTGGAGCTAAAGGTGGACCTAAGGGTGGAACTGAGAGTGCAATACTTCCTAAGTTTCCATTTATTCTATTTTTTTGGTTTGTTTGCTTTGGTTCAGGTGTTTCTATTTAGGTTAAGTCACTTTTTGATCTCTTTTTTGCTTTATTTGCTTTTACTATCCTGTTTGGAAGTACTTTAGCAAATTCCTTATATATCTTTTCCCAATCTGGGTTTTTTTAATAAAAATATTCTTGTCCTTTATCTTCAGAAATAGGTTCCCAACAATTGGTTGCCCTATCAAAGTATAGTGCCCTAGTATCAAGCTAAAAGAGCCCTTTCTCTTACTTAGTCTTTACTAGTGGTAACTTGATGTGTTTTAAAATTTTATTATACTTAGACTTGATAAGTTAGCAAAATGTAAAGCTTGATCTAATATTAAGGAAAACACTAAGTCTTGCAATTTATTGTTCAAGTTTAGAAGTTATTGATCACTAAGTAAGACTCAACACTATTTTAGTCAGAATATTAGCAATAAGATCCTTTTATGCTATCACTAGTAGATGCACTTAAGCCCTCTGTCCTGAGGTATCAATTAGAATTAAGCAAGACTATTATGAATAACTTTAGTTCAATTAAGAAATAAGAGGTTAAGCTAAGGGGCTAAGCTAACTATAAGCTCTGTATAAATACTTTACTACTGTGCAACAATATAACTATTATATGATTGTTATGAACAAGTCATGTAAAGTCATAATAATACAATACTACCTTATATATCAGTAAGCATGTGTTTGTAAAATAAGAGTAGATAAATGTAGGAGTCTAAGTGGATACAAAAGGAAAGATAAATAAAAACAAGTTATATAGAGAAAAGAATAGGGGTCCTGTATATATGCCTAGGTTTGTAATATATTAAGTTTTATAATTTATTATTTATATATAGAAATTATTAATTATTAAATAAGACTTAATATTGTCTTAGTTAGAATATTAATAATAAGATTCTCTTATATTATCACTAGTAGATATACTTAAACTCTCTATTCTAAAATATTAATTAAAATTAAATAAGACTATTATAAATAATTTTAGTTTAATTAAAAAATAAAAAATTAAGTTAAAAAGCTAAGTTGACTATAAGTTTTATATAAATACTCTATTACTATATAATAATATAACTGTTATATAATTGTTGTAAACAAGTCATATAAAGTTATAATAATACAATACCTTCTTGTATATTAATAAGTATATGTTTATAAAATAGAGGTAAATATATATAGGAGTCTAAGTTAATATAAAAGAAAAAATAAATAAAATAAGTTATATAAAGAAAAAAATAAGAGTTCTACATATATACCTAGATTTATAATATTACTCTCTCTTTAAATGCAGTTATTCTTAACTATAATTTAAATAAAATTATTCAAGTATATATTACTTGAAATTAATAATTAAAAAGATGAATAAAAAAGTGGAATAAAAGAGAGAGAATACTCAATAAATAAATAAATAGGGTTATAAATATTAAAAGCTTTAAAATAAATTAGTAAGAAATTACTTTCTTTTATAATAATAAATTATAATGTACAAATATTTTCTTTATTAGAATTATAGATATAAATAAGAAAATTAATTAAAATAAAAAAACAAATAATTAAGTAAAAGTTTACTTATAGACTAAATACTTTTTAAATAATTTCTAAAGTTGATTTTTATTTATCAAAGCTATTCTTATTACAACTCTATTAGTTATATTCTTATAAGTACTTAAACCTATATTTAATTTATTTACTCTAGGTTTTTCACAAATTTTATATAAAATTATTAAATTCTTTTTTCCTACTATTTCATCTTTTCTTCTATCTTTATTCAATTTTATTCTTAACTTTTTATATTATTCTTTATTTTAAAGAAAAACTTTAATAGTAGTCATTCTTAAACTATATAAAATAAACTACTTCTTTTCCCACTTTTATCAATTTATTTTTTTACTTAAATATTTTTCAAAACTATTAAAAAAAATTATAGCCAATCATATCTCATTTGACTTTATTCAATTCTCTATCATTTTAGCTAATTAATTTAGAGGAAAACCCTTTTTTTTGACTATTAACATAGGAGTTTTTTTTATATCACATATTCAACATATCAAAAAGAAACACCCTATCTATAATTTCTCTTTTTTAACTATAGATATTAAGAGTTTTTTTGACTTTTTTTTTTATTTTAGACTAATCCATTTACTTTATTATTTTAGTTTTTCTTTTAAAATTTATAGATAGGTGAAATCTTTTCTTTTTAATTATTCAGTTTTATTTATTATTAATAGTTTTACTATATCCCCTTTTTCATTTTTCTCTATTAATATTCTCTAAAGCTCTCTTTTATCTTTAATCCTATCCATTATTTATACTACTTTTATTATTTCTATATTTAAAATCTCTAATACAATAGTATTCTCTTATATTGATAATATTACTATCCTTTACTACTATATTTCTCCTTAAAAGACTATTATTACTATCACTAATTTCTTTTACTTCTTTAAAACTCAACTTTGGTTTTAGAGTCTCTTTTTAGACTTTTCAAAAACTAAAATCCTTTATTTTTTTTAAAAATATTTTTGAAATTATACTCTTTTATTCTTTTTTTACTTTTTTAGACTAAAATTCTCAACTTTTTAATGTCACTATTAAATTTACTATTTGTTGGCTTAGCTTTTACTTTTTTCATAATAAATTTTTTAAACTATATGCTATTTTTATAGCTTATAAAGCTTTATCTGCTTTTTATTATTTTAGAATGTTTCTTTTTTTTCTAATTAGTTTATCTCTTTTACACCTTTATTATATTTATATTTTTTGTATTGTTCTAATTTTAACTTATAGTTTTTAACTTTAGTATAACTTTGTTTCTCTCCCCAAAACTCTCATTTTTATTCTCTAAAAAACTCAAAATAAATACTTAGTTAAAATTACTAAAGTATTTAAAACTATTCTAATAATGTTTTTATATAACTTTTTTTTTATCCTCCCTATTTCTATTTTTTTAAAACAAAGATTTTTAAAATATTCTTATTCTACTACTATAACTTATTCTATTTTTTTTTGACTAAGTGTTATACTTGATTTATATTCTAATAATTTCTACTCTTTCCTCTTAAATTTTTATAATGCCTCTTTATTTTCTTTATTATATTTAGAGAAAGCTACAATATATCAAATTCCCCTATTCTTCTCTTCTTTAAGCTCTAGTTTTCCTTTACACTTTATTATTTCTAACAAAGCAGGTATTAAAGGAAAAAATTAAGATAAACTTATTAAAATATTAATGCATTATTGAGTTGTTTACTTAAAAAGGTTTTTTTTTATATAAATAAATTAGTAACTTTTTTTTTTATAATATCTTTTCAAAATAATAAATTTTATAAGACTTACTAAGCACTTACTAGAGGTATAATAGTAATTTATTTTAATAAAAAAACTATTAGGTTAAAATAATACTATTATTCTTTTATCTCAATAATATTTAATATAGAACTTTTATTTATCTTTAAAATTCTATACCTTATTAAAATCAAACTCACTCAGCTTCATAATTCTAATAAGATATTCCTATTATAAAACCAAGTCTATTTTCGCTTTTTGCTTACTAAGCAGCTTACATAAACATATCATATGACTAAGCACTTACATAATTATCTTACATAAGTCAATTATCTAACCATCTTATATAAACATACTTACCTAATCACTTACCTAGTGTGTTTATATAAGTAGCTTACTTAAGCACTCATTAATCATATGACTCAGCTGTCTTGCTAAGTATCTTATTTTATCTTATCACTCTCTTATCTTTACTATTTACTCACTTATTCTAGAATATTTTAAGACCTTCCAGAATATTCTAGAACATTCTCTCATGTTCTACCACCTTCCATTATTCTTTATAGTCACTTTTCTTTATTAAGACTAGTTTCCTCTGTAGTTAGCCTATTTTTAGTGTTTTAGCTAGCATAGCCTAGTTTAGTTTATAGTTAGCCTATTTATTCTGTTTCAACTAGTATAGCTTAGTTTAGCCTAATAGTTTAGCCATAGTCCCTACCAAGTTTTTTTATTATTCCCACACTATTCCCACATGTATAAATACCTCCCTCCTATTAGTAGCTAGCTCTCCAGTTTTAATCTTGTTTTTCCTTTTAGACTAGTACCTTCTAATACATCCTCTTGTTTCTCCCCTCCTCTGTCTCTATTTATATCAGTGTATGCTAGTTGTGCCTTGTCTTCAGACCCTGCTGACTAAGCATTTTGCTGACTAACCCTGGTACTAGAACTAGTTATTGCTAATAATCCTACTCTTTTTATAAAGTTATACTCTTCTTAGATTCCTTCTTTTTCTTAAATCTCTTATTAAAAAACTCCAGTATTTTTATTTATTATCTAGTTTATATTAAAGTGTATAATATTATTACTTTCCTACTATCTACCTACTTTTTTCTATCTATCAATATATCTTAGTGCTTAGGTCATAAAGGTGTTATTAATAATAAAGCAGCTAATATTTTAGTTAAAAAAGCTACTCTTTTTCTTTTCTCAAAAAAAAGTCTAATCACTGCAGCTTTTATATCTTTTATCTCTATTAAAGATATTTCTGATAAGTTTCTTTATTATTAAGAATCTTATAAAAATAAACTAAAAGACTATTCTCTTAGTTATATAACCTGTTTTAATCTTTTTCTTGAACTCAAATCTTTTCTTAAAAAGCTTTTTAATGACCAAACTTTATATTCTTAGTTTGTTAGAGTCACTTCTCATTATTATTTTTGTAGTAAATATTATAAGTGTTTCTATATTCTAAAACTTTTTAATTGCTCTTATGATAAAGCTAATATATAAGACATTTTTTACCTTCTATATTATTATCTTTCCACTTTTCCCAATTTAATTCCCATCTCTTTTTTTATTCTCTTTACCTCTTAGACTAACTTACTATTTTATACTAAGTTTAATCTACAATTACTTATTCTCTTTTTAAAATTAAATTTTATTAGTCTTAAACTTCTTATATAATTTTTAGAACTTAACTATTTTTCTTTACCTATATTTTACTCTTTTTTTATTTTAAATAATGTTTATATTATTTTATTACTAAAATATAATAGCTGTTTGATTTTTTTTTTTAGTGTTTTTTTTTTTCTTTTACTTTATTAATTTCTTTTCATCTTCCTTTCTATATAGTTATAATATAATTATATAGTACATAATTATTTTAATTTAAGTGGGTCCTTGGTATATTATATTTATTTAGTTGCAGAACCTTAATATATTTAAAAAAAAAAAAAAAGATTATATGTACAGCTTGTATAAGTTATATAACTATGAATGTTCAAAAAAGGAAATATTAGTCTTTAGTCTTAAATAGTAAAAATAGAGAAAAGTAAAAGATATAAAAAAAAATTAATATATATTATTGTCTATTTATAATAATAAAAAATTACCTAGTAAGAATAATAATAATAATAATAAAATAGAGAATAATAAAATTAATAAAAAAAATAAAAAAAATATACTTGATAAAAAACTATATATAGTGTTAATTAAAAATAAAGTTGCTTAAATCTTTTTTATATAAGAAGAAAAGAAACAAGATTAGACTAATAATACTTATAAATATTAAGTAGCTATTATAAATTATATATAAAGCTGTAATACTAAGAATTATTCTATATTTAACTATTCTCACTATATATATAGTACTTATAATAAATAAGCTTTAGAATATAGAATACTTAAATATAAAAAGTATTTTTATTAAGTATATTAAAAACCAGCTTTAGAAGTCCTTTAAAATAATAGGAATATAATTTCTAAAAAGAAGAGGGGGTGAATTCAAAGTTAAAAATAAATAAATAAGGAAAATATTAAAGGGGGGAGAAAGAAAAATTTAGAAAAGAAACTATTGACAATATTTAAAGATTTAGTTATAAGGCTAGAAAAGAAATTAATAAAAGAGAAAAAAGAATTTTTTCTAGATTTAGTGTATTAATATCATAATAACTAAATATTATTATTAGTGCATTTTTTAATAATTTTTTTGAAGTAATCTTTTTTAGCCTTTAACACTATCTATTTATAAGCAAGATAATGTATTGAATAAGAATGAATAGAAAAGAGAAAAGAGTATACTTTTTAAAGTAAAGAAAACTATTAATTATTATTTTTATAATAAAATGAGAAAGAATTATAACTATATTTAAATTCAAACTTTTTAATTTTAAATTATTAGATATCTAAAAAAGTGTTAATAAAGCATTTATAAAGGAGAAAAGTAAAATTATCTATATTTTTACAGTTGAAAGAAGAAGAAAAAATTAAGGTAAATAAAAATTTAAAGAAATATTCAGATTAAATCTCTTTATCAATAGAATAAATAGAAAAATGATTTAAAGATAAAGACAAATTTGAATTAGGTAAAAAAGAGGAGAGAGAAGGTGAAAAAGAAAAATTAATTTCAATAAATAAGTGATTAGAAAAGTTAAAGCTAAAATCTTTATAAGCTTCTTAAGAAAAAAAACTTAAAGAGCTAGAAAGAGAATTATTAATGAGAGAAAAATCAATAATAAAGAAATTTTAAGAGGAGTTAGAAGTAATATATGTATTGACTCTTAATTAATTAATATAAAATAAATCGAATAAAACAAAATAGAGAAATAATTTGTTTAATTTTACAGATGATTTAGAGATAGAAGATCTTTAAGAAAAATATTAAAGATTAAAATCTTTAATAATAAGTATGAAGAAATTGGGAATATTAAAAGAGATTAGTTTTAAAAAACAGAAGTTTATAGATATACCTAGTAAATAATAAACATTAAGAATATTAAAAGAAGAGAAAGAGGAGTATAAATTAAATTTAAATAAGAAAAGTTCTGAAGAGATAAAAAATATAAAGAAAAAAGAAAAAAGTTTGGCAATATTTTTTTAGATATAAATATAAACTTGAGATAATTTGTTAGATTATAGAGAAGAGTGAAATATTTCCTAAGAGGGATATAAAACAATGCTAAAGATGAGGGGTTTAATATTAAAGATAGAAATAGAAAGACAAATTTCTTCTATCCAATAATTTTAAACATAAATAATATAAAAATTGAAATTTTTTAATGAATTAAAAGTAATATATTGCTAAATATTAGATCTAGCAATATTAGTCTGCTTAATACAAAGATTTTCACTTATTTATTTTTTATGTATATAGAGTAGCTTAAAATTTAGAAAAATAACTATTATATAATTTATATTTACTCCACTTTAAACAAAGTGAGTAATCAGATTTGTGTGAACTAAAATAGTTTTAGTAAGTAAAAAGGTGAGTATAGTTAAATCTAAGGTTTTCTACTAAAATGTAGTTTATACAATGGTTGTAGTGCTAAGAAGTAAAATCTAAAGTAGTAGTGTATCATTTACAAAAGGATTGTTTAAAAGAATATTTAGCTGTTTTATAACTGCCTATTTTAAAACATTTTGTTACAAACCTAGGCACATATGCGGGACCCCTATTCTTTTCCCCACATGACTCATTTCTATTCATTCTTCCTTTTATATCTACTTGGACTTCCACACTTAACTACCCCTGTCTCACAAACATATGCTTACTGATACACGAGGTGGCATTGTGTCATTATGACTCCACATGACTCGTTCATAACAAACATGTGATAGTTATATTACTGCACAGTAGTAGAGTATTTATACAGAGCCTGTAGCTGACTTAGCCCCTCAGCTTGACCTCTTGTTCTTTAATCGAACTAAAGTTGTTCATAACAGTCTTGCTTGATTCTGATTGATACCTCAGGACAGAGGGCTTAAGCGCATCTGCTAGTGATAGCATAAGAGGATCTTATTGCTAACATCCTGACTAAGACAGTGTTGAGTCTTACTCAGTGATCGATGACTTCTAAACTCGAACGACGAATTGCAAGACTTAGTGTTTTCCTTAACATTAGGTCAAGCTCTACATTTTGCTGACTTATCAAGTCTAAGCATAACAAAATTTCAAAATACATCAAGTTACCACCAGTAAGGACTAGGTGGGAGGAAGGGCTCTTTTGGCTTGACACTAGAGCACTATACTTCGATAGGGCAACCAACTATTAGAAACCTATTCCTGAAAACGAAGGACGAGAATACTTTCATCGAGAGAACCCAGACTGGGAAAGAATATATGAAGAATTTGCTAGGGTACTTCCAGACAGGATAGTAAAAGCAAATAAAGCAGAAAAGAGACCCAAAAGCGACTTGAACCAAATAGAAACACTTGAACCAAAACGAACCAACCAAGGAAACAGTATGAGCGGAAATCCAGGAAGCGCACCACCCCCAGTTCCACCTCCAGTTCCACCCCCAGGTCCACCCCCAGGTCTACCTCCAGTTCCACCCCCTGGACCCCAACAGAACCCTCAGGTCTACGTAAAGGAGATAAGCATCAATAAGCCCCCTATCTTCACAGGAGCAATAAACAGAGCTAGAAAATGGCTAGCAGATGTACAAGCATACTTGATGCTTAATCAAGCAGTCTATAACAATGATGAAAAAAGGATTTTATTTGCACTATCCTATATGCGATCCACAGACTACAACTCAGGATTGTCTGAAGCAGAGAAATGGGCTGATCTATGGATGGAATAACACTGGAATAATCTTGGACTGTGGGCCGACTTCAAACAAGCATTCAAGGATAGATTCATCACCTCTGATAAGGCAGGAGAAGCGATTCGAGAGCTTAATAAGCTAAAAGTCAAGAACTAGAAGTACAACGAGTACATAAATACGTTCTAGATGCTGGCTAGACAGGCAAAAATTACTGAATATAATGCCTTAATGCCATACTTCTTACAAGGCTTACCCACAAAACTAGTCGAATCAGCATACAATAGTACACAACTACCAGATACCATGGACAAATGGTATGACTATGTGCGAAAGATTGGAATACAGTAGAACAATATGAATCAACTACTCTAGGGAAGAGGAATAACTATAAAATCACCTATAGCAAAGGATCCTGATACAATAGATGTAGACTGGGTTCAACTGTCGAAGAATCAGAGAACAGAGTACCTAAAAGAAGGGAAATGTTTTAATTGTGGAAGGAAGGGACATATCAGTTGAAACTGTAACATAGAAAGGAACTCAAATGGAACCTGGAGACCAAGAAACAATAATAACTGGAACAATAACCAGAATAACCAGAATAACTAGGAATCAAGTAATCCAAGGCCTAGTGGTTTCTTTAAAGAGAGACAGGTTAGATAGACTGAAACAGAAGAATAGCCAGAAGCACCAACACCACAAATGATGGAATATAGTCTATCAAGTAAAGCTCGTGCAGCACATATAGCAACTCTCTTAGAAGGAATAACTGAAGAAGAACGAAACAGTATCTTTAGCGAACTTAATGAACAGGGTTTTTGATAGGGAGACATAGTTTGATGTTACGATCTCCTAATGTACAAGTTTCTTGTGTAATTGTTTGTGATCCAAATACAAGTGCTCTTACTATCCCTATAATAATAAACACAAAAGATGAAAGCATCGAAACCATAGCTCTCATAGATTGTGGAGCAGAAGGAACCTTTATTCACAAAGAACTAGTAAAATAACACCAGCTGCCAACTTATGCACTAAACAGACCTATCATAGCTTGAAATGTGGACAATACAATCAATAAGGAAGGCGTTATTACTAGATACACCAAGTTGAATCTGAGACTTAATACAACAGACGAACGGCTCTTAATAACAAACACAGGCAAATCTCCAATCATACTAGGACTACCATAGTTAAAACAAGTGAATCCTCAGATAGATTGGGCAAATGGAAGCATCGAATTACCGAAACACATATTACAATCCTTGGCTATATCTAAAGTAACCTTTGCAACAACTCTGGCTCAAAATATAAAAGACAACGAACCTCATACTATACCACCAGAGTACAGGGACTTTAGGGATGTATTTGATAAGGCACAAACAAACCAACTACCACCCTCTTGAAGCTATGACCATACAATAGAGCTCAAATTGGACTTTGTACCAAAGAATTGCAAAGTGTATCCACTGACATTAAAAGAGGAGGAAACACTGGATGTATTCTTACAGGAAAACTTGGAAAAAGGATTTATTCGACCATCGATATTGCCACAAGCCTCTCCATTCTTTTTTGTCGGAAAGAAAGATGGAACACTACGGCCTATACAGGATTACAGACTACTAAACGAAGCAACAATCAAGAATACGTACCTGTTGCCACTGGTTAATGACCTACTAGACCAAATAAAAGGATACAGATTCTTTACAAAACTGGACTTACGAAATGGCTACAATAACATACAAATTAAAGATAGAGACCAATGGAAAGCAGCATTCAAAACAGCTAGAGGACTATATGAACCAATGGTCATGTACTTTGGACTTTGCAACTCACCGGCCACATTTCAAGCTTTTATGGATGATGTCTTTCATGAACAAAAACAGAAAGGAGGACTACTTATCTATATGGACGATTTGCTTATCATGGGTCAAACAATTGAGGAACTGCAGGAATGAACAAAGAAAATCTTACAGATTTGTTGAAACCATAGACTATCAATAAAGATTGAGAAATGTGTGTTTCATAGGCAGGAAGTTGAATATCTAGGACTTATAATCAAACCAAACCATATTGTGACAGACCCTACTAAACTTAAAGGAATACTCGAATGGCCATTACCTAAGAAACCCAAAGATATACATCGATTCTTAGGGTTCTGTGGATTCTATAGGAAATTTATACAAGGATACTCTCAAATTACACAACCATTAGAAAAGCTTAAACAAGTTAAAGCAGTATGGGAATGGAGTAAAGAAGCACAACAAGCATTTGATACATTAAAAGAACATTTTTCAAACCCGTCAATGCTACTAGTACCTGACAAAACAAAGCCTTTCATACTAGAAACTGATACATCTCTTGAAGCTTGGGGAGCAGTATTAAGGCAATATGATCATAACGGAGAACTCAAAGCATGCTCTTATTTGTCAAAAGCCTTTAACCCAGCTGAAAGAAACTACCAAATATATGATTGAGAGTTATTAGCAATTGTACAAGCCCTCGAAACCTAGAGACACTACCTATTAGGCACCTCACACCCTGTTACAATATGGTGTGATCATCAAAACCTAACTTATTACAAGAACCCACAAAAGTTAACTCCTCGACAACGACGATGGCACCTCTTTCTATCACAGTTCAACATCCATATTATGCATATCCTAGGAATAAAAATGATACAGTCTGATGCTCTATCACAATGGCTAGGGTATAATCAAACAGAGGAGGAGGAAAGAATCACCATACTACCAGAAAACACTTTTAGTCATGATCTAGACCCCAACTATCTAGTAGGAGATAACTATAGGTACTCAAATGATGGAGACATCATTCAAATCTCTGTAATAGATACTGAACTACAACAAAAAATCAAAAAGGGCCTAGAAGAAGATCAAATAGTGCAATAGGTCATAAAAGGGCTCACAGAGAAAGAGTTAACTCTACTAAAACAAGAGCTAGCAGGATGGAAATACAATGATGAACTATTATTATTCAAAAATCGAACATATATACCAGCAAATCTCGAACTAAAGCAAGAACTGCTTAAACTTTATCACGACTTACCATCACAAGGTCATCCAGAAGTCTTTGGAACTATGGCAAATATACAAAGATATTTCTGGTGGCCAGGAATACATGCTTTTGTCAAGAGTTATGTACAGGGATGTGCATTATGTCAATAAATGAAAGTCAATACACACCCATCAGCACCTCCTCTTGCACCTATTAAAGCTGATTCTCATGCATATCCATTTTCAACAGTCATCATGGACTTCATTACTGATTTACCAGAATCAAACAGATATAATGCACTATATGTAGTAGTGGACCATAACTTAACGAAGGCAATAGTTCTTATCCCATGCACAAAAACAATTGATGCGATTGGCACAGCAAGACTCTATCATGATAATGTATATCGAAGGTTTAGACTTCCTAACAGAATAATATCGGATAGAGGACCACAATTCTCATCACAAGTGTTCCAAGAAATGAACAAACAATTAGGAGTCACATCATCTATGTCAACAGCCTTTCATCCACAGACAGATGGACAAATGGAGAGGACAAACTAGGAAATCGAAGCCTACCTACGAATCTATTGTTCTAATCACCCTGAAACTTGGACAGAGCACTTACCATTAATGGAATTCTCACACAACAATTGAGTTCACTCAGTAACAAAACAGACTCCATTTGCATTGTTACTTGGATATCAATCACGAGTAATACCACATGTAATAGAAGACACCAATATTCCCTCCTTATCAGAACGATTGAAACAGCTGAATCAGCAAAGAAGCGAAGCACTGGCAGCACATAAACTAGCTCATGCATTAATGGCATAAAGAATTCAGTCAAAGTTCAAACCATTCAAAGAAGGAGATCTAGTCTGGCTCGAAGCAAAGAACATCAACTTAGGGGTATTACATTGGAAACTAAAGCCAAAATGAGAAGGACCATTTCCCATTACTAAGGTGATATCTCCATGGGCTTATAAATTACAGTTACCGGAACAATAGAAAATTTTCCCTGTTTTCCATGCTTGCCTTCTATCTCCATATAAAGCCACTGAAGCACATGGTCCCAGCTATTCAGAACCACCACCTGATATTATAGAAGAGGAGGAAGAATATGAAATAGAAGCAATCATGGGACACAGCCCAAAGAATGCCCAAAAACCCCAAAAATTCTTAGTAAAATGGTTGGGATACCCGTTATCAGAAAACACATGGTACAAACCAGAGGAGCTATCACATGCAAATGAGATTCTAGACGAATATAAAAGGACTCATAATTTGCTGTAAAACCCCAGCAAACAAGACAACTACTGCTAAAACAAATATGCCTGCTATCTGCTACCTAGACACTATTACCCAAAGAGGCCAAAGAACCGAATGATCCTATCCACATTCTACCCCTTCTCAATCCCCAACCTCTACAGACTCTTTACTCCCAACCTTAGACCCAGGCGACCCCCCTTACTTTGACAGTAAAGCCACACTACAAATGAAACGATGACTAGCTGCTATCCTTTGTACCCCAGACCGACTTACTATTACTTGTAACCAGCAAAAAGAATTTTACCGAATCCTTCGAAGACCCACACATGCACCTCTTAACTACTGGCTAGACGACTTTGAAAGATCTCGAGACTAGGGTAGAATCATGCAAGATGTACTTGACGAACTCGAGCACTAGACAACCAAACTAAGAAAAGATATAGAGCATCACAAGAAAAGGGCAGCTAAGAGTATGCAAGCAGCCTTTACTCTAAGACGAGCTAGCCATGTCTTAGGGAAGTTTATTATGGATGATGCACTGTTTCCACCTGATTGAAAGGACACTGTCAGCGACTAACTCGGCTTTCCCTCTGTAGTTCAAGCCTAGGTCATGTAACAAGAAGTACAACTATATTGAGAACAGTCTCAAGTGTCAAGTCAGGAGAATAGACAAGGTTGAAACTGGGGTCTAACTACGTACAAAGGGGTTCTTATATATTAAAGTAAAGGAGTGACATGTCACAGTGACAAGGAGTGTAAATGGGAATAAATAGAATGTTATAGAATGTCATAGAAAGAGATGAGTCATGTGTCCATTGAGTGTGAGTCATGACGAGTCATGTGTACATAGGTTTGGGTCCGGGATAGTGGTATAGCCAAGTTGGGAAACGAGGCTGTGTACGAGTCATAATTGCACGAGTCCCTTAATAGGTGTTGATCCGTAGATCCTGGCAATCCCTCGAAATAGGAAAGGTGATGCTTAGTAAGCATAAAGGGGTGTAATTATGACATTACCCCCTCCTTTAAGGCAATCGTCCCGATTGCTTCTATCTCCAGCTTCCTTGTATGTTGTGTTTCAGGGTTTTGTCGTATAAACTCAGCAAGTATTTCTTGTGCATTTGCTAGGTTTTCTAGAGGTTCCCATGTCCATTCCTGTGGTCCATAGCCCTTCCAGTGTACTAAATACTCTACTCGTCTCCTTCGTCTATTGAATCTCGAAGATATAATTTCTTCGACTTCCTATTCAGGTTCTTTGTCCACAATGATAGGTTCTGGGTTAGTTATGTGAGGCTGTGAATCAAAGGTTGGGGTATGATAAGAGGACAGTAAAACTTCATTAAAGACTGGGTGTATACGGCTCATAGAAGGGGGTAGTTTTAGTTTGTATGCTGAGTTTCCCACTTTTTCTAGTACTTCGAAGGGTCCATATCGTTTGTCATTGAGCTTCTTCATTGGTCTATCTGTATTAAGGTTTGTGGCTTCCAATAATACTAGATCACCTGGTTTATAACCTATTGCCTCCCCTCGAGTTCGGTCATAGAACTTTTTCATATCTGTAGCTGCCCTTTTTAGTGCTGATTGGGCTTCTTCTCTAGCTCCTTGCATTCTCTGGGCAAATTGTTCGGCAGATTCGTTGTTTGATTGATATCGAGGGTTTGTGCCTTTATATGGGTGGAGGCCATAGTTAATGAAGAAAGGGGAGGCTTTTGTCGATGTTTGTTCTTTATCATTGTATGAGAATTCTGCTAGTGCTAGCCAGTCTGCCCAGTCACTCTGTTTGTAGTTGACAAAGATACGTAAGTATTGTTCGATCTCTTGGTTCATACGCTCTGTCTGTCCATCTGTTTGTGGGTGATAGGCTGTGGAGGGGTTTCCTTCGATCCCTAGTAGCTTGTAAAGCTCAGTCATGAATTTGGATGCAAACTGGGGGCCTCTGTCGTGTATTATTTTCCTAGGTATCCCATGTAGTTGAAAGACTTGATCCCGATACAGTTTAGCCACGCCTTCTGATGTGAGTGTTGTGTGAGTAGGGATTACATGTATCTGTTTGCTGAAGCGGTCTACAAAAACACAAATGGCATTATACCCCTGTGATTCTGGTAGTTCTCCGATAAGGTCAACTGAAACAATTTCCCAAGGGTATTCAGGTATAGAGTGGGGGTTTAAGGGATTGTGAGGGCGGGTTCGCTTAGGTTTGGTGGTTTGGCAGATATGACATCCTTCAACGTATTGTTTGACATCTTGTTGTATTCCAGGCCAGGTATAGTTTTGAGTGATAAGTTCTTGTGTTTTATACTGGCCTGGATGTCCTGCAAGAGTAGAGTCATAGTGTCCCCGAATAATATCTTCTTGTAGTGTATTATCTTTGGGTACGTAAATACATCCTTTGAAATGAATAAGTCCATCTTTGAGTTCCTCACATTCGGGATCGTTTTTGTCTAGTGCCTCCTTGACCTTTTTGTCCAGTTTGTCCCTGGCCACCTTAATTCTCTCCAAAAATCCGCTCTCTAGGGGTTCTAAGATCAATTCTTGTAGCCATTCCTGCTTTACTAGGATTACTTCTTGATTGTCCTTCTCTCCTTGCTCATGATCTGCTTGTCTTGAGAGAAGGTCTGCCTTAGTGTTCAGTTTCCCTTTCTGGTAATGGATTTCCAGGTCGTACTCCTGTAGTTCTATCATCCATCTTGCCTGTCGTCTATTAAGATTCCTAGGCTCTGTCCAGTATAGAATGTTTTGGTGATCAGTGTAGACCTGGATAGGGAGGGGATGTCCAAGAATATAGTGTCTCCATTCTTTTAGAGAGCTCATAATCGCTAGTAGTTCTTTGTCATAAATGGAGTAGTTTTGTTCAGTAGGGGTAAGGGATTCTGAGCGGTAAGCTACTGGATGCCACTTATTGTCGATTAGTTGTGAGAGAACTGCTCCATTTGCAAAGTTGGAGGAATCTGCTTCGATCCTAAAGAGTGCTCCTGGGATTGGAATGCGAAGAACGGGTTCGTTACAGATGCTTTTTTGTAATTCCTCCATTGCCTTATCCTGAGCTTCAGTCCAGTTCCATATCTTGTTCCCTGTAAGATCATGTAATGGTCTGGCAATTTTACTGTAGTTCTTGATGAAACGACGATAGAAGTTACAAAACCCTAAGAATCGTTGTAATTGTTTCTTGTTCTTGGGTTTAGGCCATTCGTTTACTGCCTTGATCTTGACTGGGTCCATTCGCATAGTGCCATGTCCCACAATAAGCCCTAGGTATTCGACTTCCCATGCCTCGAAGGTACACTTCTCTGGTTTTAAGTAGAGCTTGTTTTCCTGGAGTATTTCAAGTACTTGTCGTACTAGGTACCTATGAGTTTCTACTTCTGAGGTGAAGATTAGGATGTCGTCTAGATAGACTACCACATGTCCTTCATCAATGAGTTCCTTGAGGATATGGTTCATGAATCCTTGGAAGGTTGCAGGCGAGTTGGTTAGTCCAAAGAACATGACTGTTGGTTCAAATAGCCCTCTGTTAGTGCGGAAGGCTGCTTTCCATTCGTCTCCTTCTTTGATACGGATGTTATTGTATCCCCATCGTACGTCAAGCTTGGTAAAACATGTGGAGTCTTTGAGTTTATCGATAAGCTCTGGGATCAGTGGTAGTGGGTACTTGTTCTTTACAGTCATGCTGTTAAGTTTCCGATAATCTTGTACAGGTCTTAGTTCTCCACTTTTCTTTTTGACAAAGAAGAAGGGTGAAGCCATGGGCGACTTAGAGGGTCTAATACGTCCTGTTTTTAGGTTTTCATCAAGGAATTGGTCTAAAGCTTGGTTTTCGACTATTGAAAGAGGGTAGATTTTGCAATCTGTAGGTTTGAAGCCAGGTACAAGCTCGATAGCATGATCCCATGGGCGTCGTTCTGGTAGTTTATCGAATTCTTGTTTCCCAAAGACCTCGGGGAACTCTTTAAAGTAGTCTGGTTCTATGAGGTTATACAGGTCTTCTTGAGATTTGAGTCTTCGTACGTGAAGCTGTTTCTGCCAGTATTCATTCTCATCCTGATATCCTTGCCAATCAAACATGAACACCTGATCCCCTTCTTCGAGTTCGTTACTGATCTGGTTGACCTGAAAGATGTCTAATTGTTGGCTTTGTAGTGTTGGATGTCTATATCCACATACTTCTGGACATCGGTTCAGAACAAGATTCCCTCTTTCCCAGTCAATGTTTGGGTTATGAAAACGTAGCCATTCATAGCCAATAAACAAATCTGTGCTCCCCAGATTGGTGACAGCTAGCTGTATGCGTTCTTAGTGTTCTCCTATAGCTAGTACGAGTTCAGCCATCTCCGTTATAGGTCCTGCCTGATTTCGAGTTCCATCAGCATTATACACAGGTATGGGTATCGGCATTTGTTGGGTTGGGATATGATGTTTGTTTACGAATTGTTGGTTTATGCAGGAACCTGTGCATCCAGAGTCTAGTAGGGCAGTGGTTCTAAACGCTTGTTGGTCCTCAAGTGTCTTTAACACTACAGAGAGGTTTAATTGATGACCTTTTCTTCCTCTGATGTAGTGTTTGGATTCCTGCATTAGCTTTAGTGCTGCTAGTGCTGTTTGGTCGTCCAACTCTTTAATAATCTGAAGTATTCCAAGAGTAGCTTCTTGACTTCTTTCAGGGTGGGTGATGCTTTGTAGTGCTTGTAGTGCATGTAGTTCTGGGTCTCTTCTGATTCGTCGTAGAGTCTATTCAGCAGTAAAAGGTTCGGGGAAGGGTAGGGACGTGTTTTGGGGTCTTGTATGCGGTTCAACAATTTCATTCTTATTCATGCTACTAGTACATTGTTTAGAGAAAGAAGATTGGTTTGTTTGTTGAAAACAAGACCCTATACCCTCAGACGACACGTCTACGCCTGAGGTGTTGTAAAATCCGACTGGTTATTAGCAGTCATAAGTTCTGTAAGTTCCCTCTTTTCTTCTGTTGAGAGATCCATCCATATTTCCCTCACTTCTCTGCGCCTATTCTGACAGTCACGAGCCAGGTGTCCTTTCTGGTGACATTTGAAGCATCGTCCTTCTTTGCACATTTTGTCAATATCCATAGGGTCCCCTAAGAGTAAGGAAGGTGTAGGTTTTGGAGGGGGAGGGGCACGTGAGGAAGATGAGGTTGTAGAGGGTTTAAACGAGTTTTTGACCTCATACTTGGGTTTGTGTGCATAGAGTGCTTCTTCGACTGCAATAACCCAATTTCTCCATCCTTCAATTGTAGCAGGTTCATTCCCACTCGCGACAATAGCAGTGACTATTTCAGTTTTAAGTCCAAGCTTTAGTCGATTGATAATGATAGCATCGTGAAGGGGGTCTGTGTACTCGGCTCGGATCCTGAGTGAGGCTAGTTTAGTGAAGAACTCTTCTGCTCGTGTGTTCCCTTGTTGTATTGTTGCTATCTCGTTTCGTGCGATTTCTTTGTCATTCTTATCAACAAAGCGTTCCTTCATCTGGTTAGTGAAGTCATTCCACATCCAGTTTTGATTTGTGGTCCTCGCAGTTAATTGTTCTTCTGCCCATACTCCAGCTTTTTCTTTCATATATGAGCATACGAAATGAATCTTCTTCTCATCCGTGTTGAGAGATGTGTTTGCACTTGCTATATAGCTAGTAATCTTCATGTTCCATTCTCTGTAGTCTTTCTTGTTACCAGTAAAATCATCGGGTTTATGCAGCAGAGGTTCTCGAGATTGTGGGGGAGGGGGTTGTGGCATAGCAGCTGCTATTGCATTGGCCAAGTTAGGAGGTAGGTTGATTATGGGCGCAGGGAGATTGAGGTTAGGGGGATTTTGAGCTAAGTGGTTGACCAGATCGGGTATTATTGCAGCTACTGCTTGTTGTACAGCGAGTGCAATGACTTGGTCAAGAGGGGGTTGTTGTTGCTGTTGTCCCTCCATGGTTCTAATACGTATTGAGTAGGTTCTCGATCTCTTGTTCTTCTTCTTCAATCACTAGTCTGCCTGTTCGTCTAGCGCGTCATCCTCTTAAAAAGAGTTCACTAGTGCGTCTGATGATAGTTTCTCTTTGATTAGCAACCCACGTGTGTGCTGCTGCTTGCCTTTCTCTATCTGTTTCTTTGTCTGTTCCTGGTTCGCTGTACTCTACAATGGGCTCTCCCACTGGCAGAGGTTCATCGTACTCTACAATGGGCTCTCCCACTGGCAGAGGTTCGTTGCTTTCTTCAGTAGGTTCTCTTACAGGTAAGGTCTTGTCGAGGTTGTTTGCTCGTTGAAATTCAAGGATTTCTTCATCAATGAAGGTGCGTACTGTTCTATAGCAGGCAAAGGCTAAAAGCTGATAGTCTTGGATCCAGACTTCACAAGCAACTTGGTAGTAGCTGTATTCAAAGATGAAGCGTAGGATGAGGGTGTGAAAGAGATAGAATCGATAGTGGTGACGGGTGGTTTGAGTGGTCTCCAGTGTGATAGATGTGAAGGATGAGGTAGGCTTTTTAATAGTTTCAACCTAATGTCAGTGACTAACTCGGCTTTCCCTCTGTAGTTCAAGCCTAGGTCACGTAACAAGAAGTACAACTATATTGAGAACAGTCTCAAGTGTCAAGTCAGGAGAATAGACAAGGTTGAAACTGGGGTCTAACTACGTACAAAGGGGTTCTTATATATTAAAGTAAAGGAGTGACATGTCACAGTGACAAGGAGTGTAAATGGGAATAAATAGAATGTTATAGAATGTCATAGAAAGAGATGAGTCATGTGTCCATTGAGTGTGAGTCATGACGAGTCATGTGTACATAGGTTTGGGTCTGGGATAGTGGTATAGCTGAGTTGGGAAACGAGGCTGTGTACGAGTCATAATTGCACGAGTCCCTTAATAGGTGTTGATTCGTAGATCCCGGCGATCCCTCGAAATAGGAAAGGTGATGCTTAGTAAGCATAAAGGGGTGTAATTATGACAGACACAGTCTATGACGAAGGTGACTTATTGCCTATATATATGCATGGAAAAGGAACTCAAGAGGACCTCTGCTACTTCGACGAGGAACTACCTAGTGAAGATGATATTAATGATGAAGAAATGGAGGTTAACAAGATAGACAAAGAAAACAAAGAAAACATACCTGACAATGAACCACCTAAGGTATGGTTCAGTGATGAAGTAGTCCAAATCTCACCTGCATAAGAAGAAGAAGAATACAGCTGGACTAGTGACAGTGATAAGCGCCGAGTAGCTATTATGAACCATATATGGAGCTATGAGGGAGAAGACCACAAGATATTCGATTGCCCTCACTATACATGCAGTGAATGTGGTAAACAAGCCCCAGGACATGGAATGGTCGAGTGTGAAAAGTACTTCTGCAAAATGTGCCAAGAACCAGCTCCAGGACACAATTGGTGGAGTTGTGGTGAGGAGGGCTCTGACAAACAAGGACCAGTTTCAGGAATTGCCTAAAGAAGGTATCGATCTATAAAGTTTAACCCCCACTCAATTACTTCATCTTTTATTTTTTCTTGATTAAATTTTCTTATTTATGCCCATGATTCTGGCAAGGGAAGCACTTGTATATTATAATTCATTGCTGTAAAGGAAAGCGATTCCTCACTAATCTGCTTTAAAGCTCTTAGTGTTTATAACCCTATTTATTTATCTATCGGGCATTCCTTTTCTTTTCTTTTTATTCTACCCCCCCCCACCCACTTTCTCAACTATCGACTTCAAGCAATACATGCTTGGATGATTTTATTTAAATTACAGTTGAGGACAACTGCGCTTAAAGAGGGGGTAATGTTATAAACCTAGGCATGTATGCGGGACCCCTATTCTTTTCCCCACATGACTCATTTCTATTCATTCTTCCTTTTATATCTACTTGGACTCCCACACTTAACTACCCCTGTCTCACAAACATATGCTTACTGATACATGAGGTGGCATTGTGTCATTATGACTCCACATGACTCGTTTATAACAAATATGTGATAGTTATATTGCTGCGCAGTAGTAGAGTATTTATACAAGGCCTGTAGCTGACTTAGCCCCTCAGCTTGACCTCTTATTTCTTTAATCGAACTAAAGTTGTTCATAACAGTTTTGCTTGATTCTGATTGATACCTCAGGACAGAGGGCTTAAGTGCATCTGCTAGTGATAGCACAAGAGGATCTTGTTGCTAACATCCTGACTAAGACAGTGTTGAGTCTTACTCAGTGATCGACGACTTCTAAACTTGAATGACGAATTGCAAGACTTAGTGTTTTCCTTAACACATTTAGTGCAAAATATAATTTTTTTTTTTTCTTATATATAACTTTATATTAGAAGTAAAAGACTAAAAAAAAAAAGATTATATTAAGGAAAACACTAAGTCTTACAATTCATTATTCAAGTATAAAAGTTATTAATTACTAAGTAAAACTCAATACTATTTTAGTTAGAATGTTAGTAATAAAATTCTTTTGTGCTATCACTAACAGATGTGTTTAAGCCCTTTATTCAAGGTATCAATCAAAATTAAGCAAGACTATTATAAATAACTTAGTTCAATTAAGAAACAAGAGTTTAAGCTAAGAAACTAAGTCAGTTATAGGCTCTGTATAAATACTCTACTATTGCGCAGCAATACAACTATTATATATTTGTTATAAACAAGTTATGCAAAGTTATAATAATATAATGTCTCCTTGTGTATCAGTAAGCATATATTTGTAAAATAAAGGTAGATAAGTATAGGAGTCCAAATAGATATAAAAAGAAAGATAAATGAAATAAGTCATATAGAGAAAAGAATAGGGATCCTATATAAGTGCCTAGGTTTGTAACATTACCCTCTCTTTAAGTGCAGTTATTCTTAACTGTAATTTAAATAAAATCATCCAAGTATATATTGCTTGAAGTCAATAGTTAAGAAAGTGGGTAGGGGAGTAGAATAGAAAAAAAAAGAAATGCCCGGTAGATAAATAAATAGGGTTATAAACACTAAAAGCTTTAAAACAAATTAATAAGAAATTACTTTCCTTTATAGTAATAAATTATAGTGTATAAATGCTTTCTTTGCTAGAGTTATGGGTATAAATAAAAAAATTTAATTAAAAATAAAAAATAAAATAATTGAGTAAGGATTAAATTTATAGATCAATACCTTTCTTTAGACAATTCCTAAAGTTAGTCCTTATTTGTCAGAGCTCTTCTTATTATAACTCCACCAATTATGTCCTAGAGTCAGTTTTTAGCATACTTTACAGAAGTATTTTTTATATTTAATCATTCTATATCTTGGGGCTTATTTACTATAGCTACTGTATATAAAATGGGAGCAGTCAAATATAGTGTGGTTCTGTTCTTTATAGCTCCATATATAGTTCATAATAGTTACTTGATACTTATCAGAATCACTAGTTTAACTATACCCTTCTTTTTATATAGGTAAGATTTAGATAGCTTCATTACTAACCAATACTCTAGGCAGTTTGTTATTAGATATATTTTCTTTATTTTTTTTGTCTATCTTATTATCTTTAATTTTATTATCACTATTATTATCTTCACTAGGTAATTCTTTATCAAAGTAGCAAGAGTCTTCTTGAGTTCTCTTTCTATATATATAAATAGATAATAAGTCACTTTTATTAAAGACTATATTCTTTTGTTCAAGTAAAAATAGTGTATCATCTATAATAAACTTTTCTAAGATATAGCTAGCTTATCTTAAAGTAAAAGTTGTTTGCATACTTTTAGCTGCCCTTTTTTTACAGTACTGTATATTCTTCCTTAGTTTAATTATTTGGTGCTTGAGTTCATTAAGTATTTCTTACATGATTTTGCTCTAGTCTTGAGACCTTTTGAAGTTATCTAGCCAATAATTAAATGGTGTATGAGTTTTTAAAGGATTCAGTAGAACTCTTTTTGTTAGTTATAAGTAATAATAAGTTGATCTAGAGTATAGAAAATAGCAGCTAGTCATTATTTCATTTATAGTGTAGCATTGTTATTGAAATAAGAGGGGTTACCTAGGTCTAAAGTTGGGAGTAAAGAGTCTATGAAGACTGAAGATTAGAAAAGGGTAGAATATAGGTAGAATGGTTTGGTTCTTTAGCCTTTTTGAGTAATAATGTCTAAGTAGCAGATAGTAAGTATATTTGTTTTAGTAGTAGTTAGTTATTTGTTAGGGTTTTATAGTAAATTATAAGTCCTTTTATATTTGTCTAGGATTTCATTTATATATGATAACTTCTCTGATTTATACTATATATTTTCTAATAATAGATATCTTAACTATTTTATTAAGAATTTTAGGGGTTTTTAAGTATTCTTTGAGCTATGTCCTATGATTGTTTTTATCTCATATTCTTCCTCTCTTTCTATAATATTTAGTGGGGGTTCTAAATAACTAGGTTCATATGCTTTAGTGGCTTTATATAGAAATAGAAGACAAGCGTGGAAAATAGGGAAAATTTTCCATTATTTTAATAATTATAATTTATAAGCCTATAGGGATATTACCTTAGTAATGGAAAATGGTCCTTTTCATTTTGGCTTTAGTTTCTAATATAATACTTTTAAATTGATATTTTTTACTTTAAGCCAAACTAGATCTCCTTTTTTGAATAGTTTAAACTTTAATTGAATTCTTTGTGTTATTAATGTATAAGCTAGTTTATATATTGCCAATACTTCACTTCTCTGCTAATTTAGCTATTTCAACTATTCTAATAAGGAAGAAATGTTAGTATCTTTTATTATATATAGTATTTGTTACAAATCTAGGCACTTATATAGGACCTTTATTTTTTTCTCCATATAACTTATTTTATTTATCTTTCTTTTTATATCTATTTAAACTCCCATATTTATCTATCTCTGTTTTATAAATATATACTTACTGATACATAAAGAGGCATTGTATTATTATGACTCCGCATGACTTGTTCATAACAAACATGTGACAGTTGTATTGTTGTGTAGTAGTAAAGTATTTATATGGGGCTTATAGCTGACTTAGCTCTTAGCTTGACCTCTTGTTTTTTAATCAAATTAAAGTTGTTTATAATAGTTTTGCTCAATTCTAATTGATACCTTAGGACAAAGGGCTTAAACGTATCTATTAGTGATAATACAAGAGGATTTTATTACTAATATCCTGACTAAGACAATATTGAGTTTTACTTAGTAATTGATGACTTTTAAACTTGAACAACAAATTGCAAAACTTAGTATTTTTCTTAATAGTATTACTTATAGTTAATATCTAAGTAATTTTAAAAATAAAGTCTATTTTGTTACTGAGTAAATATGACTATTATGTAAGAACTCTATTAGTGATAGATGTTCTGTCCAAGTTTCAGAGTAATTTGAGTAATAGATTCATAAATAGGCTTCAATCTCTTAATTTATTCTTTTTATTTATCTATCTATCTGTAGATAAAAGGCTGTCAATATAGATAATGTGACTTCTAATCATTTGTTTATTTCTTAGAATACCTATGATAAAAACTATGGTTCTTAATCTAATATTATTCTATTAAAGAGTCCAAATTTTTGATATACATTGTTATAATAAAGTCTTGCTATACCAATTATATTAATTGTCTTTATATATAGGATAAAAACTATTGTTTTTATTAAGTTATAGTCTATTACTATGTATAATGCATTATATCTATTTAATTCTAATAAATCCATAATAAAGTCTATAGTAACTATTGAGAATAGATATGTATAAGGATCAGCTTTAATAGGTGTAAAAGGAGGTGCTGATAAATGTGTGTTGACTTTTATTTGTTGACATAGTATATATCTCTATATATAACTCTTGACAAAAGTATGTATTCTTAGCCACTAGAAATATCTTTGTATATTTGCTATAGTTCCAAAGATTCTTAAATGACCTTATGATAGTAAATTGTGGTAAAGTTTAAATAATTCTTGTTTTAGTTTAAGATTTGCTGGTATATATATTCAGTTTTTAAATAATAGTAGTTTATTATTGTATTTCTATCTTACTAGCTCTTGTTTTAGTAAAGTTAACTCTTTTTCTATAAGCTTTTTAATGACCTGTTGCACAATTTGATCTTCTTCTAAACCCTTTTTAATCCTTTATTATAGTTTGGTATCTATTACAAAAATTTGAATAATATTCCCATCATTTGAGTATCTATAGTTATCTTCTATTAGATAGTTGAGGCCTAGATATTTATTATAACCAAAGACATTTTCTGGTAACATAGTAATTCTTTTCTCTTCTTCTATTTGATTATACCTTGGCTATCATGATAAGACATCAGACTGTATTATTTTTATTTCTGGGATTGTGTGTAATATAAATATTAAACTATGACAGAAAGAGGTGCTATTATTATTATTGAGAAGTTAACTTTTATAGGTTCTTGTAATGAGTTAGATTTTGATAGTCACACCATATTATAACAGGGTGTAGAGTGCCTAATAAGTAGTGTCTCTAGGTTTCAAGAGCTTATACAATTGCTAATAATTCCTGATCATATATTTGATAGTTTTTTTCAGCTGGATTAAAAGCTTTTAACAGATAAGAGCATACTTTAAGTTCTCTATTATAGTTATATTGCCTTAATACTACTCTCTATACTTTAAGAAATATATTAGTTCTTAATATGAAAGGTTTTGTCTTATCAGATACTAGTAGTATTAATAGATTTAAAAAATATTCTTTTAATATATTAAATACTTATTGTGCTTTTTTGCTCTATTCCTATACTATTTTAACTTGTTTAAGCTTTTCTAATAGTTGTGTGATCTAAGAGTATCTTTATATAAATTTCTTATAGAATCTACAGAATTCTAGAAACTAATGTATATCTTTAGATTTCTTAGGTAATAGTTATTTGAGTATTCTTTTAAGTTTAGTAAGATCTGTTACAATGTGGTTTGGTTTGATTATGAGTTCTAGATATTCAACTTCCTATCTATAGAACACACATTTTTCAATTTTTATTAATAGTTTGTGGTTTTAATAAACTTATAAGATCTCTTTTATTTATTCTTGCAGTTTTGTAATTGTTTGACTTATAATAAGTAAATCATCCATATAGATAAGTAGTCCTCCTTTCTGTTTTTGTTCATGAAAAACATCATTTATAAAGGCTTAAAATATGGCTGGTGAATTACACAGTCTGAAATATATGACTATAAGTTCATATAGTCTTTTAGCTATTTTAAATACCACTTTCTATTAGTCTCCATCTTTGATTTGTATATTATTATAACTATTTCATAAATCCAATTTTATAAAGAACTTGTATCTTTTTATTTGATCTAGTAGATCACTAACTAGTAGCAATAAGTACATATTCTTAATTGTTGCTTCATTTAATAGTCTATAATTCTGTATAGGCCATAGTATTCTATTTTTTTTCTTAATAAAGAAGAATGGAGAGGCTTATGGTGATGTTGATGATTGAATAAATCCTTTTTCTAAGTTTTCCTATAAGAATGTGTCAAGCACTCTCTCCTACTTTAGTGTTAGTGGATACATTTTACAATTTTTTAATGCAAAATCTAATTTGAGCTCTATTGCATGATTATAGTTTCGAGAGGATAGTAGTTGGTTTATCTGTGTCTTGTCAAATATATCTCTAAAATCTCTATACTCTAGTGGTATAGTATAAAGTTTATTGTCTTTTATATTTTAAACTAGAATTGTTGCAAAGATTACTTTAAATATAGCCAAAGATTGTAGTATGTATTCTAATAATTTGATGTTTCCATTTGCTTAATTTATTTAAGGGTTTATTTATTTTAACTATAGTAGTTCTAATATAATTAGAGATTTGCCTGTATTTGTTATTAAGAGCTATTTGTCTATTGTGTTGAGTCCTAGATTTAACTTAGTGTATTTAGTGATAACACTCTTCTTATTGATTATATTGTCTACATTTTGAGCTATGATAGGTTTATTTAGTGCATAAGTTGGTAGTTGGTGTTATTTTACTAGTTCTTTATGAATAAAGGTTTTTCTTGCTCCACAATCTATGAGTGCTGTGGTTTCAATACTTTTGTTTTTTATGTTTATTATTATAGGAATAGTAAAAGCACTTATATTTGGATTATAAACAATTATACAAGAGACTTGTATATCAGAAAATCATAATATCAAACTATGTCTCTCTATTAAAAACCCTGTTCATTAAGTTCACTAAAGATACTATTTTATTCTTTTTCAGTTATTCTTCCTAAGAGAGTTGCTATATATATTACTTAAGCTTTGCTTGATAGACTATATTCCATCATTTATAATACAAGTACCTCTGACTATTCTTTGGTTTTAGTTTATCTAACTTGTCTTTGTTTGAAGAAGCTATTAGATTTTGGGTTATTTAATTCTTAGTTATTTTGGTTATTGTTCTAGTTATTATTGTTTCTTAGTTTCTAGATTCTATTTAAGTTCCTTTCTATATTACAGTTTCAACTGATATGTCCTTTTTTTCCACAATTAAAATATTTCTCTTCTTTTAAATACTCTATTCTTTAGTTCTTCAACAGTTAAACTTGATCTATGTCTATCATATCAGAGTCTTTCACTATAGATAATTTTATAGTTATTCCTTTTCTCTAAAGTAGCTGATTTATATTATTCTACTGTATTTCAATTTTTTGTATATAGTCATACTATTTATCCATTGTATTTGGTAGTTATGTACTATTATATATAGATTTAACTAGTTTTGTGAGTAAGCCTTATAAAAAGTATAGTATCAAGACATTATATTTAGTGATTTTTGTTTATCTTGCCAGTATTTGAAATATATTTATATACTTATTGTACTTTTGGTTCTTGACTTTTAGCTTATTAAGCTTTTGAATTGCTTTTTCTACTTTATTAGAGGTTATAAATCTATCTTTAAATGCTTATTCAAAGTCAGCCCACTGTCTAAGATTATTTTAGTATTGTTCTATCTATAAGTTAGCTTATTTCTCTACTTTGGACAACTCTGTATTGTAGTCTATAGATTGTATATAGAATAATGCAAATAGAATCCTTTTTTTATTATTGTTATAGACTACTTGATTGAGTATTAAGTATACTTATATATCTGCTAATTATTTTCTAGCTCTGTTTATTACTCTTATAAAGATAGAAGGCTTATTAATGCTTATCTCCTTTATATAGACCTAAGAGTTTTATACTAGTTGTATTATCTAGAGGCTAGGAGATGGAGCTGGAGATAAAGCTGGGGGTGAGACTAAGGATGTAACTAGGGGTGCAACACTTCCTAGGTTTCTACTTATTCTATTTCCTTGATTTATTCACTTTGGTTTAGATGTTTTTATCTAGTTCAAATTGCTTCTTAGTCTTTTTTTTGCTTTATTTGCTTTTACTATCCTATTTAGAAGTACTTTAGCAAATTCCTTGTATATTTTTTCCCAGTCTGGGTTCTCTTAATGAAAATATTCTTATTTTTTATTTTCAAAAATAGATTCCTAATAGTTAGTTACTTTATTAAAGTATAATGCTCTAGTATCAAGCCAAAAAAGCCTTTTCTCCTATCTAATCTCTACTGATAGTAACTTAATGTGTTTTAAAATTTTGTTATACTTAGACTTAATAAGTCAGCAAAATATAAAGCTTAACCTAATATTAAAGAAAACACTAAGTCTTACAATTTATTGTTCAAGTTCAGAAGTCATCAATTATTAAGTAAGACTCAGCACTATCTTAGTCAGGATATTAGCAACAAGATTCTCTTATACTATTACTAACAGATGTGCTTAAGCTCTCTGTCCTAGGGTATTAATCAGAATTGAGTAAGACTATTATAAACAATTTAGTTCGATTAAGAAATAAGAGGTTAAGCTGAGAGGCTAAATTAATTATAAGCTCTGTATAAATACTTTACTACTATACAGTAATACAATTGTCATATGATTATTATAAATGAGTCATATAGAGTTATAATAATACAATGCCTTTTCATATATCAGTAAGTATATATTTATAAAACAAGAGTAAATAAGTGTGAGAGTTTGAATAGATATAAAAGGAAAAATAAATGAAATAAGTCATATGAAGAAAAGAATAAGGATCCTATATAAGTGTCTAGGTTTATAACAGATTGTTAAAAATAATATCATTAGTTTTAGCAGTATTATTAGCTAAAATAAAAGTATTAGCAAAGCTAAACTGAGATCTAAAGAATTTGGGGTTGTTAGAATAAAGAAGGATATTAACCTTTATAAAAAGAATATCTAGGTTAAAGATATAATAACCCTATTCAATAATAATAGGTAAAATAAGGATGGAAAAAGGTAAAGATAAAGTAGAGAGAATAAGATTCTTAAATCCTAAAATTAATTCAAAAGAGAAGGATAAAAGGAAATAAAAGACTATATTTCCTTATATAGTAATGTAGCTTATAGTATAGTAGAAGTTTTTAGAGACTTTATCAAAAGGTAAATTTTTGTTAATAGTAGAAACTTTTGAGGAAATATCATTTATTTCCCTATATAGCTTTTTAATGAGAAATATACAAATTTATGTGTATTTAGAAAAAACTAATTATGAAAGTTTTATATATTTAATAAATAAATAGAGTTTGGGAGATAGTAGAGTCTATCATTTGAATTTATAAAAATGAATTAGTATTATTTTTCCCCTTATTATTAGAGAAATTAGCTTTTTTAATTGTTTATACAAAGGACAGTTTAAAAGAAGAGTTAAAAGGGGAAAAAAAGGGAGGATGTGTTATAATTACACTTTTCTATACTTACTAAGCACTGCCTTCCTGTTTTAAAGAATTATCAGAATTTATAAAATTAATACTTATTAAAAAACTTGTATAATTATAACTTATACACAGCCTCATTTTCTAACTTAGCTATATAACTAATTTAGACCTAAACCTATATACATATGATTTACTTTTTTCTATGATATTCTATAATATTCTATTTATTTTTATTTACACTTTTTATTACTATAATATATTACTCTTTTACTTTAGTATATAAGAACCCTTCTATATATAGCTAGACCCCAGTTTCAATCTTATCTATATTTTTGACTTGACATTTAAGACTGTTCTCAATATAGTTATATTTTTTGTTATATAACCTAAGCTTAAACTATAAAGAGAAAACCAAGTTAATTGCTGATAGAATAAGGTTAATGCATAGCAAAATTATTAGATTTATTAGAAGAAGGTAGAGCAATTTTAAAAGAAATCTTAGTTAAAGTATATTGTATAAAAATAAAGTATTAATTTTATTACTTAATTTAGAGTATAAGTTAAGAAAAAAATTATCAAATAATAAAGTAAGAAAGTTATGACTAAAAAAGGAGATAGCTCCATTATTTTAAGTATAATTCTCTAAAAAAAAGTAGAAGAGTTTTTTAGCTAGAATTTTAGCTTTTTTTTCTACAATAAAAATAAAAGAAAAGGCTGTATTAAAAACAAAGTTTAAAAAGCATTAAATTATAAGAGTTATTTATTCCATAATGGAATTAGGGTCAGTAACCTAGTTAGAAGAAATAATAATAATATTCTTAAAAATATTACTTTATTTCTTAAAAAATTCTTTAGAAAAGCTATTAGTTTCATTAAAAAAAGAGAGGAGTGAAAAAGAAGGAGGGGTGAAAGAGGAAGAAAAAGAATATAAGGAAAAAGAAGAAATATAAAGATCATTATTATCTAAATTCATATCATATTGGGATAAATTAGATAATGATCTAGTGTATTTTGATCTAAGAGTTAAAGGGGATAAAAAGTGGGAATAAGAATATTTGAAAAATATACTAGAGAAAGAAAGAAAAAAAAAAAGTATGAAAAAAAATAAAGAAGAAGAGAAAAATAAAGGAAAAAGATAAAAGAATAAAAAAATCTTAAAAAAAATTTATATATTAATACTTTTCTTTAGCTAACTAATCTAATAAGCTTAGTAAACTAGCTATAAAAGGGATAGATATTAAATAATATAAGTTTTGATTTAGTGATAAAGAGTAAACTAGCATGAAAAAAAGCAAAAGATATAAGTAGATAGTAGTAAGAGGATAATATACTTATATGACCTTCTTATATATACTACTATTCTTGTACTCTAATAGTATATAAAATTGTCTAGTAGCTTATATACAATTTAGCTTTATTTTTGTTTTATTTTAATATTTTTATATATTTATTTTCTCTACTTTATAACTTTTATTTAATGCTTATTAGGTATAAGATTCTTTTAGTTATTGACACCTTTTCTATATATATAAATAGGCAATAAATCACTTTTATCATAAATTATATTTTTTCATTTAAATAAAAAAAATGAGTTATTGTTAATAAACTTTTTTAAAATATTATTAACTTATTCTAAGGTAAAAGCTGTTTATATATTTTTAGCTGTTTTTTTCTTATAGTATTATATTTTTTTTTTTCAGTTTATTAAATACTCCTTATATAATTTTTCCTTAGTCTCAAAAGTTTTTGAAATTATTTAACTAATAGTTAAATAATATATATATAAACTTTTAAAGGGTTTAGTAAAATTCTTTTTGTTAAAGTTAAGTAATAGTAAGTTATTTTAAGATACAAAGAATAGTAGCTAGTCATTGTTTTATTTATAATATAGCTTTATTATTAAAATAAAAAGAGTCACTTGAGTTTAATATTAGAAGTAGAAAGTTTATAAAGACTAAAAATTAAGAAAGAGTAGAGTATAAAAATAGTTTAGTTTTTTAGCCTCTTTGAATAATAGTATTTAGGTAATAAATAGTAAATATATTTATTTTAGTAGTAGTTAATAGTTTGTTAAAGTTTTATAATAAATTATAAGTCTTTTTATATTTATTTAAAATTTTATTTATATATAATAGTTTTTTTAGTTTATACTATATATTTTTCAATAATAAATATTCTAATTATTTTATTAAGAATTTTTAAGGTTTTTAGGTATTCTTTAGGCTATATTCTATAATAGTTTTTATCTTATATTCTTTCTTCTCTTCTATAATATTTAGTAAGAGTTCTGAATAACTAAGTCTATATATTTTGATAGCTTTATATAAAGATAGAAGGCAAGTGTAGAAAATAAGAAAAATATTCTATTGTTTTAATAACTATAATTTGTAAGTCTATAAAGATATTATCTTAGTAATAAAAAGTGGTTCTTCTTATTTTAGCTTTAATTTTTAATGTAATACCCTTAAATTAATATTTTTTGCTTTGAGCTAGACTAAATCTCCTTTTTTAAATAGTTTGAACTTTGAACAAATTCTTTATGCTATTAATACATAAGTTAGTTTATATATTACTAGTGTTTTGCTTCTTTATTGATTTAGTTACTTCAATTATTCTGATAAAGAGAGAATATTAGTGTTTTCTATTATATATAGTATTATTTATAGTTGATAACTAAGTAATAATAAGAATAGTGTCTATTTTGTTATTGAGTAAACATGATTATTATATGAAAACTCTATTAATAATGAATGTTCTATCTAAGTTTCAAGATGATTAAAGTAATAGATTTATAAGTAGGCTTCAATTTCTTAGTTTGTTCTTTTTATTTATTTATTTATCTATAGATAAAAAGTTATCAATATAGATAATATAATTTCTAATCATTTATTTATTTCTTAAAATACTTATAATAAGAATTGTGGTTCTCAATCTAATATTATTTTATTAAAAAGTCCAAATCTCTAATATATATTGTTATAATAAAGTTTTATTATTTTAATTATATTAATTATCTTTGTGTATAGAATAAAAACTATTGCCTTTGTTAAGTTATAGTTCACTATTATATATAATATATTATATTTATTTGATTCTAATAAATTAATAATGAAATCTATAATGACTATTAAAAATAGGTATATATAAGAATCAGCTTTAATTAGTGCAAGAAAAGATGCTAATAAATATATATTAACTTTCATTTGTTGATATAGTATATATTTTTATATGTAACTTTTGACAAATATATACATTTCTAGCCACTAAAAATATTTTTATATATTTACCATTATCTCAAAAATCTCTAAATATCCTTATAATAGTAAATTGTGTTACAAACCTAGGCACATATGTGGGACTCCTATTTTTTTCTCTATATAACTTATTTTATTCATTTTTTTTTTATATTCACTTGAACTCTTATATTTATCTATCTCTATTTTATAAATATATATTTACTAATACATGAGAAAATATTATGTTATTATAACTCTATATAACTTATTTATAACAATTATATAATAGTTGTATTATTGTATAGTAGTAGAGTATTTATATAAGACTTATAGCTGATTTAGCCTCTTAGTTTAACCTTTTGTTTTTTAATTAAACTAAAGTTGTTTATAATAATCTTACTTAATTCTAATTGATACCTCAAAATAGAGGGCTTAAACATATCTGCTAGTGATAGTATAAGAGGATCTTGTTATTAATATCTTGACTAAGATAGTGTTAAGTTTTACTTAGTGATTAATAACTTTTATATTTAAATGATGAATTGCAAGACTTAGTATTTTTCTTAATTTTAAGTTAAGCTCTATACTTTACTAATTTATCAAGTCTAAACATAATAAAATTTTAAAATATATCAAGTTATTACTAGTAAGGACTAGGTAAGAGAAAGGGCTCTTTTAATTTGATACTAAAGTACTATATTTTAACAAGATAACCAACTATTAGGAATCTATTCCTAAAAATAAAAAATAAGAATATTTTCATTGAAAAAATCTAGACTAGAAAAGAATATACAAGGAATTTGCTAAAGTACTTCTAGACAGGATAGTAAAAACAAATAAGGTAGAAAAAAAACCAAAAGTGATTCAAATTAAATAAAAACACCTAAACTAAAACAAACAAACTAAGAAAATAATATAAGTAAAAATCTAGAAAGTGTTCTACCTCTAGTTCTATCTCTAGTTCTACCCTTTATTATATTTTCTATTCCTTAAATAGTACAACTAGTATAAAATCTTTAGGTCTACATAAAAGAGATAAGCATTAATAAGCCTCTTATTTTTATAGGAGTAATAAATAGAGCTAGAGAATGGCTAGTAAATATACAAGTATACTTGATATTTAATCAAATAATTTATAACAATAATGAAAAAAGAATTTTATTTATACTATTCTATATATGATCTATAAACTATAATATAGGATTATCTAAAATAGAGAAGTAGACTAAAAATAGATAGAATAATACTAGAATAACCTTAAATAATAAATAAACTTTGAATAAGCATTTAAGGATAGATTCATAACTTTTAATAAAGCAAGAGAAGTAATTCAAAAGCTTAATAAGTTAAAAATCAAAAACTAAAAATATAACAAGTATATAAACATATTCCAAATACTAGCAAAATAGGTAAAAATTACTAAATATAATATCTTAATACTATACTTTTTATAAAGCTTACTTATAAAGCTAATTGAGTTAGTATACAATAATATACAACTACTAGATATAATAGACAAATAGTATAACTAAGTATAAAAAATTAAAATATAATAGAATAATATAAACTAGTTACTCTAAAGAAAGGGGATAACTATAAAGTTACTTATAGTAAAAAATTCTAATACAATAGATATATAGTGAGTAGTAAAAATATTGCATGGTCATCTAAATTTTTTTTGTATTAATGATAGAATAATAATAAATAAATATTATAACTTACTTTAACCCTTTAAATAAAGTAATATCCTTCTACTTTATAAGAACTTAGTTTAAAGATTTTAGTGAAAATGGAGATAGAGATAAAGATAAAAGACACATCACAGTCATATGCAATTTTTTTGTATTATATCGATGTGTCAACTTGTAAATACTCTACTACATCTAATACACATCCGTTTTTGCCTATACTTGCTAAAGTTTAAAGTCCTTATCTTGACTATATGGCCTCTTACTTGACACTAACAAAAAAAGTGCAAATATGGGTTTACAAAGAGGAGGGAAAGTCAGATACTAAGATTGCAAGAATCTTAGGTTGTCACTCTACAACTGTAGCCTGAAACTATAAGGAATTACTTGAATTCAAGAATCCTTACTACCAAAAACCTAAACCAAAATGCCCAAGAAAACTTTTAATGGCTAATTCAAGATATGTTACTTTTTTAATTGATTCTGGTCAAGCTTGAAATGCTATGGAAATCAAAAATAACTTTTTTCCAAATGTCAGCAAAAGCACAATTGGGCAATAGTTACACGATCAAGGTTTACATCCTTGAGCTCCTCAAAAAAAACTATATCTTGATAAGAAAAAAATTGTAAAAAGAAAATTATAGTCAAAAAATTTTCTTATATGGATGTTGAAGGATTAAGACAAAGTTATCTTTTCCAATGAGTCAAAATACAATCTTTTTAGCTCTGATAGAGGTCAGAAACTAGTTTAGAGAAGAGATAGACAAGTACTTCAGATAAAGAATATATAAAAACAAGTCAAATACAGAGGAGGGTATATTATAGTCTGAGGTTATATAATATTTAGAGGGGTTGGTCAACTTTATTGGATTATAGGAAATATGGACTCAACTCAATACATCGAAATTCTTGAACAATCATTTTTTTCAACTCTAAAAAAGTATCATCTTAAATCAAATGGTATTTTTTTCCAACAAGACAAAAACCCGAAACACACATTAAAAAAAGTATAAAACTGGTTTCAAAACCATCATATCACTCTTTTAGACTGGGCACTCTCTTCCCCTGATATGAATATTATTGAATATATTTGGGGTTATTTAGAATGAAAAATCAATACACAAAGAATAAAACCTTGAAATATAGATAAAATGTGGGTTATTTTAGAGAAGGAGTGGAATAATATTAATATTAATTATATTAAATCATTATATTCAAGTATGTCTTGTTGTGTTAATGCTTTATGGCAAGTTAAAGGAGGTTATACTAAATATTAGATTAAATAAAATTTTTATTTATTTTTGAGTTTATAATATAAAACAAAAGCTATTAAGAAAAAAAGCTGCAAAAAAAATGCACAGTGCAATTAACAGAAAAAATTATATAATTTACTCAAAATTATATTTTTTTTTCTAGTTTTTTTATATATATAATAATTAGTTAAAAAACTTATTAAAAATGAGTTTTAAAGATTTAAAATATAAGAAAAAAGAAAGAGAAAATAGTATACAAAAAATAAATAACTTCATGTGTAATACTTTTGCTATTCACTGTAGATTGAGTCTAACTATTAAAGAATTAGAAAGTAGAGTATCTAAAAGAAGGGAAATACTTTAATTGTGGAAGAAAAAAGTATATTAGTTGAAACTATAACATAGAAAGAAACTCAAATAAAATCTAAAAACTAAGAAATAATAATAACTAGAATAATAACCAAAATAACCAGAGATCAAATAATCTAAGACCTAGTGATTTCTTTAAACAAAGACAAGTTAAACAAACTAAAATAAAAAAATAGCTAGAAGCACTAATACTATAAATAATAAAATATGGTCTATCAAGTAAAACTTATATAGCATATATAATAATTCTTTTAAAAGAAATAACTAAAAAAGAATAAAACAGTATCTTTAGTGAACTGAATAAACAAAGTTTTTAATAAAAAGATATAATTCAATATTATAATCTCCTAATGTACAAGTTTCTTATATAATTGTTTATAACCTAAATACAAGTGTTTTTACTATTTTTATAATAATAAATACAAAAAACAAAAGTATCAAAACTATAGCTCTCATAGATTATGGAGCAGAAGAAACTTTTATTCATAAAGAGCTAGTAAAATAATACTAACTACCAACTTATATACTAAACAAATTTATTATAGCTTAAAATATAAATAATACAATTAATAAGGAAAGTATTATTACTAGATACACTAAGTTAAATCTAGAATTTAATATAGTAGATAAATAACTTTTAATAATAAATACAGGCAAATCTCCAATCATACTAGGACTATTATAGTTAAAACAAGTAAATTCTTAGATAAATTAGGCAAATAGAAGTATTAAATTACTAGAATACATACTATAATTCTTAGTTATATCTAAAGTAATCTTTGTAATAACTCTGGCTTAAAATATAAAAAATAACAAACCTTATACTATACCACTAATGTATAGGGATTTCAAAAATATATTTGATAAAACACAAACAAACCAACTACCACTCTCTTAAAGCTATAATTATGCAATAGAGCTTAAACTGGACTTTATACTAAAAAATTGCAAAGTGTATCTATTAATACTAAAAAAAGAGAAAACACTTAATATATTCTTATAGAAAAACTTGGAAAAAGAATTTATTTAACCATCAATATTATCATAAGCCTCACTATTCTTTTTTGTTAAAAAGAAAGATAAAACACTATGATTTATATAAAATTATAAACTACTAAATAAAGCAACAATCAAAAATATATACTTATTACCACTAGTTAATGATCTACTAGATCAAATAGAAAGATATAAGTTTTTTATAAAACTAGATTTATAAAATAGTTACAATAATATACAAATCAAAGATAGAAACTAATAGAAAATAGTATTTAAAATAGCTAAAGGACTATATAAACCCTTTAGACTATATAATTTACCAGCCATATTTTAAGCCTTTATAGATAATATTATTTATAAATAAAAATAGAAAAGAGGATTACTTATCTATATGAATGATTTGTTTATTATAAGTTTAATTATTATAGAACTATAAGAGCAAATAAAAAAGATTTTATAAGTTTGTTAAAACTATAAGCTATTAACAAAGATTAAAAAATGTATATTTTATAAGTAGAAAGTTAAATATCTAGGATTTATAATTAAATTAAACTATAGTGTAATAGACCCTACTAAATTTAAAGGAATACTCAAATAGCCATTACTTAAGAAACCTAAAGATATATATTGATTTTTAGAATTTTATGAATTTTATAGAAAATTTATATAAGAATATTCTCAGATTACACAGCTATTAGAAAAGCTTAAACAGGTTAAAGTAGCATAGAAATAGAGCAAAAAAACATAATAAGTATTTGATATATTAAAAAAACAATTTTCAAACTTATCAATACTACTAGTACCTAATAAAATAAAACCTTTTATACTAGAAACTAATACACCTCTCAAAGTATAAAGAGTAGTATTAAAATAATATAACTATAATAAAGAACTTAAAGTATATTTTTACTTATCAAAAGTTTTTAACTTAGCTGAAAGAAACTATTAAATATAATTAAGAATTACTAACAATTGTAGGAGCTCTCAAAACCTAGAGACACTATTTATTAGGTACCTTATACTCTATTATAATATAATATAATTATTAAAATCTGACTTATTATAAGAACCTATAAAAGTTAACTCCTTGACAATAGTAATAGTACCTTTTTTTGTCATAGTTTAATATTCATATTATACATATTCTAGAAATAAAAATAATATAATCTAATACCTTATTATGATAGTCAGAGTATAATTAAATAAAAGAGAAGAAAAGAATCACTATACTACTAAAAAATGCCTTTGATTATGATAAATATCTAGATTTTGACTATCTAATAAAAGATAACTATAGAGATTTAAATAATGTCTCTATTATTTAAATCTCTATAATAAATACTAAACTATAATAGAGAATTAAAAAAAGTCTAAAAGAAGATTAAATAACACAATAGATTATTAAAAGGCTTATAAAAAAAAAGTTAACACTACTAAAATAAGAACTAGCAGGGTAGAAATACAATGATAAACTATTATTATTTAAAAATTAAATATATATACTAGCAAATCTCAAACTAAAATAAGAACTACTTAAATTGTACCATAATTTATTATTATAAGGATATCTAGGGATTTTTAAGACTATAGTAAATATATAAAGATATTTTTAATAGCTAAAAATGCATATATTTGTTAAGAGTTATATATAAGGATGTGCACTATATCAACAAATAAAAGTTAATATATATCTATCAGTATCTCCTCTTACATCTATTAAAATTAACTCTTATGCATATCTATTCTCAACAATTATTATAGACTTTATCACTGATCTACTAAAGTCAAATAGATATAATATATTATACATAGTAGTGGACTATAACTTAATAAAAACAATAATTCTTATTCTATATATAAAGACAATTAATATAATTAGTATAGCAAGACTTTATTATAATAATATATATTAAAGATTTAGACTTTCTAATAGAATAATATCAGATTGAGAACCATAATTCTTATTATAAGTATTCTAAGAAATAAATAAATAATTAGAAGTCATATTATCTATATTAATAGCTTTCCATCTATAGATAGATAGATAAACAAAAAAAATAAACTAGAAAATCAAAGCTTATTTATAAATCTATTATTCTAATTATTCTGAAACCTGGATAAAATATTTACTATTAATAGAGTTTCTATATAATAGCTATATTTACTCAGTGACAAAACAGACATTATTTTTACTATTACTTAGATATCAACTATAAATAATACTATATATAATAGAAGACACTAATATTCTCTTTTTATTAGAATAATTAAAGCAGCTAAATTAACAAAAAAGTAAAGTATTGGCTATATATAAACTAGCTCATGTATTAATAGTATAAAGAATTTAATTAAAGTTTAAATCATTTAAAAAAGAAAATCTAATCTAGCTTAAAGTAAAAAATATTAACTTAGAGATATTATATTAGAAGCTAAAGTCAAAATGGGAAAGACTATTTCTTATTACTAAAATAATATCTTTATAGATTTATAAATTATAGTTACTAAAACAATAGAAATTTTTTTTTATTTTGCACTTGCTTTCTATCTTTATATAAAGCCATTAAAATACATAGACTTAGTTATCCAGAACCCTTACCAGATATTATAGAAAAAGAGGAATAATATAAAATAAAAGTAATTCTAAGACATAGTCTAAAAAATATTTAAAAACCTTAAAAATTCTTAATAAAATAATTAAGATACTTATTATTAGAAAACATATGGTATAAACTAGAGAAACTGTTATATGTAAATAAAATTTTAAACAAATATAAAAAGACCCACAATCTTTTGTAAAATTCTAGCAAACAACTACTACTATTAAAAATAAATACTACTGCAAAACAAATATGCCTACTATCTATTATTTAAACACTATCACTCAAAAAGATTAAAGAACTAAACTATTCTTTACCTATTTATATTCTATCTCTTTTCAATCTTTAGTCTTTACAAACTCTCTACTTCCAATACTAAATCTAGATAACCTCCTTTATTTCAACAGTAAAAATATACTATTAATAAAACTGTTAAAGAAAACACTAAGTCTTACAATTTATTATTCAAGTATAAAAGTTGTTAATTACTAAGTAAGACCTAACACTGTCTTAGTCAGGATATTAACAACAAAATCCTCTTATGTTATTACTAGCAGATATGCTTAAGCTTTCTGTCTTAAGGTATTAATCAGAATTGAGCAAGACTATTATAAATAACTTTAGTTCAACTAAGAAATAAAAGATTAAGCTGAGAAGCTAAATCAGCTATAGGCCCTATATAAATACTTTACTACTATGCAATAATGCAACTATTATATAATTATTATAAATAAGTTATGTGGAGTTATAATAATATAATACCTCCTTATATATTAGTAAGTATATATTTGTGAAATAGAGATAAATAAATATAAAAGTCTAAGTAGATATAAAAGGAAAGGTGAATAAAAATGAGTCATATAAAGAAAAGAATAGGGGTCCTACATATATACTTGAGTTTGTGATATTATCCCTTTTTTAAGTATCTTTAAGCACAGTTGTCTTTAATTATAATTTAAATAAAATTATCTAAGTATATATTGCTTAAAATTAATAGTTGAGAAAATGAGTAGAAGAGTGGAATAAAAAAAAAGGGAATATTTAATAGATAAATAGGATTATAAATACTAAGAGCTTTAAAATAAATTATAGTGTATAAGTGCTTTCTTTATTGGAGTTATAGGCATAAATAAGAAAATTTAATTAAAATAGAAAAATGAATAATTAAGTGAGAATTTAACTTGTAGATTAAATACCTTTTTTAGGCAATCCCTAAAGTCAATTCTTACTTGTTAGAGCTATCCTCATTGTAACTCCACTAATTGTGTCTTAAAGCTAGTTCTTGATATACTTTGTAGAAGTACTTATATTTTAGTATTCTATATCTTAGAGCTTATTTATTACAGTCACTATATATATAGTAAGAGTAATCAAATATAGAGTGGTCTTTAGTCTCATAACTCTATAAGTGGTTTATAATAGTTACTCAATACTTATTAGTATCATTAGTTCAATTATATTCCTTTTCTTATATAAGTAAGAATTAGACAACTTTGTTATTGAATCATATTATATATAGTTCATTATTAAATATATTTTCTTTGTTTTCTTTATCTACCTTATTATTCTTTATCTCTTTGTCATTATTATCATCTTCACTAGACAGTTTTTTGTCAAAGTAATAAGAGTCCTTTTGAGTTCCTTTTCTATGTATATAAATAAATAATAAGTCACTTTTGTTGTAAACTATATTTTTTTGTTTAGATGAGAAAAGTGAGTTGTTTATAATAAACTTTTTTAAGATATAACTAGCTCATTTTAAAGTAAGGCTACTTATATACTCTTAGCTGCCCTTTTCTTGTAGTACTATATATTTTTTCTTAGCTTATTAGTTTGTTATTCAAGTTTATCAAGTACTCCTTGCATAATCTTATCTTAGTCTTAAGACCTTTTAAAGTTATTTAGCTAGTAGTTAAGTAGTATATATATAGGTTTTCAAAAGATTTAATAGAATTCCTTTTATTGATAATAAGTAATAGTAAATTATTTTAAGGTATAAAAGATAGTAGCTAATTGTTATTTTATTTATAATATATCTTTATTATTAAGGTAAAGTGGGTTGCCTGAGTCTAGTGTTAGGAGTAAAGAGTTTGTAAAGTCTGAGAATTAAGAAGGGGTAAAGTGTGGATAGAATAGTTTGGTTTTTCAGGCCTTTTAGATAATAGTGTCCAAATAGCAAATAGTAGGTATATTGTTTTTAGCAGTAGTTGTTAATTTATTAGGGTTTTATAATAAATTGTGAGTCTTTTTATATTTGTCTAGAATTTCATTTGTATATAATAGTTCCTCTAGTTTGTACTATATATTTTTTAATGATAGGTGTCCTAATCACTTTACTAAGAATTTTTAGAGTTTTCAGGCATTTTTTGAGCTATGTCTTATAATTACTTTTATCTTATATTCTTTCTTCTCTCCTATAATATCTGATGAAGGTTTTGAATAACTAGGTCTATATTAGACAAATAAAGATTATGTAATAATACAAATAGTATTAAGTAATAAAGTAGCTTAAGAATAGAAAACTAAATATATCTAAATAGATAGTCTCATTCATTAGTAAGAACAATAAGCAAAATAATCTTTATTATATAACTAAGTTTATTATGTAAATATCTATATAAACCACTTAGTAGATATTAGAAAATATTATTAGTTGATTCTCTTATCCTTATATAATCTTATAAGTTTAATAAGTTATAAGCCTTGGTGCCTTTCTAATATAACTACAAAGTGTCACTTAACATATTAAAGCTATATTCTTACTTGTCCTCATTATTACCTACTTTATATAAATAAATAATGCTACATGTAGTAGACTATTGTAAATAACTTGTAGACCTTATAGTATGTTATAAGAAAATATTAGCTTAATAAGCTAGAGAACTAATGTAAGTTTTATTTCAAATAGAGACAAAAGAGCTTAATGTTATATTAAATACAGATAAGAGCTAGAAAATGTTAACACAAAACAAGAACCCCAAACTACTATAGTAAGTAAGGATAAAAATTTAATACAAAAATTAATATTTGTTAATAAATCAAGTTATACAAAATAAATTCAAGCAACTACCTTATAATATAGACAAGATAGATAACAAACTCTTTGACAAGTATCTACTAGGTAGAAGCTAATTAAACAAAACACTAATTAAAATTTATTACTAACAAATTATCAAAATTAAATATAAAATTATATATGTAGAAATAAATCACTTTAAGAGAGACATAGACAACAATAAGAAGCACATATTAGAAGAATGTTAAAACTATATTTAGACTTGAAAAATATCTCAAGTGTCTTTGTTGCTATTTCTAAACTATTAGGAAAGAAGAACTATAGAAAATAAAGTGTAAGAATACTCATAACATATAGAGCTTTAGGTCATGAAATTTAATTAATACTAAACTCATTGTTATAAACTTAGTAGAACTAGGGACTTAAGATAGCCTATTAAATACTATAATAAGAACACTACTGTAAAAATTTATGGAATGCATATATCAAAGACCTTAATAGTCAAGTTGCTCAAAAATATTAAAGATGAGTATGAGCTAATAACAATGGCCAGAAGATCTATATAACAAGTTTTTTTGTTTGAGATCTAAAATACTCACACATATATAAAACAGTTCAGCAAAGTATTACTATAGATGAAATTAAAAATCAATAACCTTAAAATCAATAAAGTAATAGTATTTGATAATATAGTATTAGCAGCTATCAAGTATATTACTCTGAAATAGTATAAATACATACTACTAAACTATAAAAATAGGATCAAAATCTATAACCTGATGCAAATAACAGCCAGTCACAAAACTCTAATACTACTAGAATTAATCAATGAGTTGACATTAGCTTTTGAAGAATATAGAGACAAGTCTAAAATGAAAATACTAGAAAACTTCAGCAATAGACCCCCTTAGTACTACCCTTACTTTATATCTAAAGGCTATGCAAAAAGAGACCAAAATGAATATAGAGGCTAAAAAGATAAGGATAAAGGGTGCAGTAAAGCCTATTACTAGGCATTAGCCCCAAAGCCCACATATTACAACTGTGGTAAAGAAAACTATCTCACAAAGGATTACTGGGCTAGAAAAAGCAAGAGAATAAAGAAATAGGAAGCCTGGAAAAATAAAGGAGCTAACAATACCTAAAAAGGTAATAGTAACAATAAATACATTAATAACAGTTATACTAAAAGACAATTAGCTGACTCTAAAAATAAAAGAAAAATACCAGAGACTGCTAAAATAGCTAATATATTTGCTAAGTTTGAAGAAAACTTGAGCACTGGAAATAACACTAAAAATTTTGCCACACAGCTTTTTAATACAGAATTTTTTGACTTTGGTATAGCCTATAAATTTATAATAGATATAAGCATTTTAATTACTGAAGTTAATAAATATATTAATCATAAACATAATATTGTGCTATTAGACTTTAGGGCAAATATACACTATACACTATACTATAATAGACTTCAAAATAAACATAAAAGTAAGAAATTAACAATAATCTCAGTAAATAGTATATAAGTAGTAACTAATTTAATAGGTGATATGAATATTAAAATAGAGTACAAGGGCCAAATAAATAAAATAGTTCTAAAAAATGTTTATTATATAGTAGAAGCCTATATAATATTAATTAGTCAAGGACTTTTATGTGATATTAGTTATAGTTTTATATTTTCAAATAATGAGTGTGTAATATATTATCAAAATAAAATGCTAAAAAAAATTTATCAGTAAAAGAACCTTTACCTAATAAGGTATTTTCCAAATAAAAAAAAGAAAACTTAATATGTATGCTAACATTAAAGAAGAATCAAATAATGTTATTTAAGTTATATCAGAAATTAGATCATATAAGCTATGGCTATATTAAAAAAATGTTAAAAGAAATAAAAGTAATTAATTATAAAATAATTGATTAGACAGAAATATAATATAAATAATACATAGAGGTTAATATTATTAAAGTACTGATTGGATCAGTATTAAGTAAAGAATGAGCTATGTTATTTAGAGAATACCTATATATAGATATCTTTGGATCTCTACTAGTAAAAGCAATAAAAGAGTACTTATATATACTAACTATAGTTGATAACTATTTTAGATGGGCATACATAATAGAAATAAAAAATAAAAGTGATATATTAGAAAAATATCATAATACTTAACCCAATAAGCCTCTCTCAGTTAGCAATGTCTCCAGAGACTTAGTAGTCTAAGAGACCAGCATTGTCTTACGGTTTTCTATGTATACTGCAGTAATAAAGGGTACTTGGTCACTATATCATAGTACATTGACCTTAATCTGTATTTACAAGCCTATATCGGGCGTTTCCTAGTTTTGCTGCTCTCACAGATATTAGATTGACTTGTAGTCGTGTATACATTTAGTTGCACTAGTCATCTATTAGCCTCTCGAGTTTCATTCAATTCCATATACTCAGTCCCTCACAATGTCATCTTTTTCTAAACTGCCCAATCATGATAAAATGAATTCTAGCAATTATGCAATATGGAGAAGCAACACCATTGCTACTACTAGATTCATGAATCTATGGCGCATTCTTGATGGCAAAGAGTCCACCCCAGACAAAGCAAAAGATCTAGCTGCTTACAATAACTATCAGCTCAGAAAAGACCAAGCTATTATACTTCTTGAGCTTATAGTTAAAAATAAGCAGAGAATTCACTTTATTGCCAAACTCTCTAAAAAATAGCCTTCTACTATGTGGACTGCTTTAGAGAATGCTCATAGACAAAAGAAGTCTGTCTAGTGTTTTAATGTATATGAGAAACTGTTCTCTATGCAGAAAACTGATGATAAGTCTCTCACCCAGTTTGCAGGTCATATTAAGGCTTCTTTGATTAATATTCAAGCTCTCAGAGACTCTGGATTCACTCTTGAGTCTTTAGATGATGAACTAGCTTCTATGGCGTTGCTAAAGGGTCTCCCTACTGAGAAATACTCAAATCTTCGAACCTCACTCCTTATAACCACCAAACTCTCTATGTCTAACTTAGTACAAGCTCTTGCACTTGAATAAGCAAACACAAACCAGTCTACTTTTGATCTTGCACAGAAAGCCTTTGCTAAACCCATTAATGCAAAGGCCTCTAAAGTGTCTAAACAGTGTACCTTTTGTGGCAGAAATAGTCATGAGTTGAGTCAATGCTTTAACATGAAGAATGCAAGCAAAAAGAGGAAAGAAGAGTTGAAGAACAATAAAGAGAAAGGGAACAAGAAGAAACTAAAGCTGTTAAAGATGCTACTGTTGAATTTGCTGGAAATGCAAGTACCTCTGATTTCACAAATCCCCATTCACCTCTTCTGCTTAGTGCCTCATGACTGTGAGAGGCAGTGAACAAAAGCAAACTGTGAATCACACTTGTTGAGACACAGTATTGAACTTGTAAGAAGCAAACTGGCACTAAGTATAGAGTATAGTGTCAGTGATGTGAGAGCAAGACAGTTGCCTTTCCATCACTAACTACATCAGTTTATATATCTACAACTAACTAACTAATCTAAAAGGAGATAAGTCTATATAAAGTTAGTTATAGCTAAAAGTACTCTGATTGATAAGAACAAGACTTGGAATCAAGAGATAAGTTAAATAAGCGAATGATTGATGGGAATGATAAGTGATAAGAAAGATAAGAAAGATAAGAAGGAATCAGAACAATTAGAACATTCCACAAGGGTTTAAGTCGATTCTAGACTTGTTGTAGCACTGCTAGAGCACTTATCTCAACACTCTCACCTAATTCTAGCAGTCTCCAACTCCAATCATCTTTGTAAACCTTTTGACTTTGATTCTCCCAAGTGCTTTAGTCATTAAGTCAGCTAGCATATCATCTGTTCTTAGATGTAAAATTCTAATTGTACCTAGATTAACTTGATCTCTAAGCCAATACAATCTTAAATCAAGGTGTTTAATTCTACTATGGTGTTCTGGGTTTTTAGCAACTTGAACCGCTGAATTGTTGTCTAAGAAGAGTGTAGAAGGTCCAGTAAACTTGTAACCAAGTTCTGTAAGCAAATAGCGCAGCCAGATCACTTCCTGACCTGTAATAACAGCTGTAATATATTCTGCCTTAGTTGTAGATAATGTTACAATTCCTTGCAACTTGCTAGACCAGCTAACAGCACCAGTTCCGACTTTAATAACCATTCCACTAGTAGACCTTCTTGTTGACCTGTCTCCTGCAAAGTCTACATCTATGTAACTTGTGAACAGCTCAGTTTAAGAAGGATCAGGAGCATAAGTCAATTTGTAGCTCTTAGTGCCTTGTAAATAACGCAATAAGTGTTGTGCAGCTTTCCAGTGTGCTATTCCTGGGTTAGAGCTGAATTGACCAAGTTTCCCAACTACAAATGAGATATCTGGACGTGTACAAATTGCCAAATACATTAGAGAGCCAACAAGTTGAGTATAAGGATAGTCATACATCTTAATTCACTCTTCTTCATTTGTAGGACACTGTTCTTTGGAAAGCTGATGGTTTGGATCAATAGGAGTGTCTACAAGCTTGCAATCTGACATATGATAATGTTCAAGCAAGTCCACAATATATTGGTGCTGAGACAGTGATAATGAGTGTTTAGAGCGATCCCTCTCTACTTGTACACTAAGAATAAAAGAGGTGGGTCTAAGATCTCTGAGTTTAAAGTGAGAACTGAGCTGAGAAAGTGTCTTTTGTGTATCTGAATGTTTCTTAGTGGCTATCATCAAGTCATCCACATAGGCAGGCACAATAATGCGAATGTCTCCTTGTTTAAACACCTAAATAGCATGATCCACTTTGATTCTATTAAAACCCATGGAGGAAAGAGTGGAATCCAGCTTTTTGTATCATTGTCTGCCAGCCTGTTTAAGCCCATACAGCGCTTTTAACAGTTTGAGTATATAGCCAGCACCTGGTTTATTAAGTCCTAAAATATCAGAACCTTCAGGTATATCCATATATACTTCATGGTCGATTTCACCATTTAGAAATATATTAGAGATATCAGCTGAGATCATTTCCAAGTCTTCTATTGCAACAAGCACCATGATAGTTCTCAAAGCAGCCCACTTTGCAGTTGGAGAGAATGTCTCATCAAAGTCAAAACCAGGGCGCTGAGAGAAGCTTTTAGCTACTAATCTAGCTTTGTAGCGTTCAATTGACCCATCTGGCTTTCTCTTTAGCTTGAAAACCCATCTATTGTCTACAGCCTTTCGACCTTGAGGTAACTCCTCTGCTGTCCAAGTTCTATTCTGTAGCAGTGCTTGGATCTCTTCATGTGCAGCTTGAATCCATTGAGCTGCATCTGGTCGCTTTAACATCTCTTTCCAAGTTCTGGGTTCAGGTCCATATTTCAAGCACTCCTCCTGAGTCAATGACTGTTTGAATCCACTAGTAGCATTGTAAACATGCTCATATGCTTCTTCAAACGTCAGAAACTCAGTCCTACAAGCTGCACTAAGTGCAAAGTCTTCAACACCAGTATAAATCAGTTGTGCAATTTCTGCTTCACTCAATCCACTACTCTCTATTTCAGCAAATTCAGCATTTTGCTCATCACTAGCCTGTTCATCTTGTGGCGATTCAGGCAGTGGTTGTAGAGTATGCTCTCTAGATCTCAAGTTTTGTCTATGTTCAATTTATTGCTGAACATCCCAGAATGGTACTGGAGTTGTTTTAGCTCTTGTAGATCTTCTGAGGGGCAGTTGGCGTGTAGGAAGAGCAGGAGTAGATAGTAATTGAAGAGGAGTGACAGGTGTTTAAGGAGTAGTAGGGCGCTGAGGAGGAGAAGAGTGAGGAGACTGATTTGGAGTAGAAGGTGCAGATTGAATATTTTGGATTTGAGGCGCATTTTGAGGATTTTGAGAGATTTCAGGAATAACAGGTAACTCTGGCAGATGCAATTCACTAGACTCTCCCACCGGATCAACAGATTCTGTTAATCCTGGGACATGCAGATCAATATTTGTTTTAGAACACTCAGAATGTGCTCTTTCATCAAATACAGCAGAGTTGCTAATAACTTCTTTTCTAGTGTCTGGATTGAAAAAGCGCCATCCTTTAAAGTCAGATGGGTATCCAATAAATACACACAAGTGTGTATACGACTCTAGCTGCTTTCTCTGATCAGATTTAATGTGTACATAGGCTGTACATCCAAAAACTCGAAAATAAGACACATCTGGCTTCTTTTTGAACCACAGTTCATAGGGAGTGCTGTTTTGAAGTGCAGAAGTGGGGGATCTATTGTGAATATGTGTAAAAGTGGATACAGCATCCCACCAAAAAGAAGAAGGCAAACCAGCCTCATTGAGCATAGTAGTGATTCCCTCTTTAATAGTTCTGTTTGCACACTCAGCAACTCCATTTTGATGTGGTTCAGCTCTCAAAGTATGCATTCTCTTAATTCCAGAAGTAGTGCATAGTTCCTCCCATTCTTTAGACATATATTCTCCACCTTTATCATCATGCAATCCTTTGATTCTGGCGTTTAACTGGTTTTCTGCAAGTGCTTTGAATGCTTTAAAAGCAGCAAATGCATCTGACTTGTGTTTTAGAGGTGCCACAGTCCAATACCTGCTTGCATCGTCAATGAAGGTGATCCAGTAATGGTATGCACCTATTCTGGTTTATACAGGTAGAGGACCATGCAAATCAGAATGAATTAACTCCAGTAAGCCAGAACGTCGAGAATTGACAGATTTAGGGATATTTGCTTGAGTTTGCTTGCCTGCAAGACAGGGTTCACAAATTGGATTAGAGAGAGTGTCAGAATTGAGTTTTGCACCCAAAACAAGCTGTTGTTTGAAAATGCTTTTAATGTCCTGCAAGTTTAAATAGCCAAATTGACGATGCCACAGTGCATAGTCTAATGGTACAGTGTGTGCCAGATTAGCATATTGGGTCATTGGTACAACTGCACCATCCAAAATGCCAGTAAATCTTGCATTTACAGTTGCAGTGAATAGTGCTTTGTTATGTCTCCTGAATAGCATCTTGTATTTTATGATAGTAACAATATATTCATTGTTTTTAGTTAAATACAAGACAGATAGTAGATTGTTCTTAAGTGCAGGGACATGCAGAACACGATGAAATTCAAGTAGACATCCTCTTTTCCCATTTACAACCGCCTGAAACTTCACAGAGCCAATTCCAACAGAATAAATAGTTGTATCATTTGCCAGCTTCACTGGGGTTCGCTGAGGCGTGTATGTAGCAAACCAGTGGCGATATGGGGTGATGTGGCAAGTGGCACCTGTGTCTGTGATCCAGTCAGCTGAAGCACTAAGCAGGAGAGGTGAATGGGGATTTGTGAAATTAGAGATACTTGTATTTCCAGCAAATTCAGCAGTAGCATCTTCAACAGCTTTAACTTCTTCTTGTTCCCTTTCTCTTTATTGTTCTTCAACTCTTCTTTCCTCTTTTTGCTTGCATTCTTCATGTTAAAGCATTGACTCAACTCATGACCATTTCTGCCACAAAAGGTACACTGTTTAGACACTTTAGAGGCCTTTACATTAATGGGTTTAGTAAAGGCTCTCTGTGCAAGATCAGAAGCAGACTGGTTTATGTTTGCTTCTTCAAGTGTAAGAGCTTGTACCAAGTTAGACATGGAGAGTTTAGTGGTCATGAGGAGTGAGGTTCGAAGATTTGAGTATTTCTCAGTAGGGAGACCCTTTAGTAACGCCATAGAAGCTAGTTCATCATCTAAAGACTCAAGAGTGAATCTAGAGTCTCTAAGAGCTTGAATGTCAATCATAGAAGCCTTAATGCGACCTGTAAACTGGGTGAGAGACTCATTATCAGTTTTCTGCATAGAGAACAGCTTCTCATATGCATTAAAACACTAGACAGACTTCTTTTGTCTATGAGCATTCTCTAGAGCAGTCCACATAGCAGAAGGTTGTTCTTTAGAGAGTTTAGCAGTGAAGTGAATTCTCTGCTCATTCTCAACTGTGAGCTCAAGAAGTGCAATAGCTTGGTCTTTTCTGAGCTGATAGTTGTTGTAACCAGCTAGATCTGCTGCTTTGTCTGGGGTGGACTCGCCATCAAGAATGTGCCATAGATTCATGAATCTAGCAGTAGCAATGGTGTTACTTCTCTATGTTGCATAATTGCTAGAATTCAGTTTATCATGATTGGGCAGTTTTGGAAAAGATGACATTGTGAGAGACTGAGTAGATGAAATTGAATGAAACTCGAGGGGCTAATAGATGACTAGTGCAACTGAATGTATACACGACTACAAGTCAATCTAATATCTGTGAGAGCAGCAAAACCAGGAAACGCCCGATATAGGCTTGTAAATACAGATTAAGGTCAATGTACTATGATGCAGTGGCCAAGTACCCTTTATTACTGCAGTATACACAGAGAAACCGCAAGACAGTGCTGGTCTCTTGGACTACTAAGTCCCCAGAGGCACCACTGACTGAGAGAGGCTTATTGGCTTAAGTACCACTGTTTCCAGATAGTACAACCAGCGAACTAAGGCTGGGCAGGCTAAGCTTCACAGTCTGTAGGTTTTTTCTGATCCAACAAACAATAATGGTATACAGTGGGCTTATAACACAGAAACACCAGAGCTGGTATTTACAAAGCGCGTGATAGGAGAGGAACTGGTTCACAGAATCGGATCGAACTTGGGAGGGGTCGAGGTGACAGGTGCCTCGAGGGTGTGTAGAAGTTTGGTGTAAATCGGGTTAGAGGGACCCGAGATACAGGGTAAAACGATTTTGATGTTAGATTGGAGAGATTTGAGATCTCCAAAAGAAAATGATGAGTATCTCAGGAACGAGTGATCGGATCACGGAGTGTGTTAGACGTGTGAGTCGGGTAACTCGAGACGAAGCGAACAAGGTGTGGCGAGCACGGATCAATGAAGAAATGATCGAGGAATCGAAGATTTACTGATTTGAGTGATAAGAGTCAGATAACACACAAATAGTGCTTGCACACTAAAACTGAAATAACTCGTCGAAGAGGGCTCCTGTTGGGTTGCAACTCGGGGAGTGAACTGTCTAGAGATGCTACTTGAAGTGTGCTTTGTTAAAGCGCAAGGCTCATAACCTGTTCAAGGTAGTGAACAAAAGCAAACTGTGAATCACACTTGTTGAGACACAGTATTGAACTTGCAAGAAGCAAACTGGCACTAAGTACAGAGTACAGTGTCAGTGATGTGAGGGCAAGACAGTTGTCTCTCCATCACTAACTACATCAGTTTATATATCTACAACTAACTAACTAATCTAAAAGGAGATAAGTCTATATAAAGTTAGTTATAGCTAAAAGTACTCTGATTGATAAGAACAAGACTTGGAATCAAGAGATAAGTTAAATAAGCGAATGATTGATGGGAATGATAAGTGATAAGAAAGATAAGAAAGATAAGAAGGAATCAGAACAATTAGAACATTCCACAAGGGTCTAAGTCGATTCTAGACTTGTTGTAGCACTGCTAGGGCACTTATCTCAACACTTGCAACTATTGCTCTCTTTCAATCCCATACTTTTCATTCTCTTTTAGAAATTCAAGCTTTATATGGCAAACTTCTTCATGTCTTACTTCTTATTCCCCAAGCTTGCGCTTATCTCACTTTTTTTGAGGCCTTAATTTCCCTCTCATCTCGTAAACCTTCTTGTAAGTGTTATAACTCTAAGTCCTTACTAGCTGATCTTAACTAGTAGATACCTCTTTTGAAGCATCCACTTTATGTGCCTCTTCCTCTTTTTACTCCCTATTAAGCCCTTAATGCATTCTCCGATATTAGCTCAGGTTTTAGTATTAGCATCACTTATAATACTGTTTGGGCTGCTTTTGCTTTCAAACCTGACTTCCATACTTCCTATTTAGATATTGTCTAGGCAGAAGCTCTTAGTGTCTTCATTTTTCTCTACTTTCTTCAACAACATCTCCCACATTCTGCTCGTTTTACTGTTAATTGTGACAATCAAGTTGTCACTAGTTGTTTCCACATTGGCTATAGTCACAATAAATCCTTAAATTCTGTACTTAAGGATATTTTTTCTTTTATGTTTTTTCATGACTAGCAAGTTCAATTGAATTTTGTTCTAGGCTGCTCAAACCTGGCTGACATTCTTTTACATAGCATTTGTCTCATTTTTGCCCCTTTACTCTTTTTTTCTTTACCTTATTCTGCCTCACTTGTCTTAACTCAGTGTGACCCCACTTCTCTTAAACATAAATCACCTATTATTACACAATTTACTTCCTCTTCTGTGATATTTTTGTTTGTTTTCTGTGACTTTAACCAAATTTCCTCTTCCTTACTATATGAATAACTTTTCTAGATTTCAACCTCCATGCTTAAATAAAAATCGTCTTCAACTCTGGCTACCTTCTTCTTTATCTATTTCCTCTTTACCTGCTGAGCTTTAATTAAAAAGAACTTTTGTATTATTAAATAGTATATGTGAATCAACAAAAAATACATATGGTACTAGACTAACTAGTTTTCACCTTTTCTGTGACTCATTTCAAATCCTGTGGGCAGAATGGGCACTTGCATCTGCCAACCTTATTTCTGCTTTTGTTGCCAACCTAGCCAGTCATTATTCTGCATCCACTATCAATAATTATATCAATGGAGTTTATATGTGGCACATTGTGTATTCTATTCCCTGGTACCCAAATACTCTTGAACTCTAATCTCTTCTTCAAGGAGCACAAATACTTCAACCTATATCTTGCCTTCCTTAGGCACCACTCTTCATTGATGATCTTAATAAAATCATAGCTCAACTCCACTTATCCCGGCCTCTATATACTGCTATATTTGCCTGCTTAACAACAACTTTTTTTTCTTGTGCTTGACTTAGAGAATTTACTGTTCTCAATATCAACTCCTTCAACCTGACTTTGTATATGACTAGAGCCAATCTATCTATAATATATGATACTCATAATGATCCTACCACCACTTTCTTTCTACTTTGCACCAAAACACAGCCCTTTGGTAAAAATGTGTTTTAGAAATACTAATTAATGCCTTGCGATCCTAAACATGCTCTAGCAAATTATCTTTTCATCAACAAACCCAAACCAAAGTCATATCTTTTCACTTATAGAATCCAAAACACACTTCACCTTTTATCTTGTTCAGTTTTTTTTATTACTCTTAAAAAAGCTGCCAAAAAGGCTTGTATTCCTTTTAACTTTAGACATAGTTTATATATCAGGGGAACCTTAGAATATATGCTACATGGTGTTCCTTTTGAGATTATTAAACAACATAGTTGATGGCAATCTGATGCTTTTACAGTCTATCTAAAACATTATGCTCATGTTATCAGCTCTTACCTATTAAGTAATATTACATTATAACATCAATTCTTGCAGGCTACAAACCTCTCTTAAAAATACAGCTCTTTTGAAAAGATGGGGGTTGGTTGGCCAACACATCGTTATAATAGCTTTTTCATAGTGTGGGGGTTGTCAGCCTCTCTCCTAGAATGAAAAAAGAGCCACCTGGGAAGGGTCCACCCACCTTTTACCTCTCTATTAATACTTTAATTAGACTATTAACTATATAGATAGAACTTAGGTAGTCATTATAATACATCACTATTGTACTGAAAACACAGATTGTAGAACTTTTTCATATTTGTAGCTGCCTTTTTTAGTACTAATTGGGCTTTTTCTCTAGCTCCCTATATTTTCTGGACGAATTGTTTTGCAGATTCATTATTTAATTGGTATCAAAAGTTTGTGCCTTTATATGGATAGAGGCTATAGTTAATAAAGAAAAGGGAGACCTTTGTCAATATTTGTTCTTTATTATTGTATAAGAACTCTGCTAGTGCCAGCTAGTCTACCCAGTCACTCTGTTTATAGTTGACAAAGATATATAGGTATTGTTCAATCTCTTAGTTTATACACTTTGTCTGTCTATTTATTTATGAGTAATAAACTGTAGAGGGGTTTTCTTCAATTCCTAGTAACTTATAAAGCTTAGTTATAAATTTAGATGCAAACTGGGGGCCTCTGTCATATATTATCTTTCTAGGTATTCCATGTAGTCAAAAGACTTAGTCTCGATACAGTTTAGCCATGCTTTCTGATATGAGTGTTGTATGAGTAGGAATCACATATATCTATTTGCTAAAGTAGTCTATAAAAACATAAATAGCATTGTATCCCTGTGACTCTAGTAGCTCTCTAATAAGGTTAACTGAGACAATTTCCCAAGGGTATTCAGGTATAGAGTGAGGATTTAAAGGGTTATGAGGATAAGTTCGCTTGGGTTTGGTGGTTTTTGATAGATATAGCATTCCTCAATGTATTGTTTAACATCCTATTGTATTCCAGGCTAGATGTAGTTCCAAGTAATAAGCTCTTGTGTTTTGTACTGGCCTAGGTATCCTACAAGGGTAGAGTCATGGTGTCCTCAAATAATGTCTTCTTATAGTGTGTCATCTTTGGGTACATAGATACATCTTTTGAAGTAAATAAGTCTATCTTTGAGTTCCTCATATTTAGGGTTATTTTTATCTAGTACCTTCTTAACTCTTTTGTCCAGATTCTTTCTAAAAATCCACTCTCTAGAGATTCTAAGACTAGGATTACTTCTTGATTATCTTTTTCTTCTTGATCATAATCTGCTCGCTTTGAGAGGAGGTCTGCTTTAGTGTTCAGCTTTCTTTTTTAGTAATGGATTTCTAGGTCATACTCCTATAGCTCTATCATCCATCTTGCCTGCTGTCTATTGAGATTCCTAGGTTTTGTCTAGTATAGAATGTTTTAGTGATCAGTGTAGACCTGAACAGAGAAAAAGTGTCCAAGAATATAGTGTCTCCATTCTTTTAGTGAGCTCATAATTGCTAGTAGTTCTTTGTTATATATGAAGTAGTTTCGTTTAGCAGGGGTGAGAGATTCTGAGTAATAAACTACTGAGTGCCATTTATTATTGATCAGCTATGAAAGGACTGCTCTATTTGCAAAGTCAGAGGAATCTACCTCAATCCTAAAAGGTGCTCCTGGAATTGAAATATGTAAGACAGGTTTATTACAGATACTCTTTTGTAGTTCCTTTATTATCTTATCCTGAGTTTTAGTCCAGTTCTATACCTTATTCCCTGTAAAATCATATAAGGGTCTAGCAATTTTACTGTAGTCCTTGATAAAGCAATGGTAGAAATTACAAAACTCTAAGAATTGTTGTAGTTGTTTCTTATTCTTAGGTTTGGGCCATTTATACACTACTTTGATCTTTACTAGGTCTATCTATATAGTGTCAGATCCTACAATAAGCTCTAAGTATTCAACTTCCTATACTTCAAAGGTACATTTCTTTAGTTTTAAGTAGAGCTTATTTTTCTAAAGTATTTCAAGCACTCATTGTACTAGGTACCTATAGGTTTCTACCTCTAAGGTAAAGATTAGGATGTCATCTAGATAGACTACCACATATCTTTCATTAATAAGTTCCTTGAGAATATGATTCATGAATCTTTGGAAGGTTGCAGGTAAGTTAATTAGTCTAAAGAACATGACTGTTGGTTCAAATAGATCTCTATTGGTATAGAAAGCTGCTTTCCATTTATCTCCTTCTTTGATACAAATGTTATTGTATCCTTATCATATATCAAGTTTGGTAAAACATGTGAAGTCTTTAAGTTTGTTGATAAGCTCTAGAATCAGTGGTAGTAGATACTTGTTCTTTACAGTCATGTTGTTAAGCTTCTGATAGTCCTATACAGGTCTTAGTTCTCTACTTTTCTTTTTGATAAAGAAGAAAGGTGAAGCTATAGGTGACTTAGAGGGTTTAATACGTCCTATTCTTAGATTTTCATTAAGGAATTAGTCTAAAGCTTGGTTTTCAACTATCAAAAGAGGGTAGATTTTACAGTCTGTAGGTTTGAAGCTAGGTACAAGTTTGATAGCATAATTCTATGGGTGTTGCTCTAGTAGCTTATCAAATTCTTGTTTCTCAAAGATCTTGGGGAACTCTTTAAAATAGTCTAGTTCTATGAGGTTATACAGGTTTTCTTGTGATTAGAGTCTTTATATGTTAAGCTGTTTTTACTAGTACTCATTCTCATCCTGATACCCTTGCCAATCAAATATAAATACCTAATCTCCTTCTTTAAGTTCACTACTAATCTGATTAATCTGAAAGATATCTAGTTGTTGGCTTTACAATATTGGGTGTATATATCTATATACTTCTGGACATCAGTTTAGAGTGAGGTTCCCTCTTTCCTAGTCAATGTTTGAGTTATAGAAGCATAGCTATTCATAACCAATAAACAGATCTGTGCTCCTTAGATTGATGACTGCTAGCTATATATATTCTTGGTGTTCTCCTATAGCTAGTACAAGTTCAGTCATCTTTGTTATGGGTCTTGCTATTACAAACCTAGACACATATGTGGGACCCCTATTCTTTTCTCCATATAACTTATTTCTATTCATCTTTCCTTTTATATCTATTCAGACTCCCACACTTATCTATCTCTGTTTCACAAAACACATGCTTACTGATATATGAGGGAGTATTGTGTTATTATGACTCCATATAACTCATTTATAACAATCATGTGACAGTTGTATTGCTGCACAATAGTAGAGTATTTATACAGGGCTTATAGCTGACTTAGCCCCTCAGCTTAACCTCTTGTTTCTTAATCAAATTAAATTATTCATAATAGTTTTGCTCAATTCTGATTAATACCTTAGAACAGAGGGCTTAAGTACATCTGCTAGTGATAGCACAAGAGGATCTTATTACTAACATTCTGACTAAGATAGTGTTGGGTTTTACTTAATGATCGACAACTTCTATACTCAAACAACGAATTATAAGACTTAGTGTTTTTTTTTAATATTAGATTAAGCTTTACATTTTACTAACTTACCAAGTCTAAGTATAACAAAATTTTGAAACATATCAAGTTACCACCAGTAGAGACTAGGTGGAAAGAAGGGCTCTTTTGGCTTAACACTAGGGTACTATACTTTGATAGAGTAACTAACCATTAGGAACCTATTCCTGAAAACAAAGGATAAGAATATTTTTATTGAGAGAACCCAGACTGGGAAAAGATATATGAGAAATTTACTAAAGTACTTTCAGACATAATAGTAAAAGCAAATAAAGCAGAAAAAAGACTAAGAAGCAACTCAAACTAGATAGAAACATCTAAACCAAAGCAAACAAACTAGAGAAATAGAATAAGTAGAAACCCAGAAAGTGTTACACCCCTAGTTGCACCTCTAGTTCTACCCCAAGGTCCACCCCCAGCTCTATCTCTAGCTCCATCTCCTAGCTCTCAACAGAACCCTCAGGTCTATGTAAAGGAGATAAGTATTAATAAGCCTTCTATCTTTACAAGAGTAACAAACAGAGCTAGAAAATGGCTAGCAAACATACAAGCATACTTGATGCTCAATCAAGTAGTCTATAACAATGACAAAAAGAGGATTCTATTCACATTATCTTATATGCAGTCAACAGGCTATAATACAGAATTATCTAAAGCAGAAAAATAGGCTGATCTATAGATGGAATAACACTGGAATAATCTTAGACAGTGAGCAGACTTTGAACAAGCATTCAAGGATAGGTTTATAACCTCTAATGAAATAGGAGAAGTGATTCAAGAGCTTAATAAGCTAAAAATCAAGAACCAGAAGTATGAGGAGTATATAAATACATTCCAAATGCTGGCTAGATAGGCAAAAATCACTGAATATAACACCTTAATGCTATACTTCTTACAAGGCTTACCCACAAAACTAGTTGAATCTGCATACAATAGTACATAACTACTAGATACAATGGATAAATAGTATGACTATGTACAAAAGATTAGAATACAGTGGAACAATATGAATCAACTACTCCAGAGAAGAGGAATAACTGTAAAGACACCTACAGTAAAAGATCCTGATGCAATGAATGTAGATCGAGTTCAACTATCGAAGAATCAGAAAACAGAGTATCTAAAAGAAGGGAAATGTTTTAATTATAGAAAAAAGAGGCACATTAGCTAAAACTGTAATATAGAAAGGAACTTGAATAGAACCTGGAGACCAAGAAACAATAATAACTGGAATAATAACCAGAATAACCAGGGATCGAGTAACCCAAGACCTAGTGGTTTCTTTAAATAGAGACAAGTCAGACAAACTGAAACAGAAGAATAGCTGAAGGCACTAGCACCACAAATGATAGAATATAGTCTATCAAGTAAAGCTTATGCAGCACATATAGTAACTCTCTTAGAAGGAATAACTGAAGAAGAATGAAACAGTATCTTCAGCAAACTTAATGAATAGGGTTTTTGATAGGGAGACATAGTTTGATGTTATGATCTTCTGATGTACAAGTTTCTTATATAATTATTTATGATCCAAATACAAGTGCTCTTACTATCCCTATAATAATAAACACAAAAGACAAAAGCATCAAAACCACAGCTCTCATAGATTGTGGAGTAGAAGGAACTTTTATTTATAAAGAACTAGTAAAACAATACCAACTGCTAACTTATGCACTAAACAGACCCATTATAGCTTGAAATGTGGACAATACAATTAATAAGGAAGGTGTTATTATTAAATACACCAAGTTGAATCTAGAACTTAATACAACAGATGAATAGCTCTTAATAACAAACATAGGCAAATCTCCAATTATACTAGGACTACCATGGCTAAAACAAGTAAATCCTTAGATAGACTGGGCAAATGGAAGTATTAAATTATTGGAACATATACTACAATCTTTGGCTATATTTAAAGTAACCTTTGCAACAACTCTGGCTCAAAATGTAAAAGACAATGAACCTCATACTATACCACCAGAGTACAGGGATTTTAGAGATATATTTGATAAGGCACAAACAAACCAACTACCATCCTCTCAAAGCTATGACTATGTAATAGAGCTCAAATTGGACTTTGTACCAAAGAATTGCAAAGTGTATCCACTAACATTAAAAGAGAAGGAAACACTAGATATATTTTTACAGGAAAACTTGGGAAAAGGATTTATTTGACCATTGACATTACCATAAGCCTCTCTATTCTTCTTTGTTGAAAAGAAAGATGAAACACTATGGCCTATATAGGATTACAGACTACTAAATAAAGCAACAATCAAGAATATGTACCCATTGCCACTGGTTAGTGACTTACTAGACTAAATAAAAGGATATAGATTCTTTACAAAACTAGACTTACAAAATGGTTACAATAATATATGAATCAAAGATGGAGACCAATGGAAAGTAGTATTCAAAACAGCTAGAGGACTATATGAACTGATGGTCATGTACTTTAGACTTTGTAATTCACTGGCTACATTTTAAGCCTTTATGGATGATATTTTTTATGAACAAAAACAGAAAGGAGGATTACTCATTTATATGGATGATTTACTTATTATGGGTCAAACAATTATAGAACTGCAAGAATGAACAAAGGAAATCTTACAAATTTGTCGAAACTATAGACTGTCAATAAAAATCAAGAAATGTGTGTTTCATAAGTAGGAAGTTAAATATCTAGGGCTTATAATCAAACTAAATCATATTGTGACAGACTCTACTAAACTTAAAAGAATACTTAAGTAGCATTGGTTCTTAGGATTCTGTGGATTCTATAGAAAATTCATATAAAGATACTCTCAGATCATATGACCATTGGAAAAGCTTAAACAAGCTAAAGCAGTATAGGAATAGAGTAAAGAAGCACAACAAGCATTTGACATATTAAAGGAATGCTTTTCGAACCCATTAATACTACTAGTACCTGATAAAACAAAGCCTTTTATACTAGAAACTGATGCATCTCTTAAAGCTTGGGGAGTAGTATTAAGGCAATATGATCACAATGGAGAACTCAAAGCATGCTCTTATTTATCAAAAGCCTTTAACCCAGCTGAAAGAAACTATTAAATATATGATCAAGAGTTATTAGCAATTGTATGAGCTCTTGAAACCTGGAGACACTACTTATTAGACACCTCACATCCTGTTACAATATAGTGTGATCATCAAAACCTAACTTATTACAAGAACCCACAAAAGTTAACTCCTCAGCAATAACAATGGCACCTTTCCCTATCACAGTTTAATATCTATATTATACATGTTCTAGGAATAAAAATAATACAGTCTGATGCCCTATCACGATGGCCAGGGTATAATTAGACAGAAGAGGAGGAAAGAATTACTATGCTACCAGAAAACACCTTTGGTCATAACCTAGACCCCGACTATTTAATAGGAGACAATTATAGATACTCAAATAATGGAGATATCATTCAAATCTTTGTAATAGATACTAAACTATAACAAAGAATTAAAAAGGGTCTAGAAAAAGATCAAATAGCACAATAGGTCATTAAAGAGCTCATAGAAAAAAAGTTAACCCCACTAAAACAAGAGCTAACAGGATGGAAATACAATAATGAACTACTGTTATTTAAAAACTGAATATATATACTAGCAAATCTTGAACTAAAACAAGAACTGCTTAAACTTTATCACAACTTACCATTATAAGGTTATCTAGGAATCTTTGGAACCATGGCCAATATACAAAGATATTTCTGGTGGCCAAGAATGTATATGTTTGTCAAGAGCTATGTACAGAGATATGCACTATGTCAATAAATGAAAGTCAATACACATCTATTAGCACTACCTCTTATACCTATTAAAGCCGACTCTTATGCATATCTATTCTCAATAGTTACCATAGACTTTATCACTAATCTACCAGAGTCAAATGGATATAATGCGTTATATATAGTAGTGGACCATGACTTAACAAAGACAATAGTTCTTATCCCATGCACAAAGACAATTGATATAATTGGGACAGCAAGACTTTACTATAACAATATATATTGAAGATTTGATCTTTCTAACAGAATAATATTGGATAAAAGACCACAGTTTTTATCATAAATATTCTAAGAGATGAACAAACGATTAGGAGTTATATCATCCATGTCAACAGCCTTTTATCCACAGACAGATGGACAAATAAAAAGAATAAATCAGGAAATCAAAGCCTATCTATGAATCTATTGCTCTAATTACCCTGAAACTTGAACAGAACACCTATCACTAATAGAGTTTTCATATAATAATCATATTCACTCAATGACAAAACAAACCCCATTCTCACTACTATTTAGATATCAACCACAAGCAATACCATATGTAATAGAAGACACCAATATCCTCTCCTTATCAGAACAATTGAAACAGCTGAATCAATAGAGAAGCAAAGTACTGGTAGTATATAAACTAGCTTATGCTTTAATAGCATAAAGAATTCAATCAAAATTCAAACCATTCAAAGAAGGAGATTTAGTCTAGCTTAAAGCAAAGAACATCAACTTAGGGGTATTACATTGGAAACTAAAGCCAAAACAAGAAAGACCATTTCCCATTACTAAGGTAATATCTCCATGGGCTTATAAATTACAGTTACCGGAACAATGGAAAATTTTCTCTGTTTTCCACACTTGCCTTCTATCTCCATATAAAACTACTGAAGCACATAGACCCAGCTATTCAGAACCCCCACCTAATATTATAGAAGAGGAGGAAGAATATGAAATAGAAGCAATTGTGAGACACAGTCCAAAGAATGCCCAAAAACCTCGAAAATTCTTAGTAAAATAGCTAGAATATTCATTATCAGAAAACACATGGTACAAACCAAAGGAACTATCATATGCAAATGAAATCCTAGACAAATATAAAAGGACCCATAATTTACTGTAAAAACCCTAGCAAATAACCAACTACTGCTAAAAACAAATATGCCCGCTATCCACTTTCTAGACACTATTACCTAAAAAGGCCAAAGAACTGAACCATTCTATCCACACTCTACCTCTTCCTAATTTTTAGTCTCTACAGACTCTTTACTCCTAACCTTAGACCCAAGTGACCCCCTTTATTTTAACAATAATGCTACACTACAAATGAAACAATGATTAGCTACTATCCTCTGTACCTCAGATCAACTCACTATTATCTGAAATCAATAAAAGGAATTTTACCAAATCCTTTAAAGACCTGTATATATACCCCTTAATTATTGGCTAGATAACTTTGAAAAGTCTCAAGACCAGAGTAAAATTATGCAAGGAGTACTTGACAAACTTAAGCACTAAATAGCTAAGCTGAGGAAAGATATAGAGCACTATAAGAAAAGGGCAGCTAAGAGTATACAAGCAGCCTTTACTTTAGGACGAGCTAGCTATGTCTTAGGAAAGTTCATCATAGATAATGCACTGTTTCCACCTGAACGAAAGGATGCAATCTACAATGAAGGTGACTTATTACCTGTCTATATGTATAGAAAAGGAACTTGAGAAGACCCTTGCTATTTTAATGAAGAACTATCTAGTGAGGATAATGATAGTGATAAAGAAATAGAGGATAACAAAGTAGATGAAGAAAACAAGGAAAACATACCTAAAAGCAAATCTCCTAGAACATTAACTAGTAATGAAGCCACCCAAACTCTGCCTATACAAGAAGAAGAGTACAGTTGGACTAATGACTCTGACAAGCAACAAGTAGCTATCATGAACTATGCATAGAGCTGTAAAGGACAGGACCATATTATATTTGACTGCCCTCACTACACATATAGTGGCTGTTGCAAATAAGCCCTAGGACATGGAATAGTTGAGTGTGAAAAATACTTCTACAAAGTATGCCAGGAACCAGCTCCAGAACACAATTGGTGGAGTTACAATGAGGAGGGCTCTAACAAACAAGTGTTACAAACCTAGGCACATATGTAGGACCCCTATTCTTTTCTCTATATAACTTATTTCTATTCATTTTTCTTTTTATATCCACTTGGACTCTCATACTTATCTACCTCTGTTTCACAAACATATGCTTACTGATACATGAGGTGGTATTGTATTATTATGACTCCATATGACTTATTTATAATAATCATATGATAGTTATATTGCTGCATAGTAGTAGAGTATTTATACAGAGCCTGTAGCTGACTTAGCCCCTTAGCTTGACCTCTTGTTTTTTAATTGAACTAAAGTTGTTCACAATAGTTTTGCTCAATTTTGATTGATACCTCAGAACAGAGGGCTTAAGTGCATCTGCTAGTGATAGCACAAAAGGATCTTATTGCTAACATTCTGACTAAGACAGTGTTGGGTCTTACTCAGTGATTGATAACTTCTATACTTAAACAACAAATTGTAAGACTTAGTGTTTTTTCTTAATACCTGTCTAATTTCAAGTTTTATTAGTATTATACATAGGTATGGGTATTGGCATTCATTGGGTTGGGATATGATGTTTATTTATGAATTGTCAGTTTATACAGGAGCCTATACATCCAGAGTCCAGTAGGGCAGTAGTTTTAAAAGCTTGTTAGTCCTTGAGTATTTTTAATACTATAGAAAGATTCAGTTGATAACCTTTTCTTCCTCTAATATAGTGTTTAGACTCTTGCATTAGTTTTAGTACTGCCAATATGATTTGGTCATCTAGCTTTTTAATAATCTGAAGTGTTTCAAGAGTGGCTTCTTGATTCTTTTCGGGGTAAGTAATGCTTTGTAGTGCTTATAGTGCATATAGTTCTAGGTCTTTTTTAATTTACTATAGAGTCTATTCAGTAATAAAGGGTTTAGGAAAAGGTAGAGACATACTTTTGGTGTTACAAACCTAGGCACGTATGCGGGACCCTTATTCTTTTCTCTATATGACTTGTTTCTATTCATCTTTCCTTTTGTATCCATTTAGACTCCCACACTCATCTACCCTTGTTTCACAAACATATGCTTACTGATATATGAAGTAGTATTGTGTCATTATGACTCCATATGACTCGTTCATAACAATCATATGATAGTTATATTGCTGCACAGTAGTAGAGTATTTATATAGAGCCTGTAGCTGACTTAGCCCCTTAGCTTGATCTCTTGTTTCTTAATTGAACTAAAGTTGTTCACAACAGTCTTGCTCAATTCTGATTAATACCTCAGGATAGAGGGCTTAAGTGCATTTGCTAGTGATAGCACAAAAGGATCTTATTGCTAACATCCTGACTAAGACAGTGTTAAGTCTTACTCAGTGATCAACGATTTCTGAACTCGAATGACAAATTACAAGACTTAGTGTTTTCCTTAACATTAGGTCAAGCTCTACATTTTGCTGACTTATCAAGTCTAAGTATAACAAAATTTTGAAACATATCAAGTTACTACCAGCAGAGACTAGGTGGGAAGAAGGGCTCTTTTAGCTTGACACTAGAGCACTATACTTCAATAGGGCAACCAACCATTGGGAACCCATTCCTGAGAACAAAGGATAAGAATACTTTTATCGAGAGAACCCAGACTGGGAAAAGATATATAAGGAATTTGCTAAAGTACTTCTAGATAGGATAGTAAAAGCAAATAAAGCAGAAAAGAGACCAAGAAGTGATTTGAACCAGATAGAAACACCTAAACCAAAGCAAACAAATCAAGAAAACAGAATGAGTGGAAACCCAAGAAGCGTTGCACCCCCAGCTCTACCTCTAGCTCCACCCTCTGGCCCTCAACAGAACCCTTAGGTCTACATAAAGGAGATAAGCATCAATAAGCCTCCTATCTTTATAGGAGCAACAAATAGAGCTAGAAAATGGCTAGCAGATGTATAAGTATACCTGATGCTCAATCAAGCAGTCTATAACAATGACGAAAAAAGGATCCTATTTGCATTATCCTATATACAATCAATAGACTATAATACAGAATTATTTGAAGCAGAAAAATAGGCTGATCTATGGATAGAACAACACTGGAACAACCTTGGACTATGGGCCAACTTTGAACAGGCATTCAAGGATAGATTCATCACTTCTGACAAAGCAGGAGAAGCAATTCGAGAGCTTAATAAGCTAAAAGTCAAAAACTAGAAGTACAATGAGTATATAAACATGTTCCAGATGCTAGCTAGACAGGCAAAAATTACTGAATATAATGCTTTGATGCCATACTTCTTACAAGGCTTATCTACAAAGCTAGTCAAATCTGCATACAATAGTACATAACTACTAGATACAATGGATAAATAGTACGACTATGTATGAAAGATCAGAATACAATGGAACAACATAAATTAGCTACTCCAGAGAAGAGGAATAACTGTAAAGTCACCTATAGTGAAGGATCCTGATGCAATAGATGTAGACCAAGTTCAACCGTTGAAGAATCAAAGGACAAAGTACCTAAAGAAAGGGAAATGTTTTAATTGTGGAAGGAAGGGACATATCAGTTAAAACTGTAACACAAAAAGGAACTCAAATGGAACCTAGAAACTAAAAAACAATAACAACTGGAATAATAACTAGAATAACCAGGAATTGAGTAATCCAAGGCCTAGTGGTTTTTTTAAATAAAAACAGGTCAGACAGACTGAAACAGAAGAACAGCTGGAGGCACTAGCACCACAAATAATGGAATATGGTCTATCAAGTAAAGCTCATGCAGCATATATAGTAACTCTCTTAGGAGGAATAACTGAAGAAGAATGAAACAGTATTTTTAGCAAACTTAACGAACAGGGTTTTTAATAGGGAGATGTAGTTTGATGTTATGATCTCCTGATATATAAGTTTCTTGTGTAATTGTTTGTGACCCAAATACAAGTGCTCTTACTATCCCTATAATAATAAACACAAAAGACAAAAGCATCAAAACCACAGCTCTTATAGATTGTAGAGCAGAAGGAACTTTTATTCATAAAGAACTAGTAAAACAACACCAGCTGCTAACTTATGTGCTAAACAGACCTATCATAGCTCAAAATGTGGACAATACAATCAATAAGAAAGGAGTTATTACTAGATACACCAAGTTGAATCTAGGACTTAACATAACAAATGAACAGCTTTTAATAACAAACATAGGCAAATCTCCAATTATACTAGGACTATCATAGTTAAAACAAGTAAATCCTTAGATAGATTGGGCAAATGGGAGCATTAAATTACCAGAACATATATTACGATCTTTAGTTATATCTAAAGTAACCTTTGCAACAACTCTGGCTCAAAATGTAAAAGACAATGAACCTTATACTATACTACCAAAGTACAGGGATTTTAGAGATGTATTTGATAAAGCACAAACAAACCAACTACCATCCTCTTAAAGCTATGACTATGTAATAGAGCTCAAATTAAGCTTTGTACCAAAGAATTGCAAAGTGTATCCACTAACATTAAAAGAGAAGGAAACACTAGATATATTTTTACAGGAAAACTTGGGAAAAGGATTTATTTGACCATTGACATTACCATAAGCCTCTCTATTCTTCTTTGTTGGAAAGAAAAATGGAACACTATGGCCTATACAGGATTATAGACTACTAAATAAAGCAACAATCAAGAATACGTACCTATTGCCACTGGTTAGTGACCTACTAGACCAAATAAAAGGATATAGATTCTTTACAAAACTGGACTTGCAAAATGGTTACAATAATATATGAATTAAGGATGGAGACCAATGGAAAGTAGTATTCAAAACAGCTAGAGGACTATATGAACTGATGATCATATACTTCAGACTTTGCAACTCACTAGCCACATTTCAAGCCTTTATAGATAATGTTTTTTATAAACAAAAACAGAAAGGAGGATTACTTATTTATATGGATGATTTACTTATTATGGGTTAAACAATTATAGAACTGCAAGAATGAACAAAGGAAATCTTACAAATTTGTTGAAACCATAGACTGTCAATAAAGATTGAGAAATATGTGTTTTATAGATAGGAAGTTGAATATCTAGGGCTTATAATCAAACCAAACCATATTACAATAGACCCTACTAAACTTAAAGAAATACTTGAGTGGCCATTATCTAAGAAACCTAAAGATATACATTGGTTTTTAAGATTCTGTGGATTCTATAAGAAATTTATACAAGGATACTCTCAGATTACATGACTATTGGAAAAGCTTAAACAAGTTAAAGCAGTATAGGAATGGAGTAAAGAAGCACAACAAGTATTCAATACATTAAAAGAACACTTTTCAAACCTGTCAATGCTACTAGTACCTAATAAAACAAAGCCTTTTATACTAGAAACTGATGCATCTCTCAAAGCTTGGGGAGTAGTATTAAGGCAATATGATCACAATGGAAAACTCAAAGCATGCTCTTATTTATTAAAAGCCTTTAACCCAGCTGAAAGAAACTATCAAATATATGATCAAGAGTTATTAACAATTGTACAAGCTCTCAAAACCTGGAGACACTACTTATTAGGCACCCCACATCTTATTACAATATGGTGTGATTATCAAAACCTAACTTATTACAAGAACCCATAAAAGTTAACTCCTCGGTAATGACAATGGCACCTCTTTCTATCACAGTTTAATATCTATATCATGCATGTTCTAGAAACAAAAATGATACAGTCCGATGCTTTATCATGATAGCCAGGGTATAATTAGACAGAAAAGGAGGAAAGAATTACTATGCTACCAGAAAACACCTTTGATCATAACCTAGACCCCAACTATCTAATAGGAGACAATTATGGATACTCAAATAATGGAGACATCATTCAAATCTCTGTAATAGATACTGAACTACAACAAAAGATTAAAAAGGGTCTAGAAAAAGATCAAATAACGCAACAGGTCATTAAAGGGCTCACAAAAAAAGAGTTAACTCCACTAAAATAAGAGCTAGCAGGATAGAAATACAACAATGAACTACTGTCATTTAAAAACTGAATATATATACCAGCAAATCTCAAACTAAAACAAGAACTGCTCAAACTTTATCACAACTTACCATCACAAGGCCATTCAAGAATCTTTGAAATCATAGCCAATATATAAAGATATTTTTGGTGGCCAGGAATGTATGTATTTGTGAAGAGCTATATATAGGGATGTGCACTATGTCAACAAATAAAAGTCAACACACATCTATCAGCACCCCCTCTTGCACCTATCAAAGCTGACCCTCATGCATATTCATTCTTAACAGTTACCATAGACTTTATCACTGATTTACCAGAGTCAAATGGATATAATGCATTATATATAGTAGTGGACCACGACTTAACAAAGGCAATAGTTCTTATCCTATGCACAAAGATAATTAATGCAATCGGGATAGTAAGACTCTATCATGATAATATATATCGAAGATTTGGACTCTTTAACAGAATAATATTGGATAGAGGACCACAATTCTCATTACAAGTATTCCAAGAAATGAATAAATGATTAGAAGTCATATCATCAATGTCAACAGCCTTCCATCCACAGACAGATGGACAAACAGAAAGAACAAACCAGGAGATTGAAACTTATTTATAGATCTATTGCTCTAATCACCCTGAAACCTGGACAGAACATCTACCATTAATGGAGTTCTCACACAACAGTCGGGTTTACTCAGTAATAATACAGACTCCATTTTTATTATTACTTAGATATTAACTATGAGCAATACTATATGTAATAGAAGACACCAATATCCTCTTCTTATCAGAATGATTGAAACAGCTAAATCAACAAAGAAGCAAAGCACTGGCAGCACATGAACTAGCTTATGCATTAATGGCACAAAGAATTCAATCAAAATTCAAACTATTCAAAGAAGGAGATATAGTTTGGCTTGAGGCAAAAAACATCAACTTAGAGGTGTTACATTGGAAATTAAAACCAAAACGAGAAGGACTATTCCCTATTACTAAGGTGATATCTCTATAGGCTTATAAATTACAGTTACTGGAACAATGGAAAATTTTCCCTGTTTTCCACACTTGTCTTCTATCTTCATATAAAGCCACCAAAGCACATAGTCCCAGCTATTCAGAACCCCCACCTAATATTATAGAAGGGGAGGAAAAATATGAAATAGAAGCAATTGTGGGACATAGCTCAAAAAATGCCTGAAAACCCTGAAAATTCTTAGTAAAATGGTTGGGATATCCATTATTAGAAAACACATGGTATAAACCGGAAGAACTATCACATGCAAATGAAATCCTAGAAGAATATAAAAGGACTTACAATTTACTGTAAAACTCCAGCAAATAACCAACTACTGCTAAAACAATATGCTCACTATCTGCTTTCTAGACACTATCACTTAAAGAGGCCAAAGAACTAAGCCATTCTACCCACACTCTACCCTTTCTTAATCTTTGGTCTCTACAGACTCTTTACTCCCAACATTAGACCCAGGCAACCCCCCTTACTTTGACAACAAAGCTATACTACAAATGAAACGATGACTAGCTACTATCCTTTATACCCCAGACCGACTCACTATTACTCATAACCAACAGAAGGAATTTTACCAAATCCTTTGAAGACTCGTATATGCACCTCTTAACTACTAGCTAGACAATTTCAAAAGGTCTTAAGACTAGGGCAAAATTATGCAAGATGTACTTGATGAACTCAAACACCAAATGACCAAACTAAGAAAAAATATAGAGCATCATAAGAAAAGGGCAGCTAAGAGTATGTAAGCAGCCTTTACTCTAGGATGAGCCAGCTATGTCTTAGGAAAGTTCATCATGGACAATGTGCTGTTTCCACCTGATCGAAAGGATGCAGTCTATGATGAAGGCAACTTGTTGCCTGTATACATGCATAGAAAAGGAACTTGAGAGGACCCCTGTTACTTCAATAAGGAACTATCTAGTGAAGATGATGATAATAACGAAGAAATAGAGGTTAATAAGATAGACAAAGAAAACAAAGAAAACATACCTAACAATGAACCACCTATAGTACAGTTCAGTAATGAAATAGTCCAAACCTCACCTATACAAGAAGAAGAGTACAGTTGGACAAGTGATTCTGATAAGCATTGAGTAGCTGTCATAAATCATGCATGGAGCTGTGAAGGACAAGATCACACTGTATTCAACTGCCCCCATTACATATGTAGCAGCTGTGGTAAAGAAGCCCCAGGACATGGAATAGTCAAATGTGAAAAATACTTTTGTAAAGTATGCCAAGAACTAGCCCTAGGACACAATTGATGGAGTTGTGGTGAAGAAGGCTCTAATAAGTGAGGACCAATCTCAGAAATTGCCTAAGAAAGGTATCAATCTATAAGTTTAACCCCCACTCAATATGTTTCGTCTTCTTTTTTTTCTTAATTAAATTTTCTTATTTATACCCATGATTCTGACAAGGGAAGCACTTGTATATTATAATTCATTGCTATAAAGGAAAGCAATTCCTCACTAATTTGCTTTAAAGCTCTTAGTGTTTATAACCCTATTTATTTATCTATTGGGCATTCCTTTTCTTTTTTATTCTATCCCACTCCCCTATCTACTTTCTCAACTATTGACTTCAAGCAATATATGCTTGAATGATTTTATTTAAATTACAGTTGAGAACAACTGCGTTTAAAGAGGGGGTAATATTATAAACCTAGGCATGTATGTGGGACTCTTATTCTTTTCTCCATATGACTTGTTTTTATTCATCTTTCCTTTTATATCCATTCAGACTCCCACACTCATCTATCTCTGTTTCACAAACACATGCTTACTGATACATGAAGTAGCATTGTGTCATTATGACTCCACATGACTTGTTTATAACAATCATATAATAGTTATATTACTATACAATAGTAGAGTATTTATACAGGGCCTGTAGCTGACTTAGCTCCTCAGCTTGACCTTTTGTTTCTTAATTGAACTAAAGTTGTTCACAATAGTCTTGCTCAATTTTGATTAATACCTCAGGATAGAGGGCTTAAGTGTATCTGCTAGTGATAGCACAAGAGGATCTTGTTACTAACATCCTGACTAAGACAGTATTGAGTCTTACTCAGTGATTAACGACTTCTGAACTCGAATGACGAATTGCAAGACTTAGTGTTTTCCTTAACATTTGGGTCTTGTATATGGTTCAACAATTTCATTCTTATTCATACTACTAGTATATTATTTAAAGAAAGAAGATTGGTTTGTTTATTAAAAACAAAACTCTAACTCCTCAGATAACATATCTACACCTGAGGTTGTATAAAATCTGACTAAGTGTTAGTAGTCATAAGCTCTGTAAATTCCCTCTTTTCTTTAACTAAGAGATTTATTCATATTTCCCTCACTTCCCAGCATCTATTCTAACAGTTACAAGCTAGGTGTCCTTTCTAGTGACATTTGAAGCATTGTTCTTCTTTGTGTATTTTGTTAATATCCATAGGTTCTCCTAAGGGTAAGGAAGGTGTAGGTTTAAGAGGGAGGAGGTGTATATAAGGAGGATGAAATTGTAGAGGATTTGAACGAGTTTTTGACCTCATACTTAAGTTTATGTGTATAGAGTGCTTTTTCAACTACAATAACCTGATTTCTCTATCCTTTAATTATAGTAGATTCATTCCTACTAGCAACAATTGTAGTGACTATTTCAGTTTTGAGTCCAAGCTTTAGTCAATTAATAATAATAGTATTGTGGAGGGGGTCTGTGTATTTAGCTTGGATCCTGAGTGAGGCTAGTTTAGTAAAAAACTCTTCTACTCATGTGTTCCCCTATTGTATTATTGCTATCTCATTTTATACAATTTCTTTGTCATTCTTATTAACAAAGTGTTCTTTCATCTAATTAGTGAAGTCATTCTATATCCAGTTTTGATTTGTGGTCTTGACAGTTAATTGTTCTTTTGCCTATACTCTAGCTTTCTCTTTTATATATGAGTATACAAAATAGATCTTCTTCTCGTCTGTGTTGAGAGATATACTTGCACTTATTATATAGCTAGTAATTTTTATATTCCATTCTTTATAGTTCTTCTTATTGCCAGTGAAGTCATTAGATTTGCATAAAAGAGGTTCTCGAGATTGTGAGAGAGAAGGTTGTGATATAGCTACTATTATTACATTAGCTAAGTTGGGGGGTAGGTTAATTATGAGTGCAAGAAGATTGAGATTGGGGGGATTCTGAGCTAGATGGTTAACCAGATCTGGTATTATTATAGCTACTACTTATTGTACAGTGAGTACAATAACTTAGTCGAGAGGGGGTTGTTATTATTGTTGTTGTCCCTCCATGGTTCTAATATATATTGAGTAGGTTTTTGATTTTCTGCTCTTCTTTTTCAATCACTAGTCTGCTTATTCATTTAGCATGTTGCTCTTTTAGAAAGAGTTCATGTCAGCGACTAACTTGGCTTTCCCTCTATAGTTCAAGCCTAGGTTATGTAACAAGAAGTATAACTATATTAGACAGTCTCAAGTATCAAGTCAAAAGTGTAAACAAGGTTGAAACTGGGGTCTAACTATGTACAAGAGGGTTCTTATATACTAAAATATAACTATATTAAGGATAGTCTTAAGTGTCAAGTCAAGAGAGTAGATAAGGTTAAAACTAGGGTCTAACTATATACAAAAGGGTTCTTATATACTAAAGTAAAGGAGTGACATGTTACAGTGACAAAAGGTGTAAATGGAAATAAATAGAATATTATAGAATATTATAGAAGAAAGTGAGTTATATGTCCATTAAGTGTGAGTTATAATAAGTTATGTGTATATAGGTTCAGGTCTAAAATAATTGTATAGCCAAGTTAGGAAACAAGACTATATATGAGTCATAATTGCATAAGTTTCTTACTAAGTGTTGATTCATAGATCCTAGTGATCTCTCAAAATAGGAAAGTAGTGTTTAGTAAGTATAAAGGAGTATAATTATAATATAGTTGCTCTATTAAAATATAGTACTTTAATATTAAGTTAAAAGAGCTTTTTCTCCCATCTAGTCTTTATTAGTAGTAACTTAATATTTTCTTTAATATTAGGTTAAGCTCTACACTTTACTGACTTATCAAGTCTAAATATAATAAAATTTTGAAACACATTAAGTCTTACAATTTGTTATTTAAATATAAAAGTTATTAATTATTAAGTAAGACTTAATAGTATTTTAGTTAAAATATTAGTAATAAGATTCTCTTATATTATTATTAGTAGATGCACTTAAGCCTTTTATTCTAAGGTATCAATCAAAATTAAGTAAGATTATTGTGAATAATTTGAGTTTAATTAAGAAACAAGAGATTAAACTGATAAGCTAAGTTAATTATAAGCTCTGTATAAATACTTTATTACTATATAGCAATACAATTATCATATAATTATTATGAACAAGTTATATAAAGTTATAATAATATAATATCTCCTCATGTATTAATAAGTATGTATTTATGAAATAAGGATAAATAAGTATATTATTATTATTATTTAGAGATTAATAAAATAATAATTTTAAGTATATATTAAAAATAACTAAAAACTAGTTAAATAACTATTAATTTATTATTATATTATAACTAGTATAGTTTATAAACCTTATTTTTATTAAATATCTTTGAAAATATATTAAAGATAGAGTTAAAAAAGAATAAAATGTTATTTTAGCATAAATTTATCAAAATTTAATAAAAAAAATATACCTAAAAAGATATGAACTATAATTAAAACAAAAAGAGAATATATAAAGTATTAATTTATATAAATTTTATATTTTAAATTTTAAAGCAAAAAAACTATTAATATATATTTGGTGAAAAATATAATTTATAGCTTACATAATTTTTATATTTATATATTATATCTAGTATTGTTTAAAAAATACAAAGTAAAATTATTAATAATGTATTTTATATACTAATTGAATAAATATTTAAAGAGATAAGCAAAATATAAAAACTATAACAATTATATCAACAGTTTTTTTTTGCTTACTATATATATACTATTTTTATAAAAATAATCAACTAAAATTTATAAAAAATATACTATAATTCAAAGTAATTTATTATTATATTATATTAATTCACCATGAGGCTCTTCAAATTGATTAAAAATAAAGTTCCAGATAAGTTTCCCTCTAAGAAATGTTTTTTCGACTTGCCCTATCAAGCTCATACCTTCGTACGGAGTAATCTTGTTTTTATATAAAAGTTTATTAGCAGTGACCTATGTTAATTCAAGATTAATTTTTCGTGCATATTTGTCATTTAATCAATGTTACCTTGAATTCTGCATTGTCATCCCAAATAATAATGTCTGCATCCTTTCCAACTGTTAAAGAACCTTTACGATCATCGATAGAGGCGATTTTTGCAGTTCGTTCTGAAACCCAGCGTACCAATCTACCAACACTAACTCCTCTTTTTTTCCCTTCATTCCAAAGTAAGCTTAGACCTAGACCCAGGGTGCTAATCCCCCCCAGGCTCTCATAATGTCTCCATCATGGAAATTTTTTAGTTCTCTAGTACATGGACTGTGATCCGAAACGACGCAGTCAATCGTTCCGTCTAGTAATGCCTCCCAGAGTTTATCTCTATTTCTCGAGTCACGAATTGGCGGACAGCATTTGAATTGAGGAGCAGAATCCGGGATTAAAGACGAAGAGAGAACAAGATAATGGAAACATGTTTCAACAGTTAATTTTGCGCCTGATTCTCGAGCTTTACGTATGATAGGTAAAGCTGACGCAGCAGAAAGGTGAACAATGTGGCACCGAATGGACGGATATTTCTCTTGGAGACTAACTATAAGTTTAATTGCGTCCACTTCGAATTCTTCTGGGCGGGACTGAAGAAAAGTATCGTATGACTGAGGACTGGAGTCATTTGATTTTGTAGAATTGTTTTCCAACTCGAGTTCCGCGTGGAATAATATCACCGAAGGCAAATTCTTAGATATGATGTTATTTCGAGCTTAGATGGACAGGGAAACAACGACGTACCTCTAGTTTTTTCATTGCCTTCAGCACATCGTTATGCGATACACAGGGAAACTCCTGATAAGACGGTATAAGCTTTTTAATAGAATGATCTTAAGAAACACGCATCTTACCTCAACACCACTGTCGATCAGAAAACATTTGAAGCCCTTGACACCGTCTGAGCACATACCCTCTAGTTCATTCTGCGTTTACAGATTAAGAATGAGTAGATACGTGTATAATCTTAACCTACCTCATTTCCAGGCACTAGCCCACCCCATAAGGCTACATCAGTCCAACATTGTCCTCGAGCGGCCGATTTCTTAGTTTTTAGATTTTCTCTTGTCGTTGTGGGGGGTAATGAATTTAACGGCATATCGACGACTGTAGTAATTCCACCTGAGGCAGCCGCTCGCGTACCCGTCCAAAATCCTTCCCAATCCGTTCTACCTGGTTCATTTAAGTGCACATGAGAGCTGATTTTATAATTAATAGGTAGGAGTTTGTCTGATTGAAGGATAGGACAAACTCTACAAGCCCAGGAAGAAGCCATTTGTCCCCTGAGTCAATCCAACACTGATCAGGAATACCTGGAAAGTCACTGCGGACGGAGCGCTGTTGCCTGATTTCCACAATTTTCCCAGATGCAATGTTAACGACAATTGTCGCTGGGACTCCATCTTCATTTCCAGGCAAAAGTACCTTATTAGATGTGAAGACTCGCAGACAGTCAGTAGTCATAGCTAACGCTCACACATCCAAGGTATCAGATTGGTATAATCAAAGCTTATCATAATGAAGTAAGCAAGCTACACGTGATTGGATTACTACTAATCTAAGTTTACTGTGAAGAGCCCTTATCCTCTTGCTGAGCAGCGAAAGACTTCCCCTTCTCGATATTCTTTTTGAGTTCGGGAAGGGCAGCATCAAGAAGCTTCTGCTCTTCAGCAGTAACTGGCCCAACAGGCAGAATTTTCTCAACACCGTTTTTCTATGAAATGATTAGATATAGAGATCCAAAGAAAAGGAAAGCTGTACATACACCAAGTTCAACGTTCGATGCAAAGAAGTCAACACCCTTATCAGCGTACAAATCACTCTTGACAAAGGTGGGTGTAATAACACCTTTCTCTCCATTAAGACCACGCAAAAGGGCATTTGTAAACTTGGCTCCAGCATAAGCCATTGAAAGAGTCGCGGATCCCGCACCATCCTTAGCCTTGACAACCTCGTCACCACCAAATTGAATTCGATGGACAAGTTTTTCGTACTCTTCCCCAGAGATAGCCTTACCGTAGTTATTCTGGCTGAGAAGAGGAACAATTGTTACACCTGAGTGTCCACCAACAACTGTGATGGGAGCCTCTGCAGGGGCAATACCCGCGACCCCCGATACGAACCGGGCAGCACGGACGACATCAAGTGTAGTTACACCAAAAACACGGCGAGGGTCAAACGTACCGGCCTTCTCGAAGACAGAGGCAACGATTGGGACGGTTGAGTTTACAGGATTCGAAATGACAAGAACATGCGCCTCCGGAGAAACACGGGCGACAGCAGCAGCAAGATTACGAACGATAGAGGCATTTGTCTATAGATACGCTTAGTATTATGTTGCGTATTTAAGGTGGCTTGATACTCACGTTGAAAAGGTCGTCACGAGTCATCTAGCGTTTTAAAACAAACAAATTAGCAGATAAAAGTAGTACATAAAACAATCCTTCTTACTCCAGGCTAAAAAAAAGGCAATCAGTATACATAAGAGATCAAACAAAAGGAAAATTACCTTTCGTGGCACGCCAGCAGGGATAACAACTACTTTTGCGCCTTCAAGGGCCTCGTCGAGCTTCTCCTGCGGATATCCGCTCACCTTTTCAAAGAGTGTGTTCATGAGATTGTTATATTAAAATCCATGGAAAGACTTACTTCTCCTGGGGTATCAACATGACTAACATCTGCAGCCACACCAGGTGCCAGACGAATATCGTAAAGACTCAACGAAGAGACGAGGGGATCGAGTTTGAGAAGTAGAGACAATGGTTGACCAATACCTCCACTAGCACCAAGAACGGCCACCTTCGTTTGACGAGAGACGGAGGACGAAAAGTGACGGGAGCTCTTTGAAAGGGCGCGAACTGCCTGTCTTGAGAACATGATGCTGCTAAATCGTCCCGTCAACGAGAGAGTATGAGACGGAAAAAATAAAATAAAATAACTTGCTTGCCAATGACGTGGGGTATATAAGTATATCGTCAGCCCGAATTTGTCCGACGGACTTTGCCGGGGACGTCAGTCCCTCTCACGCATTGATACAGATGTTAGTGACACACACGCATTACTCAATGGTTTATTTTGTTCATATTCATTAGCATCAAAGTGTCGTTATCTATTGCGAATATGCATTAATATACAACAAAAGCTAATTATATGCATTGATTTGGGAAATCAGAAATCACAAACGATTAACAACATTAATTTTGTCCTCGTCTCATTAGATTTCGTCTGATTCTTCTCCGCTCTGAACCCGCAGCAAACTCCTTTCTCCACTGCAAAAACGGCCCAGCATCTAATCCGTAATTTTTATCGGGATTCCGGTGGTCAAGCATACACCAAATACTTATTTCCAACTCCCCTTTGACTAAACATCGAACACCGGATTCACGTATCATATCAGGTGCCAGAGGAGTGAGAAGGTGCACATATCTGTGTTTCTCATCGTAATTTTGTTTTCCTTGAGGCGTGATCCGATGAGGACTTATTCCCCTTATTAAAGCGAGACCAACACAATTTGAGGACAATGGGTGGGGTAGAGGATTGCCCTGTATATAAGGAAGTTCCTCCTTTTTACTCCGAGCCAGTGCTCCACGGGAGTCTGCATCACACGCAACCAATGCCACCAACGCACCATTTAGTACTCGTTCAATCTCATCAGAGATGACGTCCTCTGCCCCAGCGCCAGTTAAAAAGATACCATCAAGCGTTTCATCGATGGAGATTTGATAAGGTGGTTGCGAAATAAGTGGAAGGTTAAAGTTCCATTTATGGCCGGATTTTTGAAATGGAGGACCCACAGCCAAAGTAACACAGTGGAAATATGATACGAGTGATAGTGCACGCCAATCAGCCGACGAATAACGCGAGGGGTATACGCTAGGTGGGATTGGATCGACTTCTAAATATTGAATAACCGCGTCGGATACGTCTCTTGGAATGGAATCAGTAGTCGGGCAACGTATGCAAATAATATGCGTTGGCTCAACAATTCCCTGTATCTCTTCGACAAGTCTTTTCCCTAAGCCTTTTGTCCAGCCCATTGTGTTAACAATTAGAGGTACAACGTCATCAATTCTCTTGTCATCATCGTCGAAAGTAGCACTTAGTTCATTATACGAAAATCGAAACCCGTTATTGTAGGTTTGTATAAGAGACTTGATTGATTCGATGTATGTTGACGGACAAGACTGAGGCGAAGCCGCACCAATATAATGCGAAGCATAAGAAAATGAAGGATGAGAAAAAGGCGGACCTGTTTTTGTCGTTAATCAATCAAGATATCAGAACTAGTGACTTTACGGTACCAAATAAGGGATCATTCAATACATTTAATGATACTAAGCCTGGAGGGGTAAATTCTGTTTGTCCAGTATCACATTCCAAATATGCAACCCTTTGGTGGGTGTTTAAGAATCGGTTACACAGAAACCGAGCTAAGGTGCTTTTCCCACAACGTTTAGGGCCGTGTATAAATACAACAGGACTCCGGTTTTTGTGAGTATCTTCCTCGATATTACATATAGACGATAATGCATAATCCCAAGATCCTGGAGTTACATAAAACTGGGACTGTGTACTGCTCTCAGTAACCTAACTGACGGTCAGCCTCATGGAAACACCAAATTTTAGAAATCATACCAAAGACACTCTAGAGAGTCTTAAAACATTCGATCCAGTATGTTGGACATTGAATGCGTCACTAAATATTTTGCACACTCTACCTATGTCTTCTATCCCCGTTTCTACGTCTTCAAGCAGTAGTACAACCGAATTTTCGTTGATTAAGTGACTGAAACCGAAGGGATGAATAGGAAACGTTGCTTCATCCTTTAATGATGCTGCAACAATAATTGGGACCGGAGAGCATTTAGGTGCAAAAACTGGATGAGAAGTTGATGATGCACACAAAACGGAGCCCATCATATTTATTGAACCTCGTAAAACAGTAAGCTGGTAGACACCTGTCAATGCCACGCTCTGGCCATTAGAAAGGATAACGATAGTCCCGACTCTCCCTGAGTATGTTCCAGTAGTATTTCCGTCAAAGTAAACGATATTTTGATCGAGGACTGGTATGAAATTGAATTGGCCATAAGTTACATCAGTTTCCGTCAGACTTTGTGCTTCTAGATGACCTTGAGATGCTTGATCCTGTTCCTCGGAGAGCTCTACATCATCATCGGAGGAAACGGGAGTAGCTATAGCATCCAGCATGTCGTAGAAACTTTTTTCAAAAATGAAAAGTAAAATAATAGAAGCCGGAATTTAGAGTTACATGTAGTAAGTAACGCTGAACTAATGAGAGTAAATTTTACTGATTGACGGATTGAATGCAAATGTATTGAAGTGTCACAGTCACACCTACTTCACCCCACCTCAAAGCTGTTGTCCAAGTTTAAGACTTATACGCATACACGCCAACACAAACCTTTTTTTCATTATCCCATGGCTCAATCACCCAATTCATTAGTGCTCTTTGCGCGCGGTGTTATTGCCCGTCTCGCCTGTTGGCCTGCACTCCGCCTCGCTGTGGACCAGTCCTGGGGTGGACCCGATTCGTCCTCGAAGCAAACATGGATATCATCAGTCATTGTTGACGAGTTCGACAAACCAGAAGACTCCGAACTGCCAGATGAATTTTATATTGAGGACATGTTATTGCAAATAATGGCAGACGAGTTTGATACGATATTAGAAGATGGCAGTGCGGAAGCTGTAGGGAAGGATATTGTAAAGCTTTGGTCAGATCTGAAGGATGGGAGAGGGGAGGGAGCGGTGAAAGTATGGGAAGAAAAGGCACGCAGTAGCAGCAGCAGGACAGTTTTGTCACAAGAGGTCAAAGATCCAGACTCAGAACAAGACTCTACAAGCGACGAGGATGAAGGAAGTGAATCCGATGGGGTTCCACAATTACTTAGTCCCTCCATGCACAAAAGCCATGAAGAACCCGAGGTTGATAGTGAAGGGTTTACATTGGTCAAGGGGAAAACGAGGCATCGATGATTGCAGGAAAAATGTAAATGTGCGATTTTTCATGTAGTGCTATGGATCATTGTAAAGTAGAGAACTATCAATGGTATATACAACCAGTGTGATTTGGGTTGGTGTTCTATCTGACATTATGCTGTATGGACTAAAAACATGCCACGATGAAATTATACAAGTGTAGGGGGGACTGAGTATCTACTCTCCCAGACTCGGGTTAGCCACAGTCTTTGTGTTCCAAGGGCCTGCATCGCTTAGAGAGCAGCCGCCAGGACATCGACAAGTACCACCAAATTCAGCTGGAAGGTTTTCAGCAGGGATCTGTTCAAGCAACTCCTTCCGTCCATCACCCGACGGTATTTTGATTTTAGCAACAGTAACGGGGTCGAGCCAGCCTTTTATGACATTCCAAACAGTTGAAAACATCCAGGGCGAATTGATAATATAGAACTTGCCCATTGTCTCTGGGTAATAGTTTTGGCCGATTTTACTTGCCTCCTGCACATAGTTCTTGACATCCCAGAACGACTTGATACCAACGTTTTTGAGATCAAGGATGGTACATGATGTTTCCACTCGATAACCTGCCTCTTTGGAGCAAGCCGGCAATCGTTCGTTGATGAACTTCTCATATTCCAAAATCAAGCTCTTTATTTGGCGTTCCTGCGTTGTAATCTTTCGCAATTCTGTTATATTAATTTGCCCGATTCTCTCGACGTACAAAGGACGATGTTCCTGACCAAATAAATGAGATGAATAGATTGAACAGATGTGAATGGACATACCTTATCCTGCTTATGGTAAAACTGAGGATAGTATTTATCGACTTGTGCTTTCTCTTCGAACTTGAAGTTCCTACAAGTGAGTGAGCTCCATCGGTCTTCGCTCTATGTAGGTAGGAAACCAGGTTACGCACTTGACAATGTCATCCACGTTCATCTCCTTTCTCCAGTTCTCCGCTTCCAAAATCATTTGCTTAGCGAGAGCAATATCCCATTTTCGGGCGCGAAGAAATCTAAAGAGTAAAGAGGAAGTTAGCTTCAGACAGACTATTATAAAGTCGACATTTGCAAACCGAAGTAAAGTAGCGTCATCCATTCTTTCGGGCACGAATAAGCCATCCTTCTGTAACAACTCCTTCAGAGTATTGAGAGTCGTTTGCTGTCCCTCAGTCAAATTGCCCAGGTGCCCCGCGGGAATTTGATGAGTGGAGGACGTCAAAGAGGATTGCTGATCAGCCATAGATGTGGCACGATAGAAGGTTGGACGAGTTGGTGGTAGTAAAAAGCGAAGTGACAAGCCTGTTGGGTGTTTATCGCTTTTTGAGTTAACAACACTTGCAATTAAATTACATACAAGTTGTGTCACTTTGCTACCGACGATGTAAGTGGTTTATTATTGTGTAAACTGGCGGACACTCATAGCACAATTAGCATCTGTCCAAATAAGGAGGGTCTGCCTCATATATTATATCGACTACAATACACATATACATGTACACCAATTTACAGAATTTACATACATGTCAGAGGAGATGAAGAAGGAGAAATAAAAAGGCACATGAATAATTTAATTTTGGTTATTAGACTGAGCGTCAGTTATAAGGTATCTACCATCGTCGTATTCCGTTCCCAAGGGAGTAATCCAGAACTATGCTCAGTCGCTTGGCATTGTATATACTTCACTCTGGTCAGACAATTGAAGTGAGATTGAGTTGTCGAGAATGCTCCGATATGACTGGAGAAAGGGCAACCAAAGATTATCGTTAGGTTTCCGTAATAAAGCAGAGGGAATATGACATGACAACACGCACTTCAAGAGCTTGAATTTTCCCATTCATAAACTGGTTCTCCGTTGCAGCTCTCTCTATTCTCTCTTTCGTTAGAAACATGGGATTACGAGCATTATCAATGTCTCTGGTGGTTTGTGTTTTAGACATGACAATCAAACACGGACTGAAAACAAAACATACTGTAATATTTGCATCGGGATCATTGTGTCCATTTTTTCTGCGAGACTTTCAATATTTGCCAGATGAGAGATGACTTCATTAACTTTTTGTCCAACAGGCTTTGATGCAGCAGGTTCTCCAGGTTTTGAAGCGCTTCGTTCCCTAGTAGCGTCATTGACAACGGTCGTCCCAAGATTATATAGTGCATTTGCAAGCCCCATGAGCTCCATTTCGGTATCACCGTGTATCCCAAGTGGAGGGGGTGTCTGAGAACCGTCTTTTGTAAAATCGGGGGTTGATGGGCTATGTGCCATAGTTATCTATAGCTAAGTTTTGAGTTCAGTCGCGAACCACCTCAACGTATACCATTTTAGGCAGTGATGTAGTCATGCATCTTCGCATACATACGATCATGATACATTGTAACTTTAGCACATTGCCTTTACATCTATGAGCACACTCAGTTCGTATACATCATTATCCTCCAAATCAAATCGAGACGAAGTTCGTTCTGTTCTCAACTCCATAATAAATGGTAGGATGCTGTCATGATCTCCAGATTTGATATTGAGTCAGTCCTTCCCAGGCTTCGTGAGGTCGGAAGATACGGGTCAACTCGCTGCTATCCTCATAAAGGATATTGAGGCGTGCATCGAAAAACCGGATGAAAAAATAAGGATATCCCCTAATGGTTAGAAAATACTCCAATGACAACTCCTCGTATTCACTAACCGATGACTTCACGTAAAGAGATCAATGCTGCTCTACTTTCTTTGAAGATGTTAGGGAGAAGCCTACCCGCTTCGGTTATCATATCAGAGAGAAATGTATGAATATATTTTATGTGTATGCGTACTCAGGGTACTTATATATTTTCTTCCAAGAACTTTCATATCCTCCTCAAAGTGATGAAAGCGCTCTACAAATCTAATACCGATGCAGCGTACGATGCCCTACGATGCGTAGCAAATGCATTGCTTCTCGTTGAAGAGAGTCGCGATACCTGGGTCCGTGTTCAAGGGGCTGACTACTGTATGGAACTCCTGGAGGTGAATTACATCGTTATACGAAGCATATACATACATAATTTTACGCATCTATACAGGAAACTAAATCACCTGTTTGCATATTCCTTTGTTCACGCATATTGTTCTTGTGTACAGTCTCACCATCGTCCAAACTGTTAGCCAGTCTACTTGGTTCAAGTCTGGAAGGCCCTGATGTTGTTGCCATTATGTCGAAACAGCTGGTATTCTTACTTAAAAATCTATCAACCTTACCATTTAGCAGGGAGGCAATGACGGATTTATTAAAATTTGCCTTTAATGCTCTATGTCACTGGCCAAAGGTTATTCATTAACCGATAACAGTTCAATACCTTGCTAATGAAATATCTTACAGATTGATCCCCAAGCATTAGAGACTTCAGATCATGATGAGGGACAAAACTTAGGGGAAAGAGTGCTGGGTGAACGTTGGTCTAGAAGACTTGACGGGTAGGTATTCATCTTACTTTAAGGTTTTATGAGGATGCACGTCAGTCTTACCAGGAGCATTTGCAAGAATACTACCATCACTCCTATTTGTTTTCAATGAATTGCCGACAACATCTTCACCTCTAGTTCCCCCTATGACTCATATTTTACACTCCCTTTTACCGATCCCTGTTGACGAAATACTAATATCCGTGTGGTTTTCTAACATAAAACTTTCTGGTAAGTAAAAGATTAAGTCCAACTAAAAACTACAACGCTTTCAAGATTAATTGATACCTTTACTTGTTCGCAAGGTGATCTAACTGAACTTTCTCTTATCGTTTCAAACAATGGCCTTCGACCTGAGGCCCAAAAGAGAAACGAGCAGAATGAATCAACTATACCCAAGGTCGTGATTAGAGGAGCAGACCTTCTTGATACATCACTTCATTACTATTTACCCGGAAATGTGGACCCAGATGATGCCTCGGTAAAACAAATATGTCAAAAGGACGATGTTCAACTGGACCATGTATTGCCCCCTCTACTTCTTTTGATAATTAAGCTTTGCAAGTCCGATCAGAATTGTAGAAAGTATTTAAGGCAACGTATTATACCCCCAGACCTGTCTGTAAGCCTCACTCTCATGTAAATTTATCTTACTCACATCCTTGCTTAACACAGTGATAGGAGCTCTCCTCTTGAATCGCGTGCAGATACGCTTGGTCGATGTATTCGACTTATGGCTTGTGTCAACTATCATCGCTTAAAGGATGTTGCTGGAGATTTACTTTTTGTAATATGCGATTCTGACGGTGAGCTATACGTGTTAACAAGTCCTAAAGGAGGTTCAATTAACGCCTCGCTGTAGCGCAAGTTTTGTCTCATCAGATTGGTTATGGTAATGCTGCGGGCTTCCTCTTCAACAAAGGGATTCTTTCTGGACCGCCAGAGCCTTCCAAAGATAGTACTGAGACACTGGACCCTTCTGTAAATCCTATCACCGGAATGATTAATCGTGATGAACCGAAGTCACTCCCTGAGATGAGCGAAGAGGAGAAAGAGAGGGAGGCCGAGAAACTCTTCGTATTATTTGAGAGGCTAGAGAAGTCTGGTGGTATGGAGAACCCACTCAAGAAAGCTCTTCATGAGGGTAAACTTGAGAAGTATAAACCCAAGGATGATGATGATAGTTATTGATTACATATAAACATTGTAAATGCACTCGATATCTTATCCTCTTAATATTTATCGTTTTAAATAGATTTCTCAAATCCCGCTTTTAGGTGATTATAGTATACATGTGCAGAATATGAAACAAAATCAAGAATAAGCTAAAGAAGACCCAACCAAAATAGACAAGGAATCATTGTTAGAATGTCAATTTCTCGCCCTGATATTCTACAGCACCTCCAGTGCGAGCGCCTCCTCTTCCCCTTGAGCCGGATCCACGTCCGCGGGCACCCTATGGGAATAGACAATGAGCACCTAGTGGAAAGAGTTAACAGCTAAAGACTTACGCCTCGTCCATTGAAACTACCGCGTCCCCCCTGTTATTGAAATAATAAGTATAGTCTGAAATGTGCATTGAATCGCATTCAACTTACCCAACCTCTATCTTTGTTGAATGGACCCTTTCGTCGCCCAGCAGCATCTCCCGAGTCTGAACGGGGTTGTGAATAATCAAGTCTCAAGGCTCGCCCATCAACCTCTGAGCCCTTCGCACCCTCGAAAGCCTTTTTGGCTGTTTCTATATCCAAAAATTCGACATATCCAAACCCTTTTGGTCTTTGCGTATCCTTGTCCGTAGGTAGACTGACACGTTTTACTTCACCATACTCTGCAAAAATCTCCCAGAGTCTGTCCTCTGTGGTGTTGAAACTGACGTTGCCGACGAATAAGACAGATGATGGTGCACTTGCCACGTCTCCAAAGACTTTGGCTCGCTTTTCAGGGTCAGAAGCTTTGGGAAGTGTTTTGTCAATGTTGACCTGTCTTCCGTCGATATCTTTAATTCCACTTTGTGCCACAGCGGCATTGGCAGCTTCCACAGTTGCGAATTCTACAAACCCAAAACCGCGTGACTTTCCACTGTTGCGGTCCATCTGAACGCGAGCAGAAATAACTTCCCCAAATTCTGCAAACTCCTGTGCTAACCAGTCATTATCGACATTCCAGGATAACCTTCCAATAAAGCACAATTTAGAGTCCTCCTTGGAAGCCCCTTCCGACTTCTGAGTGGATTGGTCGTTTGCATCCAGCTTGACCTTTTTGGGTGAGATGCTAGCGTCATCCTCAGCTTTTCTCTTGCCTATTATCAAGTCAGTCAATCAGACAAAGGGAACTGCAACTGAAATTAAACGCACCGTTTGGTACTGAAGACTCGGATGCTTCTGATGCCTTCTTCGTTGTGTCGTCTTTGCCTGACTCCTCTTCCTCGGAGTCTGACGAGCTTGAATCTGAGCTATCACTTGAATCACTATCCGAGTCACTTTTAGAGTCCTTGGCTTTTCCCCCATTGACCGCTTTTTTGTCTTTGGTGGGTTTGGTATCTACTTTTTTCTCGCTCGTTTTCTTTTTGTCAGCAGTATCAGAGCCATCTTCTGAGTCACTGTCTGAATCACTATCCGAATCGTCAGAGCTTTGCTTTTTCGATGTCTGAGCGAGACCGTTTTGTTTCACGCTAGGTGCTTTGTCTTTGGAATCAGAATCAGAATCGGAAGAGTCGTCATCACTAGACGAGTCACTGGATGAAGATTCAGACTTGGCCTGAGAAAATTTAGTTAGGGAGCTGAGATTTCTACGAATGATGGGACATACTTGAGAAGTTTTTCCATTCTTTTTCTTTGGAGTTGGTTTCTCATCTTCGGATTCCGATTCCGAGGAGGAGTCACTGGTCTCACTTTCTTTTCGTTGCTTCTTCTACCAAAGATACGTTAGTGACAGAAGGTGTTGACATCAAGCGGTGTCCTTACCTTGGCGGGGATAGACTTGTCAACAGAGTCGTCGGATGAGGACTCGGACTCAGACTCGGATGAAGAGGAAGATTCCGACTCAGAAGATTCAGAGTCTTCTTTCACATCCTTTTTGCGTTTCTTTGTCTATACAGATAAAGCAACAACATTTGGTGTTGAAATTGTACGTGCATTCGGTTAGAGAATTCCCATCTGCATTTATGCGTTCCAACGTACTATTTCCTGAGACTTGACAGCCTTTACTTTTGCATCTGCATTCTTCTTTTGTTCCTTTGGAGCTACTTTTGGTGCAGATTTTTTTCCCATTGTACTTAGATGATCTGGGTTGAGAGATGGTTAGAAAAAAAAAAGTTTCTAAAGACGAAAGTTTTAAGAGCAAATGCTAATAGTACGAATATGGAATGTTATTCTCACAGTCCGGCAGACGGCACCCGACGCCGACACACCGATGTTTTGTTGTTTACTAAACTCGCATGGAAGTAAGAAAAGGATGGATCTTGATGCCGATGTACTTGTGATTGGTACTGGGCTCTCTGAATCAATAGCCTCTGCGTAAGCTGAAGCTTATTTTATTTTTTAAAACCACCTAAAGAAGGTATCATGTCGTAGTGCTCTTGCAAAAGCTGGTTTGAAAGTCGTACATATAGACCCCAATACCTACTATGGTGCGGATGAAGCATCTTTAACACTGGACGAGTTAACACAATGGTCTAGTGGACAGACAGGTGATAATCACTCAAGATTTGTTTCTGTATCATCCTTGGGGGCTCCTCCTCCTCGCCCCAAGTCCTATTCAGTATCACTATCACCCTCTGTTATTCCCGCTCGTGGTCCTCTTATCGACGTTCTTATAGACTCTGGAGTCTCTAGATATTGTGCTTTCAAACTTTGCGAAAAAATCTATATTTGTGACGATGAGACCATCAAGAGTATACCAACAAGTAAAGAGGAAATATTTAAATCAAGGGATCTATCTCTATTGGATAAACGGCGTATTATGCGTTTCCTGACTTTTGCATCGGGAGAATATGAGAACTCTCCGGATATACAAGGCCATGAGTCCAAAACACTAACAACTTTTCTGGAGGAGGTCTTCTCCCTGAGTCATGAACTCTCTACTGAGCTAGCATTATCGCTGGCCCTGTGTCAGTCTTATGATGGTATGTACAATGTCTAATTTAGGTTCTTTCATCAAAATAAGTGCATATATGCTTTTACACAGAGAATGTAATTGTCTCCTTGCAACGAGTAAGAGCACATCTGAAATCATTTGGTCGTTATGGTTCTTCTCCGTTTTTATTCGGGCATTACGGTGGTCTTGGTGAATTGGCACAGGGGTTTTGTAGGTAAAGCCTCTGCGAAATCCAGATAGACTCACTTTCAGTGGCTTACTCCCACTTGCTACAGGATTTGTGCTGTTTCTGGTGGGACATACGTTTTGGGTCATGGCTGTAAAGAATTTAAGGCTAAAGAAGAAGACGACAGAAGAACGTTCACGTTAAAACTCGAAAATTTTCCGCATGATATAACCGCTCGTGTCATTCTAGCCTCTCCCGACTTTATACATAGCTTTGTTGCACCTAACGAAGGACTAATTGAAAGAGCGGCTCAGGCATGTTGTATTGCTATTGTTGACGGACCCATTACCATCGGATCCAAACGGGACAATAAGCAGGATTCTGATCTTGATATAGAAGCACAAGTTTCACCCATTGATTCTGCTCTACTGGTCTTCCCACCCGAGACTTTTAAATGCAGTCTCCGTCATAGTGCCGTGCATGTCATGATTAACGGGGAGGAAACAATGTCGTGTCCCTCAGGGAAAGGTATAATTTCGTCACTACAACTTACTTTGACTTATCCTGATCCCTTTTCAAAAGCCCTCATATACCTATCCACGGAAATTTATAATACTAGCGAAGTAAACTCTCCTGAACTGAATGCTGAAACAATACTGCTTCCTTACTTTGAGGCTTTGGAGACGAAAATTTTAGGTGGAATATCTTTAAAAGGATCGCATATCACCTTTTATATGAAGAAAACACGATCATATTCGGAGTTGTTTCTTACTTCATTGAAGGAGAAGGGTATTTTAGTATTCCAGGACCTACCTGAGAACATCGTGAGCAAAGGGAATGCAGCGGCCGAAATGGGTCGGAAAAAATTTGAAGATACATTGGCATATCTTGGAAATCTTAGTGCGGATACTCAGTTCTGGCCACCTTTACCTTCTAGCTGGAATGAAGACGATATTTAATGGATTGATGTACTTGATATATTGTTAGAATGGGTATAGACTACGAAAAACATGTTTTCTCAAACAGGATCTGTACAAATACATGTACATGTACACCTGGTTTCAGCGCCGTTCATTACTTGTTCACCAACATACAAAAACAGTATGACTGTATTATGTGTACAAAATCAATATGTACGACTATACTCAAAGGAAGAATACAACATTAATTGTCCCTCTGACCTTCCCTAGGTGAAGAGACCTCTCCAGAAGCCTTTCTGTCTTGCTGCTGTCGCGTTAGACCAGCCGCTGCAAATCCTCGAGCTGCAAATCCACCACCACGCCCACGTCCTCGTCCACGGAAGGGTCCTGAATGACTGAATTCGCGATCCTCAGCTTGGGAGACTTGAACTTCCGCGCCCTTCAATTTCTATAGTATAATATTGATTTTCTGTATGAAACTATAAAACGAGCATGTGCATACCTCTGAATGTTTTTCTAAAGCTAATCTCATGCTTGGCTCATCCGGGAAGTCAACAAACGCTGTGCGGTATCTGTTGTGACTCGCTGATTGTTTACTAGGGAAGGTAACTCGGATGATCTGAACATACTAATGAGTGTAGTCAGATAAAACAGGAGAAATTGTTACATACATTGTCCTTTGCTTCGTTGAAGAAATCCCTGACCTCTGTCTCCGTAACATTTGGATTATATATTCGCATGAAAAGTGACCAAGGGTTTTTTGATCTCCTAGTTGTAGGAGTTTGTGCCCCTGACCCATCCTCTGCTTGTTCCCCAACTGTATTAGTTGCCGATGTTTCCGGTCCATTGGAGATGGGTGTTACTTTTCCAGAAAGAGGAGTAGACGATGGGCTGACAGTACCAGGCCTGTATTCGGGTGCCCCATTTAATTCTTCAGTTTCCTTCACATCTTTTTTATCCTTCTTTTTCTCCCTCCTAAATTTTTGTTTATCGCCTTCTTGGTTGTCAGGCCCAGCTCCATTGGTATCAGATGTAGAAGGGTCGGCTGGATTGGCCTTGATGTTAGGATTAGGGGTTAAGGATCTGTGACTAAGTGCTTCACGAGGTGATGCCGTGACGGAATCATTTGCCTTTGAAGAAATAGGCCCTGTAGGCCTAGCCGACGCACCATTAATCGAAGATTGATTATTTGAGCTGTTAGGTAGGGCTGCAGCCGTTGAGTTTGGTGTAGCCACAGAATTTGCGGTACGTCGGTAAGCGTAGTTGAAGCCTAAAAATGTGTAAGACGCATATACATATATAAAGTGAATAATAGCGTTACTACCTTGACTTTTAAGTTCAGCACTAACTCGCCCTTCTTTGATGTCAAGAACTAAAGATCCATATGCGGCATCACACAAATTCCAATTCCAGCAGTTCTTCCAAGCAGGTTCATCCCCTGTTGCTGTGCCACCCGGTCCAATATGGGGTTGTCCTGCTGGTATCCTTTCAATCACACTAAGTGCCTTATCCAGAAGAATACGTTGATTTTCATCAACTACAGCTTCAACCTGGGGCTTTACGCTCTCCCATATCTTGGTGAAGCTATCTTTTCCGTTGAGTATTTTATGGCGGAAGCCTTCGAAGTCGCCCTGTACACTGAACTCATTCCATGAAGTTGTGTATCTAAAGTGTAGTCCAGCCGAAAGTGTAAGATCAGCTTTAAGTACCAGTGCGAGCTGGGTTATTATTCCTTCTCTCCCAGGACTAGCGTGCGTAACGAGAAGACGAGTTTCGGATGGATCGTAAACGCGCTGAGCAGTATCTACAAGCTCGCCAATTTGTAAAGCAGTCGTCCACATTGTACCTTGGCCACCCGCGATAGTCGCATTGCCGTCTCCATTATCAAACATTTTGTGAGGAACAAACGCACCGCCAAGACCCAAAAGACGCAATTTGACACCACCAATATCAAGACAACGAGTTGTTGCCTCGTCTAGGATATGTAAATTTTCGATATCATAGGTTCCCTGCCTGAACTTTTCAAGGACAAAGACATCTTCACATGCACCCCAAACGGTATAAACGGGAACACTAAGTTTAAGCTGGCCGGATAGTAATAATGGAAACTCAGATAAAAGAGATATAGACATAGCAGCACGTATAGCAGATGCGGGTGTGTCAGGTGCAAGGAGAGAGCTCCTCTGAGCATTAGGTATTAGAGGGGAATATTGGGTAAGATGCTTAAGAGTGCGATCGTTAATGCGCTCGAGACTGGATGCCTCTAAAGTTTTTGGAAGGAGGTGTTATTATAGTCATACTAAAAAGGGGCTAAAACAACGGACCAAAGAAACCAAAGTCTCCTGTGTGTATGATTGCTTTTGCGTTGGCTTCTCTAGCCATGTCATTGAGACTGGACAGACGACCACGTACATCGGCGATACAAAGTATGCGCCCAGAAACCGTGTCAATAACTTTTGTTTGGGTGTTCACCTGAGTAGAGGTGGACCCAGGAAGAGGAGATGTGCCAGGACGGGCTGAGGAGGTTGGTGTCCGCGAGGAATTCTGCATGACGAGGACGGGAAATGGGACTCTGAGGGACTCTGAGGGTGAAGATGAGGGCCGTGACTGCCAGTGACGCCAGTGCAGTCAATGCTCAGATTTGGACGCGTCGGGTACCCGTGAGAAAAAGATCGGAAGGGGGTGTGGGTGGGCCCAGAGACCAATGGATCACATAAACTCGGTCTGAGCTCATCATTATTCCTGCATCTTTGTGCTTGCGACATCCAGCGTCGTCTTCGGTCTCTGACACCGTCGACGATGGATCAATAAAAGACGACAAGGAACGGACGATTCACACCTGTGGAATGCATCTTTTGAAATGGCATATTATTATAAATCGGAATCAAAGCGTGCAGCTTCATCCTCAAAATATACCTCTCCTCAACTTCCTCCTCAATCTTCTATTTCTATTTCTTGCATACCGCTGCCAAAGGGCTATTCTGTTAGATTCTCTCAATATTCAGCTCCCAGCTCTTATAATGGACATCTAGTCATCGACTCTGCAAGGCGCTCAATATTCAGGAGTAACATCGGAAAGACCCTCGAGAACAGCCTCCTAACCTATTCTCAAATATCAGATACTTCTTCCACATTGTGGATATATAGTATAGAATCTCCTTCAGAGATCTCCCGGGGCTCATCTGATCTCTTACTAGACGACAGCCATGAACTAGATCTCTCAAACTTAACCAGTGTGTTTCTTTCATCTTCCCATTTTCTCGTCAATCTCTCATATTTGTCATTTTACCAGACATAGGAAATGGTCGTTTCTCCTATAAAGATATTTACCCCTGCTCCTGCAATCTTTTGGGATATCCTTCACCGTGTTCAATTTGTAATTCCAATCCCAAGCTTACTACGGAATCGTCACTTCTGTCAAAAAATTCACAAATATCACTTTACTCTTCAGTTCATGGTAATGGTGAAGGTAGTCGAGGACACCTTACTCCTTTGGAGTTTCATACTCTCCAACCGACCAAAAAAACATCATATTTATTCTTTCTTGATGCTTTACGGGAACGGGTCATCAATGACATATGTGAGCACTCACAGTCATTAGGGACTGTAGCAAGAAGACTCGATAACGGGATTATTTGGGGACTTCCCGGCTCATGCAAAGACTGGGGAACGGGATGGGAGCATCATGCTCATTACAGGTGATCACCACGTCTTTCTCTATTCCTATGTTAATTCTCATCTATATCTCAGGTATCTTACCTTCAGCCACATAAGAATCACCCTTTCTTCATCGGGTATAATGATCCAACCTCACATCCAGTCCACACGGTTTCTGCCATTATACATCTCCTTACCCCCTTTCCCGGGAACCCCTATCAATCTCCTTCCGTTCTCGACACCAGCTTTTTACTTGAATACGTATACTGGTCCCACTTCTGGTCTTGTGAAACAATTCGAGTTAAATCTTGTCGGTCTTGGTGTTGGAAATTGTTTTTCCTCCCCGGATTCGACTGACGCGTATGCACAGTTCGTCATCGCTTGGATCGACATTCAAAATGAACAAGGTGTAGAAAAGGGGTTGGTGATAATTTGGCCAGCTTCTCTTTGTCTAACTTTACCAGCATGTACCCGCCGTGCGCCCCTTACCTATCTACCAGAACTTCCCATAACACTGCAGGCGTCGCCAATTCCTGCACCCGCCACTGTCCCTATAAGTAATAACGGAGATTCACCTCGGAATTCGTTTGCTTCACCTCTGGCAGCAACATCATTTTCGCATATATCTGATACTCACGGCGTCTTTTCTGCTTCACCATTCGACGGTCATATTACTAGTACAAGCTTACCTTGCATCGCAACTAATGACGGTCTATACGTTCAGTATATGGACCTATCACTTCGTTCCAACGCTTCATCTTTATTGGTTCCTTGTAATACTCGTGGACTAAGTTTGGAAATAGGTAAATACGTAGATTCGGTAGCGAGAGAAAGAGAGCGGGAGAGAGAACGCATCAAAAAAGAAAAGGATTCCGGAGCAGCTCAAGAAGCAAATAAAGTTTTAGGCTTCTCCGATATTTCTAGCAGACAGCAGGTAAAACTGGAGGAAATCTTTGTAGGGGATGATCCCACTCAGCAGTACGCTACTCAAACTTTGGATAACGTTGCATCCTTACTACAGAACTCTCCAGTTTTTACTATGGGTACGCAGCCATCGCAAATTCTGGTTCAGTCAGATCTAAACCACACTGCTCCCCTTCCTTATCCATCTCCCCCTGAGGAGATACCTAATATTGATCAATTCAGCCGCAATGAAAAACAAATATTAGAAGTCATCAAGGACGAAGGGTTACTAGAAGGGACTCAAGGTTCGGATAGTCCTTCGGAACAAGTTACTAGATCACAGATTGCTTTCGAGCTACCTGCTGAAGCGGACAAAGTAATAATTCCAAATTCTGCATCAACCGGTTTTCCGCCTTCAAACGTTAACTATGATCTCGAATCATTGAGGACGTTCACCGAAGATGACTTCGATTTTTTTGATTCCCCGATCGATGCCATCGATCAATTGAGTCTTCAGCAGGCGTCGAACTTTAGCAGCGAAAGTCTGACCGTATCTGCTTCTTTTCCAGAGATTTTCTCTGAAAATATAGATACTCATAATACTTTACCTTCATCTGAACCGATTGACCACCCTGTTCTTTGTGAACATTCCGTTGTTTCCCTTCTGGATCCATGTCCTACATCTGACATGGCAAAGCAGGAATTGGAATCCGGCCTTTCAGAAGCATCAATTAGCTCTGTTTCTTCTCCCATATTGCCTATTTCCCCTAAATCATATACTCCCTACAAATTCCTCCAGAATTTTCAGGCTATACCTCTACCTACCCACGAGGTCTCCATAGATACAAAGTATGCTATAGGAAAATTTTCATCCCAGATATTCACCCGGGAAGGAGTGAGGGGAGAACTCCATACTTCAGAAGCCTGGGCGGCGGAGTATGCTTATGCAACAGACCCCCGGTTTGCTATCAGACAAAAGTTGATTAAAGTTAAGGACGGCATACAACACATTGATGTCGCACCTACTACCCCTTACTTTGAGACTCAATGGGACGTTTGCATGGACGATGAAACTGCAGTTGCCGAGGTTGATAGCCAATACATTTCAGATAATGACGATGACTCAGAGTGCACAGAATATGAAGCAATTTCTCGTACTGAAACACCTCTCCCGACACATCTTCCACTTGGACCAACCCTCATAGCGACTAAATTTTCTCATTCACTTCTATTTCCTATAAGTAATGACCTGAGACTGTCTGGTATTTCTTCTGTTGGGCTGGGTTCCCTCTCGCCCATTCCTAATCCAGTTCCGACGCCTATCTCTCCTGCCGCCGTATCAACTTCTGAAACAGAGCGGCATATATTCCAAGAAAATATTTTCTTGTTTATTGGAAATGAGCTCTCCAAAAATACTGTATGGGCTTACTTCTGGAGAGCTATCTCTAAAGGACAAACACGGAATTGGTGTGATTATAATAGAACAGGACCAGAGGACGAGTTCTTTGATAAAAATTATTTGTTTTCATCCGGTTGGAAATGGGACCGCATTGCGATTGATAGTTATACTTCCATAGGTAAGAAATAAAATACTTATATTTCCTCGAGACCCTTTTGTGATTTCGGTATAGAATCTAGGGATAAAAAGACTAATGGACGTAACTTCGTATTATTCGACGAACCTCGATTTGTGGTTGGAAAATCCGATGTTTTACTTCATGTATCACCTGCTACCATCCGGTTTGGAGACAAATTAGGTCTGACGCCTCGTAGCGGACCCAAGGATGTGTGTACTTTCTTATTTTACGAAGATACTAAATCACGTACCTCCGCGGAACGTTGGATGGACCGCGTAGCTGCCCTTTATTCTGTAAGTCCATAAACGAAGTAATCAAAGTTCATCTGCTGATGGTATATGCGGATTAGTCCAAGGGCTATGGAGAACACGAAATTGGCTGTAGTGAAACCGGACCCCAAGGTGCTCTCTTGCCAATACAATTTTCGGATTTTCAAAGACCACTCGGTAACTACTTTCATTTAACTGGAATGAAGATATAAAGAAAAAAAACTAATGAAGAGATAGAAAATACGATGCGCTCTATTGTCGGGAATTCAGAGGTTTTTCTCATCTACATCGCGATACCTGCCTCGGTAATTCTTTCGAAATCTCAAATTTTTCACCGCATAATATCGTCAATTGTTGATGTCAAGTCGATTTATGGGAACCAAATCTGCTTCCACCTGGTTCCAGATTTTCTCATCGGTTCTGATGATGACGAAGACGCCAGTTCATCTCATCTCCTGAATGCGTTAGTCGATGAAGTCTACGACCGAATCCCACGTTTCGTTGATGAGGCAATAGTTGACACATTCCCGAAACCTATTCGCCAAATCTTCCAAGCCCCATCCTTTTGTCTTGCTGAGGAACTTCGTAAAGTTCAATTCTCGTACGTGCCGATGGGCCGGGGAATTAATCCTTTCGGTCGTCACTCCCTACTACAAGTCGGGTATAGACTATCTGAATGCAGGAAGTGGCTTATTGCGGCTTGTACAGATCAAAGAGGGGAAGCTGATAATCTACATATCTGGCATGTATCAGAAACGAATGATTATAAGCAAATTGTATCTCGAATATGGGAATTTGTAGTCAAGTTCCTTAGTATGGCAGATGTGGAGTGGCGGGTCTCAATTATGAAGCTAGGAGAAATGGACGAATTTGAATTACAATGTAAGCATTCATTGAAATTTCTTTCTATTGACTCTGACTGAGAATTCACAAACTTTCAGCGTGGAACATCGTGTTCAACTCCTTATCGGTATCCAACAGTTATCATATCCCGTTGCATGTCTCATTACTGAGTATCGACGAATCGGGCTGGCTTACACTTACTCGTGATTTGGCAATGTCGTGTGATGTACTCGGAAAGGGGCGGACAATATCGTCCTCATTTTCTTCATATATGCTCCCGCTCTACTGTCTACCACCTTCTCCAATCGGCAGTGATGGTCTTGGGACTCAGCAATCCATACGCGCCACTGATAATACTCCTAGGAACAGCACCCTTCATCTCCGACCTTTACGATCCGCTATTTTAGTTAACGCCCCCCAAAGTCAACATCAGTTTTCATTACCCACTCTATATATCCATCTCTTTCAGGTTGCTTCTTCCCCAAACTCCACTCTTTCAAGTACACATGCACAGAATTTGGAAGATATTTGCCGCAATTACCATGATCTAGCTGTTCTCAACGAAACCCGGCAAAAGTACTCCCTCACTAAGCACAGATACCCCTACCAAATAGCGGCTTTATATATTTTGGAAGACGTCCTTGAATTATGTGAAAGCTTGGAACGATCATAACTTATTTGCTCGTCTTACTTTTCTTTCCCTTTTTGTCATGTGTCATCTTGTACTCACGATTTGCAAACGATATTTGTTTTCTTATAAATACTTGTACGCATGTATAAACTAGAATAGTACTCATAGGCTAGCCATTGTTTTAGAACTGAACATAATAATACTGATAATTGAAATTATTCGACTACTGATTTTTCTTGTCCTGTCCAGTTGGCTTCGGGACGTCTAGACGGACACTAGATTGTACACTAGCCAAGGCTTTGATAGATAACAGTACTATAGGAAGAAGTAAAAAGAATCCGAGTGCAAGAGATATAATTAAACCTGGGGTCAATATTTGATACCTGGATAAGATACCATCTCCCTGAGGTGCCAAAAATGAAAAGGGTTTCGTCTCCTCGTCAAACTCTTGTCGTTCATGTAAAGTACGAGATACCGAGCCAGTATAGAAGACGATCGTATTTGAGAAGGTAGTTTCAATCTTATTAAGTAACTCGGATAAATATGCATCTAAACAAATGACGAATCGAGACTTAGTTCAACATAATATTTGGACCTTCATAACTGTACTGACCTGATTTGGATAAGATGTCCTTCCGTTGAGAGCCCGCGCCATACATAGAGGGGAGTGTTACGATAAAGATATGCTTGTCTGAAGCACTCGAGGAACTATCATGTTCACTACCCCAAACAACTCGCGATCCACATTTAGTACTAAGTACCTCAGCAACGTCAGTAATGGAATCTTGAGTTCCCAAAGTCACATAAGGAAGTTGGAGTGAGCTTGATGATTTCTGTATCTGAGAGTGTAGTACTGATGATTTGTCTACACCTCTCAAGTCTTGAGCACGGAGCTAATTAGGTAACGCTCCTGTCAATAAAAGGCTACGCATGAGGAAAGGAGCAGGCGATCTTACCCCTGGTTGGTCTATAAAAACAATAGCATCTAAATCACACAACTCATCTTTGAAAAATAGATGGTTATAATTGAACGAAGAGATATCTCCAAGAGAAAGACTAGTGCCATGATATGTAAGATTCGTCTAGTACGGCTTATAAGACGATGCAGAACGTACTCTTTGGTCGACCAAGCGAGTAATGGAGAAGAATCCGAAAAGGCAGAAACTAAGCGAGTTCCTGTTAAAATGGCTAGAAAAGGAACAAGCATCATAGGCTATCTGTTGTCGTAGGTGATGAGGTCGAATTGCCTGAGGTCAAGGTAAATGAGCTCAGAGCTGTGTGTGGCGTGTTGGAGCTCACGTGCCTCTAGTCCGTACGGAGGGGGATTCTCCTATGTGACAGGACTCCGACAACTAACGCTAGACTTTCCTTCCGTTCATTCCTCTTTGACAATGTTTCCTTCCGTTGCTCGTGCATCGGCCAGGACCCATAAACCTCTCATCCATTTCATTGGAAAGCGCCAATGGCCATCTAGTCAGCTTTACTATTATTGAAAATAATTCTTCATTATATTCACGCATTGATCTCTCCGACAGAGCCCGAGCCTCCTACTGCTCACCCCGCGGGTCCTCCTGAGTATAAAGCTCACTTCGAAGATTTTTTGAAAAAATTCAAACAAGCGTTGGCTGGCCCTTCATCTACCAAGGCGTCCTCTCGCGAGACGTCTGACTCCTCAGCTTATGAGGAGTTCTGGCAAGCACCTTCTCGGTTATGGAATCCCCGTGTACACCATCTGACCGAGGCAGAAGTTGAGGCTATTCAGGTAAGTAGGCTCCTTTCGCTACTCCTCATTTGCTAATTCACTTTTAACACCAATCAAAAGTCCGGGGGTGCTTCATTACATTGAGGGATCTGGTATATGCGAACATACATTTTTTTGATGGTATTGCACAATGAATAATTGATAGAACACGTATATAACAAATACAAGGCATTAATCTACAAACGATCAATTCAATCCTTTTCAGCGTAAGCCAGTAGATATCTTTCTACTTCAGCTTCACCCATTACGCGCCATTTGCCCCGAGTCTTCTCGTCTTCCTCTTCCGATGTAGAGACAATCCCGATCTCAATCTCTCCTGCCTTGAAATCTTGTGCATATACAGTTGCTAATGTTTCAATTGCAATCTGCATTAGGAAAACATTAGCACACAAATCTTGTCGATTTGAGAGTAAGCTTATATACCTCAATTGCCTCCGCCCTACTCAGAGTTTTACCTGCTTCCAAAGGCTCATCTGCCCCAGTTCCGCCATTCAACTTTTTCCAACGCTTCTCTAAGAAATTCATGGCTTCCTGTTGTTTCTGACCAGCCGATGTTGCGTGAAAACCCACATAGTAACCAGCTGGGTCTAATTTGAAACATTGAGGGCCTAACTCTTCATCAATACCTATGAATATAGTTGCTGAAGTAAAGTTAATAATGTCATCGACTACTCCTATTAGGAAAAGGAGAAGGCATACCGATACCGAGCGGGCGCATAGCAGCACGCTGAGTATAAACTTGATTTATGTTTGCTAGTCGGCGTGCAAGGGCTTCAGGGTTAATTTCATATCCATATTTGTATCGGAATTCAGCGGCCTCCGCACGGGCACGGGTGACTTGAACTCGAGCATCCGCTAAAGGAGAATGATTATGAGTGCTTTCATGAGTGAATATTCAGCCTACCAATACGACCGGTCATTACGCATCCTATTGATGGTGTGATAGAAAATAGATGGGTTATAGTTGAGGGATCTAAGAGTTTGTCCTAGTTAATGCTTAGTCTAATGTTCAATGTAGAGTATATGAGCTCGATCGTACCGGCACTTTCTTTTGAGTAAGAACAACGCTAGTATCCTTTCCTCTCACAGCTATCGCGGTGTGTCCAGAGCCGGAGATTGCTTTGAATGCATATTCTTTGTATCCGGTATAGTTTCAATATAGGCACTTTCCCAAGCATTCATCTAAAGCAACTTACCAACTTGATATAAACGGCCCTCTGGGGAGAAGACCGTAAGATATCTTGAATGAAAGCGATCAGACAAGATAGTAAGTGTTGTATGGTTTCACTACCGCTCACCTGTCGTATGATGTTCTTGACATTAGAGTTGAAGACTATGGCAAAAGTGAATGATCTTAAATGAGGAAGAACCTGGACGCGCAAGCATAAATGCTAACGCGTACGCGTCTTGGTGTGATGATGCGTGGCCCATATAAGGAACAATTCCGCCACGAGGATCGGCGGTCGAAATGGTGTCTCTAAATTTACATTAGGTCATACTAGTAGTCTAGTGTGAATACTGGTGCCAGTTTAACTTTCAGTGCCGATGTCCTGAGGCTATTAAACATGAAAGACACGGTTTCGCACAATGCACCGAAGGTCATGTAAGTCGATGAGGTTAGAGGGGTGCACATTGACTCTAATTTTTAAATTTGTATATAGTAAAAAAATTCAATTCGGTTTATTAAATGCTCAGGACGTTGTCAAATTATCCGAGTTTCAAGTGACCCACAGAGACCTTTATACCGCCGTAGATAGGGCCCCAGTCAAAGATGGTGTCCTAGATAGACGACTCGTAAGTAAAAGTAATACCTTTGGCAACACCTTGGTCAACATCTTGTTAGGGTACCTCAGTCAAGAATGCTTTCTGTGAAACGTGCGGACTTGCATCTGCTGATTGTGTCGGACACTACGCATATATAAAACTGGCACTACCTGTTTTTCATATTGGCTACCTGAAGCATATCGTATCGATATTACAATGCATATGTAAGGTGAGGAAGGGTACTATTCTACTTGCTTTCTTCACTCACTTATATTTGAAAGACTTGTTCCCGTGTTCTGCTCGATGAACCCGAGCGTCGTATATACCTGAAGCGATTCCGCCGCCCAAACCTAGAGAACATTCAGCGTATGGCACTTATCAAAGCAGTAAATGGATTATCGCGTAAAGTGGTCTATTGTCCGTACTGTTCAGCGACAAATGGTGCAGTTAAGAAAGTTGGGGCAATTAAAATAATTCATGATAAATTCCGAGCAAAGAAAACAACGGAGGAGCTCGACAAATTCAAAAAATCTTTTGCTACTGCAATCGAAGCACAAAAAGAAATTGGGATTTATATCAGTAAGGCAGTACACGAGGATCTAAATCCTTTAAAAGTTTTGGATCTTTTCAAACGTATTTCAGACGAGGTGAGTCCGACTTCCTGCAAAAACTAATCTCCCCTTGATTATCTCGTTGACCCCTTTCCTTAGGATTGTGAGCTTCTTGGACTTAATCCTTCACATGGAAGGCCAGAGGAATACATATGGCAATATATCTCAGTCCCCCCTGTTTGCATCAGACCCTCTGTAGCCCAAGACGGTGCATCGAATGAAGACGATCTTACAGTCAAACTCACTGAAATTGTATTCACTAGTGCATTGATCAAGCAAGGCTTACTTAAAGGTGCTCCCACTCAACAGTTTATGGTAAACAGACGCCTTTACTATTGCAAAACTGACTCCTGTGCTTACTGTACCCTCAGGAACAATGGGACTTCCTCCAAGTGAGCGTAGCAATATACATAAACTCCGAGACACCTGGAATCCCTATACAGATGGCACAAAAGCCAATTCGTGGATTTTGTCAGCGATTAAAAGGGAAGCAAGGGAGATTCCGTGGTAACCTTTCTGGGAAACGTGTAGATTTCTCAGGAAGAACTGTCATTTCTCCCGACCCCAATCTACGTATCGACGAAGTTGCAATTCCTGAGCGTGTGGCAAAAATTCTGACATATCCAGAGCGGGTCACATCTCATAATATAGATATGTTGAAACGGGCAGTTAGAAATGGTTGTGATGTGCATCCAGGAGCCAATTTCGTTACAGCAGGAAACAGTGGATTCAAAAAGTTTCTCAAGTTTGGGAACCGGACTGCAATTGCAGATAGTTTAAGGGTTGGTGATACTGTAGAAAGACATATTATTGATGGCGATATTGTTCTTTTCAATCGGCAACCGAGTCTTCACAAGGTTAGCAGCAAACGACCATCTTCTTACTATAATATGCGGAGTTAACGTAAAGATTCCTAGCTATCAATCATGTGTCATAGGGTAAATTTACTGCGTTTTATACCCTCAAGTTTGTTACTGATTCATTCGAATCTAGGTAAAAGTGAGACCGTGGCGCTCTTTCCGTCTTAATGAATGTGTATGTGGTCCTTATGGTGCTGACTTCGATGGAGATGAGATGAACATTCGTGAGTCCAGTTTACGATTTACTCTGTATAATATTAATTTCAGTTTAGACGTCCCCCAAACGGAGGAAGCTCGAACCGAGGCCCTTACTCTCATGAGTATTAAGTTAAATCTGGTAACACCTAGAAATGGAGAACCAGTAATTGCTGCTATTCAGGACTTCATTACTGCTTCATTCCTACTATCACAAAGAGATCGCTTCTTTGACCGAAGACAATTTACTCAGATATGCTCCTATCTTGGAGACGCAGATTTGCACATTGATATACCCCTCCAACAATACTTAAGCCACAATGTCTTTGGACAGGAAAGCAAATTTTCAATGTTTTAATGCGCCCAAATAAGAATAGCAAGGTTCTCGTCAATGTAGAGTCGAAGTGCAATAAAGAACAAAAACCAGATTCAAATAACTATCCGAAAATGAATCCACTTCCTGATCTATCTCCAAACGACGGTTATCTTGTGATTGTCAATAGCGAAATCATGTGTGGGGTGATGGATAAAGCAACAGTAGGGAGCGGAAAGAAACGATCAATATTTGGTGTTATTTTACGTGACTATGGCCCGAAGAGGCCGCTGCTGCGATGAACAGAGTCGCTAAACTCTGTGCCCGTTGGTTAGGTATGTTGTTACACCTAAATAATTATATTTATAGATGCTCAATGCCGGACTTTAGCAAACATTGGATTTTCTCTGGGCATCAACGACGTTATTCCTGGTCCAACTCTTTCTGCAAATAAAGATATTTTGATTGAGACAGCGTATAATACTTGTTTAGACCTTATTGCTCAGGCGAAAAAAGGAAAACTTGAGAATAAACCTGGTTGTAACCAAGAGCAAACCCTGGAAGCTATGATTTCTGGTGTGTTGTCCAAAGTCCGTGATACTGTTGGGGATCTTTGTATGAAGGAGCTCAGCCGCTTCAATGCTCCTCTTATTATGGCTACGTGTGGTTCAAAGGGTACTGATTCCGACATTTACTCCTCACACAATAAGTTAACTCAACTTTCCCTTATAGGTTCCGCAATTAACGTATGTCAGATGGTTGCCTGTGTAGGACAACAGATTATTGCCGGAAAACGTGTGCCAGATGGATTCCAAGATAGATCTTTACCCCACTTCCCAAAGAAATCAAAGGAACCACCGTCTAAGGGTTTTGTTCGGAATAGTTTCTACACAGGTCTCTTACCTACAGAATTCCTTTTCCATGCCATCTCCGGTCGAGAAGGTTTAGTCGATACTGCTGTCAAAACCGCCGAAACGGGATATATGCAACGTCGTCTGATGAAAGCTTTAGAAGATTTGACTACAATGTATGATCTATCTGTACGAAACTCTGAGGGTGGTGTTGTTCAATTCCAATATGGTGATGATGGTCTGGATCCAGGGTGTCTTGAGGGTGATGCCCAACCAGTTGAATTCACAAGATCGTGGTCTCATGCTCGGGTAGGTTTTATCTCAGTCTCATTTTAAAGCAAGACGCTTACATACTTATCAGGCTATATCATCGCGCCGAGGAAGACCATTATCTCCCCAAGAAATCTCAAAGATAATGAAAGAAGAGCTTAAATCAAAGGAATATGTGACCGTTTGTTCAGAAACCTATATCGTTATGTTGAGGAACTTCATTACTTCAAATATTATCAATACGTTACTAGAACAAAGAAGGAACTATGGTATACCAGATTCATTTGACGATAATATGGACCTGTCTCCTGACTCTCTAGGTTGGTAGTCCTGAAAGAATTATCTATTAAGCCCTTTGATATTAACCCAATACTATACAGAGGCCAAAGTTGTCGACAATCAATTAAAGATCACGAGGGATCAATTAAAATGCTTCTTAGATCTTTGTCGTATCAAATTCCTGAAAGCTAAGATTGAACCTGGCTCAACTGTAGGTGCCGTGGGAGCGCAATCAATCGGAGAACCAGGTACCCAGATGACCTTGAAAACGTTCCATTTTGCTGGTGTAGCATCAATGAACGTAACTCTTGGTGTACCACGTATCAAGGAAATTATCAATGCGTCAAAGACTATTAGTACACCTATCATCAGTTGTAGACTCGAAAATAGTACGAGTGAGGCATCTGCTCGTATTGTCAAGGGCCGTCTAGAGAAAACGCTGATTGGGGATGTAAGTCTAAGTTCGTTTTCTTGCTTATAAGAGTTCATACTTACGATACGTTAGATCGCTTCTGTCCTGGAAGAGGCTTGGGCACCGGAATATTCATACATTGGTGTCATCGTCGACATGGATGCCGTCCAAAAACTTCAGGTAATATTCTATTTCTCCACTGTGATTGTTTTGACTAACAAAGATATAGCTTGAACTTACTCTTGATGACATAAAATGGGCGATAGTAGCGGCTAAGAAATTGAAAATAAAGCAGGAAGTGAGTATATGCCTTTATAGCATGGGAAAGGCACTAACCATCAATACATAGTCCATTACCATCATCCCCAGGAGAAACAGACTACGTGTTTACGTTGAAGGATGCGATAAATACTACCGCTTAAAAGAGATCCGACGTGCTTTGCCTTCCGTTGTCGTTAAGGTACCTATTTTCCAACGTGTCTTTTTGTCTTAATTTAATATACTTCAAATAGGGAATTCCTAGTGTGCAACGTGCTATTATAAACATCAAAGATAAAGATGACCCCCGAGGTAAAAAGGGAGATAAGGAGATGTTAGTCGAAGGTTATGGCCTGCAGAAGGTGATGGTTACAGATGGTTCGTATTCTTATACTCTACCTTTTTAGACGTTGATATTAAACTACATATATAGGTATTGCTGGAGAATATGCAACAACGAATCATATCATCGAAACCGCAGCTGTTCTTGGTATAGAAGCAGCAAGGAGAAACATCGTCAATGAGATCCAGTTCATCATGAAGGAACACGGAATGAATATTGACCCTAGACATGTCATGTTACTAGGAGATGTAATGACATACAAGGTAAGTCCCTTGATTGTTCTTTATCGCTTTCTCCATGTTAATTAATCAATTTCAGGGTGAAATTCTGGGGATTACACGTTTCGGTGTCGCAAAGATGAAAGACAGCGTGTTGATGTTGGCGTCATTTGAAAAAACGACAGACCATCTTTTCGATGCATCAGCCTATGGAAAGACCGATAGCATTTTGGGGGTCTCCGAAAGTATTATTATGGGTAATCCAGCCGCACAGTGCGGAACTTCATTGTGAGTTAATCCCGTTGGCCTCACTCCCACTCCTGATAACTAATGCCTATATGCACAGACCTGCCCTCGTCACACCCCCACCGACCATTAGCAAACCACGTAAATTATTATTTGAAAATGCATTATAATTGTACACATTTATCCATGTATAGTCTAAATATCCTAAAAAAAGTATCGAAAACAAGTTACTCCGTGATTTCCAAAAAGTCTCTTATAATGTCGTATGATCCAGAGTGAGAACTTCGGGTGTCGTCATCATTTCCACCCTCGGGTGAATTTGCATGTCCATGTCTGTATCGTGGCCGTTGTAGTGTTGTGAGAAGTACTCTTCGTACTGTATGAGGTGTGAGTAATCGCGAATCAAATTCATCGTCAAACGAGCCTATATCAGGCATAGGATCCAGCTCGGATTCTTCATTAGACATATTCTGATCACGCTCTTCCTCATCTTTACTCAACGAGACGGTAGTGTTAGCACATTTCTCCGGAGAGCGTTTAGGATTATAACGCTCTAGCTCCTTCCAATTCTTAGGTGCGTTAATTGGCGTAGACGGGAGTTCTGGGAAAGGATCTATATCGTCATCGTCTGGCTGCGTAACGGAACTTTGTGTACAAACCACTGCCGATAGCTCGCTCTCTGCCTGGGTCGGGCTAGAAGCTATAGGAGCTAGACTGTAGTTGTAAACACTTTGCGGGTCCGCTTGCTTGTCGAATGACAATTCAAGCGCGTTTGAGATCACTGAAGGGTTTTGTCTGTCTACAGAAATAAGTGGATCCCTTTCTTGTGATTTCAAAGTATCATGAGTACTAGCGGTTTCGATAGCTCTGCGGACTGCCTTGGGCGTACGATCACGACTAACAGTCCCTTCCTCTTCATAAAAGTCAATGCCAGATGATGGATCCCGGGATATCGACGCTAACTTATGCTCATCGTCGATATTTCCGGTTTTAGTCCTTAATTATCAATGTCTTCATTAGTAATAATTAAGTTAGAAGTATACATATGAAAACATACAATGAATCCCCGCTGGAGTTTCTTGTATTCAAAAAAGAGTTATACACTGCTCCTGGGCCGGGGTTCAAAAAAGGGTTGGGATATAACAAACTAAGTTCCTCCTCTTCTTCCTGAGATGTGGGGATAAAGTTTACTCCGACCAACCATTCATTAACCATACCGGTAGAGCCCAGATTACGGTTCAAATTAGGTCTGGATTCGCCACGAACCGTGTGAGATGGAGACTCTGATGGTGATGACTGATCATGATTATTTGGCCTACGAAAACCTCCGGATTTCTTCTTTTTCGGAGTATATAATATGTACTGCGTTTGCGAGGAAGGGATAACGAAACCTATTTCGTCTGCTTCATAAGTGTGATAGCCTGATTCTGAATTGGACGGGGTTGATTTATCCTCTATAGTGGTGGCCTTGAAAGACGTTGCGCTCATAAGCGGGTCAGATAGCGTCCCGATATTTGACTTCGCTCGGGAACGATGGAGTTTGTCCTCTAGCGGTGTATGCACGGAGTTGATATTATACTCTTCCTTGATTCCTTTTATATTCTGTATGGAAGTAGCTTGCTTCATATCTTCATCGATCCTCATACTTGTTGTTCGTGTACGGGAAGGAAATTGTCGTGTGGGAGTGTCAGGATCAAGGCTTTCGTCTTTGATATAAGGCATATCTGTAGTTGGTGGTTTTATTTCCTCGTAACGAGAGGGTGAGAAAGATGTTAAAGCCATTCCTTGGTGGTTCAATCTTCTATGCATTACGTTAAAGGATGCGAATGCACTTGATGCGCCTTGTTCTTCAGAAGAGGATTCGTCCAAAGCAGCTCGAGGACGTTTCTTTGTTGCATAGTTAAAGATCCTAGTCGTCACTTCGTCAGTCTTGAAGCACGATCCAGCATCCTTTGTTAAGTCCTTTGCACTCGATACCACTTTCTTTCCCTTATTTCGGCTCGATTTCTGTGGAGACCTGCTCGAACAGAATGAGTCCAAAGTTAGCTGAGTACTGCCCAACGAGCGCCTCTTTGATTCCATACGAGAGATAGTTCAGTGGGCATGAGCAAAACCTTGGCAGGCCTTTGTTATTTTGTTGGTACTTATTGACACATACACGTTATGCACCCGTTGTGGCTCTAATACAAAGAAGGCTTATTTTACGCCTCTTTGTCCTGTGACATCCACGCTCCGTCACACTCTTGACGCGTATAAAATGGCGCGTATCTCAATTTACTCTGACAAGGTATAACCTTTACCACTCTACTTCTCAAAAATGTCCTCAGATTCAGTTGTTAACGTCGTCCCAGAGGGTATCTCAGAAAAGAAGCGCAAGCTCGAAGACTCATCAGCAGCCCCACCACGCTCGCAATTGCTCATAAAACGCCTCTCCGACAAAGCTAGGCTGCCAACACGCGGTTCAGCTTTTGCAGCTGGATATGATCTTTATAGGTATGCAAGATATCCACGACCTTGGTTTAACACCTAACTGAATAGAAACCTGTTCTATAGTGCAGAGGACAAGGTCATTCCTGCTAAAGGTAAAGCCTTAGTCGATACCCAACTTTCGATAGCCGTTCCCGAAGGCTGCTACGGTAGAGTTGCCCCCCGTAGCGGGTTGGGTAGGTAGCATTACTGTTTTCGGCTTTGAAATACCTTCTGACGATTTACATCAGCATCTAAAAACATGATCGATACCGGAGCTGGTGTCATTGATTCCGACTATCGAGGGACTGTCTTTGTTCTTCTTTTTAACTTTTCCGACCAGGATTTCCAAAGTACGCAATATTACATGATCGATGACCCTCAAGTTTACTAATTTTAGCTCTTTGTTGCAGTCAAAGAAGGGGATCGCATTGCTCAGCTGATTATTGAAAAGATCGAGACTCCGGACGTCATTGAAGTAAATGTAAGATCATTAATTATAAAATGAATTAAAAGATAAGGGAACTAAAATTGGCAACCTTCTATACACAGGATCTCAACGAGACTTTGCGTGGATCTGGTGGATTTGGGTCCACAGGGGGACATCAATCTTTGAGTAAATGAAGTGTGGCATGTACAAATGGGGAAAGGGGGTGTGAGATATATATAGCACATTGTGTGCGCTTGTTTTGAATGGAATAGATTATATGCGTACATAAGAATGATGATAAGAAAACCATTTTTGTCTGTGCCTCGTGTTCTGCAGCATACAGAAAGGCAACTGAGCCTATTCGCCTTTTCTTTGTCTTTCATGTAGATGCTACTCAGCCCCATAAACAGTCCCGACCGCTATCACGCTTTTCTTCGTCGTCCCCTCCCCCTTCTCATCCACGAAAGCATCGATAACAGCTTTGAGTGTGACATTACCAGCCAATACGATTCAGAGCAAGACACCGACGATATCGAACAGCACCATCTTAACGCCCCTATCCCTCTCTCATCTCCTTCTCATATCTCATATGAACTCGTTCTCCCCGTTGAGCTTATATACTACATCGTTGAACTCGCGAGCTCACATCGCCGTACAGCGGTAGCACTTTGCCGTGTTGCCTCATGGATCCGGGCTGCTGTTCTTCCGACTCTATACAATACAATAATCTGTGATGTACCGTCGTCGTCAGGAAAGGTAACTACCGAATGTCCCGTGCAGCAGCACAACCCGATTCGGGCAGTTCCCTCATCCTTTTATGACGTTCGCCAGTCAGGATTGCCTTCCCCTTTGAAGTATGTTCGTGCCCTATGGCTTGATGTTGAACCTAAGCTCGCCCCTTATACCCTCGATTTCTGTCCACGTCTCACACAACTCGCCCTTCGGCTTGAATCATACGCCACGATAACACGATCGTCCCGTTGGAGAGAACAGGATTCTCTGCTTATCGACTCCCCCGGGGGAGACTCGAGCTTAGGTCTAACATTTGGGTCTATCTGTCGTTCTTTTACTGTCCTGGGTCAATCTCACCCACATCGATGGGTCCCACTCACCTCAAGTGAGGCTGGAAGAACCTTTCTGAAAGACATCACACATCTACGCCTCCTAAATCTATGTCTCTCACACTATAGTACGTCGTATCGCTCCCCTTTTCTCACTTTCTCAAGCCCTTATGAATAATCTACTCGCTTTAGTACCCTTCGAATTTACGCCAAATCTCACGCATCTTTGTTTCCCCTTCTTTGACCTGCGCGTTTCAGAACTGGAGGATGCTTCGTCATTTGCCGGCTTGGATTTCATTCTCGCCAGGCCCCAATTAAGAATGGTTGTACTAACTCTCAATCCCCGTTACTGGAAATTTGAAGACCTAACACTCAAGGGTTGGGCTGTCCGAGCCATGGCCCGCGACCCGCGACTCTACATTGTCGCGGCCACTCGTGAAGATGCCACCCGGGACTGGGACGTACCCCGACGTGACTGGGAGGACGAGGCCTCCGGGGGACTGAGTGTGTGGGATAAAGCCATCCAAATTCGAAAGAAGTTCCTCACACGCTTATCGCGAACCTCCTGGAACTCAAACTGATGATTGCCATGAATTGTGATTTAACTTACCAAATTGTGTTACTGATTGATGATATCATACATTTGTATACCACCACTTGATGCTTAACATCTATCCTTCCTTTCCTGGATTAAGCATTCTCTCCACGTGGTCTTTCTTATTGTCCTGGGACTAATTGTAATAGTCTATTTGTACCGGTTATAACTATTTTTGTAATGGAAACCGTATCGTTGAAAGGTGTTACCAACAAGTTTGCCATGGCCTCCGAATTTACCACTCAGTAAACACCGCTTGTGGATAAGCGAACGCAAAGTAGGTACATATAAGAATAAAATTCAGTACACCAGACCGGAATTAAATACTAAACAGGAATTGAGCAAACTAGCATGAGTAAACCGATATAATATTCAATTGACCTTTTTCCTTGTGGCACTCGCAACCCTCAACTTGAAACTTGACCAGCTCCAAAGGCCAACATCAAAAGGACACAGAGCTTTGGTCTTCCCTGGTATGAGTCTTCAATTGATCAGTCAACCTGGATCAGCTTCGGCGGGCCTGAGGCAGCCAAATATAGCTGCAAGGTCCTCACGAATCAGTCATCGCAAGCCACCTTTGTTACCTATGGGTGGCTCAAATGATCGGATAGGAAAGAGTGGCATGCAGTCCTCGGTTATGCCTACCCATGATAGAAGATTATCTGATCATATGAAACGGACTTCACGAAATCAAGATGCTCCATCCTCCAAAAACGGACTTGCTATCGTGAGTTCTGCCATCCATCAACCAACTTATGGGACAAATAATTCAAAGGACCAACGTACTGCAAAAAACGCGGGTCCTAATTCAAAGCCAGAAGAAAAGCCGCAGGAGGGGAGACCCGTTGAAACTAGACCTCAGTCACTAAGGCAAAAATCAAGTAGAGTCAGTACTTTAAGCACTATCCAAGAAGAAGAGCGGCGGAAAAACCGTAGGGACAAGTTCAACGAGTTCCTAACAAGTGTCTGGGGTCCAGCTCTTCGGGATGAATTTGCTGGGGCGTACCGTCTGGCTAATACTGGTGATCAAAATAACGAAAGAGCTCAAGACCCGAGAGTAATTGAAGAACGGAATAGAGCGGCAAAACTGTTGGAGAAAAAAGCGAATGCAAATATCAACCAAGAAACAAAACAGGAAATAAAACAAGAAATAAAACAAGAAACAAAACAAGAAACAAGACAAGAAACAAAACAGGAAACAAAACAGGAAACGAAGCGCAAGTCAGCCAAAGAGAGGCAGGATACAAAAACACGCCCGACAGTGAACACCATGAAGTCACTTCCAGTTATAGACATTGCCAGGGAAGTTAGAGAAACCAGCCAGGTACTGCCGAAGAGACCAGTGGAAGCCGAAGTACGCGAGAATCACACCTCTAGAAAAAGAGCGTCAAATAGAGAAGATGATTGGGCCCAAAGTGTCCAGCAGGTTCTGGAACAGACTACCACACGTATTTCAAATGAAGCCTTGAACGATCCTGACTTCATCAAGAAGCGGCGAGAATCTGCGCAGATGCGCGCTTGGCTTGCGACTCATAAACGTGCCTCCCAAGCAAGACTCAGCGCTCTGGAAACAGGGAGGATACTTCCTAGTTCTGCATTTGAAAAAGCTTTTGTTGCCGAGGTCTTAAGAGAAAATGAGGAATCCATGAAGCGTAGGACTACTTCGTTCATGCAACCAGGCCAATCTTCGAATTTCAGCTCAAAGCGTAGTACTTTACTCCCGGATTATACGCCATTTACACATTATAGCTTACTTATGCCGTTGGAGGAAATCGAGTCAGAGGCGAGACAGGCCGAAGATATCGAAGAAAAGGAGCAGACTGTATTTGAGAAGAGAAAAGCTGCCAGAAGAGCAGGTCAAGAATATAAGAGCTTTAGCAGACTTACCATGAACGATCAAGATACTCATGGGTCACAGTGCTGCGATCTGAATATTTATTGGAAAAAACTTGGGTTTCTAAAGGGACAATAACTTGGTCATATTTCTAGTGTACAATTTTTTTTACCTTCTTCTATCTTCTCCTATACCTCCTTACCTGTGTATTTTATATAATTATAATTAACTTATTATTTTGGATTAAATAAATTACTCAAAAGGCTCACTCATGTAAGTTTTGGATTAGAGTTCGTCGTTGATATGTATCCGTTCCTTATCTTCTGTATGCTTATTCGGCTTCGGTAAGTTATTTAACCACCTTCTGAGAGCTTCATTGAATTGTTCTGGCTTTTCAATTTGCACCCAGTGAGCAGCGGGGATAGTCTACACGGATATTACAGAACACATTAGACGAGTGCAGTATCCTTGATTCTACCTTACATACTTCAACAACAAGATTGGGGACATATCTCTCTGATTGCAAGAGCTTTGAAGCATGGACCCAGTCTGCTACAGGATCCTCTGTTGGATAGATCGCGAGAGCAGGCTGCGTAATTGTATGATTTCCTTGATTATGTGAGAATTCCCAAGAACGGTAACGGTTCTATCAACATTATTTAAGGTCAATTGAGTGATGACGATTTCCCATCGGACTCACTTCATGCGTGTAGAATATTAAGGCTAGATAATGGGAGAATATGGTGTTGAATATCCAAGAACGAGTATACACGTTAAGGACGTACTATGTTTGAATCCTTGGAGAGAATATTGTTTAATAAGGTAGTTTTCTTCTTCGGTAGACATGAACGGTATGGGACGTATCTATTATTTCTTGTCAGTTAAGGGGGAATGAAGAGTTAAGTAATCAAGAGTCATGATCTAAACTGGCCTCTTGATGTGGACCATAAGCATCAAGGAAGGAAGACTTCGAGAGCAAGAATTCTTCCGGGGGAGGGTCATTAACGCTTCGATAGACTGAGCGTAGGCTCTTTTGTATATTTTTATTTAGTTCTGCAACAGCTTCCTCTGTTTTATCGGAGAAGTATATCTGATAAGCTAAACGAGGTAAATGAGCAGCGAGATCTTTCATAGGTACAAAGGGCCCAGAAGATTGGATGTACTAGAAGTCACATCAGACTAGGATGATATTTATTTATATGGGGAATTAAACGTACAGGAACGACCGCTACTGCAACCGCTTCAAATATATCTGGACGCATGCGGGCCGCTTCCCAGCACACTTGAGCACCCCAGTCGTGCCTATAAAATGTGTTTGTATTTTGAATTCGATTATATAAGAGATTGAATCTATACCCGAGGCATATAGCGGAGTCAATGCCTGCGTCCTTAAGGACGCACTCGAGGTCACCGACAAGATCAAACATGGTTCCAGACGACTGAACATCACCTGGATGGGTGGAAGAACCAAAACCGCGTTGGTCAAGAGCTACTATATGATATTCATCCTAAAGAGTCACTTCAGTGCGTGTAATTTGCAAATCAAATACTCTTTGCTACTTTGAATGCATATATCTGGTGAAGCCAATTAGACCAGAGTCCGGGCCAGCCATGAACCATAATTATGGATCTGGGAGCGGAGGGATTTACATCGACATAGTCTAAAAAGAGTAGATCAATGGAGTGAAGAAAACTTAAGTCCGTGATCAGATGCGTACGTATGTATATATCAACGTTGACATCCTCCTTTCGATTTGTCGAGTGGCATCTGGCTATCCTCTTTGGAAGGTTCAAAAGGGAGAGTTCTTCGGTAGAGGTAGTCACATCAGATCCATGTATAGCAACGACGAATGAGAAAAGTGTCAGTAAAATTGAGAAACAAATGGCCATGTATTGATGATATGGAAGCACGCAGCCAATCAGAATGGATTGGTTCAGTGATTGAAATGCTACTTTTGAATATTATAATTATTAGAAGTATCATGGGGTACCGTGTCAGTAAATATTCGCACAGTCACATGTCTCCAAAATTACTATGCTCATTGTTTGCCAGGCTCGGAAGTGTGTCTATAGCACTCCCCCTGAATGTTTCGTTCTATTGCCAGACCATCGCTTCTCAGATCAAGTCTTAGATATAAGCACATTACTCTGCGGCGACATGCAAGCGAGCTGAGTGTAGCAAATTTTAGTAAACCATCTCCATTCGGACAACCTTTCTTCCCCTCTCATCCGGACCTTGGTGTGTCATCTTTAAGTTAGTATAATTCTCTAGCTTATGTTATTATTTTTTCCAGTAAAGCAAAATGAAGTAACTCCGGGTATTGCATTATCGGAGTACAAATCTCGAAGAAGACGGCTTATTGACTCTCTTCCGGAGTCAAGTATTGTATGCCTTTCAATACTAGTCTTCTTTTATCAATTTTGAACAAAATGCTAGGTCATATCAACAGCCGGGACGGTGAAATATATGAGTGGAGGTACAATCACACTCAAATACATTTGTTATGTGTTACTAATAAGACTTTTTTATCTTTAGAAATATTGTATGCTCTCCTAAATTCGAATTACACAACTGACTAATGCTCCATCGAGTTACAAATTCCGTCAGGCCTCCGATTTCTGGTATTTAACAGGATGTCAGGAACAAGAATCTGCGATCATCATCGGTATGTCTCTTTCACATCTATACGATCTTTGTACCAACTTCCATGGAAGAGAAGACAGGGTCGTCGCACAGGACAACACTTTTCTGCAGGGGAAAAGATGCGGCTAGGGAACAATGGGAAGGTTCAAGGTATATGACGTTATGTATAAATGATCATTATTTTGCTGAAGCCGCATTAGGACGGACTTTGAAGCTGCCGCTTCTGTCTTTGGCGTAGACGAGGTTAAATCCATCGACCAGCTCCCATCGTCGATGAAAGCATTAATTTCAAATCACACATACGTATACGCGGATAGCTCTTCATCTTCTCGTCGTTCTCGTCACCGGAATATGCTCCAACTTCTTTCAAACCCAGCCGACCAGTCGGATTACGAGAAAATCATCGGGTCATTACCTCAAACAAGACGAAGGAGTCTTGCTCCCGAAGTTGGAAAAATGAGATCCATTAAAAGCGAAGCAGAACAGCTTATCATGCGTCAAGCCGCAAAAATCAGCGGCAGGGCTCACGCCAAAGTAAGGAATCTCCTTGCCCCTCCGAAGTATTAAATACTAAAAATACCTCTGTCCAGACAATGCGTTTTGCGCAACCAGGAATGTCGGAATACGCACTTGCAGCTCATTTTGAGTATGCTTGCGCCTTGGACGGCTCTCAAAGGCCTGCCTATGTACCCGTTGTAGCTTCAGGGTAAATTACACTACTACTCCACATACCATTATTATCTACTCACCGTATTGATTCAGTGCAAACGCGTTAATAATACACTACACATCAAATGATCAACGAATACGTGACAATGAATTAGTACTTATTGACGCCGGATGTGAATACAAGTACGTTTTCATATATTAGATGTTATACCAGCCTTTAACCCCCCCCCTCTGAAAGTGGCTATGCATCAGACATCAGTAAGCTTTTCTTCAGGATATATTTTTACTACTATTAACCCGATATTTCAAAGCCCGCACATTTCCAGCAAACGGGAAATTCACCCCAGCCCAACATGATCTGTATTCCGCCGTACTATCAGCTCAAAAGGAACTGATTAATCAATGTACCGAAGACAAGCAACTCAGTTTAGATGCTCTGCATCGAAATTCATGTACCTTACTAAGAAGAGAGCTCAATCAACTCGGATTTAGGCTCTCATCAGGAGAACTTGAACGTATATTATACCCGCACTACCTTAGTCACCCCGTTGGCATAGGTTAGATACCTAGTTATTGATCATTTCCTTAAATTCATACTTATATCGTTTATAACAGATTTACATGAGTCTCAATTTTTCTCCAGAGGCGAACCGTGAGTCGTTATCTCTATCCTTCATATATTCAAAGTATCTAACCCTTGCTTAAGAATAAAGGAAGGGATGGTAATAACTATCGAGCCAGGTATTTATAAATTACCCAAAGGACAGATCAACTAGACTAAACATGCTTAGGAATCTACGTTCCTCCCTCATCTCAATTCCCTAAACATTTCCATAACATTGGGATTCGTATTGAGGTATTGTATTTCAATTCGTTTCAAATTATTTAGCATGGGGTTAATTAATCGTTCAGGATGAAGTATTAGTGAAACGAAATTTCCCCATTGTCCTGAGTATTGAAGCACCAAAGGAGGTAAGACCCAAAACGTTATATATTTATTAAACCGTTTTTACTAAACAACCAAATAGATATCAGACATAGAGGGTGCCTGTCAAGGCCTACTTGAGCAATCAAAAATTTAAATTATTCATCTCTTTAATATTCATTGTATACCACAGTAACAAACTGTTAATTCACAATCCAAAGTAGAGTGAACTTGATGCAGTGGGATCTAGAATTTATTCGTGGTTTTCTGTAGGCGTATCCGCCGTTTGTAGCGCCAAAAGAATCTTCTCACGGGAGAGCCACTTGTCTTCCGGGATAACGAAGTAACTTATTATACCAAAGATTGTGGCGCTACCAAAAATCACACATGCCTAAGAGTTAATTTGGTTAGTACCACATCACAGTCTTATCGTGAACTTCAACATACGAAATTGAAAGTATCGGAAGTGACCGGATAATAAAAGGGAGATATCATGACAGCAAAGAGCAAGCCATTGAACAATGCTGCTGCGACATAGAACGGTTTCGCAAAACCTCCGAGGTAGAAGTACGAGGATTTAAAGTGATTGGGCGTCATGAACAGGCGGAGCGTTGCAATAAGTCCATATGCCGCAATAGTTGGAACACCACCGGCCGAGATCAAGGATGTAAACGCAACCTGGCTGGGAAGTATAGTGCATAGCAAAGCAGCACCGAAAACGAACATAACAGTGACTGCATGACGTGGCTGGCCATCATCTGTAACTTGACCAATCCAACTGGAAAACGGTAGGACACCATCTCTGGCAATAGCAAAAATCAAGCGAGATGCAGCTACAATTGCGATGCTAGTGCTCTGTTCTCGTCGTCACAATCAGCTATGTTACATAGTAAGAAAGTTGTTTTAAATTACCATTATAAGTCCGAGTACCGCAATGATAGTCATGGCCACACTCCCTCCTTTCCCAAGGGCCATAGCATAAATCTGAACAAATGGTTGCGGTGCCTCCAGAGAAAATAGTGTATCAAGGTCTGGTGTGCAAAACAGGAATAGTATGGCAGTACAAAAACCAAAAATACCAGTTGCTATTGCGCTGCTAAGAATGCCCCGGGCCGCAACAACTCTGATAAGGTGTTAAACTAGACTCTATGCTATAAGAACATACAAAACATACTTAGCATTTTTTGTTTCTTCTGCTATGTGACCCGAAGCATCAAAACCAGTCAATGTTCCCCCGGTAAACAGGCTTTCATAACATAATAAGTAAAGAATTATTCAAGTAGACTAATTTTCACCTACAAGGACAATATCCAGTTCCAGCCCGCAGGTGCACCAGTTCCATTATCTACAACGCAATAAGATAACCCGACCCAATTGTTGTTTAATGATATGAACTTACATGTCATGGTAAAGACATCCTTTGCTGATCTGAATCCGTACGTCTTCGATACCCCGATGGGGAGCCAGATAAGACACAGGAGGAAATCTGCCATCATGATGAGCATGCAGAGTTTGAATACTTTCGAGTAAACTCTTGGCGGCAAATAATTAATAGCGATGGAAATCACAAGTAGGGCCTCAGAAATCGCCCAGATGAATGCACGCCATTTGATGTTATCATTGAAAGTACCACCGGGGAATTCAACCTCGAAAACGGCCAATAAAGAAACAATATGATTCGCAGTAGTCTAAATAGAGGTTAAAAACTTTTCCTGGAAAATAAGGACAAGAATAAAACTAACTTGGCAGTTACCAGCAGCAAAAGTCATCCATGCAGTACAAGTCCACCATGCTACGATGAAGCCAAAAAATCGAGCGTATTTTGGACCGGCACTCTCCGCTGCCCATATATAGATAGAACCGCTAAGTGGCAGGGCCGAACAGATCTCGGCTAGAACAGCGGCGGTGATCCACATAAACACAAGCGTGATAAGATAAGATGACCTATATGCGCCTGAATAAAAATGATTTTAATGAGAAAGTTAAGCATATAAATTCACCATATGGCAGCTGGTCCACCGGCAAGGAGCCCAAGGAAAAACGCAGAGCTATTAGAGATGTAAATTTCCAAAAACGCTATGTGAGTTAAAATGTATGAAACTTACCGTACACCTCCAATGAAATTCAGCGCACAGAAACTGGCGGCAAAACTCTCGATCTGGTGCCAAGTACGGTGTAATTGCTTGAATAAAACAGGTTTTAGTAAAATATTTGTTGCAAATCTATTTAAAAACGCACCTGTTTATAACCAAGTTTTTGCTAAAGAAAACAAAAGAGTTAGTAAGCACAAATATACCCCTAAAGAGGGGTAGTAAAAGTCGGCGACACTGGGGGGCTTCCCTACGCAGGTGTGAGCGCTGATCAGGTTCTAGCGGTATTATCTCAACCCAGTGCATAATCTTACTGTGCATATTACAGAGCCGCACACACCACAAAAAAATGTACGACAAAGACACAGTAAGATATAGCAACTGGATACCCGCAGCCATTAAATCCAGTGTATCCACCAGAGAAATCGGACGTTACCAAAGTAATGTTTCTCTTTTAGATTTTTCAGCATCAATAATCCTGCCTAGTCTACCACCCGGTCAGTGCCAGTCCCGTATTGGATCTTCACCAATTGCAATTCATCCTGGTCGATAGAAGAAGCTGTCTCGCTATCAATAACTTTCATCGAGTCGTTCTCAGACATTTTTTTTCAGTTGATAGAGTAAAAGACGAGTTCTCCCGAACCGCTTCCTTGAGAACTTTATATATGACTCGGTGTGTGGGAATTAATATGCATTTACACTCAGGGGCATATAAAATTTAGAAAATTTAAATTTTCGTGACTAAGAATTGACGTGCACGTGAATGCAAGAACTAACGAATACAGATGAGATTGCAATGTTGTTACAGATAGATTGTATTAGTAGACAAATTCTCTAGTCGCTCATGGAATTCCAAGCCGCTAATAATGGGAAACGGTTGAGAATCGGTAAAACCCTCAAGAACCGATCAAAAAAGATGAAACTCACAGGTTTTAATGATTTGATCAAAAGCCATTCTTCAGTAGTAACATCCGCCTTGAATGTTGACTACAAAGACATTTGAGTTGGGTAAGAAAACGTTTGGAAAACAGCAAGACATACCTTCAAGACATCAATACTAGCACGGGTGACATGACTGACGATTTCATCCTTTTCATCAAAATGTCTTCCGAACATCTTGGCAGACTGATACACTGCGTGTTCGACCTTTACGGCAACACCACCACCGGCTTGCGATTTCTTAACAACATCCATAGATTTGTGGTTTATCTCCAAAGAAGTACTGGAGTATTATTTAGTGATATACGGATTTAAGAAGTGATAAAACCCTTACATCTTTCCTAGATCGATTATTTCCCTTTTTTGAGTAACCGGATCGACTTTCACAACACAGAGTGGTGTTCCAACTCTTAGTGACCCTTCCAAAATGTCAACACCAAGAATAATTGGATCCCTCTTCGCAAAACATGCAATCGTCTTCAACCTACAAGGCCAGACAGCCTGAGGAGCAGCATCTCTCCGCTTGGCCTCCATGATCTCGGCATTATAAGCAGTGAAAGCATCAAAGAGATGGTAGATAATGTCCGCTATTTTTCTTTATTAGAAAAATACCACAGTTATAGACCTAAATTAACTTACCCTTGAATAATTTGACACCAAGTTCTTCCGCGAGTCTTTCAGCGTCTTTGTCAACCGGAACGTCGAAGCAAAGAATACAAGCAAGTTCCTTCGCCTTTTCAATAACAGTTGCACAACGCATAACATCTTTCTTATGTACGGGCCCAATATTGATGCCAGAAACAGGAATCTTACTGTCCTTAAGGAAATCGAGAAGTGCCTCAAGGGAACCAAGTGTACTTGCTTGAACGCAAACACCCCTTCCAGATTTATCAATGGAGTTGAGAAGCGTAGTAAGATCGGACATCACTTCATCTCGTAGGTCGTCTTCATCATCATCGGGACCAACAACAAGTAAGCGAGATCCAGCAATGGCTTTTTCTAGATCTGGAGCAGAAATCTTAACTCCAAGGGCAGCTTTAACTTCTTTGTGATGCACATATTGGCCCTTGTACTATAGTCAGAATCAACATATTTTTTTAATTATTGTTAGACAAATACCTTTATCCTAAGTTCTCTGAGCGGTTGTGGTGTTAGTAAAGCTCTAATTTGTGTCACGATGGGTCCATTCAATCCACAAACAACTATTTTGTCGCCCTCATGCAGGATACCATTTGATAGGACTACATCAATGGTGGTCCCTAAACCTTCGATCACCTTTACTTCAAGTACAGTGCACTCCAACTCAGACAGATACATTAATCTGTCGCTCATTCGTTGTTGGGTAAGGTTAACTAGCAGCATGATCATATCTGGAACGCCTTCACCAGTAACGGCTGAAGTAGGGACCAAGGAGACGTTACGTGCAAAGTTTTTGTTATCAAAATACAGTACTGCATTAAGACCTTGTTCCGCAAATGCGAGAATTGTTTTCTGCACACGATCTTCGAATTCACGTTTTACGGAGGGCTTTTGCTTCTCAAATGACTCAAGGAATGCACCGTCCTTCGTTGCCTCCCAACCGTAAAGTCGATCAATCTGAAAAGCCGTATTAGGGTACATATAAATCGTATTATTTTTTTTCTCACCTTATTTAAGGCAACAATAAACGGCGTCTTTCTATCTCTGAGAAGACGAAGCGATTCCAAAGTTTGTTGTTCAAGACCATGCTATTTCTCCCACTCAGTATCAATACGACGATTAAGAATGAATGCACCATACCGTGATATCAACCACAAGAATAGCAATGTTACACAGTGAACTACCACGGGAACGCAAGTTTGTGAAGGATTCGTGCCCAGGAGTATCAATAATAAGCAAGCCAGGGATCTTATATTCTTGTTTCCCATCCTAATAGATAGTTGGTGCGATTATCAATCTTTGAGAATACAAGCCTAGCACAAATTAATTACCTTATTGAGGACGAGTGTCTTCGTCTTAATTGCATCTACTGGGAAGTAAGTTGCACCGATCTGCTGAGTGATACCACCTGCCTCTCCTTCTTGAACATTTGTTTGACGGATCTACAACGAATCATCAACTTCTGACCGTGGTAATTACAGGCAAACAAAATACCTTATCAAGAAGTTTAGTTTTTCCCGTATCTACATGCCCAAGAATACAGCAAATAGGGCTACGGAGGTTATCTTTGCTCCGAGCGGCTAATGCAGCTTCATGGGCCTTAGCCCGCCTTTCGGCTGCTTCTGCCTTCTTCTGTGCGGCCATACGTTGTGCCTTTGTCATCCCATCTTCTTCATCAGAGCTAGACTCATCGCTGGAGTCGTCCTCAGAGTCACCCGATTCACTTTCAGAGCTCGAAGATTCTTCTTCTTCCTCTTCCTCTGACCCCTCCTCATCCTCTTCGTCGTCCTCCTTCTGAATGGCTTTTCCTGTTCCAGCACTGCTTGGCGGTGGTACATCAACTGCCTTTGGTGTCTTCTCTTCAGCTTCAGCAGTGATTTTTTCTGTCATAAAGTAATCATCTGATCAGGTTTCTACTTTGAAAGGGTATCATTGTGATTCATACCTTTCGGAACTGGAGTAGTCTTGACTTCAGCGACCTGTTCCTTTTTTACAGGTTTTTCATTCTCTTCATCGGAGCTTGCATCCCAATCACTCTTAACATCTTGCGATTTGGAAGTAGCAGCCTCTGCTTCTGGCTCGCTTTCTGCATCCCAATCGTCCTTAACAGAGCTATCTTTGGTTGGCGTTTCAGGTTGTGATTCTGTAGGAGGAAGTTCATCAACCTTAACAGCAGGTGACTGTATCTCCGGAGTGGCTGCCTTAGAGGATTTGTCATCGTCCTTCTCTTTGTTATTGGGCTTCCTCTTGCGGCTTCCATATACCACCCTCTTTGGTTTGTCACCTTGTTGTTGAAGACCCTCAATTTGAGCACCCGATGCCAGGAGTGCCTGCTTTCTTAATTCAGCTTTTCTTTGCTCTTCCTTTTGTTTTGCAGTAAGATAGCGACCCTCTTTCTTCGCAAGCTCCTTCTTAGCCTAATACTAACCTGTAAGCGTTGAATCGAAAAGAATAATACACTTTCATACCTTCTCCTTCTCCTTCTTCCTTTGTTTTTCTTCTTGCTTCTTCCTCTCCTCCTCCTCTAGTCTTCTCTCTTCCTCTTCTATCCTCTTCCTCTCCTCCTCCTCACGTTTCTTAGCCTCTTCTTCCAATCTTTTCTTTTCCTCCATCATTGCCTTCAACGCTGATATACCCGTTGCCTTCTTTTTTGACGGAGCAGGTGCAGGAGCAGGCTCGTCATCTTTCTTTGCTTTCTTCTTTTTCTTCTTCTTGTCTGATTTTCCACCAGTAGCAGCTTCCTCTTCGGCTTCCTCTTCAGCCTCCTTCTCAGCGGAGGCAGGAGCTGGAGTTGATTTTTCTGGAGATTCAGAAGCAGGTTCCGGAGCATCAGCTTCATTAGTAGTTGATTGGGCTTTCTTTGCAGCGGCTTGTGCCTTCTTTTTAGCCTAGAAGTATCACACTCTATATTAGAATATAAACAAAGAGTAGAGTAGCATAATAACAGACCTTTTCGCGCTCCTTTTTTAACTTCTCCTTCTCCTTTTTCGAGCGGATTTTCGTTCCAGATTCACCAACATCGTCATCGTCGTCGTCTGTATTAGTTACATAGGTTTAGGTGACCCATAACCAACCATGAAATATAAACACACCTTCCGCTTCTTTATCCTCTGGCACCTCAGCAGCCTTTTTCTTTCCCTTCTTTCCCTTGGCTTTCGTAGGACCCCACTCGTCATCAGCGAGTTCCTCAGCAGTCATCTCCTTAGCCTTTTGTGGCGAACTCTCCTCGACGGCAGCGTCCTCCCCTTCGATAGGTGCTTCATCGACATCATCAAGGCGTTTGGCATCATTCCCTTTGCCTTTTTTGTTCTTATTCTTCTTATCTTTCGTCGATGAAGCTTTCAATGTAGCCTAAAAATAAACTCAGTCTATTCCAAAGCCAGGCCATCCCAACAATATAATTATTCTACCCACCATTAAACCTCCAAAATCCTCCTCATCCTCCATACCAACATCCGCCGGATCAACTCCAAGAATATCAAAGCTACTAGATTTGCTTTTCTGGGTCGCTGATTCAGACCCCTCTGGCGCTTCTCCCAAAGAAAGCCCAGCAAGGTTACCCGCTACTGATTCGCCAGCATTCTCCCTATGTATAGTGGTTGGAACCATATCAAGGAAAGTATAATAGATAGACATTACCAGTAGTCATCATCATCCCTCTTCTTCCCCTTCTTTCCTTTGTTTTTTGGAGCCATACGCGTAAAAAAAGTTGTAAGTTGAGGTGGACGTATGCGCTGCGAGCGTGCGGCACGAGAAGGTGGCGATCACTATAATTAGTTTGGGTTTGTTTTATTAACACGATTAGAAATTTTTGTATAGGTCCTTAGTCATCAATAGATCAAAGTAACAAATAAATATTTAAAGTTTAATAATTGTACAAAGAGAAGGCTTTCCCTATCAATTCCATTTTAAGCTACGTTGAAATTCATCCTCTCTCAACAATTTCCAGTCCATGATACTGACGCCACAGAATATCTTGTACAAATTGACTGAAAGTACTTCCTTCGGTCCCTACAACTGATAGTGCTCTTCCAGAGACTACTGCATCCACAAAGGGTAAAAGAAAATTCTTCATAGGAAGCCCGTCATAACTGCTCTTTAGTAGAGATAGAGATCCACCCTCTTGGGGAAAGTCGTTAAATGTGAATGTACAAGGAAAAGTATCGTAAAAACGCTTCAACAACGGATGAGAGCTTGGATTTCTGACATCGGTGGAAATGTACAAGGGGACATTAAGTATAGCAAGCTTGGTATCACGGTGTAATTGTTGACGGCATGTGAGCTGGGTACTAGCTTTCCCTGTCAGAGAGATTTGGGGTAAATCCGAAGGTTCCCTAATCTTTTCCTCTTCGTGAAATGTAGACGGAGGAGAAGAATATGTCAAACCAGTAACATCATTTTCAATTTTCTGAACAGTTAGTTCGTCTAGGTCCAGTACCTCTGTCATAAGTTTCCACCATATAAGTCGAACATTCTTCTCACTCTTGCGTTCGAAATTCCCATCACCGATCCTGATATGCACGGATACATACTTCCCACCCATCTTCGTCCCAATAGAATCAGATAGGTCATTTAATATATTATTCGCAAAAGCCATGCTTTGCCGAACTTCCTTTCTGAAGATTAAATTTTGCGGTCGACGCAAGCGGAGGCGATTCGAGGCGAATAAAGTACCCACATGGATCAAGCGATGAGGAAGTTGTGATAGAAGAGCCATAGAAATCACTTTTTTGAATCTGACTCCGGGCATGTCCAGAGGATCTGCATCCACGTAACGATAGTCATATGGACCTTTATCCTTAATAAAGAAAGTGTCATTTTCAGGGATCCCAAGTGCATCATGAAGCCAGATATCTGACATATTCCAGCGTTCAATTACAGGCTGCTCAGAAAATAACGAAGAAGTGTTAGAAAGCCAGCCCCAAGGTACCATAGTGTATTCATAGTAATCAGAGCACTCGATAGGCAGTGTCTTCCATAAACTCGTGTCAGCACAGTGTCCAAGTCCATCTTTTCCGGAGAGTGAGTTCAGATCATAGAGATGGTCAAAGGGATAATACGTGATCGTTCTCCCGAGTCTTACAGGAGGAACTAAAAGAGTACGGTTAAGTACCCTAGCCATAACGAGAGCATTCTCCAGAGCTATACGTTGATTATGAAACCCACTGTGGGGGAGATAGGCAAGATATTTAGCAGAATCTACTCGATATTTTATCGCTGGTAAAGAGTTCTCATTATTGCTATTAAAGTAAAGCATGTGTAGAAATTGATCGTTGGTTGACGAATTGGTTTTGATGATATCTGTTTGAGTGTTCACCGAAAAAAAGTACAAGTTGCATATAATCATAACAGTCAATGCAGTCGACAAGATTATTACAAGGACATGAGTTGACTTCGTTCGAGATGAGGTAAAGGTCTGAGATACATGGTATCGCGTCTTTGATGTAACATTCCTAAGCTTTGAGTTGAGAGCAAGGTGGTCCTGATTATAGTCGGGACTGAAACTGTCAAGTTTTTCTTTCAGACCATTTTCAATTGTTGGTGTGTTGAAAGAACGTTTATGGGCGTATGTTCGCATTGGAAGCACCGACTTTCCTGCCAGTAGGAACGATAACGAGAAAGGATTTTGGAATAAACGAGTGCGAGTGAATGTGAACAATTATTAGTAATCAATTTATAAACTCCGCCAGAGATTACCAATACAAAGCAATTTCAGCTTTGGATCGATCCATTAACAAACATTCATGAAGTTCCATTTTTGACTCAGCTCTACTTCTATTCAATAGTCAATATGGGACTACTAACAATCATTCGGAAAAATAGAATGAAGGAGAAAGAGATGCGAATCCTTTTCCTGTGATTACTGTGTTCTTCTCTTCAATTTTGTCGAAGCTTACGATTCATCCACCCATTCAAGTGGTCTAGACAATGCGGGAAAAACAACAATATTGAAAAAGCTTAATGGAGAAGACGTCATGTCCGTTAGCCCAACGCTCGGATTCAACATCAAGACGTTTGTACATGAAGGGTAACTATGTTCACTCAAGCATTTACTCACATCTGAAAATGAATATTTTCAATCTTATCACCTAGTTATACCCTCAATATTTGTGAGATTAACGCTGTATTATAAAAAGCTGATAAATTATTTATACTTTTTTTGTTACTATAAAGGGGACGTCGGTGGACAGAAAACATTGCGTCCTTACTGGAGAAACTACTTTGAACAGACAGATGCAATAGTCTGGGTAGTTGACTCCGGTGATAGACTACGATTGTCAGACTGCAAGGCAGAACTCCATAAACTTCTCACAGAAGACGTTAGTTCTCTTTCTTCTATTCACGAACTTTGCAACTAACACACTTCTACTAATAGCGTCTCATAGGTGCTTCCCTTTTAGTATTTGCAAATAAACAAGATATCCCGGGATCATTGTCCGAAGAGGAAATAAAAAAGGCGTTGGATCTAGATAATATCAAGCAGCATAACTGGCGGATCTTAAGGTGTAGTGCAATGTCAGGCGAAAACTTGGTCCCTGGCCTCAACTGGGTGGTGGATGATATCGCCCAAAGAATGTATTATAGTACGACTTCCCTGCAAAAAGCGTAATAACTTTACCCATTCCTGAAACAGAAAAGAATGCATTGGCACACTGACTAAACGTTTAGGGGACATATAAAAATGCTAAAGGTACACAGTGACTGAAATGCAAGAGAAAAAAAATATGCAAATTATGATGAAATGTCCGTGATTACAAGTGTAGAAATTAATGCAAGAATGAATAATGCAACAACAAAAAATAAAGGAAAAGGTGCGAAGGTAGAATTATGGGGGACTACAACATATTATTCTTGGGATTACCAGTAAAATCTTCCATGCCAAACCAGGACGGAATTTGGAGCCAGACTCTTTCTCTCGCATTTTTGACGGAAACTGAGAAGTCTGTTCTGCATGGAGCACATAGCTTCAAGCTACAAAACTGATTTCCATCCGAGAAATCCGTTCGGTTCATCATGTTCGCTGCTTGAGTAAGTGAGAATAGAGGGTCACAGTCTCGACCACTGGCGAGTCCACCAATAGAACGCAGCAAATTTAGCATGATGAGATAGAACGATTCGCGACATACCCGTTCACCATCATCATATTCACGATTATGGCAATCCGAAGCTGGCTCACGATTATTAAGTTCCTCTTCAATAAATGTAGCAACAACACGTTGCGCTCGTTCACGTCCAAGAAGTACTATACGTAGATCACTTAGAGACAGATAAGAATGAACATCACGAGATTCTGTGGTTTTAGGGCCCAGCTTTATTGGACAGCTTCCATCAGAACTTGGTACGCCTGCAACAATTTTCGATGGACCATAACGACAGAGATCATAAAAGGCACACGGTAAAATATGGTTCAAACCCATCTCTCTGGCAAAGTTGATCACTAGAATTGGGTGAGCAAAGCGCGATCGAGGGCTATACCTTCCAAAAGAGTCTGTTGCCTCAATTTCACGAGAGTCCCATGCAGCTAGAGTACATGGCCAATCAATCAATAACCGACTAAGACAGCGTTCACGAAGATGCTCGATGAAGTATTTTGAGGATAGCCGAAGAACGCCGGTTATGTTAGCAAAGTCAGAAGAGCATAACTGTTTGAAGTATCTATATAAAGGAAGGAGAATATAAGCTAGACGTAGTAAATAATATACACTAGAAACTCACAAGCCATCGTAGAGTGCTTTGAGAAGGTACCAAAGGTCCACAGGGGAATCATGTAACTCTACAATATAGCAATTTTCAAATGTAGCTTCATCTGGAGGCTGAGGGACTGATAAGAGGTCCCCGAAAACCTCTGAATGGCGAGAAAGTTGCCCTTTGTGAACTTTGAAAGCAACATTTCCGGAGACAAGGATCACACTTCCGTCATTGAACCAAAAATCAGTCTGCCGAGATTCTGAAGTCATAGCTGGAGACTCATTTGAAGGCAAGATTGGCGAGACCGACGGACTCGCAGGTGGTGAGGTGGAGTCCGAAGAAGGTTTTGAGTTAAGGCATATATTTGATATACTGGAAGACCCAATCATGACAACAAGGAAACAGAAAGCTAAGAACAAACGAAAGCAGAACCAGCAGAACCAAGAGAAAGGAGAGCAATGACAAACGAAGGGGGTAAAAGAGAGAGTTGCGAACAAGTCCTGAGCCCGGTACTATAAGCCTTGATCCAATAACCAGCCTATATATCATGTCTGAGCCTATAACTAATAGCTGCTTCTTGGTTGGTGTAGTCATCATAATTATGCAGAAAGTAAAACACAATGCAAATCCGGGGCTGACGATTATTCCCTTTTTTGGTACCAAATCTGTCATGTGAAAGCGGATAACAATCCGGAGCTTGGAAGTGAACAATATATATATATTGAGCAGTATTCAAATGTTATTCCCTTACATACTCGACTCTAGATCATCACCATGTACAACCGTACTCTGGCATCGTCTTTCTCAAGGGCAACCGCGAGTGCTAGGTCTCTTCGGGCACATGGCCGTATTCAAGCGCAAGCGCCCACTTTTAAGTGAGCATTATTCCATCTCATCTAAGACAGAGGCTAGACATTCATGGCTGACCGTAATCAAATATCAATGCTCTAGGCACCCAGCTCGAAGCTTCTCGGTAACTAGATCAAGACGCTCCGAGAGCGTCCTCAATTCACTTGACACATTGACAGAAGAAGAGCTGATGCTTCAAGAATCTGGTTAGTTTACCGGAATCAAATTCCTGGTTTAAATTCACTATTTTGTATATTTTAGTCAGAAGGTTTTCCGCAGAAGTGGTCGGACCTAAGGTTCGAGAGATGGATGAGAAGGAAATGATGGACCCAGAAATTATTGCGGGTTTATATGAACAAGGAGTATGATTCTTACTTCTTCTCCTCTAATTTTGTCCATCTAAGAACTCAAACCTTCATGTACATGTACTGTCATAACAGCTTATGGGAATTGAGACCCCAACAGAATACGGTGGTGCAGGGTGCTCATTCACCTCTGCTATCATAGCTATCGAGGAGTTAGCAAAGGTTGACCCCTCTGTGTCTGTCTTATGTGATGTGCACAACACACTTGTAAATACAATATTCCGTGTCCATGGGACGAAGGAGCAGAAAGAAAAGTTTTTACCTTTGTTATCTGAGAAGGGCGTACGTCTCTGCTGATGTTCTAAAAACACTATCTAACCTTATTAACAAACTTTAAAAAATCTGAACAGGTTGGCTCATTCTGTCTGTCTGAACCCGCGTCTGGCTCGGATGCATTTGCTCTCCAGACTAAGGCGCAGAAGGAAGGAAATGACTGGATAATCAACGGGTCGAAAATGTGGATAACCAACTCATACGAAGCCGAGGTTTTTTTAATATTCGCAAATGTACATTTGTATCCTAATTAATACAAATAGGAGCTAACCTTAAATCACCTACAGGTAGATCCCACTAAAGGATACAAAGGCATCACTTGCTTTGCAGCAACAAAAGATATGGGGATCCAAATAGCAAAGAAGGAGCAGAAGCTTGGTATCCGCGCATCTTCCACTTGTACGTTAAACTTCGATGACCTGAGAGTTCCGTCCGAGAACATCATCGGAGGCATCGGACAAGGCTATAAGGTATGTAATCTTGGTAGTAAGAAAGGAGAAAATAACGCAAGAATTAGAAGTGGTGAATTTGTCTTCTGATTGATGTTTCTTCCTTTTCTATTCCTTAGATTGCCATCGAGTGTCTTAACGAAGGTACCGCTGACGTGCGAATTTCAATAAAGAAAGATTAAACCTAATACGTTTCTTCCATAGGTAGAATCGGCATAGCCGCACAGATGATAGGTCTTGCCCAGGGTGCATTTGACAAAGCCGTACCGTACACCTACCAACGGGTGCAATTCGGTCAGCCCGTTGGTACCTTCCAAGGAATGGCTTTTCAAATCGCCCAGGCAGCAACTGATATAGCCGGCGCACGACTCCTTACGTATAACGCAGCACGGCGCAAGGAAGAAGGCAAGAGCTTCACAAAAGAAGCGGCGATGGCGAAACTAGCTGCGAGCCAAGTTGCACAACGTGTGAGCGGTATGGCAATTGAGTGGGCTGGTGGCGTCGGTTTTACAAGGGAAACAGGCATTGAGAAGTATTGGAGAGATTCCAAAATAGTAGGTTTAATTTCATGATTCAATTAATCAGGCTTCTAAACTATTTTTTTTTCTTGCCCAGGGTGCGATTTATGAAGGGACAAGTAATATCCAGCTACAGACAATAGCCAAGCTGATTCAGAAGGAATACTCATAGATAACTCTTGATTTATGTATACTAACACAACACATCACGTCAATTACGCAATTACTGTCATTTCCAAAATGAGGACAATTTTATCTATTATACAAAACAGTATTATAATTTTTTTTGCTGGCTTGAGAAAGGTTTACCCATTCTATCGTACTTCATTCTCACTATTATGAACAAGCATGAGAACGCCTTCATATACCGCCCATCCAATAGCAGAACTGAGTACCTTCCGAGATACACGTAAAGATACACCATCGAAGAACCCAAGCATCCCCCGTTGCTATTCAGAGTGAATTGAGTTGAATTAAATTGAATACGCAGTGGAGACAATCAAGCATTTAAAAGTCAGACAACGATATCAAAAACAAAATCAACAAAAATTTTGCATTTTAAATTCTAAGATTAAATACACGAACCTTCCAGATCGTACTAACGGTACGCTTAAACCCATGATACCTATCCTCTTGCCGGACTTGGACCTTTGTCTAAAGTGGAAATACAAAAAACGTAGGGGTTTGGTAACAAATTAATCAATTCAAAAATACCGTAAATATGAATGTAAAGGTGTTGGGGGGACCTACACACCTTTATGACATCGAACGGGTGAGTAATCATAGTTGATACCAGACCGGCGCTAGCAGCAGACGTAGTATGTATAATAGTCGAAGACCAAACCGACCGAGAAGGCCCAGAGATATCAGCTAATGGGTGTTTACACAACAACTCGGTAAGTAAGCAATTAAACACCTCTCCAAAAGGGGAGAGACATAAAGAAAAAGACCTGAAAAAAAAAGTCTACTCACAAGCCTTTCTCTTAATCTTCTCATACACCGCAACAAAAATGCCCGCATACGGAGCGTCCCTCAACGCAGAAGGAACAAACCCTTTGAAAAGTTCCGTAGGTCCAGACCGTACGATTGTCGCTACAGCATTAGGAAACGACGTCCTCTGAGAATTATAAACATTGCTCTAAATCAAAATAATAATGACAATAACAATTATCCCCAAATGAATAACAGCGAAGGTTTCATACACAGTTAATACCAAGACAAACCCCCCTAATTAGGTGAACGCATAGATGAGATAGAACATACCTCAAAGCGAGCCTTGATAACAGAGAACGGATTCAAAATGAAGCCGACCGCAACACGAGTCACAGCACCGGCCAACAAGTTTCCCTGACTAGACAATTTCGGAAGTACAGACCCAGTCCCAGATGCAGTCCCAGCGGCATACACACCCGTATTTCTCTCAACAAAAAACGCAGATTGAGCCATCATCATCCGTATCCTCGTTAAAGATGTCATATAGAGCGCTACACCCGGCACATTCCTTCCATACCCCTCAATTAGCTCTCAAAGTCCGAAAAAAAGTAGAACGCCATTGACCAAAACCAAAACCAAAAACACGAAACATCTGAGCGGCTCCAACTTACCGAAAAAGAGATGGCACAGTTCCCCTCCACAAACCTACTACTCCGTCCTTCCCCACGATCTCACGAGCTACGCGGAATACATTCGTATTCTGTCTTATAAAATCGGATGTTTAGAACTAGTCTGTTTTCTCTTCCGAGAGTAGCATATAAGAATATATACATACCGTATATCAAGCTTTCCGTCTCTCTGTTGGACACGAGTCTTCAAGAGATCGACTAAAGAATTATTCCCCTTAGTAATAACCCACGGTTAAGGAATAGAGAGAAGAATTCACAAGGTTGCAGAAACACCGTGGACGCCAGACCTGAGAGTCCACCTGCACCACAAGCAACATCAGTCCATTTTGCACTTAACTTCAAACAATAAGAACAACAAACCCGACAGAAGATGTTTCCCAACATTACTCATAGATGAGTGAGGTAAAGAGAAATAAAATGGTCCTTAATCTAATAATAGACCTAGTAAAACGAATAATCGTACCCGAAATTACGTAACCGAAATTGTTATAACTATTACATTACAACTTTGTATTGCGCGAACACTAACTAACCACTTACCACAAACACACACTACCTCCAACAACCTCTACCACCGTTCTACCACTTCACTTCATTCAATAAATCGAAAATGGCCGACGCACCACCAACAGCCTCAATCCCATCCAACGCCCGCGCACGCCAACTCCGCGCCTGCCTCCTCTGCTCAATCATCCAAAGCCCGGTCGACTTCCGCAGAAACGGCTGCCCAAACTGCGAAGAAATAATGCAAATGAAACAATCCCAAGACCGCGTCCTCACATGCACCACTACCCACTTCGAAGGCGTCATCGCCGTCATCGACCCAGAATCAAGTTGGGTCGCCAGATGGCAAAGAACCGGTTCGTTTTTCTTTTTTCTTTCTTTGCTTCTCGTTGTTTTATCGAGTTTTGTTTATTCTTTCTCTTGAGTTTCGAGTTTCGAGTGTTTTCGGTTTTTTTACTTACTTACTGTTCTCGTCTATATTTAGCTAAATATGTGCGAGGCATGTATGCTGTTCGTGTAAAGGGACGAGTACCAGATGACGTAGAACAAGAACTCCACGACCGAGGCATTCGATACCGTCCCAGAGACCAAACAGACCAAGATTGATTCGGCCACTACACATACACACATCCCCGCCTCATTATTCTCCTCTGGGGACGTATCCTACATCTCATCACCCTCTTGTGCTTTGTCTGTTTTACTTGCTTTCGCCCTTCCCTATCTTCTTTCGTGGTCCATATTTCCACAACTTGTATATACGGTGAGAAAGTTACACCAGGAAAGAAAAAACTTGTATTGATACAGCAACACTACATGCATAATACATTAATTATTCTAATACATCATACCATCAAAAGAAAACATTAAAGAGGTACCCCTCAAAGCAACTCATGAAGAACACGGTCATACTGGTGTGGGAGATGAGAGCTAAATAATTATTAATACCCATTAGTTAAGAATCCAAAATCAAGATCTGCGAGACCAATTATTCCTTACCTCAACATATCCCTCGCAAATATAATCTGATTAAACACCTTCTCGACATCAAGCACATCAAATAACCTCACTTTATCCTCCTTCGCCCCATTAGTCTCAGGGAGCCGATGAGAAGGGTGCAAATCCCCATCCCTAATCGCCCATAACACACGACCAGGAGGGAAAAGATCAGCCATAACCATATTAGCTTCTAGCGTCTTCCTCATACTCAAGAACTACAAATTCAAAGAAAAAATCCAGTATCAGCATCATCGTTATCAGTAATTAATCCATCATCCCCATCGTGAAATGACACTTGAACTCTCAAGAAGAAAAACAAAAAAGCACACACATACCCAATTGGGATCTTCGGGATTCCCGTACCCTGTCCTCCATTTCAAAGCCCTCTTCGTCACATCACTATACCCCTCGCCTTTAAGTACCCCATTCGCATCCGCATCTCCTTTATTCGCCTCGCATAACCACGCTGCAACTCGATTCATATCACGCACGGATCCTAATGAGAGTCGAGAGACAATATCGTGAGAGTAAGTGAATGAAGTGATGAGATGTCTGGATCGTCTTGATAGTGCAGGTGAAACTAGACAGCTGTAAGAAATTAAAGAAAGAGTGTTAGTTTTGAATCAGTAAATAGTACATGGAATTTATTTGTTGCATAGAATTAGAGTATGACTAACGGTGGTGCAAAGATATAAGCTGATACTCGGCGCCCAACAGGCAAGCCGCTAGAGAGGACCGTAAGACAAGTTTCAGGGTTCGCCCACGTCTAATTAATATGATAGTATATCATTAATTTCAAGAGACATCGTATTCATGACAGTAACATTATGACTCACGAGTGCTAATAAAGCAGCTACCCCAGCCCCCAAACTATGCCCCGTCAAAACCAACTCTATGGAAGATTAATAAACACACATTAATACGCAAACTCATTAATATCCTCACATATCGTCACATTGACGTACCATATCCCTTATTCTTATACAGTGCTTGCTGGACAGCACGATGAACAGGCTTTCCACGAGCACCCATCACCTGCGCCATGCGTAACATCCCACTATGCACCTCATAACAATCCCCCTCCGTATCATTATCCGATACCATCGTCCTAATAGAAACCCTCCGTCCAAGTCTCGGCTTATTAGAAGCATAATTCGAAGAAGACGAATAATCCATAGAAGGAAAAGGTAATGATCCCGGCATCAAATCACTCATCGTTTTCTCTCCTTCCTCTTCTTGTTCTTCTTGTCCTTCTTCCTCTTCTTCGAGTGGATCATCGTCACTCGCAGGAGTAAACGGCGCGGGATCACAAGTCAGGTCTACAGCAAGCTCATTCAACGACATCGTCCCCCTAAACACCAACACAACCTGCTTCCTTCCGTGATCAGTAAGCACCCAATACCTCGGCATAGACTTCTCCATCCCAATAACAGCCGTCATTGGTTTCTCCTTTCTATTCTCCTTCCCATCCCCCTTCCCACCTCCACCCCCACTCCCTTTCTCATCTCCGCGTCGATGTTGATGATGACTCTTTATCGTAGCGGGAATAAACGCATTATCTTCAAACAACTCCCTATCATGTCGTCCAAGCAAAACATTCCACCACGAATACTTTGAGGCCCTATCGTCCCCTTCCTTCGAAGAACTTCCCGAAGTCGGAGGAGCAGGGTGCCTCGACGACGACGAAGCTTCCATCTCAGAAGCATCCACAGCATCCGCCAACGTATGTTCCTCCACAGTATTCGCCCCATCCCTTAACGGATTCGGCTTCGGAGGAAGTAATTCAGACCTCGCAGGTGGAGAAGTAAACAGTACACCAAAGAACAACAACCCAGCCCCTCCATATGAGAATAAAACCATCTTCGAAAGCCGTCTCAATTCAGACTTTAACCTCGAGTGATTTTCGCTTTTCCTTCTCGTAGGCGTAGTAAGAAGATGATTAGCAGCACTCCTACTCGACACCCTCGTTGGCTCAACATCCCCAATCTCAGCCGTAATAATCTGCCCAACATTCCTCGGCCTCACATCCGACGTAATCCTAATCCTCGACTCCTTCCTCTCCCTCATACCTTCCCTATCTTCAACCTCATCCACATTAATCTCCTTCAACACACTAAACCATTCATTCTCCTTCCATTCATGCGTAACCCCCTGCAACGCACCCCACGCAACAAGCGCTTTCGCAACCTCCGCAACAGAGTACCTATCCCTCGGAAGGTGTTCGTCCAAGGCAGGTTGGTTCCATTCCCTCTTAACAAGCGCGACAAAAGAAGCAAGTGAGAAAGAAGCCTCGTCGCTCCCAGGGAATATAGCACTCAACACATCGATAGATGATTCAGCAGCTATTAAGGAAGTAGATGTGATACTCTCTCCTATTAATAATGGAGCAAGAGCAATTTGCTCAGCGATCGAGAATGCGGTGTATACTAACAACAAAAGGAGGTCAAGTTAGTGAATACCCAGAAGAAGTAAAAAATTGATCGATAAAGGATTAGATAGACATACCTGCACCGCCTATAACAGGACCCACTCCAAAGGGATAACAAGCTATACCAACAGCAGTCGAGGTTAATCCTCTTGCAATGCCGAACTAGAAATTAATGTAGTTTTAGAATGTGGTTGTGGAGAGTAAAATCTAGAGTAGATGCACATACACCGAGTCTAGTGCTAGCTTTTGCAGCGGAAAAGCCGACGGAGGAAAGGGTTGAGGCCACGTTTATGCCGAAGCGAGAGTAAGATTCCCATTTGGACGTCATTTAGCAGCAGTCAGAATTATAATAATTGTCCATAAGATACTCGAGTCAGTACGTCTACAAATATGCAGTATGAAAAAAGTTCTAAGTGATCGTTCAGAATATAAAGAAGAGCAGGGGGTGGAAGTAGTGGCAGCAGTAGTACTAGTTGATATTCAGCATGCAGGCGGGAAGAGAGCAAGTCGAGGAGTGCTCTGAATTAATTACCCCAGAGCCGCTTGTTTGTGGCTTGTGATTTCGTTTTTCTCTTTGGATCATTTGACTCTTCTGTTCCTGCAATTTCCCACGTGGCTACAGCAGCTATTACCACATTCTGCATTTGGAACTCTCAGTCCAGACTACGATGAGCCAACTCTCATCCACCAATGCTCAATACCAGCCTATCCCCCAGATAGTAGACGATAACAATGATACAAATGATGAAAGTTCCATTGAGCCACCTCCAATTCATCGTGTAGATAGTAGAATTCACTGGGTTCATTTCATCTTTGGTTGTGCAGTACTCTTGCCATGGAACGGTACGTACACGCTCTTTAATATACAAGTTTGTACTCATACATTATCTAGTGCTGATAACTGCGACTCCCTACTTTCTCTCTCGAATGACTGGCTCATCTCTCAAATCTTCATTCAGCTCATATCTGTCCATAACATTCACCCTAGCTAACTTCTGTTTCCTCGCTCACGCGACCCTCACTTCCAAACAGGTCTGTTCATTCAGATGCATTTAATACTACATTGACTATTTACTCATGCCTGCACTAGTCATCTATATCACGCCGTACTCTTATCTCAACTCTATCACTAGCAATTCTAGTCGGTTTCCTGACCCTCTCCACAACCATTCCTTCCTCCCCTACCTCCTTCTTCATCTTCATAATCACAAACGGTATCCTCCAAGCATGTGCTGGCTCCTACCTCCAGACCGCCGTAGTTGCAACTGCCTCTCTCTTCGGCCCCGTCGCCATGCAATCTACAATGTCCGGTCAAGCTTTCGTAGGCGTAGTAGTCAGCCTCGTCCAGCTCCTAAGTACGGCCGCATCTGTGCGTGCTTCCCAGATCGCCTCAGCCACAAATACACCATATGACGAAGGTGCCGCAGAAGCACGTGCAGCCTCTCTATTCTTCGGACTTTCAACTCTGTTCTTATGCGCTACATTGGGTACTCAAGCGTGGCTTTCTAAACTCCCAGAATATAAAGCCGTCGTACAACAAAACCAGCGTTTATTAAAGCAGGATGACGAACCAGGTATCGGGCATGAGCTAGATGCCTCCCATGAGAAGCAAAGACTAGTGCGTGTCGCAAAAGCTAATCTCGAGTACGAACTCGCGGTAGCATACGTCTTCGTCGTCACTCTCGTAAGTTCCTCTTATCTATCTATCTATATACACACCAATCTCACAATCCTAATAAATCAAAACCCTAACTATTCTTCAACAAAACTCAATCTCCAGGCCGTCTTCCCTCCTATCACAGCATCGATCCAACCCGTAAACCCATCATTAAACCCCCTCCTCTTCACGGCAGCCCATTTCCTCATTTTCAACAGCGGAGATCTAGCAGGCCGATATCTCTGTGCACTCCCCCGATTACACATCTGGTCCTCCCGACACCTCCTCCTCCTCTCCCTCCTTCGAACACTCTTCATCCCCCTCTTCCTCCTCTTCAACATCCAGGGTTCCTCCCCATCCCCTACCTCCTCTTTACTCCCCTCATCATCGCCCTCGTCTTCCTCATCAACAGCCCTCGACGCCCTCTTCTTCCTCACTCTCCTCCTCTTCGGTCTCTCGAACGGCTACGTCTCCAGTATGTCTATGATTGCCGCACCAAGCGTTGAGCACAATCCCAACTTGCGGGGAAAGAGAGAGGATGTAGACGTCGCTGCTACTATTGCTGGGTTCTGCCTCGTTGGTGGACTCGTAGTGGGTAGTGCTGCGAGTTTTGTGGTAAGGGCGAGGGTGTGTGGGTGTAATCCTTTTGTTGGGTGATCATTGGGTTTTCTTTCTTTCTTTTTGAGTGGATAGATGGGTGGGTGAACGTGCGGATAATTCGATAGATGGGAAGCTTGAAGGCTGTAGAAAGAGATAAGGAGATATCAGACGAACTTTTATTTTTTTTTAGTTTTCTTACTACAAACACTTAATTTTCTTCTTGGGATTAAATCTTCTTCTTTAGATACCTTTCAATCAACCGCTCACACCAGTCAGCAGTCAGCAGTCGGTAATATACGCATGTACTAATTACACTTTATTCTCTCTTTTCCACGTACTTCACAACTTTCAAAGGAAAAAAAAAGTACCAAGTATCAAACAAAATCGGACTTTCGTATCCACAACTTCATACAACCCTATGCACTTCCACATACATTTCATCAAACACAATCACAAAACGCATAGATACGGCCTTCCTTTCCTTTTTCCTTCTCTCCCCCCTTCAAATCAAAGTCGTCAAACTCTGCGGCGGAGGAAGCACAGGCTCTCCAAGCGGTGTAACATAACACGAAGAAAGACCCCCATCGACTTTAAAGTCCGTTCCCTATTCATAATAATAATTTTTATTATTATACATAAGATAAAGTCAGCGATAAGGTCCTTATTAAACGTAATCCAAACGAGAAGGGGATTGGGGGGTGATACTCGGAAATACGTATACGTACCGTCACGTAACTACTATCGTCACTCGCAACTAAGGATAAAGGCAAGATAAAGAAGAAGGAAGAAGAAGAAATGATAGTCAGTATCAGAACCAGAATCAGAATCAGTTTGTGTTAGTTAGTAAAGTATGAGTATAAGTATAAGTATAAAGTAGACTCCAAGAATAAACGCCAAGCCCGAGGCCGAGGTTGTTTGTAAGCCCAAGCCCCAAGTAGAGTAATAATAGCAATAAACAAAGTAATAGAAGGAACTCCAAGAACAAACAAGAAAAAGAAGCAGAATAGAAGAGCAAAAAAAAAAAAGGTAATAAAGAAAAAAAGATCGTTCAATCATCCTTTTTTTGTACTCACGGAAAAGAGCCCCCTTGGCAAGTTCGACAGCTTCTCCAAATCTACCCATGGGTAAATGCACCAGTCGGCGTTCCCGCTTCTCGGTCGTATTCAGGAAGTCCATAAGTAGAGCTAAGTGCGAAAACGAAAAAAGAAAAATAATAATAATAATAGATAGTATATAAGATAAAAATATGAATATAAAAAATGAATAAATAAAAATATCACCATATATAATATACATAATTTATATGTTTATATGTGTGCATAATTAAAAATCGAAGTGCGAAATTTTTAATAGAAAGAAAAGAGACGGGAAACGAGGGAACGAGGGAAACGGAGAAACGGAGAAAAGATAAATTTAATTAATTATCGAATTGGATCAGTTTTAGTTTCTTCCAAGACTATGGGATTGTTTATTTATTTACTCACGAGTCTTTAGTGGACCACTAGATCCGAGAAAAAAAGGATTATTCGACGTCCATTCGTCCGTTCATCAATGAGAAAGTGTGAAGCGGCGGCGGCGGCAACAGCAGAATGAAAAAAAAAATTAACATCAGCCAAGAAAAAGATTTAAAGAAACCCTGAATTAAGCACTCACGGACAAAGCGAATTAAGTCTGATACCTTCCCTAGCATGGACCATAGCAAGTTCACGAGTCATAGCCAACACAGCTCCCTAAACCAAAGAAAAGAAAAAAGAACGCAAAAAAAATTGAGTTTGATCTCATTCATTATGCGAGAAGGAGGGTAGCCTCTGCATCTTGCATCTAAAGCCTCCCTTCCCAACACGGTGATAATAGGACAATGGTACGTATATATACGTATACACCATAACGTACCTTCGAAGCAGTATCTAGTAACGCACACAAAATGGAATAGAAGAGAGGGTATCCGTTAGTATTCAGTACAAAAATTCATTTTATAACCTCCACCTCCCCATCACCTCTCACATAATCTCACTTCCCCCAATTATATTCAATTCAAAGTCCCAAGGAACCATCCAATAATCAATAGAAGGTGGGAAGGAAGATGGGAGGCAAGGGACCAGAAAAAAGAAAAAAGAAAAGAACATTTACTCACAAGCCAATTGGGGAGTAGCGGCACCCATAATAGCCACAAAACTAGCAGTATTGATGATACTTCCGCCCGTATGAAGCCCCTTGGCCTCATCCACCGGATTCTTCCTCATCGCAAGGATCGCATATTTACAGCCCCACCAGACGCCCTTTAAGTTAACGTTCATCGTCAGGTCCCAGATCTACATTATCACCATCATCAATAATAAACGGCAATAACATCCCCGCAGCAATATCAATCAATAAATCCATATTTCTCTCAATTGAAAAAGGTACTCCGCCTCACCTTCTCTTCTGTATTCAAAGCGTTATCATCCTGAGGATGCATAATCCCCGCATTATTAAACATAACATCCAACCTCCCAAACTCTTCGACCGCTTTCTCCACAACGCCCTTCACATCCTCTTCCTTACTCACATCCACCTTCGCTGACACAATCTTCACCCCACTCTGACTCTTTTCATATTAATCAATTCTATTAGCTACAACTTAATAAGATTGATGAGAGTAGAAATACATACCTCCGCAACTTTCTTCCTCAACTTCTCAGCAGCTTCTTGTACTGCTTTCTCGTTAATGTCCGCAAGAAGGACATTCGCGCCCTCCTGAGCAAACAAGATAGCCGTCTCGAGTCCAATACCTCTATAATCACCATATCCATCGTATTCATTTATTCCAAATAAGAGTCAAAGTTCCAAGTCAGAGTTAAATTCCATATCAATTTTTCGTACACATAACAAAGTCGAAAGCGAATATGAACGTGGAATTGCATGTTCGTGGATAGGGTATATGCACCACACACTACACGCCTAATACACGATCAAAAACCAAAATCGAAATGAAGTTAACTCACGATGCGGCACCAGTAATCAAAGCAGCCTATAAACGCCCATACACCCAAGCAAAAGTCCCATACATATGCCCAATTTCCAATCAACTAACTGTCTTTCAAATTGGTAATTCAAAGTTTAGAAAGTGCGCACCCTATGCTGAAGTCTTCCAACCATATTTCAAACTTCTTAAACGCTAACAAAGTAAAACCCAACAAGAGAGAGTAAAGCAGGCTAGATGCTAGTCTGAGACAAGGAGAATGATAGAGGAGACAGAGATCTCCGATAAGCTAATCATCATCATCATCGTCCCAGACCTAACCTAGACTCGGATGACTCGCATCCATGCACATGCGCAGAATCTTATCTTATCACAAAAAACAAAGATACTGCTATTACCGCTATCTCGCCTTACACAGAGCCATTCATCACAACAATAAAAGAACAAAATAAATAAATTCCAATCCATCAATATTTACTACAAAGAAATTTGAAAATACCGTAAAATAGTATATACACGAAAACATCCAGATAGACGCCCAAACACTCCTCAGAACTTCGACGGATACACAAAAACAAAAAGGCAAAGGTAAAGTCAAAATAGTCTTTTTATCTATAATTTAGCATTTTTAGGCATCTTCTTCACCGCCTGCCTCACCCCCAAATCGATCAATACATCCTCCGCTCCGCCGAGTATCGCATCGAAGGGTGATGTGCGGTGGAACTAGACACGCCCCCCAAAAAACAACCAAAGCCCGTCCCAAATCGACCCAAACAAAGACAAAACAGTAAGATCACCGATTAACATTCAATCCCAAGTCCAATTTAAATTTTTAGACTCACATTCTCAACATACTTTCCCATTCCAGTGGCCGTGATTCCCCGTCCTCCAAATATTTGAGTCGCATCTTCGGCGATTTCTCGTCCACACTTAGTGATGTACCTATCAAAAATTTAAATCCCAAATATCAAATCATCAACGATAATACCGGTTTTCATTATTTAGTGAGCGAAAAAAGTCAGGAACGGAAATCAGATGTTTGCTTCAGGCAGTAGAAAAAGGCAAGAAACGTACTGTTTTAATAACGCTATTGGGCCTGCAAGGACGTCCGACTGGGTTTCATATGACATCTACAAAAAAGACCGGTGAAAACAAAAGATAGGAGGAATCAAAGAAAATAGTCAATGCTCGGAACTTTAGCAATCGAATTTAAAAGTACTCAACGTTATTCATCTGATGCGTGATAGCTTCTAACCAACTCTGACAAGCCTCAACACGGGATATCATACCCGCGAGCTTATGGCGAATAACAGCTTGCGATATCAACGGCTTACCAAACACAATCCGTTGGTTTGCCCATCTAAGGTTATGAGGAAAAAGTTAGTATTACATACGCCCCTCTCCTGTTAAGGAACCAAGAAAGGCTGACTTGAAACATTCTTCCACAATGAACCGCTGGGTCCGAGCACTAACACAGACAATCATCCACCGTTCATGATTAAAGTTACTAAGTATAACTTTCATGCCTTCTCCGACCTTCCCTATCGTGTGTTCCTTTGGAACTTTCACATCGTCGAACGTAACGAAGGCAGTTCCTGCAGTTGCGGAATAACTGGTTTTAACCGGCCGGGTATCGACGCCTTCTCCACGCTCAATCAACAATACAACATATCCGCCTTCCTTCCCTTCCGAATCAACTACACGGCAGGCTGTAGTAAAGTAATCTGCAAACATTCCGTTCGTAATCCACTTCTTCGTGCCGTTCACAATCCAGCCCCCATCCTCCGTCCTCATAGCCGTCGTCTCCAACCCACCAACATCGCTTCCAGCAAACGCCTCACTCACCGCAAGACAAATAAGCTTCTTCCCGTCTAAAACATCAGGTACAACCTTAGCTTGCAATGCGGGAGATCCATAGTTAAGGACAGGCGGTAGTCCAATCACACCACCTGCAAGAAGCCCATCCATCGAGCCCCGAAGTCCGAGTCGACCATATTCAAATGATATGATCAACTCATGGAAATAGTCAAAATCTTCAGGAGAAACAATTCCTCCCATCAACGATCGTCCCTGAAGATGCTTTCCAGGTCCCAGGCGCATAGCATGAATGTTCATTTCCCTACCGGGTTTTTTCACCAAAAAAACGAAAAGCCAAAAGATGAATAGATTAGAATTTTTTTCCACTAACATGCATGCATGCACATATCCGCACATGCACACACATACACACACTACCTCCCCAAGCTCTCAGAAAGAAGATCACTTACGACATCTTCTGGACCAGGTCTTTTCCTATATATTTCCCACTAAGCTCGCACTTTTCCATTTCAGGAGAAATGACTTCGGAAACAAATCTACGCATAGCACGTTGAAAACGCCTGTGCCCCTCTGTATAATAGGGACTATGGAAGCCCTTGCTAAGCCATGTCGGTTCAGCAAACGGAACGGCGGAAAGAGCATCAGGAGTTGAAGCCTTGACAACTTCGCTACTGTCTTTCAGAGTTCCTATCTGGAGCCGTTTGTATTGGGGACGGAGAAGGACCTCATGACGATGTAGCCCAAAGAATGCCTTGGTTGCATCTTTCCCAGCTGATTGAGAAACAAAAAAGGCTCTATTAATCAAGAGAACCCCGCAGACTGAGAATAATCTAACCTATAGCTCTGTTTGTCAGAACGGCCGCTCCTCCGGGGTGTAGATTTGCAAACTTTGAAATGTCGTATACTTTAGCATCGATAACAATCCACTGAGTAGTTTATCCTTCTCAGAATCAATCCGGGTAAGACAGAGAAATAGACAAACCAAATCCCCAGGCGAACAGTGCTGATATTATACAATTGAGATGGATAAGATTCTCAGAATAGATGCTAGAATCATCATTACCTTTGCGACGTCTTCCTCTGTGTATTCATTCATTGTTTATAGTTTGGTTAAAGTTGAAGAACAACTGTATTTCATGTGCGTCATGTCATGACTGAGATCACGACCGCAGTGCGCCCGGACCCAAATTGGCACACGTAAAGGTTAATCACATGTCACATGGTGTCTTTAAAGGAGCCGACCAATGGTCAGCAGACGAATGCTAATAAGCTTCAGTGTGATGTGTATTACACAAAGTATGATACTCGTTTAAATATAAACTATATGAGCCACACGCAGCCAACTTCCATCAATAACAGCCACGGATCAACCAGCATAAAGGTAAATTACAGTATGTTTACAAAGCATAGGAAAAAGAACAGTTCATTCCGAAGAAAAAAAAAAAGAATAGTAACGGAATCCCCATCATAATCCACCCACTCGACTGGCCTTACTATTGTTCCACGATAACGATTCACTTGAGGGCTCCTCTGCTTCCAGCGTCTAGAAGTATCCGCAACAAGTACTTAGCCTTGACATGCTTAAAGAAACAAAGAACATACCTCTAGAAGCATACTCAATGCATCGTCAACGTCACCAATAGGCATCCCTCCGCAACCTGCTCCCAGTAATCTCCGATACTGTGCCATACGCCCACTCGTACCTGCTTCTGCCTGCAACGTTACCAACTCATCAAATACACTCCCTCGCCTAACTCGACCCTGCTCAAGCTCGGCACGCAACTTCTGACAAGCTTCCTGTATACCTGCTTCGTCGGCAGGAAGCTCTCCATACAACTCTTGCAAGTCCGAAATATCCTCTCCTTCCCCGATTTCAAATTGTGAAACTCCCTTCGCCAGATGGTCGGACGTTCCCGTTAGGATCCCAACAAGTTGCATAACAGTCGCGGAATCCGGAATACACTCGGACCCCGTCTCTGGTATAATAGGCAAACCCTTTCCCATTTCCGAGGAGCGGACAAGACGCTCCCTTTCCTCTTCATCTCGAATCCACTTCTCCCAGCCGAGACGATAACGGCGACCCATTTTTGAGGACAACATGGCTTTCAACCGTGTGAGGTTTGTTTTAGCTTCATCGTAACCCTGACAATGCTGCTTCAGTTGCGCAATTGATCGTTGATGCTCGAGAATCTCCGATTGAATTGTGTGTAAGATAAGCTGTGCCTGGGTTAGATCACGTTCCTTTTCCCTCAGTTCTTGATCGAAAGAACTTGCAAGGTTTTCAAGCAAAAGTGACATTTCATTTATACATTGTGTACTAGCGACTTGTGCTGCGAGTGAATGATGTAGGGGTATCCCCCCATTGATAATATGACCATTAGAAAAACCGGCAGAAACGTTCGACTGAACATGTGTAGACGAAAGTGAACGTAGCGGCCCGTCAACTGCCCGAGAAGAAAGCGTTGGAGAAGACCTGTAACGAACATCTTCAAGTATGTAGTCTTCAGTGCTTTTACTATCCCTATTTGTAATTTTTGGATCTGCACCATGATCAATTAGTAACTTGACGAGTCTCTTGCTTCTGCTACGTGCTGCCATTGTGAGAGCAGTTTCACCATCTTCATCTTGAAAGTTAATGATATCCGCCAACTCTTTAGGATATTCGGATAATCGTTGTAGTATAGTCTCCAAGTAATAACGTGCAGCATGTATCTTTCCCTTTGCCATAGCCACTTCCATAATGTGATGAAAAACTGTCCGATTGTAGTTGTCGATATTTAGAGTTGAACGATGTAAAAGCTCATAAAGTTCTAGAAACTTGCGAACATCGTAGTTATTCGAGAACATTACACTTCGCATGAGTGCAGTCTGACCAGCATTATTGACTTTGAAGATATCCGCTCCAGCTGTCAAAAGCAGTTTGACTACACGAATCCGGCCCATTGCAGCTGCCCAGTGTAAAGCCGTATGTCCATCGTCATCAATAGCAATATTTGGATCATAGTCCTTTGGCGGGTTGATGAGAAATTTAGGTATCTGGCTGGATTCGGAGATAAAGTATTCAAGAATTTCATCAATATAGTTTGGCATATGGAGAGATTCGTCATCTGAACCAGATTCATCATCGTATTTATTAGGGCCTGGCCGAGTTATACCATAGAAATGTTTCATTTCTCTCACCAGGCCAGGCACAGGAGATTCACCATCTTCTGGTAGCGGGGGCGGAGTTGGAGAAGCAGTTGAGACCTCCGACGGACTAGGAGATTCCGAGCCATCATCAGAAACTAGCGCCTCTTCTTCTACTACCTCCACCTCTGGTTTTGGGACATTTCGAGGCGGCCGAGTGTTAACTGAGGCCTCTTTGCGCGCTTGAGCCGGAGCAGAAGCAGACGAAGTGACATGTTTGGGCGCAGGAGGTGGACTTTTATTATCCGGATGAAAGTCTATTATGGCTCGCAGTAGGACTTCACAATTATACAGTTTCGCAAGTTCAAGACCTCGTTCGAGAGGTATCCAGGTTCCTGGAGAAATAGGTTTAACACCAAATCAAAGTACGATGTGCAAAAGCTTTATGTAGCTACCTTGATATTTTCCGTATCCTCCCTGTACCTTTTCATGTTCGCCTTTCTGTATATCCCTTTCCAAGACTCTTGTTCGTTGAGGTTTATCAAATCCAGCTACTTTAAGTATCTGGGTCGCATTCATCCATCCGTCCGACTTGCGACGCATAACAGCCACACCCTTACACATCCTTCAAGTAGATACATATTAGAGACATTCTGTATTAAGTAGATTTAGACTCACATTTCGTACACGGGAACCCCACTGTACGTCGCCTGTTCATGATTAGAAAGAACCACGATATATTCTAGTGAGTACTTACTTTGAATATCTGGTTTTCATGCATCCTTATAAGAAGGCCTTCACCAGTATCGTAGATTCCAATTAGTGCTTATCCAGATGAACAAAGTAGCGGAATGCAGATTAGTGTATTCGGTATAGACAATGATAGACAACAACGCGACTCCCATTAAGTGACCTAAAAGTCGCGTCAAACAGCACGTGAGCTATTTCTATTTATAGATGTCCTTGTAACCCTCGTTCATCTTATCTTTGAACAAGGGATTTCTAGTAAACGAAGCACGACGATTCTTACTATAACTGTGATTAACCGCTTATTGGAATACGTGTTTGTCTGTTTATTTTGAGTTTCAGAGTGGGAGCAGATTATCACCAGTCCTTGCTTCGTAAATTACGAAAGTCAGGTCTGCAAGTTAAAGTATTATTATTATATAATACATTTACTTATATGTGAGCTGATGATCATCGAGTCGCAGATCGGATTTAGTTACTAAATGTAGTTGCTCGATGACTAGATGAGTGAATATGTGTTCTTGCTTACATATTATTTTAGAACATGTTTACATAATATTCTTCTTTATTATCAACTTCCGTAATGCTTTCTGTTTACATCAAAGTTCCTGTGAGTAAGTGTATCATTGTATGTAATTGGAGCATTCTCGTATATCTTTTGCACTTATTTGGGCATAGACGTTCACCAATAGTCGTTCCATATCAACAGATATATGTTAGAACACTATTTTCCTATGTCCGGCGGCCAAGAACTTCTGAAAGTAAACGACTCTGTCTGAGACAGAATGCTTCTGCCGCGATTGGCTCAACATTCAAGACATAATTCTTCCTTACCCTAGTACACTAAGTCCGAAAAATATGCTCCTCCGACGGACTGTCCACCTGAAAGAGGAACTACCTCAAAAGGAACCCTCCCGTAATCAAAATTATCGGTTTAGAAGAATAAGTAATCCCCTGGGATTTTTGTACGGACTTCAGACCCTCGAAAGCAGCCACGTACTAACATGCAAGCCCCAGTCCACTCAGCATCACAATCTCCGAGGATCTCTACATAGTCTAATACACCACTTACACATTGACCTGCCTCAACATGACCCTGAACAAGATCCAAAAGTCAAATCCCAACGCTTAGCAAAAAGACAGATTAAATGTGGCAATCGCAATTTATCCCGAGATTTTCTTCTTTTCCCGTCCCTGATAACTTGACGACATAGATGATAGACGTAGAAGTCTCTCTTCCGATCGGAAACTACTTTCCGCCTGAAGTTAAGAGTCAAAGAACCTCTAGTTTATATGCACTTCCCAGGGGAGTTTTAAACCTACTCACTTCAAATCAGACCCAGCATCGCTTCTTCCTGCTTGAGTTATCTGCTCGTATGAATAACTAAATTCACTCAAGAAGTCAGCTGGATGCGCGAATTATACTTAAAGTAATTGCAATTGCTAAATCCGTCCTTCATCCTTAATTTTCTATCCAGCTCCCGATCTCAAACCCCCGGAACTATCAGAGAAGAAGTGGAACCTTTAAACTCAAATCCGAGAATCTCGAGCCAATCTCACGGAATTAATTTTTTCTGCAATTCCCTGCCTATATTTTTATATAATAATAAAAATATACAATTCTTTTTAATCGTGTAATATCGGGGTCCCCGATTTCCAGGTACGGGAACAAAAGAACACCATTTATTAAGCATCTCTCAACATAAGTTCCCTCAAAGCGACTAAAAGCGACTAAGACTAGAGTTCATTTTCCTCAAACGGATTTGGAGGCGGCAAAACTGTTCAGTAGATACCATTGCCCGTCTGGGCCTGACTTACCCCGTAGATAAGTTATTGTCCGCTAGTAGGCTAGTGGAGCGCAATGCCAGTGGGAATGTTCTAAGCCCAACGTCAGTTGAGTACAAATTTATCCCAAGAAAATCCGAGTAGGTTTCCCTTAAGCTCTAAATCGAGACTTCGAAAAATGGATGCTTCTATATTGAACTATCAGCTTTCTTAGGATGAACTCTATCAGTGTTCAATAAGTTCTGAGCCTTTGTTCTTTCCGTAGCTGCGTTCTTTTTGCGTATCTTTAGCAGGTTTCCGAGACTATCAAACTTCGATTCCAGATACCGAATATTTCGCCTTTTGGTGATAAGTCATGAGATGCAATTTTTATTTATTGAGAAAATAGAGAATAGTAATGATAAAGAGTCTATTTACATAAAATAAAATACTATAAATAAATGCTACAGAGGTCGTTCATCCTTCCCATTTTTGAGTGAAATAAAAAGAAACGAGATAAAGAGGAAAAAATATCAGTCACCCCATCAGTAACAAGGCGTTATGGGAGCATCATTCTTAATTTGATTTTGGTTAGTTCTGGACTGTATACAATATGAATAGGATGATAACATACTTGACGAACGAAAGTTAACATGTGGCAAGTGATATACCCTTTAGCGAAGCCAGCTCCAGCGTAGGCATAGAGATATTGCCATTTGCGCTTAAATGCTTCAAACTCTGACCGGTTATTCCGCAGCTCGGGGAAGTCCTTTGCTATCATTTCCACCGTCAAGTTCTTCTCGAGGCGTCTGCCCCATTCTCTGAGTGTTCGGGGGTAGTCTATGACATTCATCAAACTCTGAGTCAGTATTAAGACACGGATAAGCGATGTAAACAATTCCTTACGAGAAGCATGGTTTTCGACTCCTTCGAGAGTGAATCGTCCTTGAGTCGCAGTATGCGCTGCTGTTATCAACGACGTTGCACTAGGCAAGCAAGAATTTGGCCACATGTATCGACGCATGAAGTCCTCCGCTCTGACAAAAGACGTGATCAGGAGATGCTTCGGAGAAACATAATTACGAGAAAAAAACTTTTTTTTCTGATACTTACTGATAATTTGAGAATCGAGATTCCGGGAAAGTAGAAGACGTGACTACAGCCGCAGCATTATCCGATTTAAGGGCCCAATCAACAAGAGAGAAGTAGGTCTTGTAATGCTAACAGAAAGAAAATCGTCAGTCACGTTGAGCAACTCCCGGGAAGCGATGTGAACAAACCTTAGAGCCAACATGCTAAAGAAGTCCGATGTAAATTATGCATGAGAACGTTGATGTCAAACGTAGATCGAGAAAAGCTTTTACCTCTATCATTTCGATGCTCACGAAGGCATCGAAAGCCTTCTCAAATTCTGGTGGGAGTTCACGGTAATCCATGAGGTGTACACGGACCCGGCCTTCAAGATCAGCTTCTTTGATGCGTTCCTCCGCCAGCGCCTTTTGTTCCTTGGAAAGGGTAATAGTATCTACTTCACACCCAAATGAACGAGCAGCCTATTCAAAAAATTTTTTTGAGCCAGGAGATATTGTATGATAAGGATAGTAAACAAACCTCAATGGCCAGACCGCCCCATCCAGAGCCGAATTCGAGCAGCCGGGAACCTGGCTTTACACGTGCCTTACGTAGAACGTGGTGGATTTTGCGCAATTGTGCGGCTTCCAGATCACCAGGCCTGGGTCCCGTCTCTAAATCTCCTCGAACACCACCCTCCGCTTCACTCCATAGTGCGGTTGAGTACATCATCTCTTTACTCAAGAATGCCTTTAAAAACAAAATAAATATCCCACGGCAAATAGAATAGTATGTAAGCTTACCTTGAAAAGTTCATTTGATTGATCATAGCTCGCAATTGCGTTGAGTCGAGCTCTTGCTTTGGTTTGACCCGTGAAGGCATTAGAAAGACCGCTGAACGCAGAAGCGACCTTGTTTGCAGTTAGGGACAGATTCGACATTCCAGATTGATTATCGAGCCACAGCTGAAAGAGGGTAATAAAGTTAAATAAGATTTTTAGATTTATCAATTTAAACTCACATCCATGACTGCTTTGAGGTTAGAGACTTGGACGTCCCCAATCATGTATGCCTCGCTAACTATAAAGAGATTAGTGACAATCCGGACGCATTATTGCCGCGCTTACATCCGAGATCACCAGACCTAAAGATAGAAGATGGTGGGTTAGGAAAAGATGTTCAGAACCATAGTAAGGCTCAGACTCACATGAGGACTCGACTCCAAAAATTGTCATTGATTACTACGAGTCGAACCTCATTACCTCCTGTTTTGAGTTCACCAAATTCGTATTCTATACTATTGTCAACAATGGTAAGGTGTCCAACGGTGATAGCTTGCTCTAAGAAGGAGAGTATAGAGGATCGTGCTGAATGTTAAGACTGGCATTAGAAACATTGATCTTATATGCAAACAGTGTTTTGTTCACCAAGTGACCCTAACCATGTTCGAGGAGTGGGTAGGGAGACTGACAGAGATGGGATCGAAGGGGGGGAAACAATCCCGACTGAAGAAGACAAAGATGCACCCATACTTAAACTTCAGTAGGATAGTAGGATGAAGAGGACAAGTGATATTGATAGCTACAGGAGAAAAGAAGCGAAGAAGGTAAAGTAGCACTGGGGAGAGAAGGCAGAGAGAACTGGGGAGTAGAAGAATACGGAAACAGGGAGCAGAATAAATAGTTCTCTGAACATGAAAACCCACGGCGAACGCATGTTGAGCGAGGAGAAGGAGGGAGGTGTGTATTGGAAATCAGACTACGAGGGCAAGACATCGGATGGGAAGCAACTAAGCTCGGACTTTGTTTCAAGGAACCTGAGATAAGTTTGTTCATAAGAAGAAGAGTGCGAAGCTTGCTGGCAGGAAGAACGTGGTGGCATCTTTTGGCCAAGACGTAAACGCGCTCATCGACAAAGACGGGAAGAGAAGTTTGTTGACTTGAAAAAACCCGAACTGAAAGAATTTTGCCGATGAGACAAAAGCTGGATGCATATGGACCCGTTCAAATTAAGAGTAGGATGCGTGAGAATGGATGCTTGTTCTCTAACATTATGAGCGCGGCGTTCGACAGTCCGCTTGTAATATTATTATCTGTAGGATATGATAAAAATGCAAAGTTAAAATAGAGTGAGAAATAATACAAATATTTGTAGGTGTCAGAGGTCCTCATGTCCATCAAAAAAAGGATATTAGGATCAATTTACATCTCGGGTGGAAAAAAAAATAAAACACCATAATGCCTGTTCGAATATTTCCCAGGAATCGTGGCTTACACTCTCGTCTCGGATCTGGTATATGAATTGTTACAATAGATACCATGAGGGTTATTCTGCCTACAACTAGACAACCTTTCCCCACAACAGCTATACCCACGCTATCATTTCTCTTTATCTTGATAGAATAGTTTACATCAATTGGTGTGATTATAATTAATATATACAACGGTAACTTGCCTGTATTATCTATCTGATGTTGATGAGCCTATTTAGGGCAATACTATTACTTGCTACCCTTTATCCCTTAAAGGACTAGACTGATTCAATATATAGAGCACCTCATGCCTTCCTATAAACGAACTGCAGAAGTGCGGACGGAATGAGCCGCACTCGTTTGCGATATTAAAATTCAAAGAAAAAGATAATAAGCTTCTTTGCTCCACTTTCTCGGGTTTAGGTCCTGGAGTCAGAAGGCAGTTTTGCTGTCTGTATACAATCCGCTTCTCTTTACGCTTCTGAATTCGCACACTAATAAAAAGAGACGGGCTAGATGCGTTCAAAATTCTCTGACCAGGTAGTTAAATGACTGTTTTCGCTTTCCCTAACTTTTTCTGTCATCGATTGTGGTTATGCATTGTTAGGTTAAAATGAAACGTAAATAGACGACACAAGGCAGAATCTCGTACCTGTAACTATGAACGGATTTAAAGCGATTGTGGCGATTGTACCAATGAAAAATGTTAGAGAAGATTGACCTACTTTTCCCGTTCAGGACTTTTCTTAGAATTTTAATGTATCTAACGCGAAGGAGCCTTCATTGCACCGATAGTTGGAGCCAAAAAAGATAGGTATTCGGAAACAATACTATTAGAGTCGAGTATAGTCGGACCATCCCTAGCCAGTACTTCTTCCCTTCTTCTATCAATGATTTATCAAATTATGGATCATCAAGGTTTTTCTTCAGTAATCCACTTCAGTCCTTAATTCAACCCAGGGGTTTTTACTTTGGAGCATAATTCGTGGGAGACCTGAATCATATCTGAATTGTATGCAATGATCTTTTCCTAAGCTTCGGTGTCAATGATAATATATTTGCAAGTCAGCGGGTCCCAGTGAACCTAGAATTTTATAGATGTAGATATATAATTACTGATTACTCGCGGATCACCGATGCCATGTTCGTGTTTACTACTATTATGCAAATTTCCCAGGGAGCATACCAAAGATATGACGACGCAAAAGAATGAGTCCCGGCCAAAATTAGGACAAGAATTATATGTACTTTACCATTGAAGTATTTTCTCACTGCGGTCACTAGGCGCTGACTGGAGTCTGGATCGAGTAAATTAGGCGCATGCTTGGAAAGGCTCTGCGTTGACTACAACCAGAATCTGTCATCACGTCAAAAACAAAGAAATTTTTAAGGGTCTTTTCATTTCTCACCCTCTCCTCCCTTGCCTGCGAAAGAAACCCGAGATCGTCGCATATTGAGAATATTCTTCCTACCTGCAGCTTTCATGGTTAGGTAGAGGTATCTGTATACCCCTGGAACTGCAGTTGCCAGCCAGGAAAAGGTTTCGGCAAGCAAATGCTCAAAAATATCACTGAATAGGTTTAAAAAACTTGCCAGGTGGAATGACGTCGTGACCATCATATCAATAAAGGAAGCGGTGATAAAAAGTACTGCGGCAGGTCCATGACGGAAACCAAACGCAATCCACTTAAAATTCTAATAAAGTTTGTAGTTAGTGAGGCCATGGCATTTATGAAATAACACTGGTTTGCTGCGATTGAAAACATTCAATACAGTTACGACGTCATACAATCAAAGAGTAAGGCCACGGAGAGTCGAAAAATTATGTTGGCCTCGGTGTTCCTACACCTGTCGCAAGTGGAAATTAAGCGTAGATGCGCTTTTGTAACTTATTGATAGAGACAAGTGGTAGCTTCCCTAAAAACCTCCGATTACGCTCCGATTCCGGGAGACACAGTTCCCAGTATAATCAGTGGCTCACATAAGGACACCGAACAAAGCGATGATTACAGCATTGACTGTGTTTGATATGGTTTCAAGGCCGCAACGGGCACCCGTATATACGGACGGAAATATAAGACTCTGTTCCGTGTAATAGCAATTGAATCGTAACTGGGGCCGAAGCAGATGCTTCCGAAGACGCTTTGGGCGATTAAACTCTAGGCGAGCGTTTGAGGGCACTAGATACTACCCATAGATTTCGTTAGAAAGGACCATGTGCTGTCAACGTTCCAGGATACATCGGAGAGCCAGGGCTCTGAAGAACTAAATACTTGCACTAAAAAAAGAATACAGTGAGTTACCAGTTCCTAGCCGACGTCCGAAAACAATATCAAGTTCAAAGGAGAGGGAATCCCAGAGTCATAGATCGGCGGATAATAGTTTTTTCTTTTTTTTTTGCTGAGACGGTGTAATGCGGAGCTAAGAGAAAATTATATGGCACCAAAGGATAGACATAACGATGCGGAACATTACACATATATTGATTGAGATGGTGCATCAAGTGCTAGGGGTAGAAACTGTCTGGTACAAACATGATCGTGATGAACAAAAAAAGACTGATTGAGACGCGTTTCTCAGTTAGCTAGTAACCGTGTTGCTGACATAAGCATTTATCCTCTACGCGTAGCATTAGAGAGAGACAACGGTTATTTCAGCCTTCATTTGGAACGTCTCGGCATCATTCTGCAACGGTCGCCAACAGGAGTTGTAGAGAATGGCTGAAGCTGGGGAAGGTAATATCAAAGTCGTGGTACGATGTCGGCCTCTCAATACTCGAGGTATATACTCCTATAGCTACAAACAATCAATTACTAGCTCTAATACATTCCATCTTATTACTTTACTGAATGATTGTGAACTCGTATAGAGCTTGCACGGGGTGCAAAGCCTCTTATTCGTATGGAAGGGAACTCCACCTTTCTTGACCCTCCAGAGCCAGGAGGCTCGCAGGCACAAGCCATGTCTGGGCGATCGTCGGAAAAGAAGACGATGGCATTCAGCTTTGACAAGAGTTACTGGTCTGCAGGAGATAGGAACGACCCCAAATACTGTTCTCAACACACTCTTTATAATGACCTTGGGAAGGAGCTGCTAGATCATGGATTTGCTGGTTTCAATGCGTGTATTTTAGCTTGTAAGTTTACTTGTACCTTGTACTAAGTTCAATGACCTGACCTCGATATTACAGACGGACAGACAGGTATGTGAACATTAAGGGCTAGTAAAGCAAGCTTTTCACGCGTCAAATAGGCTCGGGGAAGTCGTATAGTATGATGGGATGTAAGTGAGTCCTCTTACTAGGGCTCAATCTTACTTATTGACACATCATTTTCTAGACGGTGCCGATAAAGGCATTATTCCGTTGACATGTTCAGAGTTATTTACCCGTGTTAACGATAAGATGGCTGCTGATCCAAACGTGAAATTTACCGTCGAGGTTTCATATATTGAAATTTATAATGAAAAAGTCCGTGACCTTCTAAACCCCAAGAATACGGGTAACCTACGGGTTCGTGAGCACCCAAGCCTAGGTCCTTATGTAGAGGACCTTTCTAAACTTGTTGTCTCAAACTATGATGAGATGATGACTCTGATGGATGAAGGAAACAAAGCTCGTACGGTAGCTGCTACAAACATGAACGAAACTTCTTCTCGTTCTCATGCTGTCTTTACACTTCTACTTACAATGAAGCGACACGATGCAGAGACAAACCTGGATACCGAAAAGGTTTCACGTATTAAGTAAGATATGTCTTGATACTAAGTATTAACTTGTATCATTGACAGTTGTTGCATATAGTCTCGTTGATTTAGCTGGCTCTGAGCGTGCAAATTCGACTGGAGCCTCTGGACAGCGCCTGAAGGAAGGTGCTAACATCAATAAGTCCCTCACGACACTTGGTAAAGTCATTTCCTCTCTGGCTCTTGCTAGCCAGTCAGAAGGGAAGAAGGGAAAAAAAGGGAAGGCCGAAGAATTTATTCCCTATCGAGACTCTGTAAGGCTAGAGTAAATTACTTGTGCGGTCGAAACTGACGCGATATTCTAGGTTTTGACTTGGTTACTGAAAGACAGTCTGGGGGGCAACTCAAAGACTGCTATGATTGCCGCAATATCTCCTGCTGATTATGATGAGACTCTCAGTACCCTTCGCTATGCGGATCAGGCGAAGAAGATCAAAAATAAGGCTGTTATCAACGAAGACCCGAACGCGAAGCTCGTACGTGAATTGAAGGAAGAACTCGAGATGCTTCGAGGTTTGTTCATTCTACATGTCTCAACTTCTCGTTCCTTAACTCCTTTTAAGCCCGTGTATCTGGCTCTTCTACCGAAGCGGTCTTCGATCCAAAGGTACCAGCCGAAAAGCAAGTAGTCTCATATCAGGCAAAGGATGGTACAATCAAAACTGTCACCAAAGCAGAACTACAAGATCAGCTTGAAAGTAGTGAGAAGCTAATGCAAAGTTTGAACGAAACGTGGGAGCAAAAGATGCATAGAACGCAGGAAGTACAAAAGGAAAGAGAAAAGGCCCTTGAGGAATTGGGCATAACGGTTGAAAAAAATAATGTCGGAGTACACACGCCCAAAAAGGTTGGTATAATTAATTCATTACCGTTGCTACGATTACTCACTCCCTTTCATTCTCTTTTTCGAAGATGCCACATCTAGTTAATTTGGTACGATTCATTTCCTTTAATCCATTTTTAATGTCTAATTTTACTTTGGATAGAATGAAGGTTGGAGATCGGTGATTTGGAAGCCTCGAGTTATTATTAACGTGAAAATATTATTATAGATCCGTTAATGAGCGAGTGCCTTATTTATCAGCTCAAGTCAGGGAAAACAATGGTTTGTGCTTGCTTTTAATTTATTATACGAAAAGTTCTCAATAATAAACAGGTGGGAAGACTAGACAGCGAGAAACCCTTGGCAATTCGCCTTAGCGGTGAAAATATTTCCGAAGAGCACTGCTATTTTGAAAACATCGATGGCAAGGTAAACCTCTATGGTTTGCCAGGTGGATCAACAGTATGTTCAGCCGAATAATGCCTAAGAAAGCTTTTTTGGGTAACAATAATATTTCCCCTAGTTTTTAAATGGAAAGGAGATCGCCGTAGACCAGGTAACATATTTCTGTACACTTGCGGTTTTAGGCTAACATATTTCCCAGGCTTATAAACTTCGTTCTGGTTATAGAATCATTCTAGGTAACTATTGTTTACTCTTGCCACAACTCTTGTTTCTTTATTTATTTATCCGGGAATTAAGGGGAGCATCATGTCTTCCGGTTCAACAATCCGGAAGAAGTTCGTAAACAGCGAGATAGGATAACAGCAAGAAGCTCTCTGCATATGAATGTTACGGCGGGTGAACTACAAGAAGGTGATGGTCAGGGAACCCCAGTAACGAGGCCAGATTCTCCAACGTCTTCGGCGGACCTTGAAGACGTCGATTGGAACTTCGCGAAGCGTGAGGCCGCTTTCGCTCGTCTTGGCTTGGACCCGACATTAGATAATCTTCCTGATGAGGATCTTAACAAGCTTTACGAGAAAATATCAAAGGTAAAGACATTGAGAGATATTACCTCTGCAAGGCGGCCGGAGAGTAGCCTTTCACAGGCAGACGATGTGTGGAGCGAATCGGGAAAACCTATGCCAAGCGATATAATGACAGATGATACTAGTATTGATGCTGGGACCCCGGACTTGGATAATTCATTAAAGTCGACTCAGAACCAGCTCGAAACACAAAAAGCAGAACATGAATTACGTTTACAGGCATTGAGCGATGGCGGCTCATCTGAAGCGGAAGATATCAAAGCTGAAAAGGAACAAATGGAGGCACAATTGAAACTTGTTCAGGTGCATATGAAGCGACTTTTAGAGGCCAAGGCTAGGGGAACTCCGATAACAGAACTAGAAACTATTGAACCAGTAATCTACACTGCAAAGCAACTGCGGCTCATCCGAAAAGTTTTAGATAAGTGGAGAGCTCAAAGGTCTTTCTCAATGGCCGAGTCTGTTTTGTCAAATGCAGTCAGCTTAAAGGAGGCTAATGTTATTAGGTATGTAAGAACTTTTTTTTAGAGAGAGAATGCGCCACTGAAACTCGGGATTTTCAGCAAAGAACTCGGTAAGGATGTATCCTATAATTTTACTATCGCATCCGGCGGTTGCCTTGCTGCTCCACGATCTGCAGTAGCAGATATTGCGGGGTTGGATGAATTTGGAGATGTTGTAGATCCCATTTTAGCTTCGGCGACCCAGCCCTCAGTAGCCGTTAAGGTTTTGGATAAGCGACACAAAGCAATTTACGTTTGGTCATTTGATCGTTTGCAACAGCAATTGCAGCGTATGAGAAATCTTACAGCCTTCATTGATCGCCCTTCCTATTCTCAACACTTCTCTGCTGAAGAGCCTTTCTATGATACACCGGCCCCGGAATACTCATTCATAGGAAACGCCCTTGTGAGCCTTGCTCCCCTTTCGAGACGGATTTCGTCCACATGTATCGCTCCGATCTTCTGTAGGTTCACGTCAGAAGCTATCGGGTCGTGTCGTATTGAATTGAAAGTCCTGAACATTGTTGTTCCGCCCAAACATAGTAATGGTGTTAATCCTGCAACACGTAGTCCTCCTGTTTTGCCAGCGGTTATTCCCAATGGAAGCAAAATGACTTTTGCCTTAACGGTTGATACGGTGAAAGGTCTTTCAACACATGACTTTACTGCTGCCCATATCCAAGTCCGGTTATCGTCATTTTATGGTCCTAGTCTATCTTCTGAGGAAACATTTTCTTCGAATGCGATAGATCTAGAAGCAGCAACTCTTTCTGACATGAAACTACGTCGTACGTTTACTATTGCCGTGACATCCAAAGTAGCACAGTATCTACGACAAGGTTATGCACCTGTTGAATTCTTTGCCCGAGTCACTCCAACATACTTGGAACGGCTAGAGAGGTGGGATGAGATGAGGGAGTCAAGAAATCCTACAAGGTCCGATACCCCTGAGGAGCAGCAGAGTGCCAAACGTGTAATTCAGCCAAACATGCGCAGATCGGAAACCGACTTCCTTGTTGAGGAAGTTCACGATGTAGCAGCCTGGGTACAAGTCCGAGAACTGGCTCCCGATGGTCAATATACTCCCGTCCCTGTTATCTCCCAGAGTTCTTTGGATCCGGGGCGGTTCTCATTGCATCAAGGTCTTCAACGAAGACTGACTCTAACACTAACATCAAATTCTGGTCGCCAACTTCCGTGGACGGAAATTACTCGAATACGAATCGGCCATGTCCGCCTCCTTGATCCGAAGGGACGAGTGCACGAATCAACGTCGAAAGACATGTACGATTTAACACTCTTGAAACAACAAGATGTGTCTTTCAAGCCAGATGGATCAGGCCATATCACTGCCACCGCGCTCTGGGACTCTAGTGTCCACGATTCGACGCTATTAAATAGAGTGACCGCGTCGAATCACCGAGTATTATTACAACTAAATTGGTTCGTTTCAGTGGAGACATGCAGTGATCCCGTTCAGTTTTCGATGGATATGGCAGTTGCAATGTTCACGCGGGACGCAAACCCACCTTCCAAGTTCATGTCCTTTTTCGGATCATCCAAATTGTTATCGAAGACTAGTACGGTATTTAGTGTAAAACTCACACCGCCGCTTACCCGTTCTCCCGAAGATCTCTGGAGATTAGATACTTCGGAAAAGTATGTTCGTGGGGAGGAAGCTCTGGGATCGTGGAAGCCCCGGGGGGTAACTGCAGTGGAAGATTACGACAGATTAGTTACGACAGAACGTCGCGCAGCGGATGTACAAGCTGTTAAAAGCCTAATCTCATTGATGCCCTCCCTAAACAATACCAAGGGACCCTCCGAGTCCGTCGAAATCTGGGGCGCAGAGGAACTATTACGCAAGTCTTTAACATTATGGCAGAAGAAATTCGGCCATACTGGGAAGGTAAATCCCATTTTTTTATTCCCCCTCTTTCCAAAAACTTTAAGCTTTAATACATCATGCGAATTTTGAACGAAAAACAAACAATTGATTCATTCTATTCATTCATTCCTGTTTTATATCCATCCCTATACAGATCGTTCTTAGTCAGGAGCCCCCAGATATTGAAACTCGGAAAACTCCATTATCCAAGATGAACGGCTTTGAGTTTTTCACCGAACCCAAGTTCGTTGCCACCGCAAAGCTCATTTCTCGGAGGTAAGCATCCCTTTCTTCATTCATATCCCAATCCAATTCTCTTTCTCTCATATGTGTGTCATGTGGAATTAATGATATGATATCAACGCGATTTATCTCCAATTTACAAATAGCGATAACCCTACCAAGAAAGGACATTTGATGGTCCTTACAGACGCGAACGAGAATACTTGGGAAAGGCGATGGTTCGTTCTCAAACGGTATGTTCCCTCTTCCAATAAGAAAGTGATATACATATACATATATATATATATACCTTTAATAACATCTCATCAATGTGCAACGTAACTAACAAACAAACAGACCTTATCTAAACGTATACGCCCACTCGGACGAGAACGAAGAAACAGCTGTGATTGGTCTATCAGGCGTCAACATTGAATTCAGCCCAGAAATGGAATCCCTACTCGGAGTGAGTACCTTAAAAAAGAAACACCAATTCTTTTTCTTTTTTCATTAACGCAAGTTATTTATTCATATATCAACCAACTATCACTACTACTACTCCTTCTTCTTCTGTTTCTTAATCGATAACAACGATGCTGATGAATGATGTATTGATGTATTGATGTATTCCACTGCTATTACGGTTACAGAAGAAATTCACGTTCACGTTATTCACGGCATCAAACTCATACGCACTCGCAGCTCCGAGCGCAAAAGAGCTGCAGTCGTGGGTTAGCAAGCTAGATCCCACGCGTCTCCCCTCCTGAGCGCGCTCACTCACTCCATCCATTTAGTACTCCATCTGTTCGTTTATGAATTCATTCATCCATATGTTTGTTCATTAATTTGTCTGTCCAATTCAGATATAAGTTACCTGTGTATCCCAAAGTTCGTTTTTTTCGTCTTCTTCGGGCGAGCGTATAGATTCTGCTCCCTCCATTAGGTTGTTGTGACGATATCCCAGTTCCCCCAGTTCCTATTTCCCCAGACCCCAGTTCCTAGTTCCCAGTTCGCCTTTCGCCTACTCTTTATCTCTCTCCCTTCCCTCTTTCTCCCCTTTTATTCATCTCAGTTTCAGTTTCAGTCTAAATGCTCTTATTCGCTTCTTATTCGCCTCTCCAGTTCTCTCCTAACACTTACACATATACACATATATACAGAGAGAGAGAGAAGGGGGGAGAGAGAAAACGATATACAAATTATACAACCATATGTTCATATACCTGTACAAGTCCACTTTTGATGATACCTTTCCTTTCCCTTCCCTCCCTCACTTCCCTTTCTTTCCCTCTATCATCCTTTCCCTCTATCATCCTTTTTCCTTCCCTGTTCCCTCTCTCTTCGCTCCTGTCTCCCCAAGACACTTATCGACTCATGGCTTACACTCTCAACACCTCGTTCACCCACACGATCAATACTCGATACTCGATATCACCAAACAGGAAATTCGACATTTCCTTCCACTCATCCACCTGTCCATCCATCCTACCACCCACCCATCTATCCGTCCATCCGTCCGTCCGTCCGTATACTTTCGCTCGGTCCACACCTCAAACTCTAACTCCAAATTCTAAACTTCAAGTTTCATACTTCGCACTTCGCACTTCACAGTCCATAACTCACAATCGGGTGTCCTAGGGTCTACTTTCCTTCCCCTCGTACTATAACACTGTCTACTGTCTACTTTGTGCGTATCAATATCGATATCAACATTAACGTCCAATGTCCAATATATACCTTTCTCTCTCCCTCCCTCTTCTTTCTTCCCCTTCTTTCCTCCTTCCCGCCCCGCCTTGTTACGTTCTATACCTTCCATTCCACCCTCACCCTCACTTACTACGTTCCTATTTCTTCTTTCTCTTTCTCTTTCCTTTTCTCTCGGATTACATCGGTCTACACATTTCTGTCTGTCGGATAACTTTTTTTACATTATGATAAACTCGCTGTTTTTAGCTCTACACGTCCCTTTCATCCCTTTCATCCCCTCTTTCTTGTTTCCAGTCCATTTCCATCCCCCTCCCCCTCGTCTGTTTCCATTTCATCTCTCTCTCTCCCTCCCTCCGTTGTCGAGATCATGTACGGTATGTTACGATATGATATAATATAGAAACTCAATCAAAGTCCGAACACACACGCAGGCCATGGTATTATCAGTCATAATATAACGTACTTTTGGTAGAGTCTATTGATACAGGGAAAACAGAAGGAAAAACATGAAAGAAACAAGGATACACCTCCTCTATAACAAATCAAAATCATCAAGCTAGAAAAAAACACACAACCGTCAGCCTCCAACCTAGACCCAAAACCCGCACCAACGCGACACTCACCTCATCATTATACTGCATAACCGTCCTCCTAACCTTGGACGTATCCACCCACGTCACAAAGTCCTCCATCGCCCTCGTCACCAAAAACGCGGGGTCAGTCACAACCTCCGTCCCAACCCTCACATGCCCCTGCTCCACCCACCTCACCGCATCCCTCACGCTCCCCACCATGCCCACTCTACACATCACCACCCCCAACCTCCTCCTACACACCCCCGCCACGCCCACCTTCGCTTCCACAGCGCTCAACGCACTCGCCCCGGGCTCCGCGTTAATGAGCCCCATGTCGTAGAGTTTCGCGAGGAGTGCGGGTTCGTGGGTGAGGCGAAAAGGGGAGTGGGGAGGGAGGAGGGAGAGGCGGTGGGCGTAGGATTTGATGAGGCCGCAGAGGCGGTTGTATTTGTGGTAGTCGTCGCGGTCTTGGATGTGGTACCTCCTGAGGACTTTGATTTCGCGGAGGTTGGACGTTTGTTTCCACTGCCGGGCGTGTGTGTTTTAGTGAAAATCAGAATTGGGGCCCTTGGGTGTTAGTAGACAGAAGAAGAAAGGAGGCGCACGTTAAGGAAATCTACTTTCTTGAGTAGCTTCTGCTCGTGGTACTTGAACTTTCTGACCATGTCGGAGTTGGGTGGTGGTAGTTAATCACTCGTATTACTTGTAGGTAGGCTGAAATACTTTTTACAACCAAATATGGGCAAGTACGTAATCGTAATAAAGGCACATGACGAGTGTTTCTAAATATAGTGGGTAAGGGACTAGTAAGCTCGTTTTGGGTTGGGTGATCGAATATACTCGACTCGACTCGAGTGTCAGTCAGTCAGGCAGTCGAAAAATCTCTGGACAGGGTGCGGTGCATGCGCATCGCGTGCGTGTTTGCACGCATATACAGAGAAGGGAATAGTATATTATGATATAATGTGATTTGGTAAATAGAGATAAGTAAGATAAAGGAAATGGACGCAAGTATAGGTAGTGAAAAGGTAAATGCGAGTAAGTACTTGAGTATACCTCGCTGGTGGCTGTTCTGGATTGTTGGTGTCCACGTTCCTTGTTCTCACGGGCTGGTGTCCCTCCGCCTCGACGCAAAGTCTCCCAGTCGCCAGTGATCAGCTCACACACAGCCAGACAGTCAGCAGTCAACGACAAGCAGCCACCGCCAGCGACAGTTTCCACCAGCGAGAGACACGCCTCGTCAGAGTCTCCGTCCTCGCCCGTCCTCGCTCTCTCTTACTACTCGTCCCTCGACGCTTTCCGCCATCTGCCCGCCGTCCGTTCTCACATTAAATCTACCCGACACGCGTCAGTACAAATTATTCCTCTCAATATCGTCCCCTCCCCCCTGTTGCGCTTCTCAAAAAATTATTCCATTCAATCCTCATATTATCTCCATCTCTCTCTGCTATTTCATTATCCATCACTCCCCGCCTTCTCCCTCATCCCATTTATTCCTCCCACCCACAACTTCCATATTTCCAATATCCCCTCTCCTGCCTAACTTGACTTTACCCGGGCTCAACACCTCATCTCCTCCCCATCTCTCTCCCAAAACGTACCCCTCCTGTCAATCTCGTCCCATTCCTGTTTCATCTCATCTCATCCTGCTCCTCTCTTTTTTCTTTACCCTCATATATCCTCTTACTTTTTCTCTCTATCTCTATCTCTTTCCCTGCTTCTCTCTCATTAACGACAATACGCTTATCCTTCCTCTCTTTTCCCAGCAAATCTTCTTTGCCACGGACGGCTAACTCGGGAGCGGAACACTCTCTCCATCAATCATACATCTACTTTCTCTCTCTCTCCCTCTCTCTCTCCCCTCCTCTCTCCTCCCTTCTCGCAACGACAACGACCGTTTGATTTCCCGCTCTCTCTCTTACGTCGAATTTACTTCCGGTACGTGTTTTCGCATTCCTTCTCTTCTTACCTTTCCCCGTCGCTTTTCTCTATCTCTCTCTCACTCTCCCGCACTTGGTCAACAACAACATATCAACTCCGCATGTTCGCGCGTGTTGTTCCCTTCTGGCTTCTTTCCTGCCAGCCGTCTCACACACTTCTCTGACGTCGTTTCTTTCCCTCTGCTTAATTCACCTCCCCCCCTCTCTCTTCAATAAAAAAATAAAATTACCTCTATCCTTCTCCCCCTCTCTCGTCTAATTGATTTATCTCTGACTCACTGATTATTTCCTTTTTTCCCTTTTCCTTTATTTGTTTCCTTAACTCTATTAGTATTACAAATACCAGGAGACCCTTACACCCCCCTTCTCTCCCCCCTCTCCTCCCTTCCACCTCTCTACTAGCCGTCAAAAACGAATTAATCACGACCTCCTCTCGTTTCAAACCAAGCCATCACGCGGGAAAATAGGTCCCTTGTTACTCTCGTAACTCTCTTACCTCATCTTCCCTTTTTTTTTGCAATCCACAACTTTTTTTTTTTAAATTTACCTTTTTTGATTGAACCCAACACAATCGCCGTTATCATCATCTCTTCAACAACAACCCGACTCGCGCTATCATAGCGATGAATGGTCGCCATCAAATGATGGCAGCGGGTGGAATGAATGGCATGGCGGCCATGGGCGTCAACAGCGTTTTCCCACCTTCCGCAGCTGGCGGCGCAGGGAATCCAAACATGAACACCCATCTCGGTGGAATGGGTAATATCGGTGGTCTCGGTGGGTTAGGTGGAGTACCCGGTCCCGCTCACGGGCATGGTCATGCACCAAACATGGCCGGTGTCGCGGGTTTATCAGGTTTGGGGGTATCAGCAGGAGGAATGGGTGGAATGAACGGAGCGATGAATAGTTTGAGTGGAATGGCTGGAATGGGTGGGCTTATGAGCCAACAACAGCAACAGCAACAGCAGCAGCAACATGCTCAACAGCAGCAACAACAACAACACCAGGGGCAGCAGCAGCAACAACAGCAACAACAACATCCTGGTGGTCAACATGCAGGTGGGCAGCCTCCAATGGGGCTCTTACCAAATCACAATCAACATCCTCAATCGCATCCTAATCCAGGTGCGAATCCAGGTGGGAACGCACCTCCCATGAGTGGATTACAAAATCCGGGACTCGGTCAATCTCAGATGCATCCCGTAGTTCATGGACACGGATTAGCTGGGAATGCAGGACCGGCGGGTGCACGACCCCCTCAGGCTCAGATGGGCTCGGGTCCACAAGCAAATATGTTCATGATCCCTCGTGCTCTCCAACAACAAATGCTACAACAACATCAGGGACAAGGCGGGCCCGGGGGTGTCAATAGCCAAGTGCCGGGCCATCTTGGGCAGCAAGGGCAGCAAATGGGTGGTATGCAGGGGCAGGCAGGACAAAGTGGACATCCCCATCCCGGTCAACAACAATCCCCGTCGAATGGGTTTCCCATCCAAGGTGGGCCTGGGTCAACAGGTGGGGCAGGTGGAGGAGCAGGCGGGTTGGCTAACATGGGTCTTGCAAATGGGAGTTATGGGAGTCCAAGGCCTAATTTAGTATCGGGTGTGGCTGGTTTGAATGCATTAGGGGCTGTAGGTGGTGCGTTGGGGGGTGGTATGGGTGGAGGTGCAGGAGGAATGGCGGGGTTGGGTATGGGGAGCGTGGGACCCATGGCCGGAATGCCGAACAATGGCTTAGGCGGCGCTGGATTTCAGGGTATTCCACCTAATAACGCGGGGTTAACTATGAGAAGAGCACCCAGTCAGCCGGGACAGACGCAGCCTGTGGGAAATGGAGGTGGAGTGAATGTAGGGTCAGCAGCGGGGATGTTGGGTTTGGGTATGGCTGGTATTGGGAACTTGCGTGGACAACAACGACTTGTACCGTTTGCGAATGTCCCTCAACCTGGGCAGCCTCAGCCGGGACAAAATCAACCTGGTCAGTTGACTCCACAACAGCAACAAAGAATGCAAGCAGAAATGGCGGCTGCGATGGCTCAACAGAGAGAGTCTGCGTTACATCAGCAACAGCAACAACAACAGCAGCAGCAGCAGCAACAGCAACAACAAGGACAAGGACAAGGACCTCCTCGGACGCCTGGGATACCAAACATGGGACAAAACGCGGGTGGGGCGATGCCGCCGGGTGTGATGTCGAACGCGATGAATCCTGGTGCGCCAGGTTTACAACGGGCATCTTCTGCTCAGGCGGGTATGCACACGAATCCGAATATACCCAATATGCCCAATTCGGCTGGGATGATTCCGGGAGGTATCAATGTGCCTAATCATGGTAATGCGCAAGCACAGGGCATGCATCCACATCAGCAACATCCTCTCCAACCAGGGAATGCCAACTCGAATGCGAACCCGCCATTTGCAAATCCTTTATTAACGTTGCAGCAGGCGCCGCAAGGGCACCACGGTCCCCCGGGTCCTGGGCCTGGTCAGCAACAACAGGGGAACAATATGGGTGGAGGACATCACGGGCCTGGAGGGCAGATACCCGGTATGCCTGGTCATAATATCAGCCATGCGCATAATCCGAGTGCGGGAGGTATGCCTGGACATCCTGGACAGGGAGGTGGAGGACCGGGACAAATGGCGGGAGGGGTTGCGAATGCAGGATCTCCGCCCAGACCAGGGACGGGTGTTCAATCTCAGCCACCTACGCCCGCGGCAGGGCCAGGAGGTCCGATGTCAGCTCGACCACAGTCAAGAGCAAGTGAAGGTCCACCAGTGCTTTATCCTCCGAATCTCGGTATGGGACAACCACAGTTTACGGCTGCGGGTATGGCTGTAATGCGACAACCTTCGGGTCAACATCCGCAACTTGGTCAACAAATCCCTCATGGAGGTCAACAACAACAACAACAGCAACAACAACATCCTGGGGGCGGGGCGCCGCCTGGGTTTGGACCTCAAGCTGTTGTTGTGGGGAATGGAGCGGGTGGGCCTGGGATGGGAGGTCGTTCGACGCCTCAGCATCAGCAGCATGCGCAGAGTCCTATGGCGACGTTGAGTTCTCCGAGTCGACCTATGACGGGTGGGAGGCCGGGTAGTTCTGCTGGGGGGGTGAACGCAGGCGCGATTGTCGGTGCCCCGGTGAATGTGAATGTGAGTGCTATGATGGGTAACCCGAATATGGCTATGGTAGCAAGGGCTGGACAGGCACCTACGCGGATACCTAACGTGGGTGCGGCGGGGGGTGCGACTCCACAGTTCCCGACGCCCGCTCAACAGCTCGCGGAAGAAGTGGCTAATCGGTCTGTTGGTGGTGGGGGTGGTGGAGCGGCGACGATGATGATGCAGGGTGTAGTACCACACGGACATCCGCATGCTATGCCCGCGAGACCTCCGAGTCAAGCTCACGGACAAATGCAAGGGATTCAGCAGCAACATCAGTTCGGTAGTCCCGTCCAAGGACAGCACATGGTTCAGCAGCAGCAGCAAGGTAATCCACAACAACAGCAACAACAGCAGCAGCAGACGCAGATGGGTCCTCCGCCTGGTCAGGGACCACAAGTCGTTGTTGGGAGTCCGGCCGTTCAGAGACAGGGTACACCGATGCAAACTCCTACGCTGGCTCATGCGAATGTAGGACATGGACAGCAGAGACCGCCGTCTAGACAGATCGCGACGCCTTCGAGACAGCTTAGCCAACTTCCGCCGCCGCAGCCGCAGGGTGTGAGTGAGAGTCAGCAGATGCAGCACCAGCAACACCAGCATCAACAGCAGCAGCAGCATCAGCAGCATCAACCGCAGCCGCAGCATCCTACTCAGCAGTCGCAGTTGCAGTTACAGCACCAGCACCAGCAGCACCAACTTCAGCAACAGCACCAACAGCAACTGCAGCACCAACAACAGCTCCAGCAGCAGCAGCAACAGCAGCATTCGCCGCAATCGGGAGGGGTGCACCAGACGCCAAGGACGGCACAGTCTCAACTACCCGCCACGCCAGGCGCGGGACCGAGTTCAGGCGGAAGTAGTAATGGTGGTAGTGTTAGTGGAAGTAATGGAAGTGGTGGTGTTAGTGGTGGAGTTATGCACGTCAACGCAACAGCCGGGAACGTACCTCCCAGCGCTGGGATCCCACCGATGCAGATCCTCGGACGCCCAGTCGGGTTGGGGATCCCAGGTGTTGGGCAGAGTATCCAACCTGGACTTGGACCTGTACCTGTACCCGTTGGTCAGCCTCAGCCTCAGCAAGGTCAACCTCAACAACACCAACAAAGTCAACAACAAGGTCAACAGCAGGGGCAGCAGGGACAGGGTCAGCAGGGACAACAGCATCAGCCTACGAACCAGATTGCTTTGCCCCCGGGGATGCAGAGGCAGGAGGGGATGAGTGGGCCGCCGCCGCCTCAGCTTGGGATGGGGATGTCGTATATACGGTACGTTCGCTTCATTACTGTTTTCTTTTATACTATAGAATGCTTATGGGGGCGTTTGGTTTGTTTTTACTTCTGTGTGTGTGTGTCTTTTTTCTCTTAGGTACCCGCCCTTCCCATTAGCAGCGATCAACAGGTTGATGGCCTTCAGTGAAGCTTTGTCTCAGCCAAAATCACCGGTACGTGCCCCTTTTTCCTATCCTGTCTACTCTTCCAAAACCCCATAGTCTTTTTTTTTTCTTTTGTGATTCGATGACGAAATGAGAGATGAGTTATTAATATTATTGTTATATTATTTTTAGCACGACTTAAAATACTGGGAAAGTGTCGTTCGGGAGTTCTTCACGACTAGGGCTATCTTTAAAATAACCCTGTGGAAAGATAACACACAGCAAGAAGCTAAACCATTCGGTTCGTGTTTATGCTTAAATCTATAATTATTATCATCATTACTGATTTCTAATTTAATTAACTCTCAACCTCTAAATCGTTTATTCTCAATCTCCTTTCCTATTTGTTTGAAATACAGACATCAGCATGCCCATCCTCCCCCGCTTCTTCCTCGTCACGAGCGACTCAGGTGTTACGTCCATGTCCATCAACATCGAAGGCGCAAAAGAACGCACCATCCACCCCTCCGTCCCAATCGGGTCAAACGTCTGCGTGCTCGACTGTCAAAACGCTGTATGGACATATAACTATAAGTGTGGGTACATCGTCACACTGCGCGGACCCCTCTCTTTTATCGTCTCCCTCCAACCCGCCGTCCCTCCCCAGCAGCAACAGCAACTAAACGGCATCGGGGGCGGAGTAGGTGGTGGTGGTGGTGTCAACCCCTTAGCTCCCGGTCAACCAGCGTATTCGTACAAGTTTGAGAATATCACGTTTAATTCGAGGATGCACGATAAGGCTATACGGGTGGAGAAGATCGTGGGGCAGCGGGGGGAACCTATACCGCGCAAGTCGCCCAAGATGAAGCACGAGGACGGGTCCACCACGACTACGAGTAGTAGTAGTGCGCTTAATGGAGCAGGAGCAGGATCGGGGTCGGGGTCGGCGCACGATGACGATGAGACGTGTAATGTGCAGATTATTGAGAGGGCGGAGATTCCGCAGGAGCCGATTAATACGTTTGGGATTCCGCAGGCTACGATGAGGTGTTTGGAGGTAAGGGTTTATTCTTTTGAGTTTTTGAGCTTTTGGAGTTTTTGGTATTGGGATTATGTGGGGGCGGGGGCGCGGGGGGTGGTTTTTTTTTTTTTTTACCACACCCCCGCGCCCCCTCGCCCCCTCGCCCCCTCGGTTCCCCTCTCTCTTTGAAGATTTGAAGATTTGATGAAATGGGTTTAACTGAGATTTTTCTTGTGTTTTTTTTAGCTTGCTGAGAGTGTGGGGACTATGTCGGAGTTGATAGATTATACGTTACAGACGAAAGTGGGGCCTATAGGTGAATACTCTTTCTTCCTTCCCCTCCCCCCTCTTTTCTTCTTCGTTATATAGAGCACCAATAACTGACGTATCCTTCTCCCCTCCCCCTATGCATCCGTCCCATCGCTCCTTCCGCCCTTCATTGGGTTCTTGGCAGACGCACTAAAAGCGTATGCTCGAAATTTACGTGAGAATGGGCATACTTTACCAAACCAAAACAGCCCTAATCATGGCACAGAGCCAAATGGCGTAGTAGCGGCGTCTCCGGCTGTTACACTCTATCAGTCCTCTCCGACGATGGAGCCGACGACGGCGAATCAGGGTGGGGGTGCTGGTAATAATAATAATAATAATGGTGGTCTTGGTAGTGGTATCAGTGGTATCAGCGGTATGGGTGGCATGGGAGTCAGTATGGGAGTCGGGGGGAACAGACAAACAATTGGAAGCGGCGGTGGTGGGGATACCTCCTCGCCCAACATGGCATCTTCATCCACGCCCGCGAGCGCGAGTGCACATACGCCAGGTGCGAGTGGTGGTGCGGGTGGTGGTGGGCCACCGTTATCTGCTGGACCGACACCGTCGAGTAGTTCGACGCCGATGATGTCGAATGCGACGTTGAAGAGGAAGGCGGAGTCTCCGACTGCTGGGACTGGTGGTGCGGGTGGGGGTGGGAGTGAGCCGCCGCATCCGAAGAGGACGCAGAGGAAGAGGGGTGGGGGGAGGCCTGTTAATTGATTGGGTTGAATGAGTGGAGGGATGGCTGGAGGGATGATTGGGTCTTGTTGTGTGTCCGCGCTCGACTTGTCTGTCTGTCTATCCCCGTCCGTCTGTCCGTCTGCCTGTTGCTTCCATTTGTTTGCCCGTTGGATCTGTCCGTTTGTCCGTGTGTCTGTTTGTTTTGGGGACAGTATTTTCCATCCTCTAGTTTTTTGTTGTTTGGCTCCTCGCTCCAATCCGATCCTCGTACATCGTCGTCTCTATATCCACCACGTTCCCGCTTCTGTTTCTCTTCATATACATCTCTCGCGTCTCGATGTCTCTGTCAATTATGTTTGTTTGTTTGCATATGAATCCTACCTACCTGCTACCCTTGCTCCTCTTACCCGAATCCTACCTACTCCTCTTTACCCCCCTCAACCCTCCAAATGAACGAGGGGATAAAATGAACGTTTTTTTTATTATTTTTCTTTTTTCTTTTTTTCCCCTTTTTTTTCGTTTTTTTTTCTCTACCAATATCCAAATCATACACCTTTTGTTTCTTTTTCTTTTTCTTCTTTTCCTTTGTTTATTACCCTCTACCCTCCCCCCTCCTGCAATGGCTTTCCCTTTTTTTTCTTTTCTTTTACTACTATTACTACTACTACTTTTGCTCTCCGTTGCTATCCCTTGCTCTCACTCACTTTCTCTCGCTCACTCTCGATCTCAATCTCGAAGCCACATATTAGATTGTATGTATCATTCTCTTCTGAGTCCTTTTATTTCTGCCTAGGCTGGGTTTTACTTTTTTTTTTTGGATCCCCCCCATACTCCAACAACGATGATGATGATAACAACATACACAAATATTTTTTTTTCGTCCCGTCCCTTTGTGCCCTGACGCATTCCTGTCCCTCATCCCAACCCGTTTCTCACAAATCCAACTCAACCTATTTCTCCCAAACCCAACCCAACCCGTTCCGCCCCATGCTGTCGTAGTAATAATATTTTTTTCGCCCCTCCCGTCCCCACCATGTCTTATTAGCGTATCATCCTCAACGGCTCATTTTTCTTCTTCTCTTTTCCTTCTCTTCTCCTTTCTTCTTCTTCTCCCTTCTCGTTTTTTCTTTTCTCGTCTTCTCGTCCTTTTTTCTGTTTCTGTTTCTGTTTATATACGTTTTACTTTCTGTTTTACTTCTCTAGTTTCCTGGCTTCCTTTTCTTTTTTTTCGATCTGTTATCCCGTTTTCTCGATTCTCGATTCTCGATTCATATTATTCTCCTTTTCTCTTTTTTTTCTTACATACAACTCTCTGATCGATGGTGTACTTTATTCTCCTGTTCTAGTCTCTTTTTCTTTTTCCGTCTCGTTTCTTCTCGTCTCGTTTTCTCTCCATTTCTCTCCGTTTCTTTCTCGTCTCTATCTCTCTATCTCTCTGTTTCTATCTCTGTCTCTATCTTCCTTTCTCGTCTCTCGTCTCTGTCTGTCCGTCTCTTCCTATATGTTCATTTCTATCTTGAATAAAAGAAAAAAAGGTGAGGCCACTGGCAAAAAGGGAGGATATACACATATACATATATATATAATATCTTTCTCTTTTTTTTGCTGGTGGCGCACTTTGTTACATACCATACCATACTATCTTGGTTTGAGGCTTGATTGAGCGTGATGTGTGATGTTTGATGAGATGGGTGATGTGAGAGGAGAGATGTATGATGTGTGGTGTGATGGGTGATGGGTGTGAGGTAAGTGGTGTTTGATAGAGATGGTGATGTTGATTTTGGTCAGGTAAGCTACTGTTAGTGAATGGTAAGGTAAGTAATAAGTGGTAAGTAAACGATAAGTGATCAAGGTAGACGTGAGGGGTTTAAAGTGGCTGGAAGTAAGGTAAGAGAATAAGGTACAATACGAAGGGGAAGGGACATATCACTCATTCAGCCACATACCTATCTATCTATCTAAGTAACTATACGTCTGTGCTGGGATTGATGATGTTCAACTTGAGGAAGTATGATGTTTCATCTTAATCAAAGATTGCAATGATCCTTCTTAGTTGATTAAAGTGTTGTTATTTTAGTATTTAGATTGGAGTTTTAGTGTATATAGATTGTAGTCTTAGTGTACAGATTGTAGTTCCCGCCCCCTAGGATAGATACAGATAAACGTTTTAGTTCACTATCTCGATTTCCTCCTCCCTACTCAATCTGAGTTTCCCCTCTTAATTATAAAAACGAGTGACTAAGTCTAAGTCTACCTGTCACAGTGACATAACGCGACGTGTTTGTTGGTCCCATTGGATACTATAAAAGGCAGTCCGCTAGCCACCCTCCCTCCCTCTTTCCTTTGGCCATCGACCACCATCACTTTCCTCCTATTTCCCCTTTCATTTTTTCTTCTCTCGCCCCCTTATTATTATTATTATTTTAACTTCGCACTCTCCCTAGACGGGCACCCTCTTCGTTTCTCGCAACCCCCACCCCCCAATCCTCAATAACAATAACGAATTAGAAAAAAAAAATCAATAAAACTCCTTCAAGAATCATTGAAGAAAAGAAAGAATAAATATAACGTGAACAATACAGTAGTAGATCACCCCCTCCTCTCCTCTCTCCTCCAACCCTCCTCTCCTCTCTCCTCCAACCCTCCTCTCCTCTCTCCTCCAACCCTCCTCTCCTCTCTCCTCCAACCCTCCTCTCCTCTCTCCTCCAACCCTCCTCTCCTCTCTCCTCCAACCCTCCTCTCCTCTCTCCTCCAACCCTCCTCTCCTCTCTCCTCCAACCCTCCTCTCCTCTCTCCTCCAACCCTCCTCTCCTCTCTCCTCCAACCCTCCTCTCCTCTCTCCTCCAACCCTCCTCTCCTCTCTCCTCCAACCCTCCTCTCCTCTCTCCTCCAACCCTCCTCTCCTCTCTCCTCCAACCCTCCTCTCCTCTCTCCTCCAACCCTCCTCTCCTCTCTCCTCCAACCCTCCTCTCCTCTCTCCTCCAACCCTCCTCTCCTCTCTCCTCCAACCCTCCTCTCCTCTCTCCTCCAACCCTCCTCTCCTCTCTCCTCCAACCCTCCTCTCCTCTCTCCTCCAACCCTCCTCTCCTCTCTCCTCCAACCCTCCTCTCCTCTCTCCTCCAACCTTCCGACTTCTCCCCTCTCTCCTCCTGTCCCCTCTGCTTAGTCCAGAGTCGTACCTTAATACCTTCGACCCGCTACCTACCTCTCCCCCACCACCTCCTCTCCTCACACCACCTTTATTCACACGTATACACTTCTCTCCAGCCCCACACCCGGAGTCAAGAGTATATAAAGTACAGAATAAACAGAACAAAGCACAATGACCTCTCCCCACTCCGAGCGCATATGCGGAGCCTCCCTCCTCCCCCGCTCCATGCACGACCCAGCCCTAATCGACCTCCTCCGCCAGCCCGTCTCGGACGAAATGATGCGCTACGTCTCGCAGGTACTCAAGAGCGTTATCAAAGTCGACGAAGAGGAGCTCGCCGCTCGGACTTTGTCGCCTACGTCGTCGATGATAATGTTGATGTCGAATAAGCCGTGGGGGACGTCGATGGTGCCTCTGCCTACTCCTCCGCTGACGCCTGTTAAGACGACGTTTGGGGAGGAGGGGGATTTGGAGGGGCAGTTAGATGCTGCTGGGTTGCAGAATCAGCGGCAACAACAACAACAACAACAACAGCAGCAAGGCCCACCACTTCCTATACTTGAGGATTTTATTAAGCATCTTGTAGAGGAGGCGAATGTGCAGACTCCGACTTTACTTACGACCGTTATTTACCTTGAGCGTTTACGTTACAGGTTGCCCAAGTTGGCGAAGGGTGAGTCGGTTGAGGGTTTATTACCATCCTTTTCACATTATCATCATCATCATAAAGGGACATTTGATACAAGTTTCTGTACTATCTCATTCGTTTATTTGTGATTTCTGCTTTTGATGCTGACCTTTCTTTTGATAGGGATGCCTTGTACTAGACATCGTGTGTTCCTTGCGACGTTGATTGTTGCTGCCAAGTACCTCAATGATTCTTCACCCAAGAATAAGCACTGGACAAGATATGGCCGGGTCTTTGATAACCCAGAAGTCAACCTCATGGAATCTCAGCTCGTTTCTCTTCTTGACTTTGATCTTCGATTCAGTGAGGCACAAGCTATTGAGTACTGGGCGCGTTTCATGCCACGCCGATCATCTTCTCCACAGCAAGACAGGGAGACTCGGTTGTCTGCTATCAATCTCCTCAAGGCGCGCAGCTCGCGTACGAACATCAAGCCTCAGATGCCACTTACTCCACCTCACGATGCGGTGGTGCCTCTCAGCTTGCGTGTTGGTCAGCCCTCGAAGTCTGCTTCTGGTTATCTAGATGTTCCTACTTCGTGTCTGTATCTGCCCTCTCCGATCTCTTCTGGGTCCTCGCCTTCACCTATGCATGCTATGACTCGTTGTAATACTGCTGAATCTGAGATTAGTATGTGTGCTCTGACTGAAGATAATGGCTCGTCTGGTTCTGAACAGGAAGATTCTGATGATGAACGGCAAGTGAATGCTACTGTGCCTGAGAACTTGGGTTCTAAGTCTCCTAGTGCTGCTGCTGGGTATCAGAATGGACATCGTATTTCTTTTGCGCTTCCTTCGAGGCCTCCTAATGCTAGACAAGCTGCTAGTAGATCTTCTTCTTATAATGTTCCTCAGTGTCGTCGTTCGAGCTCTCAGTTTAGTTCCCGTTCTTCAATGAGTACGAGCTCGACCATGCCCTCGCTCCCGCGTATTCGTGAGAGCGTGTCGAGTGGGTTCTTTAGTCGTGTCTTTGGGAATAATAATAACGGTGTTAAGGATAAGATTGATCGTGAGGAAAAGGATAAGGGTGGATATTCTGATAATATGCATGGCTGTGATGTCATTATTGCTTCTGAGTCTTCGCACATTGTTGACGGCAAGGGTATTCGTGCTAATTCTCAACTCATTCGTGCTTCGCGTGTGAATTATGAAACTGATATTGAGGTTGCTGCTGTATGAGAAACACTGGTCCCCGTCTCCTACTCCTACTGGTTAACCCAACCGATGCGCTCTCTTGTACACATCTTGTACACACGTTGGATCTTTGGCCCCCTCATCATCATCATTCAATCAATCTATGTGCTTCCTCTCTTTGGCTCGGATATCTGTTTTCATCTTTTTTTTTATAAAGTTTGGTTTTCCTTTTGGGTTTTTTTTTACCCCTCCACTTCTTTTTCTTCTCGATTTTTTTACGATCTATTATGACTCTGCAACGGACATTTCAACATTAACCACATTTCTAACCCCCCTCTCTCCCTCCTCTTCCTCTCTTCCCTTTCTCTTTTCCTCTTCTCCCCCCCACCCTTTCTCCCCCTCGCCTCATTCTACTCTGCATCTCTACTATTGTTCATTGCACATTTCCTAGATCTTATTTCATTTCATATTGGGCTATTGCATACATGTATATAAAAGGACACGATCTTGATCTCTCCTCTCTCTGCCTTTTAGTTAATCCCGTATAATTTGTTTGTTCGATTCGTAATCGCAACTCTATCCTTTCTATTTAGCCCCCACACCACCGCCCACATCTTGTTGTTGTTATTTCTAGACCCCCCCCCCCTTTTTTTTTTTTTTTTTTAGTTACTTTACCTTACTGAACTTACGTTTAGTTTAGTTTATTCCTATCCCCTCCCCACCCCTTTTTTGAGCTTTTCTTCACTGTTTTTTTTTTTAGATTTTTTTACTGAGATGGTTCTTTATGGTCTGGGACTTGTAGCTGTTTTTGTGCGTTGTACATTACGCATTATGCATTCCTGGTTCCTTGGTTGGATGTATAATGGTAGTTAGTGGTTACTTGTCTGGATCTGTAGGATCGTGGATGTGAATAATATATTGTTGATGGACCCAAGATAGGATTTTGTTTGTTTCTTGTCGTGTTTTGTTTCTTCTTTGTTTCTTTGAGGTTAAGGTTGAGAGTCGGGAGTGAGGATTAAGAATAAAGTCGAGAGAGGGGGTTAGGAGGTTAGATCTGACGTGACATAGGGTTTTAGAAGGGGGTTTTTATTGATTGAAAAGTATGGAGTACAGTTATGGTATGTACGACGTACGACGTATATATGAGACACAACGCGATATGTAACATACGGCGTGTATAGTATGTACATATACGATATGTGTGTTAGCGTCGTAGGAAGAGAGGGGGTAAGTAAGTATTGAAATAAGAACATGTGGAAGGAAGAGAGGAGAAAAGGCAACGGAGCAGAAAGGGAAAGAAAGGGAAGAAGAAAGGTATGTACAACTGGGGGTGGATAGCAATTTAGATTTGGATTTTGGAGTTGGAGTTGGAGTTAGATTTAGATTTAGATTTAGATTTAGATTTAGATTTTGGGTTTGAGATTGGATTTTGAGTGGGTTTGGAAAGCAGTTAAGACAGAGCAGAGCAGAGCGCGAACAAAGCGAAACAAAACAGAACAGGAACAAGACAAAACAGGGTGAACATGTACAAAACGGAACGCAAAACAATATGTACAAACGAGAATGAGGACGAGAACGTGTAAGAGTAAGAAAAGAGCTAGAATGTGTAAGAACTAGAATGTGTAAACTCGAGACCAAGACCGAGACCGAGAATGTGTAGGTGTAAGAGTTAAACAGAGTAAGAGTAAGAGCTAGGATGTGAAAGTGAATGTAGATCCAAACTCAATTCTGTTTTTGGTGTATATTCAAGAAAGCATGAAAGATGGATGAATGGATAGACCGGTGGACAGACCGATGAATAGAAGAAAGAGAAGACGGTGACGATAGTGATGACGGTGGTGGTGGTCAATTTGCATGAAGCGGGTAGGTTAGAAAACAAACAAACAAGCAAGCAAACAAAAGAACATATAAATAGAAATAGGAGCAGGAACAAGAATAGGAACCTAAGAAAGTTTAAAAGTGAAGTACCATCTAGGTACACTCGCAAACACAGACTTATACAAAACACATATCTCAACTAAGGAAGAAAGAAAAAAAAGGCCGAAAAAGGCAAGGGACTACAAAACTCTACTTCACCGATAGGAGAAGAAGAAGAAGAGAAAGGGAGTAATCCCCCCTCCGAGTTGAGAAACCCCTTCTAAGAGCATTAGTCGTAAATGTGGACTTCTCCACCACAATCACCTCTAAGAATGTGTGAGAGATATGGAAAGAGATCGTCAGCCGGTATGTACGCGCGTACACAATAAATAAAAAAGGAGAGGTTAGCGGTGAGTATGGGAAAGGGTTAAAAATACAGAAAGCAAGGGTAGAGTCATAAAGTATGGTAGAAGTCGGTATAATGAGATGGCGGTGACATAGGGCGAGAAATACTCCAATGGGGAGGAAATGAAATACATACACAACAAGTCTCCTTTCTCCCTGCTTTGTCGGATCTCCGAGTATGAAATTTCCAATATCGTAACTCATATTACTGAGAATCATACTCTCTTCATGGCTCTTCGGCGAGCGGGAGATATCCCAAAGTCGTACACAACCTGATGTCAAACCATTCATAGTTTGATTAGTTTGAGTGTTCAGGTGATCAAATGAATGAACAGGTTTTTGTTTGATTGATTGATTAATGTAGTAAGGGCAGTCGTGATAGAAATAGACAGAAGAGTGAGGAGATTAAGTTAGTGATATATCTGACACAGAAGGGATGCGGGCAAGGAAGCAAGGAGGGGGGTGGGGTGGAAGCAATGAAGCAAGGAAGCAAGGGGGGGTAGAAGAGAGGAAGCAAGTAGAAAAAATAGATTGCTCTTGACTGACTCACCATCAGAAGCACCTGTAACAAGTCCGAGTCCGGTCCCCCATCCACTGTCCATCCCGACTCTCCCCCCTCCCTTCCTGTGCCCGCCACCACCACCAAAACCCGAAGTCCCCTGCACCCATGCCAAATGTTGACACCCATAATCATCCTTCATACCCCTCTCAACGCGAGTCTTCCTGGGATGACTGATCCTAGCCCAAGCTCCTCCCCTCTCTCCTAAAAATCTGACGTCATACACATCAACTTCACTGTCATTCCTCCCTAAAGCTATCAAATTCCCGTCTGGAGAGTAACTTGCACAGGTCACTTCAAGCGCTTCATTCCGTCCATTAATAGGAGAATCGAGATTAGGCCGAGCCCGGCGGAGTTCTTGAGTGGAGATGGGTCTAGTACCATCTCTTCGGCCAATATCGTACAATGATAATGTATTGTGTTCGTCTGTATTAGTGACCAGAGCCAAATTACTTCCTAAAGATACATTATCCCGTCCAACACGAAAGTCATCCACACAAAAAAGCAGTGTATCAGTAAATGACGTATATGTGCTTAACCCAACACCCCTTTCGTAGACTAAACGCGCTTACCAGTTGGGTTAATAGCCATAGAGTCACCCGACTCCCTTGTGTTAAACTTGAAAACCTCCCTCATCACCGCAGTATCAAAAGCAGAATGATGGCACCGGATTGAATAATCATTCGTTTCCGTAGAAGCAAACAGTATATTCTCTTGTCTCCCGGTGCCCCACAAGAAATATCCAATTCCCGTTTGACCCAATGGATCGAGATTATACGAAATGGAGATATACCTTTTATCGTATATATATAGATTCCTAAAATAACGTGTATACAAGTCATTCACGATTAGCATTCTAGCATAAAAAATGTAAATCTTGAATATAATCACCCATCAGTGGATCCAACCGCGAAGATAGAGCTTTGTGGCTTAAACATGATGTGATGCAATGCTCCAGGATGATCACCTTTTTTTTTGGTTTTAAGAACTAAGTAAACAAAATCCAATTGATTCTGGCTTACGTTCACATATATTTTCTGCCTTAATACCACCTTCTGTGTCCTTTTTAATCCGATGGGCGAGCATACGTTTATCATCGCCGGAAGAAATAACTATTCCAGGTCTTTAACTTTCAATAAGAAACAGAAACCATAGAAAAAGTCAACTGGAAAAAGAATACCTCGATGGATCAAATGCAACACCGTTCACAGTATAATACTTTGACATATCTGATATCACTAAGCGCTCTATTCAAAAGAATCCGTCCCAAAAGAACACTCACCGCCAGAAACCAGAGGACGAGAGTGTCCGTTGATCATTGTATCTAGGTCACTGGTATCAATTTTGAGGTTGGCTTGAAGTATAGAATAAACCCACAATCACTACCCTTCCAGACAACGAAAGCTCCGTTTCTATTATAGGGATCCAATTCGGCTATTTGTTCTTCATCATTAGACTAAAGTGAACTCTGTCTAATTTTTTCACTTACATGATTCGTCACTACCACCTGATACTGCGCTTACACAGGCAATGTATTCGCCTGACTGCGCAATGGATGTGATAGCTGAGGCCATATGAGTACATATAATGGTACATAACAATTCCCATTGATGACAAAAAGAGACGTACCACCAGCCATTTTCTTGTAACCACAGGAAAGACGTATCTTCGGGATATTCAGATAACAACTAAACATATTGAGACGGCTCGACAAAACTGTTCCACCCGACTGTATCCTTCTGTTGATTCCGATTATGGGTTCTGGTCCAAGTCTTAAAGGCTTAGATTTAGAATCATTAATTTTCTAAAGAATCGGTTCAGAAATGATTAAAAGAAAAGACCACGAAACATACGACATCACACCGTCGAGTTAAGCCCCAGAAACGAGGGATCGGATCTTTACCCCGCAATTCAGAGGAGACCTTGTACGGCTTATTGATGATACTCGATTCAATAAAACGATTCTTTGCCGGAATGTTCATCCGCGAAATTTCCTTCTCCATATCATATCGTTGCGGTTCGTTTTCGTCTTCCGACCAAGTATAGGGACCGTCACTAATAAATTGACTGTCATCATCATCGTCTGATTCACTCGAGCTTTCTTCAATAACGATAGTTTCCCTTGATTCAACCATAAGATCCAAATATTACGTGAATACAACATAAAGTAAGATTTAATCACCTGCTCGGAACAGCTTTTGATACAATCTTCTGAGGGCGCATTCTTTGGGTCGGGGGGTCTGGGCTACGCACAGGAGATGTACTACTAGAGGCAGTGAACGAGAATTGGTAACTATTTTGCTTAGGAAAATTAAGAGTCGTCTGTCTACTATAAGCGATTAGTTATCCCATTATTCAGTTGTAGTGATGACTATCCATCCTGTATACAATGAAGCACATACAGCCCATCCTTTCCAGGGCTCAGCGAAACACGAGCGTTCCTAACTTTACGAGCTTTTGGTGTGGAGGAAATAGAGTTTCGCGGTGAACCAAAACGTGGTCGAACCGGACTTATTGTCCTCCCCTGGCGTCTATTTCGTCTTGGGGTTTCAGCACCGCCTGATGAGCCCCGAGTACGCGACCTTTGCATCTCCAAGTGATCCGCATGGCCATGGTATGTCGCTAACGAGGGGGGAGAGGATTTATCGTCTAAAGACTGGCGAGATCGAAACATGAAGAGTTTACCGATGGGGATTAATTGACTTTACGTCCGCGCGTGTCACACCGTGTTCAAATTTCCATCACACATAATTTTATTATCTTCGGGTAATTAATTCAATTTAGTGTGAGTTGAGTCAGGGTAGATCAAAGATAAAGATAAAAAGGCAGACTTCTAGACAATAAACAAGTGGAGTTCAATATTTTCAAGAATTGCATTGCGTCAAAAGTTCAAGCAAAGGTGTATTCCGTATGGTTATTAACACAGCATGATGACAATGGTATCAGCTACAAAAAAGGGTATGTACTGTACGTCCCTATTCCAGTCCTACTAGCCAGATATCAGCCATTCGGGGAAGTGGATATACTACAAATAATGAGATGACAAGGAAGATAGGCAACCAGATAATAAAGAAAAAGAAGTACAAGTTGATTTGAACCAAAAAGATCTCAAAATAGTTATTTGGACGAGCTCCATTTCCTGTAGTCCCCAAGGCAGATTCCGTTCTGTGAAGCGAGACCTGTGTTCGTTTCTGATTTATTCAGTCTTTGTTTACGTTTCTTAGCCAGTTTTGTTCCCAGTTTCTTCGTCTTTGGGACCTCTTTAACGGCTAAAACAAGATTTTTCCAAAAATAAGTTACGACCAAATGAAAAATAAATCTTGATCCTCAGACACTAACCCGGTGGTGCTACTGCCGATGATGAAACGTTCTCTATGGATTGATTATCCAAACTGCTACTACCACTACATGTCAGCTTATAAACTATGTCATCGAAAAAAGTAGAGAGTTCGTACTTGAACGATTCATAACCATTTAAAGAAGTCAAAAGGTTCATCAACAAATCATAGGGATGACTACGGGAGACGTATAAACTAGCAATGCGGATTAGTTATAAAAACATTAAATATGATAGACAACGTACACTCCCTGCGGAGTTATGATTTGTTGGTACTCCGGAGGCATGGGTCGAGTATCTACCGTCATGTTATTATACATGTTGGGAAACATGGGTGGAAAGAAAGAGAGAGAGGGTCCGTATTTATACTGGGGGAGCATAGCCTCGCGCTAAACAAGGCACAACAAAGATAGATCATTATTTTTCAGGTATTAAAGCTCCCAGTATAGAGTGTAATTTCACATCCCCGCCTCCTTCCCCTCATAAAACCCCCCATTCTCAGTACTTGCATGGTTTGCCTGTACAGGAATCCCCAGACCAATCGCTCTTCACGCACCCTTACCAGTTCTTGACGTCTGGGCCTAGCTGCCTTGGTTAAGTCAATTCTGGCCACGGGCATGATTGCCTACGGGTCTGTTTAGAGTAACTCCGTCATTCAATGGGGATCATCCTGCATCTTCCCTACGCTGTTATCCTCAGCTCAAACTTGAGATGGCTTTTCCCCATCGATTTACCGTCCCCCTTCTACTACATCTATTGTGATTGACGTTCGATCAGGCAATTATGTCTATCATGCGTCTTGTAGGGTTGCTGTGTCTGGCCGGATGCGATGCGCGTTCAAGGCGGATTTGTTTCCTCCTCGTATGTCGCACGGCGCTCACAGTACAAAATCCTTGATCCAATACTTCGTACGAAGACGTGGGGAAGGGTCGGGGGTTAAGACAGGGAGACAGAGAAATGGGAGGTGTATGATGCCAGACATATCTCATCTTTGATATCGGGATGATAGAGAATGAAATGATACACTTGCATCAATATAGCTTGTCAGTTGTATTTGATGTAGGCGCTGTCCATCATCACGGAACCCCCCCCCCTCTAAACCCTTCTTCTCTCCAGACCCTCTTCTCATCTTTTACTCCCTTACCTTCCACTTCTTAAGGTATCGATTCACAGATACAAATAAAGAGGTCATTTGCAATATGTAGGGAGGCAAGTGCCGCCTGGAAGAGATGAGTGTGTGTTTGATCCCCCATTATGGGACAGATCTATCACAGTCAAATCACCGTCAAAACTTTCCCAGTCCCCATACTGCGCCCTTTCTCGGGGATGTAGGAGACATACAGACGCCCTTCCCAATCAATGAACTTTATCGGTACCAACAGAAATCTGTATAGAAAACACGTTGCTCGAATTTGCAAATTCTATCGATCACGATAGAACCCTATCGACGTTGATTTAGCGTTTTGTCGTACTCTAGTCCTTGTAGTTAAAAGACAGACTTACTTAAATGCATTAATCACGGATATTGGAATTTGATAACTTCGCGTGAGTAACAATGTCTGCATTTCACAGTTTGTCCAGAGGGACTCAGTGTATATGAGCTGGAAGTAAGAGTAAGCGCCGTACGGAAATCACGTTTACAGAAGCGTAAAGTATGGAAGTGCATGTAGTCCTGATCAGGAATTATCGTCCCGGATATTAAGAATAATAAATTTTAGAAACCGAATTTCCCTTTGAAAACGATCTAAGTACGTTTCAATTACTTTAAAAGTCAAAGGTTGTATGCATAGACATTAACAGAGAACTTTTTATGCTCTGCTACTCTTCTGCATGGGTTTTCAAATAGCTTTGTCTTCAAAGTTCAACAAAGTTCAAAGACGACCCTATTTATTTTTAAGATCTCCAGGAACTTCCCAGTCTCCAATGCAATAATATGAGCCAAAATCGATAGTATCGTTGCGCAAGTGATAAAATCCAACTCTATTCGACGGATGAATCTCTGAGAGGCTAGCCCGAAGGTGATACTACAGTGGTAGATACTAGTAATGCAATCTCGATCTCGATCTTTTCCATGTGATATCATTTGATTTACATCCGACATCCGATCATCGGTCCGGACCGATGATCTGTTGACATAATCGGCATAATTACAAGAAAAAGTGCAAAAGGAAAATACAATTGGAACAAAATTATTAACCAAAAGACAAGGCACGTCCATCTAGTTGGCTTATAGAGACCTCAGAATTCTGAGATTGTACAAAACTCGTTAAGGCGAGCTCCCTAGTGAATGAACCGATCCTAGACAAATTCCCTTTGGAGAACTCAGACTACCCATCACGCCTTGTGTAATACCTAAAGTGCCTTAGTTGAAGTAGGAAACACTTAGTATGATTTAATTGGAAATTGAAGAAGTATGGAGACGACTGACTTAGTTTCTTTAATGGAGAGATAGGGCTAGGAATGCCATCGTTCCTTGTTATATCCATCAATGATGTGCAACGTTGCGCTTCTGTTGATGTATAGATAGGTTCAGTACATTATTACCTATTATCTTCCCAGTTAATAAGGGACAAGGTGCATACCTGTCTCTTTTCCTATGGTAGAGGCTGCGGTGGGCAGTGGCAGACAGTCAGGCGCAGAGGGTACAGATAGAAAATCCCTTTCGGGAGTATGTGCTTTCTCGTTCGAAAAAAAAACTCTCTTGACAAGGGGAAAGGTCTACTTTGAAAAAATCTCCCTCGAAAAACAGGGAAATAGCAGCCCTCGAGGTGGTAATAAGGATTTCCGATTGAGCACCTAAGCACGTGCAGGTGATCTCGATCTGATGCTCAGAAATGATGGGTGATAGGTTGAGAGTCAATGGGGCAAGCTCTTTATCTCTCCCCAACTCCATTTTCCGGCCATTAAAGTAGAAAATTCCACGGAGAAGTGGGCCCTTACAAGCCAGAGAGAAAATATTTTCGAAAGACGCAGCACATCGTAGCTCAAGCAGGGAGTAATCTCCCGGGTGAAAGAGTTTGATGTTAATCAAGCCCTTGTATGAGTAAGAAAACGATAAGAGCGATGATGAAGCATGAGGGGTGAAATTAATCTAGAAAGTAACAATATCAATTAACAAGACAAAGACCGAATGGAAGGGGTACATACCTCCGAGTTATTTGTAGCAAAATTTGGATGTGCATAGCCCTCGCTGGTGTCTAATGGAAATAAAGGACGACCAGGGGGGTGGATAAATTCCGAGGCATTCGAAAACAATGAACTTTGCATAGAATTTAGTTGATCACCTTGGTGATAACTTAAAGGATATCCAGAGTGTAAGCTTCCAGACGTACATGGAGGAGAAATTGAAGTGTCCATGAAAGGTTGGGCTCACTTAATGAGGCTTCGAGACATGGGCAGCCACTGGGTCGAACATAGCTCTTTATAAGAGTTATTCAAAATCCATCACGAATAACGGATAGAAGCTACGACAATACTATCTAGATTGCTCTAGGATACATGGCCGGTGTTGAGGAAGTACACATCGCTTGCGTGTGCATTACCCACACGAAAGGAACCTTTTTTTTTTTTAAAAAAAAAAGAAGAAATCATCGAGTCACATAGTTACCAAGGCTGTGATCTCGATTTATGTGGAAAAGAAGATTAAGTAAAAATCCCCTTCTTTAGGGGTCTATCTTCGTGTTTTCAGGCTCTGTCCGATAAAAGTTGGGAGCCGAAAGAAAGAGCACGAGCGGTCGCGTCGTGTGAGATTTCGCTGCCACTGTAAATCTCACACTCGCTGTGTAACTCATCAATCCGGGTCTCCGTATTTGCCATTCACTCAAGGCGTACATTTCATAGACACGTAGCTCTGCGCAATATTCTCACTCACTGCCCGCTACGGTTATAAGCTGGTGAAGTTACGAGACTAGGAAAAACAGTTTACTATGGATGCAACCAACTTCCCCCCACTGAAAAACGATCTCCTGCTCCGAGCTGCCCGAGGTTAGAAGTCAAACTCTTTCAGCTATGAAGCCTTTTAAATTTCGTTAAGATACGCTAATACGAGTTTCAATCTTGTAAATAGGTGAGGAAACCGAACGTGCCCCCGTATGGGTTATGCGTCAAGCTGGCCGATACCTTCCAGGTGCGCATATACTCAACTTCTTTATTTGCTTGGCTACTTAATGAACATACAAGAATTCCAGGAGGTTAGAAAACACCACGAGTTCTTCGAAGTATGTCGCACTCCGGAACTCGCGAAGGAAGTGACTCTCCAGCCTATTCAACGCTACTCTGGCCTTCTTGATGCCTCAATCATTTTCTCCGATATCCTCGTTGTCCCCCAAGCGATGGGAATGGAAGTTATCATGAACCCAGGTCCATATTTCCCGGACCCACTCAAAACACCGAGCGATATTTCAAAGCTCAAGAAGGCAGTAGACGTCAATACGGACCTGAAATACGTTTTTGATGCCATTACAGTAACTCGGCATGCACTTAATGGTGAAGTCCCACTTATAGGATTTTGTGGTGCACCCTGGACCCTCTTTGCGTACATGGTAGAGGGGGGCGGGAGCAAGACTTTTACAGCATCTAAAACATGGCTCTTCAAGTATCCCGAAGAGTCCAAAAAGTTGCTGATGCGCATCGCGGATGTTTGTGCAGACTTTCTAATCGGACAAGTTCTCGCGGGCGCTCAGGTATAGTTAATTTCTTTCATAGCCCTGACATTGTTCACATAATTTGTCTCCGTCAACGTTCGTATTTTACAGCTTCTTCAAGTATTCGATTCCTGGGCAGGTGAACTCTCCCCTCATGATTTCACCGCATTTTCCCTTCCATCTCTCAAACACATCTCCACTCGCGTACGCGCAGCACTGGACTTACGAGGACTTCCATCCGTTCCCTTGACACTTTTTGCCAAAGGGTTCAACACATCTTTCACATCACTCCTCTCTTCTTCTTTGGGATACGACGTCCTCGGCCTTGATTGGTGTGTCCCCCCTCAGTCGTCCGCACAGCTATGTCTACAACGGGTGTCAAAGTCTCCCTCCAAGGAAATCTTGACCCTAATGTTCTCTATGGGGGTCGTGATGCCATTGACCGCGAAGTCCGGCGTATGTGCCTCGCGTTCCGCAGTTCTAGTGCAATTTTAGACGAAGGCAAGTCTGCGAAGAGCGATCCTCCACGGGGGTGGATCGCAAATTTGGGACACGGTATAACACCAGGTGTAGATCCAGAAGATATGCGCTTCTTCCTTGAGTGTGTTCACAAGTACTCGTCTAAAGATTACCAGTTCTAAAAAAGGTCTATGACTCATGTCCTGTTTATTACCACCTAACCCCATCATCATTAGTCTTCTTCTTGGAGCCAGTATAAACCTTTGTATTTTCTTAGTATATGTAAACCCGGGGAGCAGGGATAAATATTATAAACTTATCAAGATCCAAACATCCCAACATTTTCCGAAAACTGGCATACCTTAAATAGCTATTTGACTTTTCACATACGTTAGGACGGGTTGAGTTGGAAGTCAGACCGAATCCCTAAAAATGAGTTCTAAGTAATGCATGCACGGTATACTGAACGGTGGTAGTTAAGCTTTAAGTAAGTTGGTACTAAATAGCTTAGGTTCAGACCAAAAAAAAGCGTTATAGATAGTGTTTGAATAAGTCACAATATGGCCGCCTGGCGAAATGGTATCGCGTCTGACTACGATGTTAGGTGTAATCAGGAGATTGCAGGTTCGACCCCTGCGGTGGTCATTATTTTTCGTTTTCCCTCTCTTTTTATCAATTTAGTCAACGTTCATTTAATTGTTATTATTTCCGCATTTAATTTCGATTATACAATACAATACAATATTTATTCAGGGAAATAATATTTTGAGATAAATTTTTGGCTCGGACTTCCTATTTCCAAACTATTTGATTGATAGCCGAGATTTAATGACATCAGATATCACAGTTATAAAGAAACTCAATTTGAAACTACAATTTAAAGCTTCCACTTTTATTTTTACAACAATAATCGTATGACAAAGGCATGACACAGGCTATTCATATAGAAATACGCTAGAAAGCCTTCTAGATGCCCTGCTTACGACATCAAATAATCTATCAGTCGCATATGTGAGTATTATACAAGATTTCTGGTTCCAAAGTGATTAACACAGCAATGAGCCGCATGCTGTAGAAAGCGCAGAATCAAATTCCCTGCTCCGTCACCATGTCTTTTATCTGTCTGTTGATGGGGGTGGGCAATTCAATCGTAATGACTGACTCGACCCTTCCGCAGTAGTGAGTGGAAGTATAGTGTATTACGACGTTTGATACATAGACATCCTAATACAGGTTGGCAAGGATCTCACCAAACTTAGCAGCTCAAATGACTTATCCGCAGCCTTGAATATGTACTTCTCTTTCGCACATACAAACTCCGGCTTTAGATTCAGACTATTAACAAGCCTCTGTAAGCCAAGAGATGAAGTTTTTTTCTAGAAGTCATTGGTTCCAAAATGGTCTGTAAGAATCTATTATGTACCCTAGCTGTACAGATCTCTTTCCATCCCATTCATTATCCGCTAAAGTAAACATCCCTCCTGGAGCGTCACTGTTAATATCCCAATATCTTTTCTTCGGGAAAGGCACGGTGAAGTCCGACCATTATATCCCCCCAAAGATCCAACAAACACAACATCCGTAGGCTGTGAATACCATGAGATCTGAGTAAGAGAAACACTCGGTTATGCGGGTAGATTGTAAACACTTACAACAACCCTCATGCTTACAACTATCCAGGGAACTGCCGGCCACTCATACATCCCCCCCCCCCTCCCGGAACGTCTTTCCCCTTCTTCCGCTTCTCGAGACCACCACCACAATTAGAATGCACAAACACACATTTTAGATACCTGAAACGTAAGCGATCCCAACTTCCTATCAATTTGATCATCAGTCAACCCTTTTAATAAAACTTCGGTCCTGCAACTCAACTCGAATTATTAACCTATCTACCAGGGTTTGTATAAATCGCTCCGTCCGGTTCAATATTTTTTTATTTAAATATTTTGCTTCCGAATAAACCAGATCCTAACCTCCGATCCAACAAAAAAAATGAGGAGGATCCCCCCTCCGCGATATAATTTAATATCAATCCAAGCCTCAGTTCCGTAAATAAGTTCACCGCTATAAAATATATCACATAAATTTATCTTAAAGCTCGTACAGCATGGTATATCAACCAAATAAAGTAGCACGCCTCCTTCTATAAGAAGCCGAGGCGGGGCTAGCAAAATCGGAAAAAGAAGGTAAGGGGAGCCTTTGACAAACAAAGGACAAACAAAAAGAACATAAAAAAAATAGATAGAAACATTTATTACATCTACCTTCTTACACACCTGTGAAAAAATAAAGTTGAAAGGCGATGCACGACGTGCACACGAGCACCTATGCCCTTATCCCTCCGCCACCAGAACAACAAGAACTATATCCATAGCATTCAGACTGTCCATATAAGGCATGCAGTAAACTTCTATTTCTATTTGTATCTTACCTTCCTTAGTAATTATTCTGTTTCATCCCAGTTGAAAATTTACTACACTCTCTACCTTCCGCATTCGAAATTCGACGCGCTGTCATCGGATTAAAGAACCAGTATCCGTCCGTCCATTCGGCCCCCAAGCTACTGTCCATATGAGGATCACATCATACCTCTCCCTTGCCTACTCCGGAGACCTTCCTTTGTTGTAAATTTAGCACACCTCGCCACCGAAGTTCGGTACCCTCCCCGAGTACCGAGATTACCGGCAGGAAAAAAGAAAAAAAGAGACAGAATTCTCCATCCCGAAATAGACCCCGACAAAAGCAGTGTATGTATCTCTCCCCAAAGGGAAAGCAGGCTTTACATTACATGTCCGATAAAAATAACTTTACCAAGCATATTACTCACTTTGCAATGAAGCGCCTGCCCACACTTACGTTGAACCAACTCCATAAATAATGATATAAACGATCATATAAGGAACCTCCCCAGTCAGGGAGTAATAAGTGTTTGTTGTAGCACTAGTAATCGAGATAAGGAAAGCACTAACTCTCCACATCTCTACATGTGAACATCCCTACAGAACTCTCTAGCCCCCCCCCCCTCCCCCCTTTCATTTTCATATACCATATCGCGATATTATGTTATGTCATTGGAATTCGAGAGTAAGAATAGTACAAAGCGAGCTTCCACCTCATACCTCCATGAAATGCGGGAGTGAACACATTTCATACGCACCGCACAGGAGATAATACACATACACATACACTCCGAACCAGTAATCTCTTTCATCATCTCGTCGTACATTAATTGCCCACAACAATAACTTTATCATTTCAAATAAAAAAGTCCATCATCAATAAAGAATTCCCTAACATTTGCCTAGATCGTATTATTTTACGGTCCGGAATAGATCACCAGTTTCTACCACTCTTATTTCCAAATGACGTAACTCAAAATGGAGCCAGTAACAATACAATCTCTTCTCTTCCAGTCCTACCATGTGCATCCCCCCTCCCAAGCACGCACCACCATCATTGTTGAGGGTTGGGGACAACACTCCATGTCGTCGGTAATCTCCGTTCGTACCCCCGTCAATCTTCGTCCACACACAACAATCCCATCATCGTCAAAAATTCAAAACCATATAATTCAATACCTTCACCGATCGGAATTTACTAAGATTCGCCTAAATCGCCGGCCGTATTGTTCGCGGTGTAGAGAAGATCTAGCATCCTCAATCTCAATAACTTTCACTATTACCATCTGGCATTTCCAACCGTGTGACTCGACGCAGAGTAAGGAGCCACAACTTTGAAAACCCACCTTATGTCCATCTCCTAAAGAACCACACACCACATGCAAACACAACGTACTATCATCCAACCACACCACATGCTCATCACACACACATACACACACGCAAACAATCAAGCATATGATAATTAACTAAAATTGGGCTGAATTGACTGAGTGGCCGAACGGATCAAGTCACAAAAACAAGGACAAGATAACAATGTCTGAACACAACCTAATAAAAAAAGGAAACAAAAAGAAACGAAAGGAGAAAAAAAGAAAGAAGAAAGAAGAACCCTATGCAGTAGTATTGGACACTTGAATACTTAAAAAAAAAAAACAAGATGCTTAAAATGCAAGGAAAAAGAAGAAAAAAGGAAGAAAGAAGAATATATAATTGGGAGTAATCAAAGAAAAGATGAGGGGGCGTACGAAACAGAGAAATAGGGAGATAGAGTTGATGAGGGTAATTAAATATACGACTATGCTCATGGAATAACATGAATAACACAAGAGAGAGATGAGATGAGAGAGTTGAATCGCATAATGCAGAGATATGCAAGAGGTTGAAAGAAAGAAAAAACTAAATACAGTCTCGAAGAAAAGTCACGGAGGATATAAGAGAGAAAAGGAAAAATTATCGTCTAATTTTGGTGATGGGATGATAATGGGAGCAACTAGCCCAAAACAAAAGAGGCAGTAAACAGAGCAGAGCAGATGTAAAAGCAAAGCTTAATCGGTAATCCAAAGGTAAGGTCGGGGAGAGGAGGGAAGAAAAAACCCAAAAAGAAAAACAAGAACGTCGGTCAATTCTTACGAGAAAAGTCAAGTATCGCATAACTTAGACAACGACATCTGCCGCACTAAAGCTACTCCTCCGTCTTCTTACACTCCTCAAACCAGGTCGTTCAGACTTCGTCCCAGGCTTCACAACCGCACTAGAATTGTTCTTCATCCACGTATCCGTATTCCCTGCCCCCGTCGACGCAGCGGACTTGCCTTTGGAAGCTACCCCGGTAGTCGTATTCGCAGCAACATTCGCCTTTCTCGAGTTTGCAGCAAGAGTCGGAAGTCTGGAAGGTGTAGGCATGGGTAATCGAGATCGGGTCCCCATAGAAGTCGCGCTCCGAGCCGGAGGACCTGTTGGTGCTTGCTGAGCCAGTCGAGGCACCTTCGGAGGGGGCCTTTCATTCGCGTTACTACTCTGACCTGCTCCTTTGGTTGGCGAGCTTGGTCCAGTAGTTCCTACAGTCCGACGTGCACCGCCTGCTGCAGCTGCCGCTGCAACAGATCTAGTAACTCTAGTAGGTCGCTGTTCAGAAGCTGCTTGTATACGTCTTGCACCGGTTCGCCCCCCTTGTACTGATGGCTGTGTCTTTGATCGTGCTCTGGTGGCAGGAATAGTAGGCAGAGCATTAATTTCATCTTCAGAATCTTCACTCTCATCAACAGCTGCCGCGGCCGCTGATCGTTTGGCCATAGGTGTCTTCCGGGGCTGACCTGGTGGGGCGATGGCATTAGCCTGGGCGGCTCCGGTCGTGACGTGCCTACTAGGCGTAACAGGAGGGAGTGGCTTCGCTTTTGGAGTAGTAGGCATCCCAACAACAGCTAGACCTCCACTCTTCAACGATTCATTATCTGTGTCTTCATCATCCGCAGGGGGAGTTGCAGGGGTAACAAACGCTGCTGCTGCTATTGCTGCCGCAGCCTGCGCCTCCGTCCTTCTCAACTCATCAATCGCACCCCACTTCGCCCATTCCGTCTGCTTAATGTACATGTACTGTTGCTGGGGACCAACAACACTTCCCGGCCGGACAATTCGCATGAACGCAATTGCCTCGTGTGCGGTAAAGCCATACTTCCAGATCAGATAAGCACCAATCAACGTCCCCGTCCGACCTAATCCGGCTTTGCACTATGAATACACACACACGATTAGATCCGCATTGAAATAGGAAATAGAACAAGGACAAAGGGAAAAAAAGAGAGAAACGAGATACCCACGTGAACAGCCACAGCCCCATTCATTTCGACAACTTCCTCCGCTAATGCGATAAATTTTCTTACAATCTCGTCTGAAGGGTTAGTACCATCGTCGAAATAAAGCTCCTCGTGTCGGATACCCCGGTCGAGGAAATGCTGCCTATCATACAGCATGTTATTTAGTCGGACAACCAGCTTCACCCCCCGTCTCTCAAATTCATCCAGACAATTTTGGAAAGCCGTATTGAGCTTCCGGGTGCTCGGCGACTGAGTGGCTTTAACTTGCCAATTGTGTTCATTCGGGCTGGCAAATGCAATGAAATTGGGGGTTAACCAATTCCAGTCCCCATTCTCGACCTTCTCGTAGAATTCATAATCATTTACATCGAACTCATTCATGTCACACAACCCATGTTGCATGGCTTTCCAGAAGCCCCAAAGGCAGTCGTGTATACTTAAGTTGAAGTCGGATAAACCACGGCCAGCATCACGAAAGGGCATGAACTCCAGCTCCGCAATGGGCTGGAAGGCGTCCCAAGGTGGCCTTTTCTGGACAATCATCTATTCTACGCTCAGTAACACATCACACGTCTTAGTAATTAGTACACTTACAACATATAGAGATACAAGTAATGCAGCGTTTGCCTTTTTTCGTGGGTCATCTGAAGAATATAGAACAAGACGACAAGATTTCAAACTCTCATCCTTGCACGCGACCAACTTTAATTACGTTTGAACAGACACAAACACTCCCAATACTCACCTCTAATAGTTCATGAATATATATACAAGCCTTGTATACCATTGCGAGGTTTAGTGGGCCCCAGTCTTTGAAGAATGAATAATAGTTGAGGTCCTGATCAATCGTAAAGAAGTAGTAAATGGCATTTTCGTCTTGTGCCGGTGTGGTTCCGCTATGATGTGATCGGGGGCGAACGAGGGGATTCGGGATAGGTTCCGCTGGAGGATTTAAACGTCGGGGAGGCGGCGCTGGGTGAGGGAATGTAGTAAAGTAAAGTCTATGAGGGAATTCGATTTCCAACAACGTTCAGACATCAACCACCACATGTCGGCAAAAGCGAAGAGCAGATCTGACTCACCTATCGCTAAATGCACATAAGGGTTCGCATTGAGGCACAGTCATCGTTTAATGATGACGGTGTGGAATGGTCAACGGTGCTTGTCACGGTAGAGCACGTTGGGCCTTGAGGACGACGCGCTCAGAGTAGCCGTGACAGCACCGATTCGCGTTGGTGTCACACAATTGCCTTATCCGGTATCGCCTTTCATTCCGGGTGGCGTCAGAATAGGGAAAGTACTTTATTTAGGTATTTACAGACCGCGTACTACTCATACAAGATACAATGAAGAGAAGAGAAAAAGGGCTCAAGAAAGCAAACAATGAGAAAGCAAGTTAACTGAGATAAAGGACCAAGCTTCTAATAATCGTCACCGAATCCACCATCATCATATGCGTCTTCTCGACCTGGTTTAAATCGAATATAAGAAACATGAAATGCATAAAGAATCGACATTACTAACCTTCTTCGTATCCTTCTTGATACACGTCTTCGTTATGATCGCTAATAGCATCCGCAATAAGTGCACCTCCAATAAGACCAGCACCTCCAGCAAGGAGCATGCCACCCGTCCCCATACCGCTCTTCTTCTTCTCTTCAACAACGACGGTCTGGGGCGGTTGTGAGCTATAACCTCCTCCATAACCTCCCCCACCATATCCCCCACCACCTCCGTATCCTCCTCCGTATCCACCTCCACCGCCCCCGTATCCGCCTCCGTTATATCCTCCACCACCATAACCGCCCTGCTGTGGCGGGCCGTTATTTCCGAACCAACCGCGTTCACCAGGTGGTGGTCCATTATTATATCCTCCATATCCTCCACCATATCCCGGACCAGGAGGTGGCGGTCCTTGACCATATCCTGGACCAGGAGGAGGTCCCCAAGACCCTTGCGGTGGTGGTCCTTGACCGTATCCCGGACCGGGAGGAGGAGGTCCACTGTTATAACCACCAGGACCACCTTGTCCATATCCACCACCTCCTCCCCATCCTCGATCTGCACCACCAGGAGCAGGGAACGATGGAGGCCCTCCAGAAGATTGTGGTGCGCCTCCAGGAGGCGCATAAGACGACGGAGGAGGAGCAGAAGGTGCGGGTCCCAAAGGATGTATCCAAGAAGATCGAGGAGGCGCTTCACGCGTATCTACATAGAACCTATCACATCCCAAGAATAAATAAATAAAATCAGAGATCGTTAGTAAATCAATAACATTTTTAGCAGTTTCTAAAAATAAAGTTCTGGCTAGTGTGAGAAATCAAATGACAGTGCATAAAATGAAAATCCATTGGTTTATAATGAGTAACGTGCGTGCTCAAACTTCGATGCGATGGGCGGGCTGATGGTGACAGATGATCAATATGATTGCTCTAAGCAGCACGGAGCTACCTGGCTGAGAGTGAGGATGGTATACACGCCAGGTGTCATGTAGTACATATACAGTACGACGGCAGAACCATAAACCAATCGTACTCACCAAGTTTTGTAGTTTGGGTCATATTGCTGAGTCCAACCATCTGGCAAGGGACGTCTATCAGGGTTTTCAGGAGTACCATAGGGTGGTGGTGCAGACATCCTTGTAAATTGACTGGAAAGATAGTTCGACAAATATATATGTTATAGCCAAGAGAAATTGGGATTGTGATCTTGCGCAATTATGCTGTGCCAGACGAGCAAAAAATTGAAAGCGATGAAGTGTTCGAACCACAGGAGAATGCAAACAAGATGAGATGAGATGAGACTGTGAGAGAGAGGAAGGGAAGGTGTAGTCGGGACGAGGCTTTTTATATGCGCTGATTCCTTGTATATTATAAGCAAGCTCATTAATTGACTAAGAGTTACTTTGCACTGTCTTGTTATCATTATGACGCTTCCGGACGCTCTCGGCATTCGTATCGATGAACTTTTCATTGTGTGGTCATCGATGATTTCCATAAGCGTGCGAACCGGTGTTAATGCCGTCCTAACCAGTGCATAAAGCTGGCACCTCCGCTTATCTTACAAACAAATACGATTGATAATGTATACATGCAAGCTGCACAAGATGGAGTATATGTTAATTGAATAGCAATTTGTAGAGTAAGAGCAAACTAAAAAGTAGCACCATAATAATGTGTACAATAAAAAACATAAAAACAACAAGAATCACTCAGACAGAAGCACTTTCGGTATGGGAAGTAGTCAAGAGACCAGAGATGGGAATTGAGTAAAGGATCAAGAAGAAGCAGGTAGAGGAGACGTTTCAAGAACGGAGAACAAAAGTAGAAAACGAATAGGTGTGAAGGTATCGCGCGCTAACCCCATAGACTCTGGAGACTCTTGATGCCAATTACCAGGACAATCCGTAAGGGCACAGGTAAAAATAAAAAAAAAGGTTGAAGGTAGAGGGACGAAATATCGAATATAAAATATATACAAATGAAATATTGGAGTCCGACCATGCAGCGCAGCTTTAACTTAAGGCTCCTAAACAGATAGCCACTGTATTACGGAAAATTGTCAAATTTATCCGGACTTGGTTTTTGAAGAGTCCTTTTTCTTTTCGGTTTTTGGCTTGCTTGTGTTTGATTCCTGTTTACTTTTCTTTGCAGCATGATCTTCTTCATCCTCATCCTCACTATCCTCTTCATGCTTTTCACCGCCCTCCGATTTAGATCCTTCTGAACCGTCATCCTCTTCGTCCGATTCTTCGTCCTCCTCAGAAGCCGCGGGATTTGTCTCAGTGTTCCCCGGAGTCTCCTGTAAGAAATAATACAATGAGCATGCATTAATATAAAAAGGGATAATACAGAGGTGCATACAACTAAGGGTGCAGTGCCATTCTGCCCCTGTCTCTTGGCGTCATAAGCAGCCTTGTCTGCAGTAAACTTTTTCTTTGCTATATCAGTTTGATCGTTATAATACTGCAAGTATATGTAGATATCTTGATGAGTGTTTCAATAGTAAGGATGGGTAGGAATGAGAACAAACCTTCTTTTCCTCATCCGTCATTTTAGCCCAACGTTCGGAGATCTTGGAAAGGACTTCATGATAGGGGGTATTAGGGAACTGGGCCTGCATCTCCTTGCGGACTTCATTCTGGAAGACGAGGTAGGCGGAGGGGGACGCTTGGGGCATCCGGGTCCCTGACTTTCTTTTCCTTGCCTGCGGGACCACGTCTGCGTTTTCTTTTACCTGTGCCGTCGTCCTCCTCGTCTGCACCGCGGGGACCACGTTTACGGGCTAGGGTGTTTGGGTCCGTGGTGGGGAGAGGGAGACCGTTGTAACCGGAGTGGGGAGGGGGCTGAACATAGCCCAGAGGAGGGAGGCCGGGTGGAGTCTGGCCCTGGAAATAGGCAATGTGATGTTCGACGGCTACCTGAGATCTGCGGAGATGGTCGAGGACACCAAAGAGACTCTGGAGAATCTGAAGAAGCGAGGGGATTGGGGGAAATAGAGTTTTATGACCAACATGCCGGAATCGGGGAAGGCCGTGAGGACGCGGATGACGGTGATGACGAAGACGGATTGGGCGAGAAGAAGAGGCGAGGGGGGATGACGGTGATGACGGTGAGAGAAGGAGGGAAATGGGGAGGGAAAAGGGACGACTGACCTCATGCTGCATGTTCTGGTTTGGGTCTTGCTGCATTTGTAGCTTCCGAGACGACGGGGCGGGCGAGTATAATGGGCCTGTTGTGTTTGTTGTGTATAGTTCACTTGACGGGGGGACTAACAAGACAAGAAAAGACAAAGAACACATCAACAACTTCTATTTGTACATTTTTTGATCACCAATAACAAACCAATACAAACACTTCACTTACCTAATGTAATCTAAACTAACAGCGATCGTCGCTCAGCGTTACTAGCCCCCTTTTCGGCAACCCCGTCTCTTTTCAAGCGCCGACCCAATTGCGGCTATTCATACCCACCGACGCTCCCCCTGCGGCTCAAACGACAACGACGTGGACGACGACGACTGCGTCTGCTTCGCTGTGTATTAGCCACTGAGTCCACCATCAGCGTCGCCTGGCGCTTCTTTTTTTCTGTTCTTAAACTTGTCATTATCTCTCCGTCAGTAACAAAAAAGTCTGAGAAAAAAGAGAATCAAAAAAGAGAGAGAAAAAAAGTGTACAGTAGCACTGTTGTCTTTTGTTGGCAACCGAAAAAGCGTGTCCACTTCGTCCATGGAGTATTTCACCAACGGCCAGTCATGGCTCCCCCAAAACGTCGTAGAGCCCCAAGACGTACAGCAGCCTCAGAACATCGCCCAGAGCAACCCATCCATCCCCGACGAATGGTCAAAGACCATCGATCTCGAGTCCTTTGAGATCCCCGACCAGGGTGAGCATTGCATGACCCATCTCCGTCCATTTTTCATTCCTTCACCTCCTTCGCGTGATGTTCCCTCCTCTGACCTTCTTATGTCACCCCCCTGTCTTTCTCCATTTTAGCTTCATCTGCCAATGCAAACGGCGTTGTACCGCTCTATCCACCTCCCGCTCCCTCAAATCTGTATTATCCGCCCTACAATCACCTATACGCAACTCCCTGGATTCCACTCTCCAACTACTCGGCTCTCAACGGCGCTACGGATACTGTCGGATCACCTCAGCAGCAGCAACAGCCAACAACATCGCAGCCATCACAGGTCATAACCCAACAAGTAATAGAGTGCGCGGCTTTTTCATTAGCCTCGTCTTTCTTCAATTCACTCAAGAAACTTCTCTTTGCATAGCCCTACACTCACAACACTGAATAATACCCACTCTTATTCACCACCTGCCCCACCTTCATCCGTGCAAGGTGATCAGCAGGCTCAGAGAAGTCCGACAACGACTACAGCGGCGTTTGCTAACACCGTACATGCGCAGCTACAGCAATCCCAACATTCACAAAATGCCTTTTATTATTTATACCAACAACAGCATCAACAGCAGTTGCAGCAGCAACAACGTACATTAAACCCACAGCAATTGAACATGAATAATTTCACATACAGTCATAATTTCACACAATCACAATTACCCATGCGAACTAACCTTACAGCCACGACCTCTCAAACTAACTCAGTTTCACAATCACCCGTTTCCTCGGTGGTAAACAGTCAGCCCGAACCCAAACGTTCCCCTTCACCCACACCGGCTGAACGCCGGGCTAAATTGCAGGCATCACTTAAAACTTTGTTATCTCCAAAGCTATTGTCGAATACAGACACAATAGCCGATTTGGTCGATGCAATTGATGAGCATGGTGCAATGAGGGTAGACGCCGATGCGCGTATCGAGATTATGTCAAAGATTCGAGATAATGCGGGAAATACATTCTTTCAGTCTTGGGCGTGTAATGACGACGCCATGAGTTTAATATCAAAATGGCTCAAAGCAGGTGTTGCAGGGAAGGACGAAGGGTTATATATGAAGACTGTCATGCCGCTTCTGCATGTGAGCCTCGGGTCCTTAATAGATACTATTGAGTTTAATTCTAAATGCACCGATACAAACAGGTTTTGGACCGTCTGCCGTTGACTTTGGAGCAGCTGAAAGAGCATAGATTAGGGAAATTAACAACAGCTCTTCTAAAACAGGAATCAACGGCCACACCAGGTAAGCTTATTACGTCCCAAATCAACTCTACATACCCCTGTCAGAAAAATATCGGAAAATTATTTTTAAGAGTAATAGCCAACCGAGCGCCATACCAACATGTAACCCAAAGTCACCTTAGGTTTTCCTCTAAGGATTTAAGAAGTGTAATTCGCGTGAATAGGCATCGGTATCAGCTGACTTTCTTGATTCTTCATCACTTGATCCTTTTGATCAGTACGATCAAATATGTTTTTCAATTCATTTTCGTTTTATTTTTTGTTGTATTGTGGGGTCGAAATAAAAGTGACACAACAATGTATCTAACTATCTGTTTCCCGGTCTGGACTCAATCCATTCCGTCTTTCTGCTCTTTTTATCACAGCTGTCAAAGATATGGCTTCGAACATAACGAAAAAATGGCGAACATTGCTTGAAACAGGAAACTCCTCGAAGGAGTCGGTCACAAAAAAAGTGGAAATAGAGGGTGGGTCATGTCAGCCCGCTGTACTAAAATTGCTTATCTTGCTAAAAATCAATATCCTTTTGTTGTATGTGCTTACTTGGTATACGCGCGGCGGCTCCGGATCTTTCCGAAAAAAATCCACTGCCACGTATATTTTCGGAAATTCAACAAACTCTAAATATTTGTCAATGTTTACTCAGATAAAACAAAAAAAAGGAAGCTAGATGGTATTCAGGCAAAGGCAGGCCCCGCCTCAAAAGTATCTGTTGTACAAAGTGCGAGCGGGGCGCGGGCTGTACCAAAAACGGTAGTTAAGAAAGAAAAGGTTGCGGTAGCTAAGACGGATTCGTCGTTCTTCTCGAATCCTAAACCCAAACCGAGCCTTCCAAAGATACCTAAGAAGCCTTCTGTGCCTGCGTCTACTACCACAGGGACGACGGGTGCGGTAGCAACGAATGTAGCTCAACCCAGCCAGGAGGATCCATTCCAAGAGGCTCTGAAAGCGATGAGGGGTCGCCCTTTGTCTTCATCCTCTATAAGTAACAAGCAAACGATTGCCGTTACGAATGCTAACGCCGCCATGGCATCTTCAAATTCTTCGAGTTCAAATGCTACGCCAATCCCAGGAGAGCAAATTCGGAGCGGAAAGAAACTTAAGAGGGTAACATGGGCGCCAGATACTGAACTCGAGAAGGTCAAATTAATTGAGAGGGCTATTTACGATGATGACCCTAATAATGTTAGTATAAATATCATTCTCTTTAGTATTGTAATTAATTTCATCTGGACTTCAAAGGGCTCTCATTCCGCACATAGTATTAGAGATCTGGAACGTGCCGAGGGTGCGGCAATGCACATTCATATCTTCGAGGAATCAATTGATTGGTATGAACCACAGCGTAAGTGGCTTAAAGTAACTGATGATCGACAATTGTCCTCACACAAACCTTGGTTTAGTTATTGAATTCCCTCCAGATCTCGATCCGAGCGAACGAGGAAAATCTAGTCAAGAAAAGAATGTCCAGGAAGAGCGTGAGAATAGTACGCTTGGCGCTCTATACATGGACGGAGACATCCCCTCATCCCCAGGGGAACCTTCTTCTCAGATCCCAATAGAACAAGTCGACAAGGATATTCGTGTTATGGTAGCAGGTGCAGACATTCAACCCTTCTTCCAACTAGCTATGAATGTATCAGATTTGGTTAGCCAACTCTCAGCGGCTCCTGGATCTACTCCCGGTGACGTTAATATGAGTGGTTCTGTGAATGGTAACAATCCCGGTTCTCAAGATATGAGATCCATGTCTGTTAGCGACGCTTTTACTGGTGCAGACGCAGGTGGGCTAGATTTCAGTAGGCTCGGGGTGGACTCGGGTACGTTAGCAAGTATTGTAGCGTCGCTCGGATTCGGAGTCAACCTCGGCACTGTTGCCGGACTAGGTCCGGATGTAAATGCTAATTCAAATTCTAATATGCTTATGGACATGGATGGTGCTGGTTACAATGGATCTCAAGGCTGGAACAGCTATTCTCAGCAACAACAACAACAACAACAACAACAACAACAACAATACTCCGACTATGGCGGAGGTTATGATGAGCGAGAACGAGATGATCGAGGAGGATATGATCGCGGAGGTAGAGGCGGCTCTCGAGGCAGGGGCCGGGGTGGTCCACGTGGTCGTGGCGGTTCAGCTGAGAATAAAAGTAGAAGACGATGCAATTACTATGCACAAGGAAGGCGAGTTTGTGTGTGATGATCTGTGAGACAAACTTGACTAATACGGTGATTCAAATTGTTATACAAAAAAAACTTTAGTTGCAGATTTGGTGATGCTTGTCATTTCAGCCACGAAGGCCCACCTGGAAACACGTTCTACGATTAGTCAGCCATCTGTTGATCACATATTCAATCTCCGATAATGGTTCGAAATTTAATTCGTCGATCGGCTCTTTAGACTTCTTTGGTTCTTTGGCTTCTTTGTGGCTCAGTAAATCCTGTTCTGGGTTGGACTCGGAACCATTTATTTTTTTATACTCTTTCCTCCCATTCTTTGGTTATGGAATTTCTTTCTTCTTTTTTTTTTTTTTACTTTCAGTTGGCATGCCTTTGTTTCTTTTTCTCTTCGTTCTTTGGGATTCTACATGCATATTTTTAACTTCATCTTATGCCCCTTTGATTCCCTCTTTGTCCCCTCTTTGTCCCTTCATTTTGTCCCTTCTTGCAATTGTATGATTAATCAATCGAACAAATCAACCAGCCAACCAGATTACCCACTCCTTTATATATCTCGAATACACCCAATCCAATTCACTCATACGCGCATTTTTAAAACCATAGTTATACATATACATAAACACATAAACCTTTTTCTCCCCCATCCATTAGTTGTTGTTTTCTCCTCGCACGATCGTACCTAGCATGTTTCATCCCCATCATCTTCATCATTCCTCTGCCCCACCTACTTCTAAATCCAATTTCGCCACCCCCTTTCCCCTCCATCTCACTTCTTTTTCAGACCCAATTTACTTTTTTCCTTCTTCCCTTCCTCCTTTCCCTTTTCTTCTTGCTTCTTTCTATTTTTACACCCTTAGTATATTTCATCTGTTTTAAAGCAGATTTATTTTAGTACTGATCCTTCTTCCAAGTTACCAATTTCAATTCCAATTCCAATTCAACCTTTCTTCCTCTTCCTCTTCTTCTTCATTCCCCCTTTTCGCTTCCTTCTTTTTCTATTCCTTTTTCGACCATACTTCTTTTCTTCCTCGCCCTCCTCGTCTATTTTGCTGTTGGATCCTCATCCCCGGTCTCGTCTCGCTTTCGTTATATAGCAAATAGTGATGAAATTAATAATAATAGTGATTACCCATCATATCTCTATACTCTACTATACCCCACCGTTCTGACAAAGGGGAGGGGGGGAGGCAAAAGATAAAAGATAACGCCAACATTACCGACAATTACGAAAAACGAAGGGGGAGAGGGGGTAAGAAGACGAGAACAGGAGAGAATTGAATAGAATTGAATTGAATTGGTGGATCTACACTCCAAATAAGCGAGTGACAAAAGAGGTATTCGTCGTCCAACAGATCAAACCTCGTTGTGTTCGTCGTCGTTGTCGACGTCCTTCTTCTCCTTCTTCTTGTTGACCCTACCTTCTTCTACGCTTCTATTCTTTTGTCCCTGTCCGGGGGCTGTGTGTGTGTGTGGTGCAGTGCGTTCATGATGAGTAAGGTCCGAGAACCAAGTATTGGGTGAGGAGATATGAAGAAAGAAGTCCGAGCCATAGGGCGGGGAACGGAAGACGGAGGATGATAGAGATAGAGAAAGAGATAGATAGATAGAAGTAGATAGATAGAAAGCCGACGGAGGAGATAGACGGAAGTTCGAAAACGGGGGACAATAGGGTGTCTCCGAACTCAAGATCCGAGAACCAAATAAAATAAAATAAAGCAAGCAATAAGTAAAATTAAAAAATAACAACTAAAAACAATCTAAAAACAGCTAAAAACAATTTAGATGCTCCGTGCAATCCCCCCCTTTTTTTTCTTTTGTTTCGCCAACACGAAGAGAAGGAGGGAAGGAAAGAGGCTATGTAAACTAAACTTTATACTCAAAAGACTCTATGTTACGTACATATATGTCTAGTCTCTGGTGTCTAGCCTCTCATCCGCCCGAAAGATTGGGGAGGTCTTTGCATAGCCTAAAGGCACGACGGAGCGTCTTCTCCCTAGTACAGAATGGAACTTGGATTATATGAATACATGAAACGCGAAAACAATAGTATATCTCTATATATCTCTTAAATGAAAAGAAAAAAGATCCTAAACAGGACTTCGGAAAAGAATAGAAGAGTGGTCTAACTGGAATCAGGGTCTAAGTATTCGAGAAGACGGAGGCAGAAGTAACGAAAGAGATCAAGAAAGCAAGAACAGAAGAAGGATTTGATGAAAAGAAGAAGGAAGGACGGTAAGTTAATAACAAAACCTACTAGTACTTCTCGAGAAGTTTCGTCAACCAATTGATATGACATGGGCGGCATGGCATAGCTGTGTGTCATCATTGTGTTTCATCCTTTGTATCCTTTGTCTAGCATTGCGTGGCATCGCCCTATCTACTTACTTACAACTATGGGGTTCTAAAGATGGACCGAGAATACTGCATCTCACCCGATCTCATCCAGCTAACACGTGTATAACAACACTCCCTCTTTGACATCAAGGCGGAGGCAATCCACCGTTCCTAGTAGAAGTATTTCTCTAATTACGAACCCACGCTCTATTAGTACTATTATACCAACAAGGTAAGTGAGGAAGATCAGTATTTCAGGTCATAAATCGCAAGGTCCGAAGTAAACCAAAGAATATTGTTTTTTTTGTAAAAGTGTTATTATAAATTCTATTCAATTACAAGGCCAAGATGAAAATATCAGTCCATAGATGCGATCTACAGAGTAAAATGTAAGGAGTGAAGAGTAGGAACCTATATCTAGAGAGGATACTTCAACCGTACCCAGCCGGTCATATCAATCATTTATAAAGAATAAAAAAAACTTGCAACCAAATCCAACATTATATCTTATTAGTAAAAAAAATCAGAGCTAAAGGATAAAAGTGAAAATGAGCTTCAATCCCTATAGGTTGATAGACAGAAACAAATAACTTACGCGGAACAAGAAACTCAACTAGAGAGAGATAACAAAACCAGGAAACAGATTAAATGATAAGCCTTCATAGGAAGAAAGAAACAGCACATACATCCTCAGGGGTTAGCCTACCCATGGCACTATCATCTGTAGACAACGTAGCATTAATCATTGCGGTCTTCTTCTCTTGCAACTATTTCAAAAGTTGTGAGATTGACATTTAAAAAAACTGACGAGCTGTATTAGGATTACGGACCTGGACGATACGTGACTCTATACTATCTTCAACGACAATTTTGATAGCCTCGACAGGTCGGTATTGACCGAGTCGATGAATACGATCCATCGCCTCTGCGAAAACCCCAATAGATGTAAGCAAACAGGAGATTTAAAAAATACATGTCCACCCGGAACACTTACGATATTCTACAGCCGGATTCCACCAGCTGTCCATCAAGTATACTCGAGACGCTTCCGTTAAGTTCAAAGCCACACCTCCGGCTTTCAGGCTGACAAGGAATACAGTTACGTGAACATTATTCACTGTGAAACAAAGCATAAGCACAAATCAAGAGCTCGTTTTCGGGCGAGGTGGTCTACATACTGAAGTACTTGATCGTTGCATCTCTAGCCTGAGGAGACATCGTCCCCTCTAAGCGACAAATCTTCAAGAAGAAAAGGTTAATAATTTTCGTTTATTAACCTTTACGGCCCAACAAGATTGGACACTTACACTGAACCCAGCACGTTGGAGTCGGAAGGCAATCAAATCTAAGAAGTTTACAAACTGACTGAACACAAGACTTTTGGTCGTTGCATCTTTATTACGGAGTTTTGTCAACTCCTCAACTAGCGCCTCGATCTTTGTGGAAGAGCGCCATTTGTCGATATCCAATCGACCGAGGATACCCTGTCGTGTTGCACTCTTCTGTTCTTCGTTCACTTCAAGAGCAGGGGCATCAAGATCAATAGTCAAGGAAAGGTGGCAAACGGGACAAGTTGGCTAGGATAATACAAGCCAATATGATCAGCCGAAGTAGGAGTGAACCCAAAATAAGGGTGAGTAACATACAATTCTACCATCCGCCATATCGATATATTGTTTGATACATTCCCTGTCGAAGATATGATGACACTTTGACTGGATTGCGTCTTCCGCTATATCATTACACAGACGACAAACTGTCACCTCCCCAGTGTCTGTGTTAAATTTGCCTGCGTTGTTTCTACTCTTGAGAACTAGGTCAGGCTGGTATATAGTTCAAAAATCAGCACTTTAACATAAAGAAAGGAACTTCAATACTAACATGGCAGGCCATCTGCCTCATACGCGTAATGCTAATGGGAGTCAATAGGATAAGATAATAAGAACCGAAAGCCAAAGCACTTACAGACTGAAAATGTTTGAATAATCTTGACAAATGGTTCAGTGCCAACAAGTGATTGCTATTAAGTGATTGACTTACTATTCAGCAGTGTTCCCTGGTCAACATACGTACTAAACTGACGCGTTGCATCTGAAAACAAAGACAAGTATAACTCCTTTTCTTCATCGCTGAAGTAATCACGGCGAACAATGACAGTACGAGGTGGGAGTCCAAGATCATCGGCTCTTTCAAGCTACATAGAATTCCTTGAGGATCATCTGATATACAACAGCATCTATCACTTACCTTTGTACGGCGAAGCATCATTCGGTCCAATAAAATCCGTAATTTCTTGAAAGCAACATCACCTGCTCCACTCATCCCATATTTCTGTATTGGAGCCAAAATCTCGTGATTCCAAAGGCAGGTCTTTCGTTCGGGGGTAAACTAAAATTAGTGTATAAATGCATGAAAACAAGATAGCTTGACGAACATGTTGCATAGGACTATGATGACACTCTGCAATAAACCAAATTAGGAGCAATCAAAGTTGAAAAAGTTGGTATTACCTACCATCACACGTTTTTTTGTCCGTGAAACGCCAATGAAGAGACCTACATGAACATGATTTACCTTTGAAGGGTATCAAAAACGAGTTATGGTGGTTGCATATAGAATCCTTACAGAAATAAAAAGAGAATGGATCGCCCCCAAGAAATCTGACAAGACTATAAAGTTCTCCGACTCGGTTCTGTAATGGAGTCCCTGACAGACACCATTTGTAATTGCTCCTATTATTCATGTAGAGCACTTAGAAAAAGGTCATAGTACTTTGTTAGGTGAAAGAATTCTGGCTTACTGAAGTTCGAAGGTTGCCTTTGCTGTGTTTGTTGCACGTTCCTTAATGTTATGAGCCTCATCAAGCTACATAAAATAGATGAAGTTAAGAATTCCCCCTTTGATTTCCGTATACAACTTACAACAATTCTATTCCATTCAATTTGATGTACGGGTGACTTTTCCTTGATAATTTTACCGCCACGTTTGAATCCATTCTCTTGTTTACGGAATGCACTTTCCAAAACCGCATATGTCGTCAAAACCTTCGAAAAGTTAATTCATAAAATTTGTAGCTTAGATGTCATACACATACGATATTAAACTTTTGCAGTTCTTTAATGTTCCCTTCACGAGATGCACCATGCCATATTGCCACTTTGAGGCCGTTTGTGTAAGCCTCAATTTCATTTTTCCATTGCATAATTGCAACCGTGGGCCTGAAAATAATGAGAACCAAATATCATATATGTGGTAGTGGATTAACATACGCTACAATCAAGTTTGGCTTCCTATGGTCAGAGGAGATTAGGGCAAGCGTTTGAATGGTCTTTCCCATACTAACAGAAGTTCAGCGTTCAGTATTACTGATAATTAAAAAGTAGTTACCCCATCTCATCCTGATATCTTTCGTATTAGAACATAAACTTTCAATAGAGATCCACAACAACTTACAGCAAGCATTCCACCTTTCCATTCACCTTTTTCTTGTTCACGCATCCAATACAAGCTTTCTAGCTGAAATGGCAAGAGATTTATTTTCATTTCCTTCGGTTGTTCCGCCTTTTGGGGGGCAATTGGCTTTACGCGTACTTTCAAATCGCCCCAAACAGTTCTCAGTTCCGGATGATGGATACGCAACGCAATATCCGCTCTCTCTGCATGAGTTAGTTTCCGATAAAGTCTACGTTCTTCTGCCTTTACGGCCTTGCGATATGCTTCTCTCGGGTTAAGGTTGTCAAAGTATAAAGATTCCTTTTCCTTGCCTTTAACCCATGGGTCTATATCATCGGAGTCGAGAGATTCATTGTCTTCCTCTGTATTGCTGTCGCTTTCTAAACGTTCTTTAGATTCAGCAACAGCAGCACGCAATTCAGATGGATTAAGGTTGGACGGCCCGGCCTGATTTTGATGGCCTCCATCTTCCTTTGAAAGTTCAATGGCAAGACTTAACATCTTGGCTTCCGCTTCATCATCTTCAGCCATGATATGAGTATTTGAGTTTCCCGCTTTCTTGCGACAGGTGCTCTTTCGCAATTTAACAACACTTTTTTCTGTGTCATCGTCTTCATCGTCTTCGTAGTCCTCAAACTCCGAGCTATCATTAGAAGAATCTTCGAGCTCTACAGCTTCATCGAAGTTTAATTCGTCTTCAGATATGAGTTCTTCCTCAGATTCATCTTGAGGCGTTTGGGCCAAATTTGGGGTATTGTTTCCGGACGGGCCTGATCCTCTCTTGCGCTTCAGACTCTTCGTGGCTCCAATCTACAGGTGATTTTGATGTAAAGTGAGAGTAATAAGAGCAATCCAATAGAACAATATTATGCATTATCAATGAAATGTAATTTGGAAGAAATAACATATTAAGCATACTTTGCTTTCTGCTCTTTTCTGTGGTTTGGGCAACTCAATATAAAGTCGGGTATTCTTACGCGATACGCGCTTTGCAGCTGGTGGTGGAATATCATCCTCGGTTTCCATAAGTTTCGGTCTTTTCCCTAATGCTGAAATCCTTGTTGATCGCCTTCTGGTGGTTTTCTCCAACTCCTGGTTGAAAAGAGATTTCTCTTCGACATCCACACCTTCTTTATCGCTAATATTTGTTTGTATTTTCGGCCCCGGGTCATAACTATCAGATAAAGGGGGTGAAAGAGATGTAGTAGATGTTTTAGAACTAAAGACGGGTGATACTGTCGTCGTAGGAGTACTCGTTGCCGTGATTGATTCTTTTTCTGAACGTGCTTGTGCGTTCTTAAGTCGAGTGCTGCTTCTTGTTGCACGAGACATACTGAGGCCTCACTTAACGCTTGAATATTCCGATGCTTTCTTGTGGTTTTGCGGGGGATGTGTGTGTTAACGTTCAAACAATGCACAAGAAAACAAGAAAAAACTGTTTGAGACTTGGATTGTCGGTGGTCGAAAAGACGCTCGCTGACTTAATGAGACTGATTTTGACGCGTCTCGGTTATCACCGGTACGCGTCCATCTAAATTACTCGATTATCGGGTAAGAAAATTTCCCTAACTATTCTTTATATGACCAATAATGACTCAGGCATTGTGGGATCTGAAGAAGTGTATTGCGCATACAATGTTATCCTATGCTCATAAGGTGTATACATGTATTTGGCTTTTGGCTGGAAAAATGCCGAGGGGACAAGAACAACAAGTAAAAGAGGTAGATTAGACATACAGCAGGAAACGAAAGTGCAATGGCAGATGATATAACATAGTCTATCAACAATTTTACGCCTCCTTGACCTTGACAGTACCACGAAGGAGACCTGTCCTGCGAGCGGCAATAAGACCAACTTTTTGACCTGGTACTGCAGAGCGAGCCATGGTTGAGGCCTTTCCAATGTGTTGGTGATTACCACCACCATGGGGATGGTCAACCGGGTTCATAGCAACACCACGAGTGCGAGGCCAGCTGTAAATTTGATTAATCTCAAGCGTTTTAAATAGCAATAATTTTTAAGACAAACCTGTAGCGCTTAGCCTTGAATTTATAGTAGGCACGGCCGGCTTTGAGAAGGGGCTTGTCAATACGTCCACCCCCAGCAACAATACCGACAGTGGCACGAGCAGAGCCCGAGACAGTCTTCTTTGCACCTGATGGGAGGCGAAGTCTGGTCTTGTTCTCTTCGGGAGAGTGTCCAATGACGGTAGCGTAATTTCCAGAGGTACGGGCAAGAGCACCACGGTCTCCTACCTTTTCCTCGATGTTGCACACGATGGTACCCTCGGGAAGCTGGGAAACAGGAAGGACGTTTCCAACAGTCAGGGTAGCCTTCTTTCCGCAATATACGAATGCACCAGTGTGCAGACCCTCAGTGGCAATGAAAGTCTCCGTTCTGAGCTTGTAGCGGTAGGGGTCACGGAAGACAACGCGGGCAAGAGGGGCGCCACGACCAGCGTCGTGAATAATTTCTTTTACAACTCCACGGATGTATCCATTGCGCTCCGCGTAGTCGAGATTGCGGAGTTTTGCAGGGGCCTTGTTGTGGTGGGTGTGCGCTTTGAACTGAAAAAGTTTGTGAATAAATCACAGGATATACATAATAACGCATAGAACATACAATTGCGTGCGACCGCCTCTGAGCCCTGATAACGCGACCCATTGTTCACTGTTTTAAACGAGAAAAGATTGGAGAATGAGTATGGAATGCTGGAAGAAAAGTCTTCTCCACTGCTGTGAGTGCGGCATATCATCCAACCAGTTTTCTTCCATCCATCACGAAAACGACCAAAAACACACACAATACGACAGTCCTTGATCTTTTACAGGCTTCCAGAACCTAGTAAAGCACACCAACAGCAGTGGAGGGACTATGAATTGACTTACATTTGGTTCTTGACGACTTGTTGACGCTGCGACAGACTCCCAACTCCATCAGGTGGCAGAAATCAGTCGCTTATGTAAGTTAGTTATTACGTTATATTAAACACGGCTTGAACAACCTCAAACAGTTCAATTAACAAGTATTAGTACTAATCAACCAGATTCATCAAATTCCATGATATGGAATAATATATCAGATCCTAAGTATTTCGACTGGCTCTATGTCTACGTGAACTCTGGTGTTTTCCGCAGGCGGATTAAGTATGAAATATTCAATCTGTTATCAAGGTGGCATGTGAATCATTGGTGATTCAATTCACCCTTTTTTCCGTTGAAAAGGAATCATCTTTGGCCTGATTTCTAGATGGGGGGTTGTGGGGCTAGCGTGTGACATAGGTCGCAGACAAAGAATGCGAATGAAGTCGATCATATGATATAAACAAACTGATTCAAACATAGTTCCCTTTGTTCCTTTGGCTTATGTGGTTTGTTTTATTAAATCACCATGGACCACACCAACTCCCATACTTTCTTCCTCCCACTCTTCAGACGTTCCAACACACGATACCTGTCTCTTCTCTTTTCTGCTGTAAAATGTCCAACATTGGGGCAATCGACAAAGTGATTACTTACAGGAGCCATTTGAGTCGATTGGGGGACACAAATGAACGGGGCACTCCTTTCAATGGGGATATCAATCATGTACCTGGTTATGGTCAGCTCATCCAGGGCACAGACTTAGGTGAAACCTCTTCTGAAGAGGCTGATGAGGATGATGATAGCGATACTGTTGTTCCAGGGACACCTACCTCGGGTGTTCACGCACCCTCACTGGGCCTTAGCCCCTTCAGCACATGTGAAAGACAGGATAACGCAAAATTTGCTTCCAGCAGCCCAAAAAGCCTCGATATTGAAAATGCAATTCTTGACCTTATATCAAGGACTAGCTCCGGAAAATGTGGATCCATCTTGAACGATGACTTAGTTAGCGAGGGAGAGGAATTTATTATTGAAACGATTGAATGCGAACGTGGGATTGGATACCGTTACGCAGACCGCGATCCGGCTTCTGTGGATGATAAATACTACACGATAGGAAAAATTGAAGAAATAATTAAGAAGGCAGAACATACAGCAGACGCTTTCAGAGTAGCAATGCAAATTATCAATTTTTTAGAGAAAGAAGAGGGTGCTTCCAATGATACTGTAGAGAAAATTACGAACTGTATTCAAGATACAATCATACGTTTGGTGCAACCGCAACCGGAATCTACTGACGTGAGCGTTATTTTGATATTAAGCATTTACCACGTCTAAAATCAAGTCATTATAGGAGTATCCGGTAATTGTTCTTGTGAAACTAATGACAAAGTTTGCTTTGATCGGTCAGCTTGTGAGAAGTAACAAAATCCCGGCTTGCGCAGTAGCTGGACAAGTAAATATATTGATAGAGCACAGATTAAATCATTTTAGCCGTTTATCTGTACTTCTAATGCTACTTGAATTTGCTGGTCCAAAAATATTGAGGACGGAGACATTCGAAAAACTCAAACACTCTTTGGGACAACCTGAAAAGGTTCCGGGTAATAGTACTTCTAGAGTGGAAAAATTGAGCAAGGTACGTCCAACCAGGGCTCATGAAATGATATGTTACTGATTCGACTCTTGTAGATGGTAAAAGAAGTTGTATCAAGGCTTATAGATGAGGGGGGACACACAGAAACTCGAACGGTTTCTGATGTCCAATAGGTGTGTGTCCCGGGTTGATGGGCTTCTAGTAAAGTTATTGTTTATACCTTATACTCAGAAGATATAAGATAGAGTGATGCAATTGTACAATTATAACTCTTCAGATTACTGTATAGATGTATATAGAAAATTTCATGATCCTTATTTGGAGTTCTTATATATCTCAAATCCATCAATTTTCCTGCCTTTGTTGTTTATGAGTACTAAGACAGAAAAATGCATTGTGGCACTTTTTATGTGCTATCCTCATATGGTGATGGAGGTGTCAATTTCCTGGAGTGGTCCTAAATTTGGGACCAATAATAATGATCTACTTGTGATAGTATACACGAACAGAGGCAAAGTCTTTCATGTATCCTAACAGATACATTTATACACGACGTAGTTCATACTGCACCCACCATAATTATTAATATGTACGTTAATTTCAAAATAAATCAAATATAAAGGGTTGGTTGATGTAAGATTTGAAAAATGGCTTGACAAACAAAGTAAAGAATTGGCGCGTGTGTGCGTTGTCTCATGACCGCGACTACTACTAGTATGAGTACCGACAAAATAATTTCCAACTTCCCTCTATTGCGTTTTGGCTCATTATTAGGCGTTCACTCGATCCTTCTGATTTTTGTGGCACTTTTCCTCCCGCGTTCTTCATTTCTGCTATCCGATCTCCCTCCTCAAGCTTCATCCAGGGATAGACCTCAACACGAATTTCTTCGTCCTATAACTGCTGAACCCCAACTCACTCTCGTATGGCTTTGCATAGGCGCAATAATAGTACAAGCATCCTGGGCATCTCGACTCAAGTACGAAACTGTCTCCGTCAAACTACAGTTATTCGGAGAGGATGAAGAAGCTCGTGTCAAAAGGACTATGGAAAGCAGTAAAGAAAGGCTAAACGTGTGTCTGCAAAAATAAACTCTGGGGTCTAGCTGATTCTGTCGTAGTCGATTTTTGACACAGTTCGATCAACTTTTGCGTGTTCAATTTTCTTTCATGTTATTTTAATACTGTTTGGCGCCCCCTTTACAGAGTAAGCATTTAGTCGGTAGTTTAAAACGTGTAATTTGAATTTTTTTTGTAGATGCTTCTTCAGAACATATTTCCTCGCACTATTACTTTCAGTTTTGTCTATATATCCCAGTGTTTATACTCTTGGGTCTCCGGACTTCCTGTCTTCAGAGTCTAGGGCTCTAGTTCATCGGATGCATTGGCAACGTCTATTTGCCGAACTCTCGTAGGTGAAATGTCGCTTTGCGTATAATTGCGGATCAATGACTATTGAGAAGACCAAGGTCACCATACGAACGGCTTTTAGTTTTTCCTGCTATAGGCTCACTTCTCGGGTGTTGGATTGGTGTTTTCCCTATAGCTCTGGATTGGGATAGACCCTGGCAGGTGAGTTGTGCCCAAATAATTCTTCTATCTTTCTCAGTAATCCGGACTCCACTTGGATTTTCTAGGCGTGGCCACTCACACCAGCATACGGCGCAATCGTTGGTAATATCGTTGGATGGTGGTCTTCACTGACGTATGACACAATCATATTTCTTGCTGATGTGGACAAGGCTTCCATAGCGGAAAAAGCTCATGCGGAAAACAAATCCGTATCTTCGAAAAAAAAGAAAGTAGGAAGTAAGCAGAAGGAAGCGAAGACACTCTAAGAATCAGAAAATGTAAACATGTAAGGCTTCTAATCGTACTCTCATTCATTTATCTTATTGTCCCCGTTATAACAAGCCAACATAGGATGTGTTAATTAAATTTACTTTCTACTTCTTATAATTTATAATAATTCGCCAGCCACCCATCTTGATACTAATGCAAATGCCTCGGCGGGCTTATCGAAAGGAACCTTGAGATAATTTTAATCAAGTTTTCTCAGGGGAAGAATAACAATGAGTTTACCATATGACCAGCACCCCAGACAGTTGCGAAAGTCAATGGACCTGATGATTTCGTTATTCCTGCCCCAACAGTCTTATTTAACCCCCATACTCTCCACTCTTGTTCATTGAAAGAATCGTGACCACTCCATTGTAACTTCTCTACCCATAGTTTATTCGCAACCCAATTACATTGCCAATCATAAGTTCCTGCGTAAATAAGAATATGGACCCCTCGAGTAAGAAGTTCGGCTACATATTGTTGAGTTGGAACTCTCCAACTATCCATATGGGCCGCAAAACCTGCATTGACATCCCATGCAACGGAGCTGAAATTTCGGGGAGACGTTACCCCTAATTTCTCGCGAATAGCAGGAGTATTGAGAAAGTTCTCGATTTCTGAATTCTCTTCATAGCATAAATCATTACCGACACACATCTTTTAAGTATTTTTCTTGAGGCTAGATAATTGAATGGCATGAAAATCTGATTCGTACCTTGGATATATCATATACATTTCGACCTAGTGACCAACGAAGTAAGGTAAGCTATTAGTCCAGTATAGTTATGCGTACCTGTTGCCCAGAAACCCGTGCTAAGTTCATTCTCGCAAAAGTCTGCGGCAGCATTGCAATTGATTGCATCAAAGATGTCAATACATGACTCCTGTAAAGCCTTCATGCAGCGAGGCAGGACTTGTCTTATGCGGACGCAGTTAGAGATACTCTGGAGTGGTACATCCAACGATGCAGTTCCACATTCAACTTCTACTCGACCAGGATACAGTCTTCATAAAACATTGATGTCGTTAAAGGAAATATAACTGGTAAAATCAGGAACTTACGTTGAGATATCTGTCATTCCATTTCCAATCAAAACACTGACTAGATTAAGAGTCTCCCTTCCCTTCGTCTTTGCGATAGCATTTTGATCTACTATTTCGCTCGCAAACACTGGAAGGTATCTTCCCTAATTGATTAGACGTATAAAAGTTTAATTATTCAATTAAGGCATGAATTCATAAATGAGTATTTACACCATATGATTCTCCCGCGAGATGTAGTCGCCTTCCCTTGAATTGAGTAAATGTTTCAAAGAAGATCGAAATGAAAGCATGCACGTTCTTTGCGGCATCTTCGGTTGTCTCAACAACTTCGCCGTAGTCTGCATAGGAGAATCCAACGCCGACACTAATCATTCTTTGTATTAAGCCTAGCTGTAAGGAGAAAGCAAACACAAGACTAACGGTTGATCAAGGAAAAATATATTTGCTTCATTGTTCCAGCTGTATGGATTCCAAAAGGTCCCGTTAGGAGATGACTTGGACATATCGATTTGGCACGGGCCTTAGCGAAGGGTGGTAATCACGTATCAGATATAAATCAGATATATGAACAGAAGAATGAGCGCCTACCAAGCTCCATGAGAAGGCCAAGCGACGAGGAGCATCCCGGTCCTATAGTATTTGAAAAAGAAGTGAGAGAATGGCACAAAGTTTTTCATCAGTTACAGACCCCCATTTATCCACATCATAACATCGTCTATTGACATATTAGTTACACCGCTTTCCGTAATAAGACATGCTAAGTAACTACTGACCTTTATCAGGATTTCTCCTACTTTCAAAAAAGTAAAAGAATAGATGTTTTGCTCCATAATCCACATCCAAATAACCTGTATAGACACTTGATGTCGAAGTTCATCAATTTTAAATAACTGTGAAATCTAAGATTTGATATTACTTCACAGTTGGATCACAGAAATTTGTTTTCTTGATTCTAACTTGATAATTTGAAAAACTAGGATGCGAAAATATAGTAAATCCATCCCTAAGCCCTAAGTCTGAAAGGTTCATAGTAGTGAAATTGCTATTATCAATATGACCAAAATGTGTAACTCCTACACCCCGGTCTTTGAGGACAAATGGTGTTTGATCTCCATTCACTAGGTTGCATAAAAGAGTAATCAGAATTACGCATACAAGGGTCCTGAAGGTGGACATGATGACTGCAAGAGATAAAATACAAATTTCCAAAACCGTGAGAGATAGTTTTCACTTCTATGCGGGACTATCTAAGTGATAGTAGAACACTATGACGATTTGTTAACAATTTCACTTAGTTCGCACAGGGAGCGTGGCTTTCACATGGCCATAAAAACACCGAATAATCCTATAACCTAAATTTTAGTATATTTTAAAATCAGAAGTAGTTGAGAGATACGTGTAAGTTAGCTAGTTAGACTCGGAATAGATGCAAAGCAAGTGAAACGTTCTGATGGTTTGGTTGTCTATCTACGTTGAATACGTCGAAATAAATAAGTTTCTGATATATGATTCGTTCCTATTCAGGGGATAACCATACCGCCATACTTTTTATTTCCTACTTCTTTGGACTATCAGGTGCATCCACCGTGATGTACAGACGCGTCTCATAATTACTCGCTCTTTCGGTAAATTTACTCAATTACCGGAAGAATGAGTTCCCAATAAAAGAGCTCTATACTAGTTTTTAAAAGAAAAATATACTATAAAAATTAATAGGATAGTAGATGGATATCTTAAGAATATGCAAAAGAAGTTTTAAATATTAGTGAAAAGAATTGGGCGTGTAAATAAGGAATTAGTGAGGGAACTTGCTATTTCAATAAGCATATAGACCTCTTTAGTATTTAAATTATTTTAATTTTTTCACAAATCAAATCTAATCTAAAAATTGGTATTTTAAGAATAAATAAGTATAGCTATCAGCTATGATAGCTTATATAGAGTAAAAATGTGTTAGTCTAAATATATTTAAAACATAAGCTCGGATTGTGTATTTTTTGCAGTTAGTCAAAAAAGGCTATTTTTATAGGGTCTCTTATTTTAGCCCTTTTCTTAGTAAAACTTAGTATTAACAACTCATAAAAATTCATATTATAATATTCAAATAGATATTCTTCAATAATATGAAGATTTTACATTTAAATATTTTAATTTTATATTAAAAATCAATAGAGTTTGGAGACTCTATAAAAATAGCCTTTTTTGACTAACTGCAAAAAATACACAATCCGAGCTTATGTTTTAAATATATTTAGACTAACACATTTTTACTCTATATAAGCTATCATAGCTGATAGCTATACTTATTTATTCTTAAAATACCAATTTTTAGATTAGATTTGATTTGTGAAAAAATTAAAATAATTTAAATACTAAAGAGGTCTATATGCTTATTGAAATAGCAAGTTCCCTCACTAATTCCTTATTTACACGCCCAATTCTTTTCACTAATATTTAAAACTTCTTTTGCATATTCTTAAGATATCCATCTACTATCCTATTAATTTTTATAGTATATTTTTCTTTTAAAAACTAGTATAGAGCTCTTTTATTGGGAACTCATTCTTCCGGTAATTGAGTAAATTTACCGAAAGAGCGAGTAATTATGAGACGCGTCTGTATATCTCCAGTCCGTCAACACTCCTACTTTAGTTGTTTAAGACTACTATGACGAAAAGACAACATCGTGGTATGACTTACGTGCTATCCCCCCATGATGATGTCGATTGCTCAGAGTAATCTTGATTTTTAGACCGCGTCAAAAGTTTCATGTAAAACAGTAAAGAAAGGCTAAACGTGTGTCTGCAAAGAATAAATTCTGGGATCGGATTGATCCTTCAGTTGTAGTCAACTTTTACGTATTCAATCTTCTTCATACTATTTTAATATTGTTCAGTGACCCTTCTAAAGAGTAAACATTATGTCTGAGAATCAGGACATGTGAAGATGTAAAGCTTCTTATTGGTAATTTTCATATTTATCCTATTGTTCTTATTATAACGAGCCAACACGAGGTGTAATATACAAATCGATTTTCTACTTCCAGTAATTTATAATAATTCACCAGCCACCCATCTTGATACTAATGCAAAAGCCTCGGCGGGCTTATCGAAAGGAACCTTGAAATAAGTTTTAATCAAGTTTTTCCAGGAGAAGAATAACAATGAGTTTACCATATGACCAGCACCCCAGACAGTTGCGAAAGTCAATGGACCTGATGATTTCGTTATTCCTGCCCCAACAGTCTTATTTAACCCCCATACTCTCCACTCTTGTTCATTGAAAGAATCGTGACCACTCCATTGTAACTTCTCTACCCATAGTTTATTCGCAACCCAATTACATTGCCAGTCATAAGTTCCTGCGTAAATAAGAATATGGACCCCTCGAGTAAGAAGTTCGGCTACATATTGTTGAGTCGGAACTCTCCACTTGTCCATATGGGCCGCAAAACCTGCTCCAACGTCCCTGGTACAGGAGCTGAAATTTCGGGGAGACGTTACCCCTAATTTCTCGCGAATAGCAGGAGTATTGAGAAAGTTCTCGATTTCCGAATTCTCTTCATAGCATAAGCCATTACCAATACACATCTTACGAGTGTTCAAATTAGACTGAATATTTGAATGGTAAAAGAATCTGGTTCATACCTTGGATATATCATATACATTTCGACCTAGTAACTAATGAAGTAAAGATAATGACCGGTCTATTGCTGCTATGCGTACCTGTTGCCCAGAAACCCGTGCTCAACTCGCTATCGCAAAAGTTTACGGCAGCATTGCAATTGATCGAATCGAAGATGTCAATACATGACTCCTGTAAAGCCTTCACACACCGAGGTAGGGCTTGTCTTATGCGGACGCAGTTAGAGATACTCTGGAGTGGTACATCCAACGATGCAGTTCCACATTCAACTTCTACTCGACCAGGATACAGTCTTCGTAAAACGTCAATATTATCAAAGGGGATCAATCGGCAAGATAAGGAACTTACGTTGAGATATCAGTTATTCCATTACCGATCAAAACGCTGATTAGATTAAGAGTCTCCCTTCCCTCTGTCTTTGCGATAGCATTTTGATCGACTATTTCGCTTGCAAACACTGGGAGGTATCTTCCCTAATGAATCAGATACATAGACATTCAATTTTTTTAGATTAAGACACAGAATTATGAGTATTTACACCATATGACTCTCCCGCAAGATGTAGTCGCCTTCCCTTGAATTGAGTAAATGTTTCAAAGAAGATCGAAATGAAAGCATGCACGTTCTTTGCGGCATCTTCGGTTGTCTCAACAACTTCGCCGTAGTCTGCATAGGAGAATCCAACGCCGACACTAGTTATTTTTACATCAGATCTAGTTCTAAGAAATAGAAGCACAAGCAAGACTAACGGTTGATCAAGGAAAAATACATTTACTTCGTTGTTCCAGCTATATGGATTCCAAAAAGTTCCATTACGGGATGACTTGGACATATCGATTTGGCACGGGCCTTAGCGAAGGGTGGTAATCACGTATCAGATATAAATCAGATATATGAACAGAAGAATGAGCGCCTACCAAGCTCCATGAGAAGGCCAAGCGACGAGGAGCATCCCGGTCCTATAGTATTTGAAAAAGAAGTGAGAGAATGGCACAAAGTTTTTCATCAGTTACAGACCCCCATTTATCCACATCATAACATCATCTGTTAACATATTAGCCGCGCCACCTTCTATTGTGAGACATGTTAAGTAATCACTGACCCTTATCAGGATTTCTCCTACTTTCAAAAAAGTAAAAGAATAGATGTTTTGCTCCATAATCCACATCCAAATAACCTGTATAGACACTTGATGTCGAAGTTCATCAATTTTAAATAACTGTGAAATCTAAGATTTGATATTACTTCACAGTTGGATCACAAAAATCCGTCTTCTTGATTCTAACTTGATAATTTGAAAAACTAGGATGCGAAAACATAGTAAACTCATCCTTAAGCTCCAAGTCCGAAAGGTTCATAATAGTGAAATTGCTATTATTTATATAATTGAAATGTGTAGCTTCTACACTCTCGTCATTGAAGACATGTTGTATTTGATCCCCTTTTACTAGAATGCATAGTAGAGGGACCAGAACCACGTATGCAAAGATCCTGAAGATGGACATGGTGACTGCAAGAGATAAACTACAAATTTCCAAAACCGTGAGAGATGGTTTTCATTTCCATGATAGTAGAATACTATCGCGATTTATTGACAAAGTTCGTTTAGTTCTCACAAAGAATAGCTTACACAACCACGCCGAGTAGTCCTATGACCTAAATTTTACTAATTTGAATTATAAATTATCAGGGAGTACGTGTACATTAACTAATTGGACTCGGAATAGGTACAAAGCGGGTGAAACATCCTTATGTTTTGGTTTCCTATTTGCGTTGAATACGTCAAAATAAATAAAAATTTAGGAATAATATCAAGCATGAGCCAAGATTCCGGGATATGATCTGTTCCCATAAAGGAAATAACCAGATCATTATACTTTTTACTTCCTGCTTCCCCGCACAGTTTTCAATGATGGAATAGACTACTAGAAACCGAAGAAGTATCATACTCTGGTAGCCCATAGAGAACTTTGTTTTAGCAATAGATTCTAGGTCTAAGGTATATAGGGTAGTTACTGAAGGGATAAATGAAGCGTGCCTTTAATACAGCCTTTTAATATCATCAGCCTTGGGTGTTGCTTTCTACATCAGTACGATACTAACCTATCAAATAGATTGCGATTCTAGCCACAATTGCGCATGCACATGTGATTTTTAATATTAACTTCCAGGCCCGAGCTTGAATGTGCGAAGATGTGAAACGACTCGGAATAACTGCGACGGGGTGTACAAGGGACTATCCTCATAATGATACATGAATCATCTTCGGGTGAAACGTGCCTTGTTTTTATGGACTCAATGATTGAAAGATAAGCATCGGAATAAAACGTCTTGCTCCCTAATCTGAGGTACTACGAAAATGATATACGTTAGGTTTCCGCCTGAAGGGCCGAAATCCGAGGTTGTACTTTCACGGAGGATTTAATTCCACCTAAACTTCGATGTTCAGAGTGTTCCAATCCCGAGTATAGGGGCGATGGGCTCTAAAAGCCAAGTCTCGCCAAAGCGATATCTCCATGCCGAAAGCACATTAAAAGCAATTGAACAAGTAAAATTTCGATATAGGCGAATGGTACGGCTACATTCAGGCTTTCTTTGCATAGGATACTGGAGCTTCACAACCTCCGGTAAGTGGTACAATCGACTTAGAGCTTTTGAGAGCCACACATCATATAGTATCCAATGCATACATGGGTATGTATGCATGCTCTCGTCCGTCCGGGGATAAAATAGAAACTTCTATTAATACAACCTGTTCACATGTATGCAAATACATCCCAGTGAATATTTTTTAGGGACGTGTACACAGGAAGTGCCGGTATGTACGCAAAAGGATTGACTCATTTTTGAGACACAGCACACATGAGGCATGCAGTGGTAAGTTACACTGGCTAGCCATCTGGACATTTCGGGCCATTTTCAACGCACAGGCGAACTTATACTATAAAATATAATGAATCATCGAAAAATGTCCAAACAAAAAAAGCATATAATAAGCCCCTCTTGGATGAATGTACCGATACATCACCCCATACACCGTTTGAACGATGTGCACTTTCACCGACCAAGTACAACATGTCCCAGGCGCTGGGTTTCACTGTAGCCACAAACAGAGCTCGCACTACAAATGGAAGGACGGTAACTCGTATCTTATATGGTGCGAAGACTGTGCAGATGGCGGCGCCAGACGCCTATGTGCTGGAGGGTCGTCCATCAAGCACGTATCAGGTCTACGAACAAAGGCCCCTCCTTGTATGTCAGCTTCCTACTATCCCTTTGCTAGTTACTGACTTAAGGCTAGTAATGAATCATCGCTAGACCTAGGATTAAGCGCGGACGCCGAAACTATTTTTTTCAATTCATTATCAGGTAAGATTAGCTCCTTCCCATTCTTTAATGCATTCAATAATTTCGATGCTTGTAAGCCAAGCATTCAATTTCGAAGGACAAGGAGAAACATCAGCCCGACCACCACATGGATGGGGTCCATAGATCAACGCTCCGGGGCGGAGGGGAAGGAGATAATCTGGTGTCCTACAAGGATACAACTTATTTTCCACTTGTATTTGTGTAAAATATATAGCAGTTGACATTTCATGTTTTGAATCACAGTACCCGAACATAAGATGCTGGGAAAAGACCTTGTTTACCGTTTAATTCACCGGTCCACCTAATGAAATCACTCGGTGAAAGGAATTACAAAAAATAAAAAACAACTTACCAATCGTCCGAATCTCGGGAAACTATCCGCAGTCTTTGCTTTTCCTGAAGGACAAGATCACCAGATTCCTAAAAGCTATTGAGACATTATCCTGAGAAATCATGGATGTGCACTTACACCACTATTATATTCATATAACGCTTCTGCCCATTCCACTGGTTCTTCTTCTGGTTCTGGTTCTGGCTCCGGTTCCGGGGTACGAGAACGTGCAGGGAGTGCTGGTGCAGAATCTGATGGTACACGTCTGATAGGAGGTGGGGCGAAGCTATTTTGTCGTTTGGGGAAGGCAGGAGGAAGCGGGGGAGCTATAGATGGAGCTGATTTATTACTATTCTTGACAGACACAAAAGCCTTCGAAAACGAGGTAGTATCTACATTTCCAAAGGACTTGATTTTTTATTAGAAAGTGCCGAAGATGGGTCCATTAATCATGTATACGTACCCGCCCTTGAACAAGACTACTTGAGCCTGTGACTTTTTGGGATGATGGTGTCCGATTTGGAGGAGGAGGAGCGCTTTGATCTTCTTCCTGTGATTGGAATGTAGATGATGTACGCCTCGGCAAAGCCGGGGGTGTACTCCGAGAAGCGGGAGGAGGAGGAGGAGTATTACGCGAAGCGGGGGGAGGAGGAGGAGTATTTCTGGGTGCGGGTGCTGGGGGAGTATTCCTGTGGCCGAAAGCAAGTGATGCGGCAGCAACACGGCCAATTGAATTTGCGACCGCGGGATCAGCTGCCTATACGATTGTTACTTGTGTATAAGGATATGTACTTAAACGGGCGACGAGTTAGCCTACATACCGCACTAGCAAATGGACTATTCTTAACACTGCTATTTTGAGAGCCATGCTTTAAACCGGATGAGATCAGGCTTGCAGTCGCCTCTGGATTTGATGCAAGAGCATTATGAACTGCGGATGCAGCAGCACGAGAGCTTAACGGACTCTCATCATTAGTCGATGTCTGACCGAGACGACTTAGCAAGTCGGGGCGTGAACTGAAATACCTGATGGCATCACAAGAATGATCAGAATTCATACTTTTTCTAGATAATCAAAACTTACTCATCCAAAAGATCAAAAAATGCCTGTTTTTCATTTTCTCCAAGGTTTGTGAAGACCATTTCTACCGTGATTGTTGACGTGTGAGCCAAGAGGTTTGTGGATGTGCATAATCACCATCATGATCTCGACCAAACAGGGTCTGAATTCCGCACGCAGCTTACTAGCTTACATTGTCTCGGCTACTACCACCATCACACCGCGCCCATTTTTATCAAGCAAAGGGAACTTTCAGCGACAGAATAATACTTCAATCTCTGGAGAATAAAAAGAAAGCAGGTTTTCTTCGAAAAAAAAAGGACAATGGCGCCCAAAAACTGTGCCCTGTGTCAAAAGTCCCGAGCAATTCTTAAACGCCCCAAAACTGGTCAACAAATATGCAAAGAATGTTTCTTCTATGTATTTGAAACGGAGGTGCATAACACCATTACCGAAGCAAAACTCTTCAAAAGAGGGGACAGAGTCGCCATTGGTGCATCGGGTGGGAAAGGTGAACCTTAAGCAAATTGATAACAACAGATATATTGAAAATGCGCTCATCATGGAATGCTAGTTTAGACTCGACGGTGCTCGCATATGTTATGAAAACCTTAAATGAAAGATATGATTACGGATTGGAACTATTTCTTCTGTCAATTGACGAGGGAATAACCGGCTATAGGGACGATTCACTCGAGGTGAACAACATGTATGTGATGCTAAGAACTTGCCTAACCTTTATTTAGACAGTAAAACGGAATCAGGAACAGTATTCCATGCCTCTAAAAATATTGTCGTACGATGAACTATATGGCTGGACTATGGATCGAATTGTATCAAAAATTGGAAAGAAAAATAATTGTACTTTTTGTGGTGTTTTCCGTAGACAAGCTCTTGATCGTGGAGCAGCAATGCTTGATGTAGATCACATTGTGACGGGACACAACGCGGATGACATAGCAGAAACAGTTTTAATGAACAGTGAGTAACTTAATCTCATAGAATCGCTTTATACCTATAAATACACTATACTATGCAGTCATGCGAGGAGATATCGCCCGTTTAGGGCGATGTACGATGATCTGTACACAAGGCGAGGACACTATCAAAAGGTCAAAACCTTTCAAATACGCTTATGAGAAAGAAATTGTTATGTACGTATCATCCCTTGTGTCATCGTCGTAACTCACATCTGTCTGATGAAAACAGGTATGCATATTTCAAACGGTTGGATTACTTCTCCACAGAATGCATATACTCCCCCGATGCATACAGAGGGCACGCTCGTGTGTTTCTTAAAGATCTTGAAGCAGCTAGACCAAGTGCCATAATCGATATCATACACTCTGGGGAAGCTTTCGAACTTCGTGAAGAGGTCAAGAGGGGACAAAAAGCACAACGTAAGTCTAATTTGTCGACTAATCATAAAAGTTGATATAAACTATTTTAAAGAAACGTGTCAACGGTGCGGTTATATGTCTTCGAACTCTCTTTGTAAGGCATGCACACTATTGGAAGGTCTAGAACGCGGAATCGCAGAAGCCGGCATAGTAAGTTAAATTAACTTTGATACTTAGTGTGACATAGATTATTCATTTCTTCACCCCTGATAGACCGATCGGGGAAAGCGAAAACTTGATGCATCTGGTCCTACACCATCAAACTTACGGACAATACCTTTCTTTGAGCTGCCTTCATCTTTGGGACCTGGCCCGGCAGTAGAGGTTGATTCCAATACACCCCAAGCCGTTGAATGAATTATTACAATGCTTGGATAAAAGTTTTCATATATTTTTCCTAATTTATACGCTAGTAATTAATTCGTTTGACTTCTGTAGTTTATGTATTATATCTACATGTATTTGCGTCTTCGGAACAAGTGGAAGACGCAATTATCCGAAAGAGATGAATGCAGGGAGATTTATTGAGTATCATAATACAATAACGTCGATATCGCGGTGATTGTCATCGGAGTCCTGTAGGTTTATAAGCAATAAACTCCTGACAAAGGTAAGAAACGATACTTTACACTAAAACCTATGATCCTTTCTCCATCAATCAAAGCGAAGTTCCAGTCCAATATACGCTCGGTACGCACAGACCTATATGACAATGCAGTAAAGAAAGGTTTACAGAAGACTTCTGGTAGATCGACAATATTCGGTCTATTTTTAAATACCCGACTTTGTAGGACAGGCCATCGCATCTTTCCAGTATCGGAATCCCAATCCCAATCCATATCTTCGTTCCACTCGGAATCAGGAACATCTGGTATTGGCCTAACATTTTCTTCCAAAAACTTTATTCCGCGGCGTTCGTTGAACATGTTGAAATCAAAAATTGAGGCGGAGATAGGTCCGGGAGGTCCATGCTCGGATCCCAAAGGATCGAAAATGTCAGTAGTTATATTCAATAAACGTGTTCCATGTACAAAAAACGAGTGATGGCAGAATGGGAAATCCAATCCCCATTGAGAGTGATAGACCCACCCGCCCTCCGCGGGGAAGCAAACACGCTGCTTTAAGTCATATTTTTTTAAGGGAGAACCAGGTGTCTCCACTTGAGATTCTCTTTGTATCAATTTAATGACGTTTCTACCTAAGGTAAGGAGAGTCCTACGGGATAAAACCACAAATTGAGTTATAACTTGAGGCGCACCCCAAATCCCCTCTCTAGGGTTATGGTATATGAGTTTGACAACGACAAGTGTAGATTCAGGATCAGCTACAAATGGCGGAGGATCTACTAAAGGAGATCTAGCGTCTGTAAAGGCGGCTGGTGGGGGCTCTGAAGCCACTTTCATGCTTCCGAGCCCTGGTTGCCGTTTCGTTTGAGGCAGAATCACCGCGGCTGCATGCTTAATCGAATCAGGGTTTGCATCGAAGAAGTAGACATTCAGAGCCCCTTTCAGAGAGTCTGGCAGAAGAATTGCATCTGCTGCTAAAAAACAGAAGGATTGCCACACTTCCCCAGTGTCCTTTGAGTGCATCATCTATAAAAATGAACATGTCAGCCATAGAGCCCTACAAATTAATTACAAGAGTTCATCCATTGCATTATTTTAGAATTTCTTTGAGAAGCTCAGCAGCCCCTACAATCCAATGGGACTTCTGTAGCTCATTAATTCGAGTATTTGTATAGAGAGGAAAATATAAGGGAGTGAAATTTGGGAGTATACATACAGCCTTGCGTGTGCCTGTAGTCCAGTCTAAAATATAGAACTTGTCCGCCCCATCTGCTTCCGGTTTGCTGAGGAGTACCCCGACGTGATTTCCACAAATCTTGATATTGAGTCCATAGCCTGTACAATACACGTGAAAGAATTGTGAGATTTGAGCCTGATGTGAGTCAGGATGTTCCATATTCGTCGTAATTGAGAGAATATGAAGGTTGATCATAACGGAATGCTTATTAGACACTTTTTCAATGCTTGACAACGAATGTATGAGTCTTGAGTACTATATAAAGATTTAGAGAACCAACCGGTTGTAGCACATCTCCGCCAAGATCATCAAGTCTCTAGCCGCATCAAATGCAAAGCTCTTTACTGTGAAATTGAGATTAAGAGTTGGCCCGTGCATGGGTTTCAAATCTCTCCGCGAAGGTAATCTAATATAACTGAGTTTTGTGGGAGACGTATCATCGGAGTTGTACCCGTCACTTGATTCCGACTCCGACTCCGTTGTATCGTCATATGTTGTATAAAATAAAATACCATCAGAAAGGCCAACAACTTCCTTGATCAAGATGCTAGGTACATCTATTCGACGAGTCCAATGGAGATTAGTCCAAGCAGTATCCGCAATCTTAAGGAGTTCAAGTTTTTGTGCAGGTAAAAGACTACTATATGGATTGCTTATTACTCCAGATGTACCTAGCGTGATAGTAGACTGTAGATTGGTCTCAGTGTCGATTATTGAACACAATTGTTTACAGACTCGACGGAGACATAGTAGTTCACGAAGATCAAGGCAGTTGAGTACATATAACCGCACTTCCAAAGGTAGAGAACTCCATTGCATGATGGTAGTTGGTGTTGAGTGAGCGGTCAAGGCCAAACTCAAAGGAGTCTTTAGAAAAAGGCGTCCACTAATTTCATTGTTCCGCGAAACTATAGAAACCCCACATCGCCGTGACGCCTCTCGATCACCGAAACTGAAAATACGCGGAAGTCGCGAATGCATTTGTAATCGTCTACTTTACCTAATCTAGTAAATACGATTTGCACCAAAATTCTCCTTCAAACAGCTCTCGTGATATAATAATAAAGTGTACTATTGTGAATCATGCCCAGAGAAAACAGGAAAAGGGGAAGAAAACACAAGAAGGCAAAAGATGAGGGACAACAGGAATACGAACAACAAATCGATTATACTGAAACTGAAACACAAACTCAAGGAGCTGGACCATCTTGGATAGTCGACAAGAAGAATCTAGACACAGACAAGCAACTCAGTTCTGATGCCCCATTCGGGTTTGTTGATCCAGATTTGAAGGCTTATTTCCGCACAGTTGATGAGAAACTTCGCGAATGGCAAGAAACTGCAACGAGTTATGAAGTAGAGAATGATAACGAAGTGGATCCCAATGAAGGTATGAGGAAAACTAAATTACAGTACTTTGACCTTTTCTTTTACTGATTTACAACAAGAGAGACGCATGTTTATGGTAGCCGCTCTATCGGAAGCGTCGGGGAAAGAGAAGCAACTTGCTACAGATCCTGATTGCTCCAATGTCCTGGAGCGCATGGCATATTCGATGGATGATTTTGTAAAACGAGTATTTATTGATCGTCTTGCTGGATCGTGAGTAGCCATTTCTTAAGTTTCTTATTTTAAAACTAACTCTCCGTAGATATGAGCAGCTTTCCATGCATCGTTTTGGCTCTCATGTTTTACAAACACTTTTGTCTATCTCAAAAGGAACAATTCTCCGTGAGGTGAGTACGATACCTTCTTCTAGTGACAAGTCTCTAACCCGTCATAGAAAAATGGTATTCAACCTACCCCATTAGACAGTGAAAACGAGGAACAAGATGGGAAGCTTCCTCTCCTCACCCAACTTATCGTCAACCTTTGTAACGAGTTAATTCCTTCTTCTACCACCTTACTCATGGATCGTTTTGCGTCTCATGTTCTCCGAGCGCTGTTTATACTACTTTGCCCCGATATCCCTTCCGCGGCTGAAACCTCCACTATCTTACGGTCCAAAAAAAGTGTAAAACATCGTGAGAAGCAGGGACCTATGAAATCTGTGCTCACGGATGTCTCGAATGAAACAGATGAAAAAGGAAAGAACAAGAGTGGCTCTGAATATCCATCAGAATTCAAGGAGGCATCCCTCGAATTTGTGAGGACGATCAAAAATCAACTAAACGGAAATGAAATTCGCGCCCTCGCCGTAAATGAGGCTGCGTGCCCATTGCTTGTAGTATGTGTCCAGACTAGCTTCGACAGTGACCAAACTTATTTTTGGACTTCCTAGATCCTACTAGAGATGGAAGCGTCTCATGACCTTTCAAATGAACCCGGTTCTCTCATGGATAGCTTGTTATCTGGGCTGATAACTAGTACCTGTATGCCAATTCTTTTTCCATGCCAAATGAAATACGGACTTAATATTCTCATCTTAGTGCAAGACACAACGGACAAACTTGAAGCTTCGGATTATGTTACAACCCTATTGAGAGATCCTGCTGCATCTCATGTACTCGAAAAAATTATTAGTCTTGCACCTCAAACAGCGTCTCATGTGATGTGGGATTTGTACTTCAAAGGTTGGTGGTCAATTAGGTGTCTCGATTTGTAGTTTTTAATACTAAAAGAATATATAGGTAAACTCAGTAGATTAGCTGCTCATCCTGTCGCAAATTATGTTGTTGCTCGAGTCTTCGATCGTATTAGTGAACAACAGCTATTTGAGGCACTTGATGAACTTTCTGGTGCATGGTCAAAAATCATCAGTCAGTTTTCTATATATTCTCCTAGAGGATTTTTCTGACCGTTTTATTGTTTTATTGGGTGTAGAAAACTCTCAGACAGGAGTATTAAAATCCCTAATCGACCGTACAATCCAGCTTCAAGCGGGTGAGGAAGATATTAGTAAAGTAAGAGCATTTTTGTATATTATTTCACCAGAAAATTAATGGGCTCTTGTTAGGTGGTTTTCGACGCCTTCGGTCTAGATAGTGTGGAGGCACAGGAAGTTTTGGTGGATTGCATTCTTTCTTTAAAGCCGTATAAAGATTATAAACTAGCGGCCAACCACGAGCAAGATGATTCGAAAAAAGGAGAGATTAATAATAAAAACAAATCTCAATTGGAGCCTACCGTACAAGGTTCCATCATTATCCAATCTTTATTACACCTCCACGAACCCCACAACCATAAATTAATCGAGAACATTGTCTCTTTACCACCGGCTCGTCTTCTAAAATTATCACACCATCCTACTAGTTCACGTATCATCGACGCCCTGTTATCATCACCTAATGTTCCATCTCGCTACCGCCGTAAACTGATCCTTGCTTATCTGGGACATTTCCCAGAACTTGTCGATGATCGTGTCGGTAGTCGTGTTGGAGAACGATTATGGAATGCAGCGGATCCATACCTCAAGGAAAAGGTGGCACGTACCCTTATCCCTCACGAAAATAGTTTATATGGTTCACGTTATGGGAAATTCTTTATTCGCGGTTTGAATCTGTATCTCCTCAAAAAGGATCCCGAAAAATGGAAAACTCAGCAGTCCTCTGCCAAAACGGCGACGAGCACTACGGGACTCAGAGCAGCTGAACCAGCACAAACTGTTGAAAATGGGGGAAACGGGAAGAATAAAGAAATTAAGGGGCCGAAACGGAAGAGGGAGGAAAAACCCGGGGATGAAATTGATAAACTCTTTGTATCTGCCTTGGGAAAACGCCAGAAAAAGGGAAGTTTGGTTGTAGCTGATTCGAATAACGCCACGACAAATGTCCCTCACAAAGAATCAAAACAACCAGGAGACAAAGACCTGGATAGCGTCCTTGGGGCAATTCGGGGCGCTCCGAAGGAAACGAAGGTCAAAAAAAAGCAAAAGTAATCAATACTAAACTAGCTTAATTGTTTATACCGTCAAATCTCAGTTATTAAGTATGACTTATCACTGTAATCTTATTTGTTATCGTGTTAAGGATTGTCCTTAACTGTATCACAAATCAGCAAAAAACCTTATCTTTCCTCATACTTATTTTTATCTATCTTATCTCAATTTCCATCTTGAGTTATCTTCTCAGAATCCTGACCGAACCAATGATATGAAAATTCCGAGACCCATCGTAGGAACTCCGTTCTTACACCATCTCCCATCATAATTTCTTCTCAGTCCATGGCGAGCATTAAGATCAACTCCATACGCATCAACTCTGATTTATTAGAATCATGCCAATGGGGGTCGTAAGTCATCCTACCAACTCGAGAATCCTCTTTAGCCTTGTTACTAAATTTTAAAACAGAACATCTGACGGGGGCATGAGTAAATTGATAACACTAGCTTTTTATATGATTCCTTAGTCAGGTCCTCACCTCGCAGATCGGCTTACTCTCAACGATGATGACAAAAAAGTTCGCGAATGGTTCATTAACCAAGTAAAGGCTTATGGATGTACCGTCAAGGTTATTAATTCCAATAATAATAAAGTCCATATTCTGAGGCGAGTTTAGGTGGATGAAGTTGGCAACATTTTTGCTACACGCTCAGGAAAGAATAATGATATCCCGTCGATCGGCTTAGGAAGCCACCTTGATACACAACCTGCTGGTGGGAAGTACGACGGCATTGTCGGGGTCCTGTCTGCCCTTGAAGTACTAAAAACTTTGCATGAAAATAACGTTGAAACATATGCCCCTATCTCCGTTATTGACTGGACAAACGAAGAGGGAGCTCGTTTCCCCCCAGCGATGCTTTGCTCAGGTGTCTGGGCGGGGAAATTCTCTACAGAATATGCGTAAATATACTGAACTTGTTATTTGATACAGTTCTGGTACTAAATAAGCCAATAGCTATACGAGAACCGATCTGAAGGGTATCAAGCTCGGGGATGAATTACAGAGAATCGGTTTCAAGGGTGATATACCCGCATCTTACGAAATGAACAAATTGTCAGCCCATTACGAAGTTCACATTGAACAAGGGCCAATACTCGAAGCAGAAGATAAACCAATCGGTGTTGTAACTGGCGTACAAGGTAATCATTTGAATTATCATAATGGAATATGTAAACTCTTTTCATCCTAACACACTCTTTCAGCAATTAGCTGGTTCAATGTAGTCCTTCGGGGCCGGGAACAACATTGTGGAACCACACCAATGGACAGACGAGCTGATACCCTCCTCACAGCAGCAAAGATGATAGTTAAGATTAATGAAGCTGCACTTTCCCTCCCTGGAGCACTCGCTTCCGTAGCAGTCATCAATTCATCTCCTCAATCTGTTAATACACTGGCATCAACGGTACAATTCAATATTGACGCTCGTGCGAGCAGTGACGCTCTACTAGCCGAGCTTGAAGTAAAGCTCAAAGAAGTATGCACTGCCATTGCCAGAGAAGCAGATGTAAAGATCGAGGTTTGGGACCGTTTCTGGAATGCTCCGCAGACGGTATTTAATGAAACAATGGTAAAATTCGTTCGTGAATCCGCTGAAGAAAACGGGTTTGCGTACAGGGAACTCCAAAGCGGTGCTGGGCATGACTCGTAAGTGGTGGTGAGAAATCATGACACACAGACAGACTTACAGACCATCAGGGTATACACTGCAACAAGAATTCCGACATCTATGATTTTCATCCGGTGTAAGGGCGGGATTTCGCATAACCCTGCAGAATACTCATCCCCAGAAGACATGTAAGTTCTTTTGCAATTTCTCATTAACTGACAACTAAAGCCAGCACATAGATCCGCAGGGGCAAATGTTCTTCTTGGAGCTGTTTTAAGATATAATGCCTACCTTAAGTCGCAAGTGGAAAATAACTGATTTAACCATAAAAAGAATGATGTATTAATTAGATAAATGTTGATAACATACTACCCGAGAAAATAGTAGAAAGACGAAGAATGATACAGTCTCAAGAAGGACTAGCTTCTTCTTTCTTTCTAAACTCCTGGAACAAGGATTCACACCGTTCTGCAAGCCGCGCGGCATCTTGTCTATGATCCCCATATTCAGGTGCTTCTTCTGCCGAAACGTATTCGTTAAACCAATAATCAACGCATGAACCAAATTTATGAGGCACCGGCTCCTTTTCGGACTTAGAAACAATGCTTATAAAAGGAAGAGCCACAAGCATAAGATGAACGGCAGAAATAGCGGACTTGTAGGGAGAAATAACGTGGACAGGAGAACCCAAGAAATGTGCCTATTGATAGTAATGAAGTTAGATGTTGCATAATTTCCAATGCTGAATGGATGACCTAAGTATACTTACAAGTAGGAAAGAAAGTTGCATGCATAAATCCAAGAAAGTACTGTTCAAAGACTTGACTGCGATGTTTGTGCGAACAACACCAGGGTGACATATAAAGTGGCGTATAGGCAAGTATTGTCCCTTCTGAAGGGTGTTATATTGTTGATGCTCAAAGTGTTCTACAAGTAGATCTACTTGATACTTTGAAGCCTCGTAGGATCTATTAGTCCTTATGAGTTGGAGGTCATTTGGGTCGTAGCAATCTGCTCTAGCTTCAAGTGATGACATCCATAAGACACGAGCTGGAGTTTCAGACAATTTCTCATATTTTTCCAGTAATGGTTCCAATAATCGAACCTATTTGCAATGAGTACGGGTATTATAATATGTACTTAGACACTCACTAAAACGTAATGTCCGAAGACGTTACATTGCCAAACCCAACCCAACCCATCCTCACTCAGCTCCCCTACTCTCTGTATTTTGTACACTGGAGCGCTAACGGATCCTATAAAGTCCGTAACAATTTGTTTGATAGCTAGTGGCCAGTCATAACCTGAGAAGCTCGCAACGCCGGCATTACAAACAAGATGTGAAACATAAGGGTAACTACAATAAATATAATACGTGTTGTGTCAATATAAATTCAATCTGTCTCGGACCTAAACCTAAAAACGAAATTCAACTCACCTCGACTTGATCAACCGAGAAAAATTGAAAATGCTTTCAATGGATGCTAAGTCCAATCTGTGAGTGACAATTTTAACATTCTCCCTGAACCTTCGGGCATGTTCAGCTTCATCAGCATTTTGACCTTGCAAGCGTGTAATCTCCGTGTCGAGTAGATTTTGTAAATCTTCTCGAGCCTGTTCGGCCTTCTGCACGTCGCGACACGCAAGAATAAGTGTGAGGCCCTCATAACTCGTAAAATCTTCAATATTTATGGTTGCATTTTCGTCTATCGAAAGAGATTGTGACACCCTTCTCTGGGGGAGAGCATCCGAAGGCACGCGTTGAACAAGTTGAAGCAAAAGACGTTGACAAATAGCGTAACCAACTCCTCTGGAAAGTCATGATTCGGGTCACATTTAAGCATTTATAACTCCTGATGTATTACTCACCCGTTTGCTCCTGTTACAACAATTACTGGATATGCACGCTGTTTGTCGCTCATGGTAGTAAGTAAAGGGGTATGTAGTTTTTAATTTGTTATCTTTTTAGTCACTAGTGCTATTTTTCAACGTCGTACGATCATTCAGTGACAACTGTTTCCCAGTGCAGATGTATGGGAAAAAGTGGATGAATTGGAGACCTAGGGAAACAAGAAAGAAAAATACTACAGAACTAAATATATAACGGAGTAAAATACACTAGAAAACAAAGAAATAATAAGAAAAGAGAATGAAATTATTCCTCAACCTCCGACTTTCTTCTCTTTTTCTTCTCTTTTGATGATTCACCGTTTTCCTTAGCAGCTTTCTTGGCCTCCTTCTTTGCCTTTTTGCGAGCCTTACGCTCCTCCTCTGTCTCTTCAGTCTTCTCCTTCTCAGCCTGAAGGTACCGTTGATATTAGGTCATACTCTCAACCTCATCAGAAAATAACTACATACCTTTCGTTTCTTTTCGTTGTCACTTCCTTCTTCGTCAACGTCCATTGCATCATCTGCGACCTCGGCTTCCGCCTGAGCCTTTTCAGCCTTCTTCTTTGCACGGCGCTCCTCCTTAGCCCTTTTCTTTTCATCCTTTACGTCCTGAACGGCCTTCACAGCGGCCTCTACAGGTTCTCTTTGTGTCGATACAAGCCCCACCGCATCAGCGCTCGAGTTATATGTGCGTGTTTCTCCATTCGCCTCGTATTTGCCCTGTTTCTTTCCTGGGGCGGAGAAGCTCTTCATTCCAGTTCCATCCAATTGGTGTTCCAACGCCCGTAATCTTGACTCAAGTTTGGCACGGTTCTCCAAACCAATTGTTGGAGCTGTAGGCTCCGATTTGCCATCTGCATCTGTTAAAGCATCTACACGAATTGATAAAGCGGCTTTTGTTGCAACCATACGAGCCATCTAATATAAAGCGAATGCATTAAGTATTCGTCCAAGTAACAATTTCAAGTAAATATCACCGACCTTTCCCTTTAATTTAGGAGGTGCTTGTCCGACTAAAGAGGCGTGGTAAATAAGACCATACTTTGGCGTATCGTGCTTTGTCTTAAGGGCACGGAAAAGAGCTTTTTCAGCACCAAGAATCTGAACAGTACTGGCCGGGTGTTTTGCAAGGTTGAGTAGACTTCCTGCATGGCTAATAAGCCGAGCGCCAACAAGTTCTCCAACGAGTGCAGTTAAATTTGGTGCAATTGCACTCATTCGGTTCCTAAGGTATTCCGCAAGTTGAGTCCTGTAAGCCGAGATGGCAATTACTTGGTCACAAGCGCCATTGATGTTTGCCATGTCCGATTCCGATATTTCAGTACCCATAGAAATCTCAGCTGCAACTTTAATGGTTTGCTCAAGCTCTTCTGGCAGAATGTGCTCCAATGAAGTGGTAGCAGCGTTTGTCCGGAAGCCTAAAGACGCATAAATCACAGTGCAAATTTAGATTCATGAGAAACTTACCAATAGCGCGGACAACTTTTGCATACGCGACACTGTCGGTCAAAATTTTGGCCATCTCTGGGAAATGCCACCCGTACCATTCCTAAGTTATATTTTTATAGAGCGCCCTTAGAAGAAAAAAACCTTGAACCAACCTTCACACGCATTGAATAGATGTTTATTTCCTTGTCTAAGTCATCTAAGAGTGCGATAGACTGTACAACCATGGTATCAACCTTGTCCGGTGAAAATTTAAGTTTGAACCTAGCGAAACCGCTTAATCGATGCCAGTATTTTGAATACACTTCGTGAAAACTTACCGAGATAATGAATGACTGAGACCCAAGCTCATTTGTGCCAGATCTTTTGGGTCCAGCCCATCCAACAAAGCTGTCAATTGACTCCGGATACCTCGATACAACTCAAGAGTTGACGAATCCGCCTGCACCTTTATTCCGAGTTTTTTGGAGATGGAAGAACCTTATTATACGTCTAATATGAGTGCAAGTTGGCGCATACAAGCATATATACACACCGAGCTTTGAGTCAATGACGGCTAACGACTCCTTGGCCTTCCCTTTATCGACAATCTCACTCGACAAAAACTTTTTAAGGCTCTTTCCAAGCTTCCCCTCTTGAATAGCAGAGATCTCATCGACAGCAGATGCGGCCGACTCGAAGCGATGAATTGCCTTGAGCTTTAACCTTGAAAATTTGATCAATAATTTACGCCTAATGTTCGTGAGCAGGCATTCACTCACAGCCCGCTGGCTTTTTCAGGAGATTCGAATTCTTTATATAAATCGTCACTTTGAAGTTTTGCCGAGTCTGTTAGTTTAAACAGACAGTATCCAAGGGCCGTTTCATATAGGACGAGCATTTTGGGGGTAAATTTGAGTTCACCGATGGGAAGGAGCTCAACAACGTGCGTTTGTGTGTGTGCTCTGTCGGTTATAAGCCCAAACTTTTTTTCTGTCCACAAACAAAGTATGCGTGAGAAGCTGACGTAATACTAGAACCAAATTTATTTGTTATACATCAATCTTTTACTCTTCCTCACCATGCTCTATGTGTGAGAAATGTACATTTCATATTTACATATAGCGATTAATACAAGGCTAGTAAAGTCATATCATGTCTTTCTAGAGCATACAATCTTTATGCGCCTTATCAAAATATCGGTTATGGATATCTTTTTTTTTTTTGGTAACGATGAAGTCAAATGAGGAGCAACATAAACATATAAGTATACACGTCGGTGGATACTGTCTAATAGCACATGTGCGTACAAAAAAAATACAAACTAATATTACAAACGAAGGGTATATCAGACCGGGATTTTTTTTTCTTCACTTCCCCACAAGAACAAACTCAGGTATACACCCTAACGGCGGCAAAGTCCCAGTACGCGTTTATAAAATCTGAGGGGTTGTTATTTACATAATCTAAAGGCAAAAAGGGTTACGAGTTATGCCAAAAGATACTTAATCCGACTCACCAACGCAAGTACCCGGGCAACCAGCACTACTAAAAATTGAATCCTGGCCAGCCCAGTCTCCACCTGGTAAAGGTTAGTAGCATTGGTGAGTATAATATTTACGTTAAGAACCTACTAGAGCTCACATAGTGTCAGGTTAATAATAATATTATTCTCACCAAAGTGAGAAGCAATATCACATGAATCATTCGTAAATAGCGCAACAGGGGTACCCTATTTAAAGACGGAGATGTTAGTCTGAACGCATGCAGTACTCTCAGTGACGGATGCATACAAAAGTATCTGTATTGATAGTAGAAGCGCCATTCTCAACGGAAGATGGGACGGATGAATCCTCTCGCGACCAAAAGAACACCCGGATAAATGTCGAAGTACGTTCCATCACGTACCAACCACCTCCCGCAGCATTAAATCCAGGACCGAAGCTATTTGCTTTATTATTATCCACGGAACACCCCTGGTTTCCATTATCAGCTGTGTTGCAGTCTAACGAAACAGCCGTCCTAAGCAACGGGTTTACCAAAAAAGGAAAAGGATCTTAGTATTGAGAGTGATTCACACAGAAAACGAAGAAACATCTTACCCAGTCATATCGCGACTCTGAGGCATCGTACACCCAGCGCTCGTGTGGAGAGTACTTGCATTCGGATCAACATTATTAACGCCCTCTACGATGTCCACTTCTCCACTAGCAGGCCAGTCTGATTCAAGTGTCTCCCAGGCAGCTGGCCATGTTGCGCAACCTTCGGGCATATGCCTTATATCAAACCTTTTCCACTGGAAATGAGTTGAACGGTAAAGTATCACGGAACATTACGGACTCACACCGCAACATGAGTGGTATAAGTTTTATCACTTTTAATCCTTACGCTATTTCTCCCCGGGCCCGAGGCAGACAGTGTTGTTGTAAAATCCGTGCGCATAACAAAGTGGTTATCCGAAGCATAGGTCAAGTTATCTGCTAAAGCGGTGGCCTGGTCGACATAAGTGACTCGGCCGTGTGTTGGATCTGAAATGGCTTCATGAGTGAAACCTGAAAGAAACCCGGTACCAACAAAATTATCTGTTAATGAGTATGTGGCTGCAGACACCAAGGGCAGGAGTGGAGTGATAAGTAAAAGAGCCCAGGGACAGGGAGATTTGAACATAGCGGAGGGTGCAAGGACTATCTGCAGATGGTCAGGACTAAAAGGGTCCCTTTGAGGTTTTTATATATTGCTTGGAGAATAGACTTGTCAGCCTCCATAAGATTATGCTGGTCATCTCGGCTACCGAGTCGTTATGGTTCGAGGTGATTTCTCATGATTGAAGCGCTAGTGATGCAAAATACCATATGGTTGAAAATAAGGGACGAGTGCCAACACCATCTTTCCCGCAAAAGATTCGATGGCAATAAAAAATTACATTCCCAACGAAGTCTTCGTTTATGAGACCGTTGGAGATACATTCAAGTTCAGACCAAATTCAGTAGTAGCAAAATCACCGAGCACCCTTGAAAGGGATAATTTTAGGCATATGCGAGATATAGTGGTGCGAACTTAACATTATTACTGATGCGAGAACCAGTAACCTAATTGGTGAGAATAATAATTGTAATGCTACCAGTTGCGAATGCATGAGCTGGCATGTTACAGCGATTAGAATGCGCAGTCCATAAACTCCTAAAGAGGTCATGAGGTAAGTGCAACGCTATATATCCCCGGGAGTAATTCTTATATCTTTATTTTGCATCTGTATGTATCACATGGTGTCGACGTGGCGTATATGAAAACATATGGTGATACTTGAGAAGATAGCTCACGTATGTCCCTGAAGGAAAGTTTAAATTTTTATTTTCTTGTTTCATTCGGACAATAACATATTTATTGGACCAGAACACTTGTTGTCCAGTTTTATTTAATCAGACAGAATATTCTTACACTGATTGCCTAGTCAGAAGTCCGGGGAATGAACCTAACCTGACTGCCTAAGGAATGGAGTCTGTTTTTAGTGTAAATTTCAGTAAGAACTGAAAATGAAGCATAGGATCTGAGTACACTATTAGTATTTAGGTGCGTTGCTCACGGTACTAGTGCATTAATCCTGCTCCATTAAGAATCATACTCAGCAGAGGCTATGAATGATGTACTGTTTTGATCATAGGACGAACAGAGATAGGGAATGATTAATTGCTCGGAAATGAAACCGAGGGTGTAACATTTGATACCTTGATTGATTGCATCTGGACCGAGGCTAAGTCGGTCAAATTTAAGTAAACCGGTGTTCCATTCAGAGCGTGTAGAAAGACAAAACAATCGACAGTGGTAGGAGAAGCGATGTATCGAAAAAATACTGAGACAAGAGATTGATGACAATTAAGTAAATTATGAATCATATACAACTACAATGAGGAAGCTGTCATTCATGAGGTATACGTTCCTCATGAATGATAACAGCAAAAAGATAGATGGGAAGTGTGTGTACGTGTGGATACGAGAGACCTCAATGGTGAAAGAACGAAAGAACAGGAGCAAGTCAGGAAGAAGTAGAATCAGGAGCAGCTGCCGAGCCTGCTTCCTCGTTGTCATCGTCTGGATCCATCCAAGATTCTTCTACAGTAGCTTTTACCCGTCTAACATACTCCTTTATGTTTTCGCGATAAAGTTGGGCGGCTTCGGCATTTGCGGGACTGGAAAGAATGTGATTAGTATACTAGGAGAAATAGGTAAATCCGGGGAACAAAAACATACCTATTTGGGTTTGGATCGTGCAGCAAACTCTGTATACTTGTGAGTATAGCAGCAACGTCATAAGTCGGACTCCAGCGATTTTGCAGAATGTCGAGACAGAGCTCGCCATTGGCATATACGTTTGGGTGGAACATACGGGAAAGGAACTTGACAGTCGGCGGTTTGTTAGGGTAACTCTCGTCAAAGGTCAAGACTAATTTGAAAGTTCCATCTTCGAAAGGCGTATCCGCTATACAAAAGAATGAGCCACTCGTAGTTAATAACAGGGACTTTGATGGCGAAAGGGGGGAACGAAAGAATATACTTTATAAGGGTTATGGGCAATGACTTACCTGGTCCAAAAATAACTGCATTCCAAAGCATAATATTCTCCGGGCGTGGACTGCCTGAGATTCCACCAGGAGGGTCGGTCGAGAGACGCTTGAAATCACGAATAAGTCTGCGACGGGCCGTTGTAGACTATTGATGAAGGGTTAATTGAGCCGGAAAAGGAAAGAATAACTCTTATATTATACCATTTTTCAGTTGCTGGATAATGGATAGGGTTCAAGGATGACAAGTTGAAAATGGAAGAAAACGAGTCGTGTGCTGAAGAATGATTGAGATAAAGTCAAGGATACAAGTCGAGGTTAACGAGGCTCTCGAGAACGGAACGTTACAAATCGGGTTATCCGTCATGAGACAGCCACGCGGCGAAAAGAATGAGTATACCAAGAAAGTATTATTTCTATTATGTGTTATCTCCGTTGGTAACACAGGTTTATTGAAGCTTTTGGGGATCATATATATGCATTAGTACTCAGGATGTCTCACTGGGTTTTCCGCAGGACGTCTTGATAGGCAAATGAGTCGAAATAGCACATGGATTCACTGTGGAAGACGTACAACAAAACAAGGTTGTTTTTCAAAAATATCTTATCCAATTTTATATTAGTTTTACGCTTTTATTTTAATACGCATATACAAGTTGTAAACTGTCTATTCTCGTTATTTTTTTTCTATATGAATGTCTTAGATCATTACTTTGTATCCCGATTTTGTGTGTTAAGGGATCGAAAACATTGAACAAGAACAAAGCGGACCAGGATCACGTGTGTGTGATATCCTGGAGCGCGGAATTCGATCAACCGTCTGTCATCCGTCACTTTGTTTCTTATACTTCATCGACGACTACTATTCCATTACACAACATAATCATCTAGTCCGAACTTTGATATCTTTCAGATGTCAACAGAAAACGCAACCTTCATCCCTCCTAAAGGGAGGCACGAGGTCAGCGTGGGGACCTCCTTGACGCGTTTCCTCAAACAACGAAAAGGGACGCAAGTAAAACAAACCAAACCTATAACAAGTTACTATCATTTTAAATGTAACTACTCGATGATAAATCTGGTAAATCAATGGGATCTAATCTTGCTTCTACATAGATAACTTTATGCCAGAATCTGTGGATGTGAATAAACCAGGGCAGATAGACCTGGTCACAAACGAAATTACAAATGCCCGAGTAGAACGTGCTTGTGCACAGGTACCTGTCAACTTTAATAATAGTTTGTATCTTCTAAGGGTAACTGATCAGTGTCACTTAGTCCAACGAAGTACACGTCTTTCGTGGTAAAGAAGAACCGTCTAAGGACATTGAATGTGTTCTGATCTATGATCAAGAAAGCGGGGTAAGCATAATACTTGTCCTCTCGCAAGTAAGACTTTAACACAATCTGTAACAGTTATTTAGCTTGGAAAAGCTTGACTCTACCTTCAATCTAACTCATGAGGGCAAAAGTCAGCCAAAATCCAGAACGTCGGCATCACGTATGTTTGCTATTCTGATTTAAAACTGTGTTTTATCTGATCACCAGCCCAAATTCAGCGCTACCTACACCTTCCCCAGCTATAAAAAACGATGATCTCGAAGAAATTCTTTTCCGAGAAATGCAAGAGACACTTGCATCGGCAAAAGAAGACAGCAAGGGGGAAGATAGCGACAATATACCACTTATCAATAACACGAAGAGACCGGCCCATCTACCTCCCAAACCGGAACCCGTGCGACCTCCTCCCACTGAGATAGACAGCAGAGGAAAATCGAGACCAAAATTAAAACAAGGAAAGGCGAATACAAATCCGTCATCTGTGCCTTCGTCCTCGACTCTGCCTCCTGCACCTGTTAGTATACCAAAACCACCATCTCCTACCCAAAATCGGGGTCTTAACAAGAGAAAAGCCTCTCAACAAAACCAGACAAACACGTTTGAGGTGGAGGAAGAGGAACTAGACTTTGGAAAACCATCTCGACCTCTGAAACGTCCTCACACATCACCACTGACCGGACCACCACCTGTGACTGCTTATCCCTCTCTTGCGCTCCCTGGTGCAGGTGATTCATGCAACATCCCATCTTCAGATGGGCTTGCTCTGCCTGGTACAACTACTGTCAATCTTGCTCCCCCAATAACCTCGACTATCGATGACGACGATGACACCGATGGCTCATTAGTCGATGTGCTAACCGCAAACACAGGCGAGGACGAGATCTTTGGAGATGGAATTGCGGATTCGGGTGACGTTGATGACCTGGATGCCGAGCTGAACAGGCAGCTTGGGGGGATATATGAAGAATTCGATGATGGATTCGCTACTATTGCAGGTGATGGTGATAACGGGGAAGGTGATGCGGATCCTGATGATGAGTCCGATATGGAGGATATCTTTGGTGGTGAAGAAGAAGAACCTGAGCCCACACCGTCGAAAGCGCCACAATCGATGATATCGTATGCTGCCGGTAATGGTGGTGCGGCATATGGTGATGATGATGACGACGAGGATGACTATACTTCGAGTGAGGAAAGCGATTAAGGGGGTTTAGGTGGTTGTTCCATTTGATTGTTATCTTAGTGTATTGGATCTTTTCTCATTTATTACTTTATCCTATCTATACCTTTTACGACCTATTTCCAGCACTGTATTCCATACCCATGATATCCTCACTACAATTGTCTTTGTACGTATACTAAAGTTAATTACCAATTAGAAACGGATGGCTTTTTTTGTTCGATCAAATTGTTTGACAGTTTGAACAGAAGAGATATTCTCATCAAGGCACACGCACACAATAAGATATAGCGTTTCCCTCCTCGGGAGGTAACAAATTGTCCTATGCTACCTACACAAGCGACGTTGCCTAGAAACACCCTTCGAAATGCCCATCAAGAGAAAGAAAATGAAAAAAAAAAAATGAAAAGAAGGCACAATAGTGTGATAAAATTAGTAGCCGCGCACCAGGCAAGCCACATAAGCCAGCGATACTACTACATTAAGACACCCACCGAGAACAAGGAGAAAAAAAAACCAAGTGCATCTACAAAGGCGGTAAAAAAGGGAAAGCACTTGGAGGGGATAAAAAGGTGTACCGCACTATCCTACTAATCTTAATTAAATCAAGTCCATTGCATGTAGAAAGCGAGAAAAAATAGAGTCCACAAGTCCGAGTTTAAGACAGTATACACACACATACAGAGAACAAAAGAAAAACAGCTACGTATGGAATTATGCCGAAGCTGTCGCTGCAGCAGCAGAAGCAGAGCCTGATACCTCAGAAGCAGGTACGAACTGCCATCCGTTGACATTGATTGCTCCATCTGAGGAAGCACCTGTCGTAGTGTTGGCAGATGACGGGATCGAGCTATCAGAGGCCGCAGTAGCCGTTGCCTGATCAGCAGAAGCGGCGGAATCAGTGGCAGTGGCGCTGGCGCTGGCAATTATGCTGCTGGCCTCGTCAGGTGAAATGGTCGCAGTAGAGATGGAAGTGATTGCATTGTCTGAGCCGCTTCCGGATGAGGACGATGATCCAGAAACAACACCTGATTTTGCGAGACTTGCAATTGCCTCAACACTGCCATCAAGGAAAGCCATAGTGGGACCAGCGACGATGTTACCGGTGAACCTGTCGCGGGCGTTGTTTGCCAGGGGCTGAGTGTCGTTTGTAACATAGATTGCGACAGCTCCACTGAGACCATCAGGAACGACACAGGCGTCGAATGGAAGAGTGATAGAGAATGGTGCTCCACCTACAAGCATTTGACATGACAAACTCGAAGTGTTAGAAATGCTGCTCTGTTGATCGAACTGGAAGCTCAGCGAGGTACCAGCGACGATGGGGCCTGAGTTGGTAACCGTCAATGAAGGGAGAGCGTCAATTCCAACACTGCACCCGGAAATGAAGGGTCCGGCGAGTGCAAGAACTTCCTGAGGAAGGAGGGGAAGGTCGAATGCACTTGGGATCGCGGTACCACCGTTAAGGACGTTAAGGATTGTCTGGTGTCGTGCCTCAACGGTAACGATACTAGCCGCAGATGTAAGGATGCTTGGATCCGTAACAAGATGAGCTGCACCTAAGTATGCTCCAACACCGACGTTCTCTACGAGTCTGGCTACGGGTGCCATGGTTGCGACATCAGTGAGAACCGACGAGAAATCAAAGGAACAACCTGAAATTGCGGAATCACCGAGTGATTGGATGACCTGTTCAAGAACGGTCGTATGTGTGGATTCGTCAGTCATGATATTCGTGAATTGTTGGACAGGGACCGATGCATCAGAGAATCCGGCAGAAATGAAGTCAGATGTCTGGAATTTACTGAGAGCTTGAGTATAAAATTCGGTTTCTAGCTGCTCCAAAACATTTGCAAATTCTAAAAGATTCGTTTTAATAAAGTAATCCCACTTGAGTATGATGTATACGTACTAAGAACCAGCAAGTTTGCGGAGTTATCTGGAGTTGCAGCAGTGCTATCTGTCCTTCGAACAGGCATGGACATTGCTGAAGAAGCCAAGAGGGCTACAGAGGGAAGTACGGTAGAGAGATACATATTGATCCTTTTTTTGATATCCTGGGGTGAGTATCAGTTGTGAGAAGAACAGAAACCTGCTGTCTGGCTAGCCAAGTGAGCGACGCTGAAAAGATAAAACCAGGGGTGCGTCCGGGCAGCCCAACGAGAGTGATAAAAAATAAAAGAAAAGCTAGAAAATAGGTGGTGAGTGATTTATAGAAAGGAGAATGAGACAGGACGGCCATAGCACTCACAGAGAAAAAGAGCGAAAACGAAGGGCGGGAACGAGGGATGTCTGACAACGAGAGTCCATTGATATATACGGCGGGGTGATGGCGTACCTCTGCCTCGGGTCTGTCGCTAAGGCGATGTTTGAACAGAATGCATCCACAAATGGCTGATCAGGTTTATCGTTTCGCCGTCATGCCCGACCAATCATAACGGTTATTCCCCCAGACAATATAGACCGGTTGTAGATATAGAAATTGCAAACATCAAATGCTTATCGGCATAGTTAAGACTGTCTTTGTAGCATTGTAGCATATCGAAGCAGAGCTAGGAGATATTGAACATTTTACTCAAGAAGACGCTACACGCATCAATACACGACTAACATCAGGCATCAGAAAAGATTGATACCATTTTTTCTCACAGAGAAAATTGACCTGGCGGATGTCAGTATTATTAACCGTTCTGACCTGTGGCCAAATGCGGTATTAATAGCGACACCGGTACCAATTTCCCTCCTCAGAAACTGCAGAGCCAACTGGCCGACAATGCCGTCTGTTCCTAAGCAGTCATGGATTTTTCCCATCACAAATAGTTTCTTATGCGCATGCATCGTGTAACTAACGCCATCAGTACTTGCTCTCGCGATTCGCTATAAGTGACTGGCTGAGAAAGGGTCTTTCGGCGATGATACAGTCTGAATCCGGCGAACACGAAATACAGATACAGATATATTTACACAGAGACAACACAGACACACGAATCAAAGTTATTTTTTTTTTAACCCGAGTTGGGAAGACATAAGTTCATCGAGTTTCACTCTGCATCATTAACCAGCCACATATGCAAATACATACCGGAACACACTCAAGATGTCGCCTACTTTCAATGACTGACGTGAATTTAGCGCTGATTCCAGAGCACGGAAGAGGTGAGGTCCGAAGAAAGCAAAAGTTTCCCACCTGTCATCCACGACTCCAGGTGTGACTTTCGTTCATTGGGACCGTCATCGCGCACTGTGAAACGGTGTCGAGAGTGGTCTGCAATTTGTGCTGCTCATCGAGTGTCGCGATACCGAAGAGGTCTGTGCTTCATCATGCTCGATCTTGGCTTTATCTCATCCTCTGATAATCCTCTGTGTAATGCCTCTTTTCTTCTCTCTATTCTCAGCTTGCCGAACACGCAAACAACGTCTCTACTGACTCGTTAACTTTTAACTTCTTTTCACAACAATGTCCTCCTGGTCGGGCTCGAATCCCCATCCACCACGCGGAGACCGTTCGCGCTCTCCTTCACGTGGTGCGTATGGACGACCTTACGCTGACCATCCATACCAACCAGATCCTTACGCGCGCGAGTGGGATTACGGAAGAGAGCGAATGTGGCAAGATTGGGAACGAGAAAGAGTTCCTTATGAATACGGAAGGCGCCACAGAAGCCGTAGTCCTCAATATGATGATGGTTTGTTCTTTTTTTTCTTACCCGCAAATCGATTTTCTAAGTTGCTTCTGTTCGATTCTCCAAGTTGGCCGTAAGCGACGTCGTTCCCCTTCTCCATATGACCGAGAACGCTATGACCCTCGCCCTCGCTATGATGAGCATGGTAGGCTATCTACTAATACCCAAAAATGTTTATTAAGTATTGTGTAATTAGATGCCTATCGAGGATACGGTCATTCACCTCCCCGAAGTCGGGGCTACTCTTCTAGATCTTCTCGGCCTGCCCCTCCAGATCCTTACACGCTTGACTTTCCCGCATCTCTGAAACAGTACGCGGAGTGGTTTAGACATTACTATCCTCAACAAGCAAATGAAGAGGATCAAGCTGACAAAGCAGCTGAGCTTGAAGCAGGTGACGGGTCAAAACCTCGAAATGGTATTAAAACGAGATGGGAAAAATATAAAAAAGAGTTTCTTGCTCAACAGGTCAGTCGAGCTTTCGAGGTTTTAGGATACAATCAATACTTCCGTTTCTATGTTGCCTTAATAATTTGTCCACTTAAAATACTGAACCTTACATTGTATCGTAGCTTCAAACTCTTTTTGATCATCACAGAAAATCGCCATGGTTCTCTGAGAAGTATGATCCTTCCACAGATTTTGCGAATTTACGAAACAGAGTTCGGAAGGTTGGCTGGAGGGGTAGAATGAACCTTTTCTTAAATGAGTTGGAAGAGGGCAAGTTTGATCATTGCTCTAGTGAACTTGAGCAAGATACATCATCTCAAGCTAAAGTTGAAGGTCAATCAACTGAGAATAATGGTATAGATGAGCCTGAACAACAGAATAAGAATGAAGATGAATTCGGTTTAGGAATAGAAGCTGAAGATGAAAATGCAGAGAACACTGGTGATGTAAAAAACGATACGAATGGAAAATCTTCTTATGAAGCCAAACAAGGCGGTGCTGATGAGGTCTCTGTTGAGCCTGAAGGCAATCAAGTTATGATTCGAACTATTCCTCCTGATATTGGCCGTGCAAAACTTGAAGCTGTGAGTATGCTACATTTATTTATCCCTATGTATCAACTAATCGCCATATAGGCCATCAAAGATATACCTGGATTCGTATATTTAGCTTTAGGAGATCCAATGCAGAAACGTAGTTATTATCGAGCTGGATGGATAAGATTTACCGAGGATGCGGACATAGCCAAAGTTCTTACAACCCTTAGTGAACAAAAGGTTTGTAAATTTCTACTTCTAGCTCAAAGAAGCTGAGGTTTACCTTCTTGTAGATTGAAGGGTTTAAGCTCCATGTCAGTCACAACACTCGGCCCTTCATGAGTAAAGCTCGAGTTGCTCCTGAATCTGCAAGTAAGCCGGAGCGCATAGCGAAAGACCTCGAGCAAGCAAAACAACTTGTCGCCATTTTAGAAGATGAGTACGAACGAATCCGTTCCTTCAGACCGGAACCACCATCTACTAGTGACAATACTGGTGAAGGTCCTAAGGAACAGTCGGCGGAGTCGGATCATATAAATGGTGATCCATTGCCTGTCGAGGATGTTTTGACAATGGACGCCTTGGCCGTCGAGGAGGAACCTCGTGAGAAGGCAAGCGATGCAGTCGAGAGGCGACTCTTGAAGCTATACTCAGAGCTCCCAGAGCCTACAAACGATGTAGAAGCAAAGGCACTGGAGTATAAAAAGGTAAGAATGATAGTCCGCCCAATATTTCCGTGTCATTGATAAAGTACCTTGTTTACAGAATACCGTCGCTCTGGACTTGTATCTGTCATATCTGCGCTTTACCTTCCATACTTGCTACTACTGTGTAACGACCTCTGATCATATTGAAGAGCTCCAACGGAAATGTATTAAACACGTCCGAAAGCCTCTTTCAAAGCAAAGCTTAGCAGAATTCGAACAGCAAGCTGATACGAAGCCAAAAGATGAGGAGGTGGATACGAAAGTGGATGAACCTACGGAAACTGACGAAAGTCCTGCCTTAAAGGAGGAAGAAGGGAAGGGAAGGGAGAGTCCAGAGAAGCCTAAGGATGGATTGCTTAAAGAGCGAGATCCAAAGGGTGGGGAACCACGAGACTGGAAACGCAATGGTAACTATATGATGGTTTTCCGTGCAAAAGTTGGTGCTGATCCGAGATTTTCTTTTCAAGACGAAAGATGGGTAGAAACCCTTGACAACAAACTTGCCCTTCTTATAAACAAAGATGGTATCGACGTCCGCGACTATGGTGGGAAGCGTTATGAAGAGTGAGTGATAATCCCGGTTTGATAAAGAACAAAATAATTGAGACAGTCCACTTCTTCTCAGTGAATTATCGAAGGCAGTGGAACCCCATATCAAACAAGAAGATGAAGGGAAATTCAGATGCAGGACATGTCAAAAGCTTTTTAAGGCAACGTCCTTTGTCGAGAAACATGTTGTAAATAAACATCCCGAACTCATAAAACAGTTGGACGATGTATGTTTTGTTCATATCCATTCTGAATGTTTGTACTAATTATTACCAAAAGTTATCATTCTATAACAACTTCGCATTGGATCCACAGCGTATACAGCCCTTCACACACTTCCCCCAACCGACTGGGAATGGTCCAGCCGTGCCACCACAAGCATACGGTTTCCAAAATATGCCACAATCATACCCAGATCCAAGCCGAGCTGTTCCACCGGGTGCTATACCTGCTCCATATTATCCGTATCATCCGGGTTATCCGCCATACGCAAATGGTGCATACCCGGAGCCTCATGGATATTACCCGTACCCAGGGCCAATGGCTCTTCCAGCACGGGGTTTACGTGATGAAGCCTCTCTGTTACCAGGTGGTCGAAGACTCGGTGACCGCATTGGAGGCTTTGCTCCGCCTAACGAACAGCTTCTAGGACATGGTATCGAAGGTCTGCCTGCTAAACCTATTGCAACACTTGAGCCCGGACCAGGTGGTCGCAAGAATGGTCGCGTAGCACCTCCGCCGCCCCCAGATGCCAAAGAAGATCCCCGTGCTGCAGCTGGTAAGAAAGTTAGCTATCACGACATGGATCTTGTTGCAGAGGGTGATGTTGAGCTGATGTATTAAGTCGTCAATATGGGAAAGTATCGTATGGACGTTTGATAATCCTTTTTTTTATTCTTCGAGTAACAAGAAACAAAAAGTGTTTTCTCTTTCTTGTGCTAGTATTATCGATTTGTCTATTATTGGGAGTTCTATTACAAAAATAAAATAAATATAGTTTTGTTTGAACTACTTTTAGAAGCGAACGGGCTGCGCATTAGATACGAAATTATGCACGAAGACATGCACGCTCTCTACGTTTAAAATATACTTCCAAGTACTTGCTTGAGTTGACCGGTATCCCCGACAGATTTAATATTATTGTCTTTTTCCCGTTTCCTCGTATCCTGCTTAGTCTTTTGCTGACTCCCATTTTCACCAGTATTGTTACCTTCCCTTTTAGATTGTTGTCTCTTTTTAAGCGGAGGTAAGAGGCTCTTCTCATCAACTTGCTCGCCTCTTTGTTCAGCTGCTTCCCGCTTGCGTTTGACTCGCTTGTCTAGTACTCGGGCAAGCTCGACTTGTCGGAGATAATCCTTTTGTTCTCGGCGAGATTGTTCGAGCTCGACTCGTAGACGTGCCCTATGCACTGCTGCCTCGTGAGCTATATTGAGGATCAGGAAATGATATCCACAATTTCAATTTCCATACAGAACAATAAATGCACCAATGAACAAATAGTCAGATGTCCATAATCATATGAGTCCAGTATGCCATTTTTACTCACCAATCTGTTCTGTTAACATACTCCATTTGAATTTTGGGAGATACTTCATTGTCCATACATCATCTCTCCACCGGGTACCTTTCTTCCCCCCAACAGGTTGAGCATTCAGCATCTCTGCTATGGAGCGAGCAACACGCTTGTCGAGAAACTCAACCCATCCTTCGGTGAAGTGGGCTTTCTTAGTCGCGGTATACTTCTTTCTTAAGTATGCACGTTTTGGATCTATAGTACCATAGAAGAGCATAGAGGTAGATGTCAGCACTCCATATTAATATATAGACACAACTGCCATAACAACAAGCCAAATGACAGTATAAGAATATCATTGATCCTAATAAAACTCACCTTCCTGCTGCAAATACACACGCCCAATGGCTCCATACTGGCTCATAAGATATCGTACCTTCGCAGGACGCATACCAGGAGGTATCCTCGAGATATACACTACACCCATCTTTTCTTGTGCAGCTTTGAAAGCCGCAAGTGCCTCCGGAGTTAAAGGCTTCACAACCTTTTCTTTGGGACCCGCGAACCCTTCTGGGTCCATACCATCCTCCTCATCCTCTTCTCTATCCCCGTTCTCTTCATCCTCTTCCTCTTCCCCACTTTCAGCGTCTTCAGTTTCAGAGTCATTTCCTTCATTATCAGTCCCAGAGACATCCTCGCTTATATCATCCCCTAATTGTTCTTCATCCAAAGAATTTAACCGCGATCGAGAAGGACCAGCTTCAGCCTCAACCTCCCGAAACCTCGAATCCAAAGCAAACCTTGTGACCACCTCCTTTTCCCTTCTCTTCCCTTTAACCATCACTAAACTTCGTATTCCGTCCAATAACTAGAAATTTTCAGTTCGAACAAGCCTTTCAAATCACCAAAACCAGAAACTTCGATCAACTCTCAAAAAAAGTTAACTATTAAATCTTCTAAGAACTCCTACACTCAATTAGAATCTCTTACAAATTACAAAATCCTCTCTCTTTCCAAATCAAGCAAGATTTTCCCTCATGATTTACAGGGCTACTTAAGGCGTGAAATTTACTCTCGTCCTCCTGCACGAAAACTTCCATCTGTATGTAGTCTTCTAAAGGTAAGCATTTCCTCCTTCCCCAACTCCCCCTACTTCATCACTATCCCCTTCTGCAACTACTTTCTATGATGTGTAAAAGTTGGTATTACCACCGAACACCGTTCGCGGTGAAGTGTCGAAAATACCCTAGGCTGCTTTTTATAAGTTTCTGAGACCTTACCATCCTTAATTCGTTTTGTCATCGTCGTTTTCTTCTTCGATACTGACTGTTCCTCTGTCTTAGGTCTTGGAATGAACCTCTAGGAAGGGTCCATGCGATCTGCTATATTTCTATCAAAATTTTCATTTGTAATTATATAATGTACTATACAATTCTGTAATTACTGGACAACAACTAAAATACATGATCAATACGAAAAAAATAACTATTTGTCGTCTACACTGCATTCAGGAATTGAGTTGCATTGTGTTGCAAAAAAGTGTTTAATAATACCTTGGAGATTATTGGAAGGCTCTAAAAATTTACTGCCAAAAACATCGGAACGAAAAGAAAAGAAGAGACGAGACGGTCAACTATCACATTCAGGCGATTCTTTGAGCTCCCGGAGACAAGTGAACGAGCGATGACCTTTCAAAACCCAGGCCAAGTCGTGATTTTCAGGAGGGTAGTAAGGATCCTATGAGAACCAATTAGCAACAACCTATTCATAGACAGCATCAAGAAAACTTGCAGGTCTCCTTTCAACAGCATACTCCACCCAAAGTTGAGCATCTGATATCTCATCCGGCGTGAGTATACTTTCCTATTAATTTATAAGTTATCACCCCCCCTTCAAAAAACCTTCAATACTCAACATGTATTTCAATTGCACGTTTCGCATACGTCTCGTCGACAAACAAATTCGCCATATATGAAGACTCTTCAATAAAGTCAATCGTTCGTTTTCGACGTCGACGAAGCTCAGCTCTCTCTAAAGCGCGGTGCCAATATTGCCACTCCTGAAAACTAGCATCCGCATATATAGAAGAGATACTTGACTGGTGCAAAGCAGCCCAAGATGCTCGACTCTGGATTATTCCCACAGAAAATTAGATACTATTCTTATGTCAAAGTATAAGGGTAGCAACCCTATTCACCTTGGAGTGCTCCCCAGTATTACTTGAGGATGTATCGGAATGATGGCTATCACGGCGACTAAGATCAAGTGTATATTCGAGGCCCCACCAATCCCCGTTTGCATCATCTACTACGGCCGAAACCTCAGGACCTACCGGGGCTTCATCCTACGGGATATCATTAAGGAAATTATCAAAGAATTACATTTACTTAGTCTCTTAAGGCATAAACAAAAATAATGTCGAAAATCTTACAACGGGTCGAGCTGCACTCTTTCCCTTCCTGTTCCCTTTGGGACTATCATCATTTGAAATACAATCTGATGAAGCCGGGCTAAAAGAAGACTGGTTGAATGTACAATCACTAGAAACAGGCTGAGGATCAGGAGCAAATTTGGACTGGCTTTGCGTTGAACATGGAGACAAGACAGAAAAGTTAGGAGACCATTTATCTTCTAGATCATTTCCAGTAACAGTCGTAGCAAGAGTGGGTAGCGAACAAGAAGAGACAGGAGAAAATACCCCAGGCGAGAAATACGAAGATGTTGGAGAACTAGAAGCATCCGAGATGAAAGAACCAGTAGTATCAGAGCGAGGACGAGTAAATATAGAGCTGAGTACGGGTTTAACGGAAGAAAGCTTATCAGGAGTTGGATAGATACAATCAGATGGTACAGTAGTAGGAGCCTTTGAATTTATACCATTAATTTCAGAAGTATCCGAGCCATTGACCTGAGATGTATTTTGAGCAAATATATTCACTAAGGAAGAGTTGCCTAGACTTTGCTTGAAGCGAGAGAAGAAGGAACTTGAAGACTCCGACTTTGAGTCGCGGTGAGGATGATACAGAGGAGTCAGTTGACCGTCTTCATTATCTTCGAGAGCGCCTTTGACATCATTTCCAAACCCTTGAGGAGTCTCATCCATGAGGGGCACCCTTTAGTCAGTCTCTTCACTGTACATTGATAAGAGGTGTGTGGCTGTATGAATGACGAATGATCATGGATTGCTACAACTCGACTTATCATTCTTTGGAGCTCCGACAGGGATATCCCGAGTGAACATGCTTAGCTAATAATCATAGTTAGAAATATGTATTTATGTGTCATAGATTTACATGGTCATAGTAATAGTTGAGGGGAGAGTTGATTGCACCGATTATATACATTGAATTAAAACAAACTGGGTGGATAAAACTACATGCTAGATTCCGAACGACCCGTTAAAGTAGTTGTGTTCGTTTCAGCTCTTGTCGTTCAAAAACGCCTCCAATTCGGCATCCAATTCTTCAGCAGTCTTTGCCGGTCTACCATCTCTAGTTTTCTCTGACTTAACGCCACGTCCACGTCGCCCCTTATCCATATCAATATCTCCGTGTCTCCAATTCCTACCACCCCTTCGTCTCCGTTGAGGCCCTTCAAAATGATGTGTAGTTAAATCCTCTGAGGCGTCATCATGGTTTCGAAGCACAGACGTTCTTTGTAACAGACTTCCCCTGTTTCCTCTGCCGTTTTCGATAATATAGTCTGACCGCATCTTGGACGGAGGGGAGGGTGGTGGGGAAAAACTTCTGTTACTAGCCTCGTCACTCCCTTCTCGTAAAAAGTCGTCAAGTTCCTCGTCTAATTGTCTACGCCGTTCTTCATCGTCCTCTTGCACCCTTCGGCGCTTAGTAGCACCATCAAGATCTGGAACTCGTCCTATGGTGTGCGCATTAGGGTCTTTACCAGCATCCTTCCCGTGCTTCTGGTAAAAAGCGCTCCGCTTGGCCGCACCACGGACCTTTTTGTCATCCATACGTGCAATTCTAACAAGAAGCCGACCTTCTAAGCCCTCGGTCACACCAAGAGACTTGTTAATACGAGCCTCTGGTGGCCACACAGGAAGGGGTATGGGTTTTGCAGTTATGCATCCATCAAAATCTGGTTCCTCTCCTGCCGTCTTAGAGAAAGCACTAAGTGCAGTCCTACAGGCGGCGGTTGTGGCGAAGATAAGTACACAAGAAGAGTCGTCAATCCATTCGAGTCCTACTGGGTTCGATCCGAAGTGTCGAGAATACGCAAATATATTGTTCGTCGGTAGATGTGTGATTGGTGATCCTTGTAAGTACAGTGCGTTTGGACGTAGACCGTCGACTAGGAATAAATGTCAGTACATTAGCTTAGGGAAATATATTCAAGAAGAATAGTCCATACCGGTGACTCCTATTACATCTTCTTCTTCCTCCATCTTTACTTCTTCATCTTCTTCATCCGCTCTTTTGCGCTGGATCCCAAAATACATGAGATAATGCAGGTTCAATGGGTGAGGCGAAAACTCTTGACATTAGACAGTCGCCGCACGAGCTCGTTCACCCGGAGACGACGCGCACCTTTCCTTTGGCCATACTATCAGGCGGCAAGTAAATCCTATTTGAACTTATTCTATTTGCAAGATCGGGGCCACCGTTTACCAGAGGGTCTGGGAGTGCCGCAACTTGTTCCTCGTATGTCGAATTGTCGTCGTAGGACAACCCAAACGTAGTATTACCAAGCGAGACTTCCGAGCTAAGTGAGTCCATTTTATTATTTTTGATATTTTGATAGAAGAGAGTTGATGTGGAATGAATGTGGCAGAAGAAGAGAAAGTTTGAGGAATGTGCCCGCGTTAAGGAGACCGCCAGGGATTGTCTAAATATGGATTCATGACGATCATCCGAAATTTCTCTTCCAGTTACAGATCGAGACTACAGAAAAAGAAAGTTCAGCTTATTTATATTCCACCATGGCCTCCGACGCTGAACCAGAACCCGTCGTAAACAAGAACAAAAGACATAGGAAGGAAAAACGTAAGTAAAACCTATCTCTACAGAATTATTACATTATCTCTTTTTACTCACATGTATACTCTATGCAGCCTGGGACACAGATGATATTGACCAGTGAGTTTCTCAACAATATGTCCCCAAAACACGACTAACATACATTCATAGTGTAAGAAGCGTAAATTTCTCTTTCTAGTTGCCAAACCTGACTCCTAGCCAGTGGAAAATCGATCCATTTACAGCTGAAGACAACAAGGGAGGCGTATTATTAGAAGAATCCTCCTTCGCTACACTTTTCCCAAAATACCGAGAGAAATATCTTCGTGAAGTATGGGCAGCAGTCACAAAAGCCTTGGAACCTCATGTTCGTCATTAAGACACCACTTCAAATCTCTTATTACTCACATAAATAAATAGGGTATTGCCTGTACGCTTGATTTAATTCACGGTTCTATGGCCGTTCGGACAACCCGTAAAACTTTCGACCCATATATCATCCTCAAAGCCAGAGACATGATCAAGCTACTAGCAAGAGGTGTAGCACTAGGTCAAGCCGTAAAAATCCTTAACGACGACATGGCCTGCGATATCATCAAAATTGGTAACATCATACGAAATAAGGAGAGGTTCGTAAAGCGGAGACAACGGATTATTGGTCCTGATGGAAGTACACTAAAGGTATGTAATCACGTATCTTAGACTTAATCTGATATTAGTACTAATATAGCTACCTGATCTGCATCACTAGGCTATCGAACTCTTAACCCAATGCTATGTCTTAGTTCAAGGGAATACAGTCAGCGTTATGGGTCCATACAAATCATTAAAAGAGGTTCGACGTATCGTTCTTGACTGTATGAAGAACATCCACCCTATATACCGGATAAAGGTACCCTTCACACACACCTACATACATCTTCTAACGTTCTTACATTATCCTCACCCCCGCCCCCTCCATCATTCAGGAACTCATGATCAAGCGAGAACTAGCCAAAGACCCCAAACTCGCCACAGAATCCTGGGACCGCTTCCTCCCCAAATTCCGCAAAAAGCACCTCAAAACTTCCGAAAAAACAGCCCGCAAGAACGAAGCCCTCGAATCAAAGAAAGAGGCTCGCACAGCAGCCGGTCTCGACCCCGAAGAAAAGAAACCAAAGAAGAAAGTCTATACGCCTTTCCCGCCTGCTCAACAACCTCGAAAGGTATGCAAGAATCATCTTTGTTTTGTTTTGTTTTTGTGTTGTGTTGGAATAGTGTTGGTAATTGCGTTTTTTGCACTTATAGATCGATATCGAGCTCGAAACTGGAGAGTACTTTCTCAAACCCCGGGAGAAAGAAGCAAAGGAAGCCCAAAAGCGAAAAGAGAAGGTCAGTCCCCCCCCCCCTCTCTCTCTCCCCTGTCTAATCATAGCAACTCTAACCTCTAATCTCTACTTACTCCCATCCCTTCACGAAACCCGTCAAACCCAAAACAGCAAGCAGAAGTCACAGCAGAACGAAAAGCCAAACGCGCAGAGGCATTCATCGCTCCCATCGAAAAAGCCGAACCAACGGTTGAAGAAAAACTCGAAAAGAAACGAAAACGAAAACACCGCGACGCAGACGGAGATAGAGACGCAGACGGGGAAAGGACCGAACACGATAACTCGGAAGAAAAGCAAGAAAAGAAGAAGAAAAAACATAAGTCTAAGGGAGAAGAGAGTTCTTGATTTTTTTTTTGTGATTTATACGCTTTCTACACAGACTTATTCTTTTCTTTTCTTGTCACTTCTTCCGTTTCCTTTCTTCTTGGTCACCCTCACTTGTTTTTGAGCTTTCTCTGAACTTTCTTTGTAATGTACTATTGCACGTTAGCGAACTTTCACATCATCATCCAATAGGCTTATTCGATTGATAAGAGCCTATAATTTGGTACCATCAATTTTTGTTGTATCCAACACCAATAATCGCAATATACTTCCTCATCCATCACAAGCTTCTATCCTAACTCCCATAGAAGGTCTTCAAACAGTTCCGCATTTTCTCTCTTACAAAAAAACCTCTATTTACTTCAAATCTCTTCCAAGCAGTACACAATCTATGAAACAAAACAAAACAATTACACACTTTAAACATATCCAACATCAATACCCCTACCAATTCACACCGCAGAAGCATCAACCATCTCCTTCCTCCACCTCTTCTGAATCTCAATACTCTCTCTGAAAATCTTATACTTCGCCTCCAACAGCTTCTTCTCGCGCGGAGAAGCTGCAGGCGACACCAACGTCCCAGCAGGCGTCATCTCAACCTAAAAAATATCCAAAATAACACAATCCCTCATTTAGTAACTTCTAACCACAGCAAACAACAACAAAATAATAATAATAATCAAACACAACGAACCATAATATCCCAAAGCAAACTCTTCCCCGTCTTCCCCTCCTTCACCTCCGCAGCATACCTCGCCAACATCGCAGACCCACGCGAAACGGCATCCGCAGTCGACTCAGGCAAAATAACAGGCGTACCAACCACATCCGCAAATAACTGCATCAGCTTCGCGTTCTTCGCCTGCCCTCCACTCATATAAAGCTCCGTAATCTTATGCCCCGCTGCGTTCATCTGATCCACAATGTGTCGGGTCTGGAGGGCGATGGATTCGAGTGTGAGATGGAATTTGCGTGCGAGGTCGTGTAGGGAGCTATCGAGTGTTAGCCCCATGATTGAGCCTTTCATTGTGGGGTCTGCTATGGGTGATCGGTTTCCTTACAGGTAGAATAAATCTCAGTATATAAATTAATAGAAGGTTATAGATAATTTGATTTACCGTGAAGATCTGGATATAAATGCATATCCTTCGTAACTTCAGTCAACGTCTCTGCACCCACTTTCTGACGGAGTTTCTCAAGTTCTTCCGCTAACACTGTATACATATTTGAGTCAGCCCTCCGATATTACAAACAAAGGATCCGAAGATAGTTTACCGATATGAATACTCTTCTTCTCCCTCTCCGCGATCTCCTTGAGCTGGGGATAAGCTGGATGTGTAGTAATCATGAAATCAATCAACTATTGGCAGAACATCAGTGATCCTGATCAAACGCTATAGACCAACAGAACAAACCTGTCCAGTTGAGCTCTGCCCTCCTTCATTCATCCACCACCCAGGGAATATACAATCCTTATAAGGTCCCCAGACTCCAGGCACAAAAACACCTTCCGGAGACTGAACGATAAAGCATGTCGAGGTCCCAGCACAAGGCGCAAGCCGATTACTCGAATTCTCCAAAGTAGCAACAGGAGCATCCGGGGTTTCTTTTGCCGCAATCGTTCCAACCCACCCTGCATAACTGACTAGTTTTAGTATCATTCACATAGAATATGATCCAAATAGATGTATAGAAAGATATATATGTGTAGATGAACGGATAAATAAATAAATAAAAACGATACACACGCATCAATAACAGCACTCCCAACAGGCGTACCCTCAAGTAACCCAAGCTCCTCAGCAGACTTCTTACTCAATCCCTTCCCTACGGGAATACCAGCAGTCAAAGTAGTCGTCTTTTTACGTCCAGCCTTCAACCCATTCTCAACAGGTCCAATCTGAGCATAATTATTCTCCACAAACTCCGGGAGTCCAATCTGCGTAAAGAACGAATCTTGCCACCCAGCTGGGTGATCTTCACCCTTATCAGGCACATATGAGCACTTGCAAGTCAACGAACAGGCTGATCGTGTTGTCTCTCCAGTAGCCTTATAAGTAAGGAAATCGGGTAGATCGAAGAATTGACAGCGGGAGAAGAGATCGGGATCCATGTTATTCTTTAACCAGAGCGTTTTAGGGATCTCCATCTCAAGCTACAAACATAAATTTCCAAATATTTCAGTATAATTTATCTCATATTTCAAAAACCGAGGGCGAAAGAGTAAAGAAAAAAGTAGTAAAGAAAACTCACACTCATCACACCCCCAACATAATTAAGCACAACCGACCCCGTACTATTAATCAACGCAGCCTCCTTCTCAGCCCTATGATCCGCCCAAAGAATAACATTCCTATCCCCAACCTTCCCAAGCTCAGACCCCTTCGTCACAGTCACCGGATTCCCCTGAAAATCAGTAACAGCCAAAGAGCAAGTGGCATCAAAGCCAATACCCTTCACTCGTGCTGGGTCTATGCGCTTCCCACCACTACCTTCACCAGACATGACTCTCGCTACACACGACCTAATCGCGTCCCAGATGTTGGTCGTGGATTGTTCAAAGATACGATGATCGCTCTGGTCTCTGTACGTGCTTGTATCTTGTGTTGCAGAGGCGACGATTCCACCGGAGTGAGCTACAAGAGCAACACGGGCTGAACCCGTCCCGACATCGATGCCAATATAAAGAGGCTCGTTATCTGCTGCTGCAGACGTGGAAGAGGTGTTTTTGGACATGAAGAGAGGGGAGGGAGGGTTGTGAATGAGTGGGGTTGAGGTGTGGAGTTAAATTTAGTGTTGACTTGCTGCTGTAAAGAAAAGGGCGCGTAGAGGTATTATATTGTGGGGTAATCAGCGGCCGGAGCTAAACACCAACCCACGGTCATAGTAAGAAAAGTTTAACTCCAAAGATAAATTTATTTTCATCTTACCCATAACTTGCAACTTCTTGAACATATGTAGATAGAATGATCGGAAATCAGTGTTTCTTTTACTCTACGACTCAAAAACTAAAATCAAATTACTAAACGCGTTCTGTACCCGATGTAAAATCTGAAGTTAAGCCGAAGCCACTCATTAAGGGGGACCTCATCTGTCCAAATATAGTAGTCAATTCCCATCTCCCAACTGTTCTCTACACTTTTATTACACTCACTGCTCGGACACGGAGAATAACTTCGAGTCCACAACTCCCAACCCGCCGCTCGTCGCGTACGGCCCCAACGACCATGAACGTAACGCGCATCCTCCGGTCCGCATCCACATCCGCATCCACATCCTCACCCGCCCCCCGCCTCCCCCGCGCCCTCCTAAACCTAGTCGACAAATCCATCTCCGAAAACCTCACAAACAACGCCAAACCCAGCAACCTCTTTGAAACCCTCTCCCGTCTCCCCGATGACGGTGTCGGCTCTCGCGTACACCAAACGCGCTGGTCCTCCAAAGGTATCGAGGGCTGCTACTGGGAAATATCAAGGGTCCGTTTAGAACATGAAGGAACTCGGGGTAAAGCATGGGGGAGACTCGTTTGGAGAGGTAAGCATTCATCCCATTCATTCCCTCCTCCTTCCTTCTTAAGAACTTTTCGTTCTTATCTTTCTCGTGTTTTTTTTCTTGGTTTTACTAACAACTCCAATTCCATTTACTCTGCTGTTTGGAAATCCAGGGAAGGTAATTAACGAAGAGAAAGAAGAAAAGATTCGCGGCGTTTTGAAGTATATGTGGGCTACCGGTGCTTCTACGGGCAAAAACCTCAAGGCCGTCCAACCTCTTTCTCCAAAATCAGTCCTCGAACAAATAAAAGAGAGACAACCCCCAAGCCCTTAACAAGAAAAAAAATGGGATTCACGTATTACTAGACTATTCACCTAACCTTTTTTTTCTCCATCACTCTCACCTACACACCACCGCATATTTTCACTAGGTACACCGTTATTTGCTAATTATATTAATTGCGCGCACACAAATTATACTTATGTACAAGGAAAAAAGAAGAATCCGAAGAAAGGGACAGCAACAGAAGTTTGGCTATGATAAAAAAAAAGAAATAATAAGATGGATCAAGATTATTCGTGACAGTCAGTAAAAAAATGTTCGTCAAATGTAATCATTCATGGAGTGAGAGGCAATGATGGGATAGGGATAAGAGATCAAACTCCTCGATCCACCATCTGCTTAGATATCCCAACATTCTTCCCAACCACCGCACCCCAAACTCCCATCAAAGCATGTACGACTTCTCTCCGCCTTACCCCACTCCTCCTCCAAAGCTTCCTCCCAAAATACACCAATAAAACGACAAAAGATGCATCTAACAGTAGGCGACGTAATATCGCAAGCCCAGGCGACAAGAACTTCGTCCCTCCCGTCCCACCATCCCGTCTAGATATAAGAAAAGCAACCACGCGAGCAAGGAACCGTGTCATCTTCGCCAGTGGTTTCAAAGCAACACACCAAAGCCCCATATGATCCCAACCAAAATACTCTTCATCTAATTCAGACGTAGTCAACCAAGCCCAACAAGACTTCCTTAAGTAGCCATAAGAATCATCTGGACCCGTACCACCTCTAAGACCAGGATAGTAAGATCCATAAGGTGAACTATGATGAGGAGATCCACGTCGTGCAACAGGTCCCGAAAGCGAAGACCGCGAAGCAAAAGGCGTTCCCCCCATTAATCTAGATTCTAGAATATCCATTCGCTCTTGTAAAGCCGTAACGTGTCCCTGAAGATTCTCAACCGCACGTTCCAACGGAGTTCGTGTAGTACTAATACCGGATCCAGAACCAGACATCCCTTGTCCTTGTGTGACTTGACCCGGACTATTGTTATTGCTATGATGTGAGGGAGAATGATGATACTCGGGGTGTCCTGGATACATATTTGCTGGATAAGGAGGAACAATATTTGTGAAAGAGCTTCCTCCTAAAGCCGATGTTCCAGAAGTGGAGGGAAGTATACTCGACGTCGAACCCGGAGATGGTCCTGGGAAAGCAGAAGGAGTTTCAAACCCTGGCATAGGCTGAATAGGGGGGACAACCATTGTTGGTGATATGTACCCGTGAGGTAAGTCTTGTACATGCGAAGGAATAAAAGGAGATTGTGAACGTTGGTGTTGAGTATATATTTGTGGTTGAGAATGGTGACGCGTCATATCCGCTGATTGAGACGGATGTATTGAAGTTGAAGGACCTCCAGTGGCTAATGGTGGAGACACAACAAACGATCCCAATGGCGTTCGATACCTTTGTGTAGATAAGGAGCTTTGGGGTCGGCCAAGAAGGCTCTGGTTCAAGTTTGGGTTTTGCGACACAGGTTGTCCATGTAAGCCCGTTCCCAAGCGATCCTTACCTTCTTCAGCTTCCGAATCACTCTCTTCACTATCTGAGTCCTGAATCGACTGCTGCTGGTGCTGTTGTATATTTTGGTACGATTGAGATATTCGCCTCCGGTGTGCCTCGCGTTCTAATTCTATTTCTGAGTCCGAAGAGTCGTCTTCGTGAGATTTGGAATAAGAAGCTGGAATCATTCACATGAGTATAAGTATAGTTTTTCTTCCTAGTGCAAGAAAATCAAATAGCTACCAGTAATAACGGGGTTAGAGGGGTCATTCTCAAACGCCTCTAACTCTCTAACTAGATCCTGAGCTACTGTTTTGTCAGAGTACTTTCGAAGGACCTAGCAGCAGACATGTTTATTTAGTAGTACGAACACATAAGGAAGGATGAAGAGAGTTATTATAAGCTCACACGTAATAGTTCCTCAACATATTGCCATTTTGCTTCATACGGATTCAAATCTTTGTGTTTCGCCCAAGCGTCCCTGTGAATAGCATTCAATTGAAATTGAGAACTTCAAAGACGAAAACACGTGAAACTCTAGCGGATGACGGCGCTACAACGCACCATTTTGCTCGTGCAAGCATATCCCACATACCAGGTCGCGAGCCGGTAACATTACCAACAGTCGCTGTTAAGACAGTCAACAAGTAGCGTTAAGGGCAGTATTAGCCTTGTCATGTAATTCCCCGTATGTCAGATATTATTCAATCTTGCCTTGTTTATAGAGACTAAGTGTGTGTAATAAGTATACCGTGTCAGTAGTTGTACAAAAGCCCGAGCACTTGACTTGTTGGACGTACCTATACATCGCTAGCTTCTCTTCGTAACCTGTCTGAATTGGTCCATTCTTAGGAAGACTCTGTACGATCTGCACCGCTCTATCGAACTGAGCATCTATGACTTGTGGATCCATTCCCTTCCTTTATGATTTTCTTAGTGGCACGGCGACCAGATAAAATTTTGGGTTGAAGTGCAGGGTCGAGCGAGGTGGCAGAAACAGAGTTTAATGATGAATGAATGAAAGAAGAAGGCTTTTAACACTGCAAGATTATTGTTGGAAACACGCGGAGGGAGAACGATTCGGCTTCCCGACTGAGACCGAACCGCGGAGTTCCTACCGCTTTAAGTAATATCACAACTAACAAGACGCTTGAGGATCATTACTCAATTGATTAACACTCGAGTAGATAACCGGAATCAGTTCTGCATGATGATGTTTACCCGCCTGCAATAAATAGCGATAAATCAAGTTCACCTCCTGTTTCAATGTGTACCTGAATACGACCTAGGAAACACATTGGAAGTACCCGTCATTTCTCGCGAAGTCCAACTCAAGTAAACCATTAATTAGTATTCTACAAAGAAATTCCTTATTTGACCTATATGAATACAACACATTCTCAAAGCAAGAAACGACCGCAAAACGAAAGAACCAATACAACATGATACTATCTACCTAATAGTTATTTCACCATATCAGCATGTCAGTTTCTAATCTAATTGAAAACGCATGATAAATATACCTAAGGAAGTGCACATGAACAATCGTTGCTTCATCCTAGATTGCCCCGAGGTGCACTAGGAAGGCGAGGAGCGATATTCTTAGCCTGAGCAGTTTGCCGGCGTTTTTTATGTATATCGAGACGCATGGCAAAGATCTCACGATGAAGAGTATAACGTTGATGGACGACCGTAGGTGGTGAGGACCCTCCCGAGGGCGGTGGGGACTGCACAGTTGCTGACACCTTATTATCCTCAGCTCCTTTATCCTTCTCGTTGTTTCCTATATTATCCTTCTTTTCATCTTTAGCCACTCTATCCTTTTCCTTCTCTTTCTCTTTCTTCTCTCTCTCTTCTTTCTCTTTCCGTTTCTTCTGCCTCGCTTCGTACTCCTCCTTCACCTTCTGAATCTCCTCTTCACTAAGTGCTGGTTTCTGTGCACCGGGAGTACTACTAGAGTCTACGAGTAAACTTGCAAAGCCTTGATCCGAGAGATGTCCATCACAAACATAGAAGAAATCAACACTGTCTTTCGTCGCAAGCACAGTCTTCGTTGGCCTGTTACACATGTAACAGCTCTTCTCAGTCCCAGCTGCCTGCCAGACATTTCCAGAACAAAGTCCTAAGTCTCAAGTATGAAAGTTACCCGACGACAAGAGATTAGACGCACGCGTTTGTAATACAAATTCGTGAAAGACATGGCCAATAGCTAAGAATGGGCGTGGTCCGAGCGGAATAGACTTTCCGATGCGATGATATGATAATGATAATTCCCGGATATGGAACGCGGGACGCAAGATGCCGTCGGCGTCAGTGGATCTGGTCTCTCGCTGCTATAAAAACAAAGTTTCTTGGTCATCCCCATTCACTTTCTCATCTCTACCATCTTCTTCTACTTCTTCTTATCTTTATAGCAATGTCGGATACCGCAGGAAAAGTCATCAGGTGCAAGGCTGCAGTCTGTTGGGCTGCTGGTGAGCCACTAAAGATTGAAGAGGTCGAAGTTGCTCCCCCAAGGCGAATGAAGTCCGGATTCGCATTCTCCACACTGGTAGGTTTATTCCGGATGCATTGATATTTCGCGCGACGAACCTCTTATGATACCAACCAACCCAAGGTATCTGTCATACGGACGAATACACACGCAGTGGTAAAGACCCGGAGGTGAGCTTCATCATCGACGTCACCTGCATATATGCACAATGAGCTAATTATCTTATTTAACTTAGGGTCTTTTCCCTGTCATTCTCGGCCACGAAGGTGGAGGTGTTGTACGTAGAAATAGATTCTACCATTATCTATGTACTATCTCACTGATTTTATGCTCTTTCTCGAACTATTTAGGTCGAGTCTGTCGGCGAGGGAGTAACCAGCGTCCAAGTGGTAAGTTACTCTTTCATCATGACAAACACAATGGAGCTTAACCCATGATATTTTCAAAGGGAGATCATGTTATCCCACTTTACACAGCAGGTAGGACGTCATGAGGTCACTTCTATTGATAAACATTAATCTTGGCCCTATACTAAAAGAGTGCCGTGAATGCAAGTTCTGCAAAAGCGGTAAGACCAATCTCTGTGGTAAAGGTAAGAAAGGGTCACATGAGGCCTATCAAACAATCAAAAAATAGATCCTATGAGAGAATGCTGACTGTAATTGATTCTTCTAGTCCGTGCGACACAAGGAAAGGGAGTCATGCCTGATGGTACTTCGCGCTTCACGTGCAAAGGACAATCAATTCATCACTTCGTTCGTAATCTCCCTTCTCTGATCACTTCGGATCTGATGAAACTCACGTGCACGTTCGGTCCCGTGCTTATATGAATTCATAGATGGGTACTTCCACCTTCGCACAATACACCGTCGTTGCCGATGTATCCGTAGTGGCTATTAACAAGGCGGCTCGGCTCGATCGTGCTTGTCTTCTTGGTTGCGGTATCACCACCGCATGGGGGGCAGTAGTGAAACAACCCGGCGTTAGTAAGTATAAATCATCAATCATATCTTACTTCTCATTCATCATATATTTCTTCGTATAACAGAGGGATCTACTGTTGCCGTATTCGGTTGTGGAGCTATTGGTCTCGGGGTCATCCAGACTTCCTCCGTAGTGGGTGCTTCTCGTATCATTGCTGTGGACACAAATCCCGGAAAGAAGAGCTGGGCCGAGAGAATGGGTGCCACGGACTTCGTCAACCCGCTTGAACTACCTGAGGGGAAGAAGATCCAAGACCACCTTGTTGAGATCACCGACGGTGGACTTGACTATACTTTTGATGCTACCGGAAACGTCAGTACACATGAATTTTAGTTTTTATTAATACAACTATTCTCATTCCAACCCCTCAAATTTATTCAGGTTCATGTTATGAGGGCAGCACTTGAGGCTTGCCATAAGGGCTGGGGTGTCTCAACCGTCATCGGTGTTGCGGCTGCCGGTCAAGAAATTTCGACTCGTCCGTAAGTACTGCAATATAAACAAAACTTTGGACCCTCCTGATGGTTTGCATAAAGGTTCCAGCTAGTCACGGGTAGGACATGGCGTGGGACCGCATTCGGTGGAGTTAAGGGGAGAACTGAATTACCCGGCTTAGTAGAAGGTAATTAACCATCTATTGGTATACCTGGAGATCAACCGCTGACTTATGATATGTATAGACTATCTTTCTGGAAAAGTCAAGGTTGACGAATATGTTACCCATACCCGCACCTTTGAGGAAATCAATAATGGTTTCCACGACATGCATGTAAGCCCTTCGTCTTCCCCCCATGTCTCCAAATAGAACAAGGATGACTGATCATTTCACCTCTTCGTTTCGTAGGCCGGAGAATGTATCCGTTGTGTCGTCGACATGTCTCAACTGTAATCTTAATCTTAACCACATAAAGTGTAAAGCATACATCACACACAAAAAAACATAAACCATAGCTGTTGTGTATTTGTACATTGTTATATTATAACTCCTGATTATAAATGTAACGTAATTGGGCGGAAACAACAACGAGATGTCGAGAGAAAGTCTAGTAACACACTCGTGTATGCCGTGATTATACTTTATCTTTGGATCTAAATCTCTGAGCTAAAAAATAAAATAAAAATAAAGCGCTTCCGAGCTACGAAAATCCTCAATTGAGTCATCGCGAGTCAAAGGCACCACAGGGAATGCCGTTCTTATTTCCCTCTTCTTATCACCCCCAAGCCACCACTCGATCGACCATGTCGGCCGACAGATGGCGAATCACTTTATCTCACCCCTTACTAATGTTACTCGTAACGATAAGTCTATAGAGGGATTAGATATGCTTAGTAATCAGTGAAGTATATTAGAACGATTATACACTTTTATATAATCGAAAGGGGGCCAACAAAATGACGAATAGACATTATAATATAATATATTCATTGAACAACGCAAAACATGTGACCAAAAAACAAACAAACAAAGTATCAATAACAATGCGTATCTATTATAAAGTAACCAACGGGGACACGACGAAGACTTATAAGTCTCGTCAATAGAGCCTTTTCTATCTGTTCATATAGGGTATATAGGTACTGGTCGGATAGAGTCCCACCCACTCTCTATCCATGGTCAGTCGCCCTCCGAAGAGGTTCTAAAATAGACTGCAGGCTGACCCCCGGCCGGAAAGACATGTTTCTCTAGCGTCTGCGACCACTGCGCTAGTGAAGGAGGATGAACTCCTTCAAAAGATAGATGTAGAAGAAAAGGGAAGTATTAAATAAAAGGGAGGGCTTTTTCTTTGGTTTTATTTTATGAAGGTGCGTTTTTGTTTTTGTTTCTTGTTTCTGTTTGTTTCTTTTTTTTTTTTTTGAAAACGCTCGGATATTTTTCAGAATCTTTTTTATGAAGAAACGAATAGTTTTTTTTTTTCTTTTGTTATTTTTTATAATTATTTTTTATGAGAGATTTTGTTGGGGATAAATCCAACAAAAGAACACGATAAAACGTATCCAGCAATGCATTATCAAGGTATAAATCAAGCAGAGAGAGCCCTGTCCGTTTCGGCGAGAGTTGGTAGTATCGTGGTGGTTTGTAAGACGGATGAGAAGATATTGAGGGCTGGGTGAGTGAAGAGTTGGCTGCCAGTTGTCTTGAAGTATCGTTTGTTGAAGGTTGAATAGAGTCCCACCCACTCTCTATCCATGGTCAGCCGCCCTCCGAAGAGGTTCTAAAATAGACTGCAGGCTGACCCCCGGTCGGAAAGACATGTTTGACTAGCGTCTGCGACCCCTGCGCTAGTGAAGGAGAACAAACTCCTTCCAAAGATAGATGATGAAGAAAAAGAAAGCATCGAATAATAAAAGGGAGTTTTTTTGTTTATTTTTTGTCTTCTTTTATGAAAGGCGTTTTAGTTGTTTTTTTTGTTTTTATTTTGAAAACGCTCGAATAGTTTTTTTTTAAATCCTTTTTTTTTATGAAGAAATCGGTTTGTTTCTTTGTTTTTTTATGAATGTATTTTTTGTTTTTGTTTTTTTTTATTTTTTATGGGGAGTCGGGTTTAAACCCAACAAGAGAACACGACAAACGTGTTCAGTAATACATCATCATGACACAAATCAAACACTTGCGCCCACCCGTCTTCATTAAGTTAGAGGGTCCAGTCCGATACGGCAGACGTTGACAGTATCGTAGTGGTTTGTAAGACGGATAAGAAGGTAGAGAGAAGCGGAGTGTCGGTTGAGCTGAAAATTGATTTCCATTTGTCTTGAAGTATCGTTTGTTGAAGGTTGGATAGAGTCCCACCCGCTCTCCATCCATGGTCAGCCGCCCTCCGAAGAGGTTCTCAGATAAACTGCAGGCTGACCCCCGGTCGGAAAGACATGTTTCTCTAGCGTCTGCGACCTCTGCGCTAGTGAAGGGGAACGAACCCCTTCAAAGGGTATATATAGAAGAAAGAGGTGATATTGAATAATAAGAGGGGGATTTTGTTTAAAGAAGAGGCGTTTTTGTTTCTTTTTCGTTTCTATTTCTATTTTTTAAACGCTCGAATATTTTTTATGAAGAAACGTTCCGTTTTTCTGTCTCTTTTCTGTATGAAAAGGATTAATTTTTTTTCTTTTATTATTTTTATAAATGTTTTTTTATGAATGTGTGTTTTTGCTTTTTTTTATGAGAAAATTTTGTCGGGGATAAATCCAACAAAAGAACGCGATAAAACGTATTCTTCAATACATTATCAAAGTATTAACCAAGTAGGGAGGATCCTGTCTGATACGACAGTATCGTACTAGTTTGCAAGGCGGATAAGAAGGTAGAGAGGAGCAGAGAGTGCCGGTTGAGTTAGAAGTTGGTTGCAAGTTGTCTTGAAGTGTCGTTTGTTGAAAATCTTGTGAGTCGAGAATATAAGGTGGAGAGAGTCCCGCCCGCCCTCTCTCCATGGTCAGCCGCCCTCCGAAGAGGTTCTAAAATAGACTGCAGGCTGACCCCCGGTCGGAAAGACATGTTTGACTAGCGTCTGCGACCTCTGCGCTAGTGAAGGAGAATAGACTCCTTCAAATGATAGATGTAGAAGAAAAGGGGAAGTGTCGAATAATAAAAGGAGATTTTTTTCTTTTATGAAGAGGCGTTTTGTTTTTGTTTCTTTTTTTAAAAAAAACGCTCGATTAGTTTTTTTTAAATCATTTTTATGAAGAAATGTTTTGTTTTTTATTTTGTTTTTTTATGACTATTCTTTTTTGGCTTTTCTTTATTTTTTTATGAGATTCTTTTTGTTGGTACTAATCCAACAAAGGAACACAATAAACGTGTTCAGTAGTACGTCATCATGATATAAAATAACTGCATGCGCCTACTTATCGTGAGTAGAGAGTGCTCAATCTGGTATGACGAGCGCTGACAATTTCATGGTAGTTTGCAAGATAGGCGAGAAGATATTAAGGAGTAGAGAAGGCTGGTTGGGCGAAAAGTTGGTTGCCAGTTGTCTTGAGGTGTCGTTTGTTGAAGATACTCCAGATCAACTACATAAGGTGGAGAGAGTCCCACCCACACTCTCTCCATGGTCAGCCGCTCTCCGAAGTGGTTCTATAAGATGTCGCGGGCTGACCCCCGGTCAGTAAGACATTTATACAGCGTCTGCGACCACTACGCTGAGAATAATGCAAGAACTCTTTCGGGGAGAGGGAGGGGAGATATACGAAAGGGATATGATGGGCGATGATAAAAGGGATTAGTGATCACAGAGAAGGCGAAGATGATATGATCACAAGATATGGTTGAGTACTACCTCAGAGTACTCAAGGTTCCCTAGACTTACGTAGAGTATGTTTACAACTCGAACGGTAGTGTGGGGGATACAATAGAATGGTATCCCGGTATGTAGGAGGAGAAAGGGGTGTACTATAGTTTATCAGGAGACATACTAGTCAGTCAACCAACCCAACCAGCAGCGCATCTTGATTTGTGGTGAGAGTTGTTATCGATACCCTCAAGTGGTTCTTGAAAGCTTCCTGGAGTGCCTGAACACAGATGCTGATTGACTTTGTGAGTATATCAAGTTGATACTAGTAGTAGAAGAAACCACCAGCTTACATATCAACCAATACCTCACTTCCAACTATCGACGACCCCCCGGTGGTTTCATATAAGGATTGAGTATGATGATTTACGGATAAGAGTCGATATATATATATATATATATCCGAGCGCAATGTGACAAGAGACATGGGTAGGGGGTACAAGGGAACGTAGAGGGAGCTGGGAGGAGGGATGATGGTGGTGGAGATGAAAGAGAGAATACGAGGCTGAGGTGGTTTATATATCCCTTTGTGTCGCCACCCAAAACAAACGTGGAAAGGTGGCTGTGTATTACATAATATTTGTACATATACAATAAAGTATTGCTTCCGAGTCTAGTTTCTCTTGCGTCAGTACCTCTTGGAACAACACCTTAATGACGGCTGGGCTCTCTGATGTACGAACATACAAACTACCAGCGATGCAGGTTAAGGTATTGTACTTACGTGTAGTTAGCCCTCTGGGCATAATCACGGTATAATTATAGGCCTACAGCCAAAAATCCCTCTTCACATCTTTGGATGACTTCTGTCTGGGGTATGTTAAACGAGACTCGATTGAGACATTAAACTCTCAAACCCGGTCCCGTACCACAAAAAGATCTATAAGGCGTTGTTTCACCCATCGGCTACGCTTGTTTCGCATTAGACAATTTTGCTGGTTTGTTCTGGAAGAAAGAACTAACCGATAGGATATTCATCCATTCTATTTGATTTCTTCATATATTGTATATTTATACAAAGGAAGAAATAATTAGATGGTCCCTCACCCTTGAGTATATGTACTCGTGTTTTCTACCTTTACTTGTAAGGTACAAGAAGTAACCCTTTTTTGATCGCACACCGAAATTACCGTCTCTATCCATGTAGTCCCAATAAACATCTTCGGCACCTAATGCTGACATTGATTTTTATTGGTAGAATCATCTTTGAGTTTAGAGATATACGCGTCAATTATAATTTGAGTGACAGGAGTACCTTTGATTTCTTCTTAATAATCCTTTGGACACATACGTGCGAGCTTTATCTGACCTAAATTACTAATACAGTAATCTTTGTGCACAGTTGGTTATACTATATGGTGAAATAACTAAAGATTTACGAAGGGTCTATATTATATGGACTAATGCGGCCCTACGCACACACCCCAACCCTCTGTTTCCGAAGTCGTAGATTGGAGTGAGCCAACCCTCGCTCGTCTACACGGCTACGCCATTTGAAGAGGCTGGTATTAGATAACGATATATCTCCCGCCAAGAAAGACTTTAAAACAGTGCTTATAACTATGATCTTATATATTTTCACACAATATATCGCGAGTAATGGTAGCTACTGTTTTAACGATTATGTTTATGAAGACCCGACACATTGCAGATGCTTGAAGGACAGGTATGGAAATTATTGAAACCAAAAAGAAGAGTAAGTTCAAGAATCGGGAGGATATGTGTATATAATAATTGTGATTGTTAACCGTAAGATGATTGTCTTAGGCTGTCTGACCCCAAGCGAGTTTTGGCGGTTTGGAATCAAAACAAACACAAAAACATTAATTGTTGTTGTCTGAATAGGACAAGAGTACTCATATGTACTCGTACATCCGATACTTGTTAGCTCCAACGTCAGCATCCTTCGGTTAATTTGTGTCCAGAACGTGTCTTACCCTTCCTAGTTCTGGCATACTCATAAGAATTAGGAATGTCTCACTCTCGCTTATCTAACAGGTCATCTCCTTGACTCGATTCAAAATAGACCTTTTCTCGTGCTCATCATCTAATCGCTTAGGCTTCTCGTATCGATCTACAAAATACCTGTCTACAACCTTGGAACCGTGATTTAAATCACAGAATCGAGCTGAATGACCCTCTTCAATGAATCTAGCATACACATAATGCAAAGCATAAAACTACAGCACTACATATACATGCACATATAAACAAGGACTTGACAACAACCAGATAAATACAATCACCAACAAAAGAGATCAGTTAAAGATCAATTAACCTACATATGTGTGAGTCATCCCTTAGTATACACGCCTCTGATTTAAACATTTACGCCTCTCCCCTAAAGAATAATGTACTTCTAATAAGGGTGGATATTAACCAGCCAGAGGGTATACCTGTTCTTCAATTCCAACTCTTTCCTCACTTTCTCTTCCATCCTTGCTTTTTTCTTTGCAGCTTTCTCATTTTGATGTCTCTTGCTCCCGTAAGATTGCTGGTACTGATAAGCACTTCCTGCTCCGAACTCATCTTCCGAATCACTATCAGAAACCGAATCGTCGGAGAAGTGATAAGCTAACTGGGCATCAGTCAACTTAGCCTCCGGAGCACCCTTGTTCAATCCGGAGCGTGGATTGCGTCCTTTGTACAACACAATCTCAGCGTGACGGGGCGCGAAAAACGAATGGTTCCAAAGATCAAGGAGGTCGATAACGAGATCAGAACGCTTAACAGGACCATCTGGGAGCGGAAGCTGACCCTTCCATGCGAGCATCAAATCCTATACAGAAGGAAATTAGTTGGGCCCTCGGAATAAGAGAGTAGCAGAAAAGGAACGAACATTCATAAACCTGCCCCAATCTTCTGGTAATACATCATGTGTGCTCAAAATGGGGGGTTGAGGGCGAATTAAGTCGTCCAAAAAGTCATCCATATCCTGTAATTTCAACATTTGGAAAGGTGTAAATGCCAGGGCACGATTTATGGGCCTATTGAATGCCTCTGGGCTAGCCAACAAGTGTTCTTGGGGCATAGATGGTGCACCATATCCTCCGACGAGGGGTGTTGCTACTCCCACTCCTGGGGATGTAACCTGCGGCATCATGACAGGACCCGCGCGAGGAGATAAACCAGAGTTGGCCATCCCGGCTCGAGGAGAGGCACCGTAAACATTTCCCACAGGGAAAGGTGGTATCGGACTGGCACCACGGGAAGGAGCACCAAGTGTAGCAGTTCGAACAGGATGACCATCAGAAAGAATAGGTTGACCAGCTAAAATATGCCCTGGAGGGTACACCTCTTGACCTCTCGCATCGAGAACGGAGTTAGGGAGAGGATCTCCGCGACGATAAGGTGAGCGTTCCGCCCCTGCATACATACTATTCGGACGACTACGACGTTCTCGTTCATATTCTCGGTCACGATCACCATACTGGTGACGATCACGGTCTGTTGCTGCGTATACGCTTGCTCGGCGGGGTTCACGATAGTATTCATCTCTATCACGCTCACGATCGCGCTCGGGAGCCCCGTAGATACTGGTACGACGTTGGCCTTCTCCATAACGGCCATAGTCATCACGGTCGTCCTCTCTGTCATATGTAGCTGGTTCATCGTAACCTCCCGGAATTGACACACTCTGCCGTCTGGATCTTGCACCTGATGGAATAGGGGCGCCATACTCCGCACCATATCCACCTCGTCCTCCTAGATTCATTTCTCCCATTCGACGATCAAGGTCCCTTTCCTCACGATCCCTGAGCTCTCTCTCCCGTAGCGCATCAGGAGGGCGCGAGCGTGAACGTTCATAACCCGAATTGAGCCCGGCTCCAACTGATTGACGTCGTAGACGAGAAGCGCGTTCCACCTCAGCATCACGCTGGGCATCTCGTTCGCGAGCCTTACGGATTTCTTTTTCTTCTGCAATCTCTCGTGCCATCCGTTCAGCTTCCCAAGCTTCTTCGGCACGTCTACTTGCCTTTTCTTCTTTCTTCCGGCGTCTATGTTCTTCTCTTTCTCTCTCCTTCTCCCTGTTATCATGTAAGGGGTAGAACAAAAGGGTTTACGGCTTAGCATACCTTAATTCTGTTGTATAGTCCCGCATTGGTGGTGTAGGATGGGCCTCTGGCATAGATTTAGTTGGGGCACTGGGAAGATGGCCACGGAATGAAGCTAAAACATCCTACAATCGCAACGAGAAACCATCAATAACATAATTATCTGAAATGTCCGTTTATAAACACTAACAGGCCCTGCTGGAGCAATCCCTGCAGGTGGGACAGTAGACGTCTCTGTGGGAACCCACTGAATACCTGTGTAGGTTACACCCTGCGGGGATTGATACCTATTTTTAAGAGTTTATTTAGAATTATACACACATAAGTTTACGTCTCTACGTACGTCGAGGGCTCCGCTCTGGTCAGCCGGGTTAAGTTTTTTTTAAAGAATTGTTGCAAAAAGGGTAAGTTAAACCGGAAGCAAATTGCAGAGAGAACAAGAACTCACTTGAACACATGGTATGTTACCCTTCCCAATTGATCAGTTGTAGTCGTATATGTAACTGCCCCCACCTGCACATTCGCAACAAATGGTTGAGCGGTTTGAGTGGGAGAAACGATGGTTGAAGCAGTTGTTCCCGGAAGAATGGCCTGAGGTGCCATTGGTGAGGTACCGTATACTGGTGCACCAGACCCAGGGGAAAGAGTGGAAGTAGTTATGCCGTAACCCGCATGAACTGTTGATGCAGCTGCGGAAGGAACATATCCCGCCGCTGAAAGTGTACCAGCAGGGGCGTATGGAGAACGTGGAGGTGCGCCTACCGGCGATGTTGTTGTATAAGGAGAATGTGTTGGTGGAAGTGTGCCTCCAGCAGCAACATAGGGTGAGCGCTGAGTGGTAGACGCCCCACCGTAGAGGTATGACATGGTTTGATTAGAAGTCGATTTATAGACACTGCTATCTCCTTGATGAAATTGATTCCTATTTCCTGACTATATGCGTGCCAGAATCTTCCCAAAGTCGCTATCCTAGGTTATATCTATGCTGATCAGCTTTATCATGACCACCAAAAAGGACACTTGATGTTCACCTCGAACGACGGCTCTAAGATTTTCACTTATCGATCTTAGTTCGATGTTGTAGCTGCTTAGTGCTGAAACGTACGATATCAAGAGGAGAGATGAAGGAGATGGGGAGTGGAGAAAAGGACGGGGCAGTTATAGCGAGGGCTAGGGCATACACGGAGTATTAATATCAATCAGTAGTGCTAGTTACTAAGGCGTCCTATGTGTTACATTTAAGTACACGTTTTTGTCTTCTATGACCGATCTCGCCTCAACTCCGACCTGCATACGACTCCACAGAATCCACAAATGTTCGCATATATTTACTCTTGCAAAGAAAAATATTATGAAGGACAGAGACTGGCTAAAACAAATTAAAACAAAGAGAGAGAAAAAACGGTGATATGCTTGTACAACATCAATATAAGTGAAGTATTATGAGTATATGAGAATGTGCCTAGAAATTCCGTAAGGTGTATAAAGATCAAAGTGTCTATAAGAACTTCCACCAGATAAAAATGATCAACAACAAGCCGACGGCACCCACTGGTGCATATTGACGGAGCACTGCTTGGAAGTTTATGTTCCTCGCCGCCTTACGATATTTTTCAGATTCAGACCGCAACGACGTAGATAAATGTGACATCCCTTATAGAAAGAAAAGCATCTCCGTTAGCATTATGCAATTTGGCAGAGAATTTAAGGGAAAGAAATAAAAAGAAAAAAATCAGAAAATATTACTCACGATCAAGAGAGTCCCCTCTCCACAGAAGCTCCTCCATGTTTTTGGTCATGATGCGAGTTACATCTTGTAAGTCATCGTTAAGTCTATCAAGATGTGAATTTGCGGCGTTTGCTGTCCGAGTGTCCTGGTACAGTCTGGAGGTCTTGGACATGAACGTATCTATTGTCCGATAACAATCCGAGTTTGTGTCATTTATTTGAGACAGTATTAATGCATCTAGTCTGAAAGAGCAGCTACTTGTATACGTACCGAAACCAACAAACGCGTAGGGTTTACGTGCTGTATCCACCTTCGGACCGTATGACGTTTGGAATTCTTTTGAGAGCTCGTCCAAGTAAGAAAATGCAAGCTTGCGAGGATAAGACTTGTCTGCTATCGTCAAGTAAACTACATTGTCCGCAATCATATAACTTGATTATGAATGGCATAAGCATCCTTGTGGCGGACAAGACTTGCTCATAGTGACATACTGTAGAGTGTAGGGTCCGCTTTCTATTGAGCATCGAGGTTCAGAGTTGGGTGTTATGCGCCGGAAGATGAGTTTCGCTTGCTGTTTGTGCTCTTGCAATTCCTTTTCGGTCTAAATTGATTTTGAGAGAGGTATATAGATGTTACTAGACAATGACCGGAAAGCTTACCTGGTCGTCGTCGACAGTCGCAGCCAATGGGAGAGCATCACTTGCTCTGACGATAGTTGTTGACTTGACCATGGCTGGGGATTACTATTTGTCGTAGCAAGGACAAAGCTTGTCTGCTGCTTTTCTAATGACGTGTAGTCGTTGGTTTATTTACCGTTTTTAGAAATCCACGCGTACTCCAATTAGCCGAGATGATCGTGCAAATCTCTCACAGACGATTAGTCATTGTTGTCTATTGTTTTCCTCATAATGGCAAGTGGTTTACAACCTCAAAACGCACTTAATCTCAACCAACAATCGTCAAGACTCAGGACTCAACAGCATAGCTTCGCCCCAGCCGCTATATATCTTATTGATGGAAACGGTACTTATAGACCTTCGTCTCGAATGCGACGGCTACATTGAAGTATTCGAAGAATTTCTCGAAAATGAACTGTCCGAAAATACTTCCTTTGATATATACTTACCTCTACTTATTACACAGGAGTATCTACCAAATCCAGTGTGGGACTCTCACATTCCTCTCATTCTACGCCATATACAACGCTTAAAAACGCTCTATATCGACCTTATAGATCTTTCGGTCGCCGGTAGTTGGGGTTTCGAGACAAAGAATGGACACAAATTTGACTCTGGGGTTTTCAACTCATTAAAGGAGCTCCATATTATAGAATACCTACATCGCGAGCACTGGGACTGCTCTGCTGCTACTGATGCTACTGTCCCATTCTATAATAACTGGATATTCCCTAACGTGGAATATCTTCACACCGAGATGCACATCCCCCCTTCTGGGGTTTTTAGAAATCTTACCACTCTTTTCTTGGACTTTTCTCTTAACACCGACCCGCGCAATACTCGCATACAAGCGCCTTATACAAATCAAACTGAGTTTACGCGTCTGAAGGAGTTCCTTGAGTCTTGCCTCGAACTTAAAGAACTTACAATTCGTATAAACCAGTACTCTTTTCAAGATACTTCCATATTCTTCGAACATTTTACTCCGGACGAGGTCTCATGTTTAAAATCCGTGGAGAGATTTAAACTGGAAGGTGTTTCCTCTGACGAAGATGTATTTCTTGCGGCATACGTTACACTTCTTCATCTCGAACTACAAAACGTTAAAACCGCCGAATTCTGCTTTCAACCTAGCAAACGACACATGTATTTTGAAAATGGCTGGATGAACTACCTTCTCCCGGGAGTTGGATCTTGTTCATTCGCGAATCTGGAGTATCTCTTTTTGAACCACGGCGTACCCGGAGATTACAATCTATCCCCGCTTTTCGTTTTCTTCCCAAAACTAAGGATATTGGATACAGTATCGGAAGGGAATATGATTTCTAGTATACACCGAACAAATGAAGAGGATGATCAATATAATTTCTTCTTCTGATACTTGTCCTCACTATCGGCGAAATGATAACATGTTGAATTCACTTTTTATATCCATAAAATTAGATTATTTTACATATACGCATATGTACATGCATATAGACACGATGGAGCATTTAATCTCAAACGGGAATCTGGTAGGGGGGGTGGCGTTCATGTTCATAACTCATTAATATAAAACTACAGTATTGACGTTAATAAATTTCGGTGGTATGATCTATGTATATATAACTCTATGTCTATCTAATTGTTGAAAAATCAGTGTAAGGTATTTTGTGACCGATGGATCACTTGGATTCCTCTTGCTTTTTGTTGGCGTCAAGTTTCTTCTGAGACGCAACTCGTTGATACCACCAATGCTCAGCCCATTCCGCAACAGCATCAGTAGCAAGTTCTACAGGTTTATCAAAGAGATAAGGTAGGATGGGAACAACAGCGAGCCCAGTAAATGTCGGTCCCCAGCCACGGACACGCTGCGATGCACTACGTTTAAATAATCCAGCAGAATGACGTACAACTGTGTGAATAGTCAGTGCCGGAAGAGCCCTATGGTTTGACGACATATATTAGATAAATTCAAAAGAGTTTAAATAAGGGAGGGGGGGATCAAACGATCAGTAATAGAAGACGCATGTGACGTAGAATTTGTTAGACTTACATAGAAGCTATTGCCTGGAAGGTTCCCCGTTTAGCTGCAACAAGAGCGAGGCGCTGGTTTTCTGTGAATGTACAGGCTTCAAGGGGTGACGGACCCCTTCGTCTCGCTTTCCAAGTTTCAAAAGCGACATCTCTTTCAAGAACATACGTTTTGCATATTATCAGTTACATATCACGAACTATTAAGAAAATTTTGCCTGCTCACCCAGCGAGGTATGCCCAACTAATCCCATACGCCGCTCTCACCACCAAGGGGTTTACAACAGGCCTGAAAGCCTCTCCTACATCGCTCGTATACGCCACATATCGATGGGCACTTCTAATCGCTGTCCGTAAACGTGCAGCATATCCAAGATAACGTGCTTCTGAATTTGTCGTGTCAGCATCCTGATCAGCGAGAGCAGTAAGCTCTTCAGATGCTTGCATTGTAAAAGGCTCCTTGCGATGGGCGGAGGGACCAGGAAGAGTTAGAGTGAAGACCATCCGCGCCAATTGAAATGTGATTTTCTTTTAGTGCGGGACGGAGACGCCTGGGAGAACGTTGCGTAAGAAGTGCGGCAACATAAACGGAAAGGTCGGTCTCCTTTTATCTTATCTGACAAGATCGGCTACGGGCAATTTTTTTTTGGTTAACCTTCATAAAGTCGTTTCAATTCGCTGTTCTGATCCGAGTGGCTGAGACGTTTACGCCGATTTTTGGGTAAGGGGTAAGGGGCTTACAAATTTTCGAGGTTATTTTTAGTTTTCTTCCGATGAGATTGCTTCCTTAACTCATTCATGACGGATTTTTGACTCGATGTGAGCTTAGTTTATAATGTTTAATTTTAAAGCAGTACTTCAGTGGCCAGTATTCTGGTATTTGAAACAAGTTTACAGTCAAGTGAGGCTGAGTAATCCGAAATACTTATATCGGCCGATAGCTTCTCAGATCAGAATGTGCATACCTGCACGCACAAGTTAAAGATATATAATCTGCTTATTGGACAGTCGCTTTATCAGATGTATATATATATTCCAGATCCGAGTCCTTTTTTATGCTTGCAAGTCGGTGTCCCTCATCCTATTGTTCCGTTCTTTGGATATCCCATGAACAGCAGATAATGACCAACTTGAAATAATGCAAGAAATTACATGTAAAGAGATGATCACCGTTTCGTACAAAAGGATAAAATATCCAGTGAAACCAGGCAGAAAGGGCGAAGATCTTCACGAAAGTGTCGTAATTGGGGGAATATCATGAATACAAGCCAAAATCTCAACCACAAGAATACTCGGAAATACAACTTTTATCATCCTTTAAGTATCTTATTAATTACAATTTTCTCTTTGATTAGACAGACACTGAATTCCGAGTAGAGTTTACGGTGATAGAAGTTCAACCATGTATGGGCAACAAGTAAAATTGACTTTGATTTCCGATTTTACAAAAGGTACTTATTCTTCGTGTACCCATGAAGTGGTTGCATGTCATCAAGGGTGAGAAACTCCGGAAAAATATAAAAGGCAATGCCCTAGAAAAATAGGGGGAAAGCCATGGGAGTTCGATAAAATCAACGGATACGTATATTCTCATAAAACCAGATTTTCATTTTTTGTCAATTGGAGATTTTTTTTTCATGTCCTTCGGAATGGGATAATTATGTAATTGTTTCTTGTGTTCCCTTCGGACCATGTGATAATATGATTCGATCTATTTGGCGAATCGACTCCAATAAAAAAACTCTGAGTCATAGACCATGGTCCATGGTCCACGCACGACAAGGGAGTAAGTTTCACAGAAAAGATATTATACAGAGTTTGTATGCGAACGTACTATGTGCAGGAGACAGAAGAATGTTAATCTCACTTCTTCGACGACACACAACATTTTTTTTGTCCTTGGTAACTTTTGTATACTTCAACGGCTAGAAGCATCATTCTAAACACTCCCTCCAGCCTATTATGAGACCTTTCACGAAAATATTAGGCCTCTAGGTATGATAAACACTTTTATCGTATGTCTACGACAAGTATAAGAATAAAAATTGCTAGATCCCTATACAAGGAGATTGTTTTAGGGAGATGTGTACCCCCATAAAGTTAGAACACCATGGTACCTTACCCATAATCGTGAATGTTGTGTCATGTGCCGCCCACTTATTTTTAATCAAACAAATAGGCAGTGCCAGACCATAGACATATAGTGATTTCTCACCAGGCTTTATGGAATGATAATCCCGGTGATAGGTGATTAAGGTGAAAATTTCCGAAGCTTATATGATTTGGAACTTGGGACACCCACTGAGCTCACAATTGATCATATAATAACGACATAGCTTGCTATGCCCCCGGAGGGGCCTGCTTCAAGTCCTCTTATTGTCTTAATCCCCCAAAGGAGCAATAGTCATTCCGCTGACCCCCGTTAGGCGAAAAACAAATGCTCGTTTCGTATAACCACTCTTACGAGTTTTAGAGCTCCGAAGTCACAGAGCCCTGGAGAAGCACGGGTACAATAGTCGTGTAAATTAAAATTCAATGCTTCTCTTGTCTTCCGGACATGTAGTAATTATGTATATTTATCCCGGCATTGAAAGCTTGACGAGCGTATATGTATATACATAGAGTGCGAAAGTAATCTGTTATCTGTAGATCCCCCGTAATTAAACGTGTTTCACAAACTATAAAATGAAAAAAAAAAAAAAAACAGGGACAAATGAAAGAAACACCCTAGACCATATGGGAAACTATCCAGATTTCCTCACGATATTTCCTAATGCTTTGTGATGTAGTCGTAGTCGATATCTCTTCTTCCATTGTCTTATTCTCTTCTCTCATTTAATTATCCGAGTACTTGAGTCAGTACTTATGAATAGAGAGAAGGCGTCGTTCTCGCCTAATAGTCAATCTAAGATAATAAGTACACTTATCTGTGACTGGTGTTTCTGCCCAGAGAAATGGCTAAGTCAGAGTATGACTAGATCAAAGAGCCGACGAAGAGCCGAATTTGAAAAACACAACAACCAAGGGGATCAACAAGTTGATTATCTGCCACCGAGCATCTACAAGTAATTAAAGCGGCAAAATAATCATCCTCCCGCGTAACATCTGCGTTTTGCCACCCTTTTTCCTCATTTAAATTAAATATTTCTTGTACTTCATCCCCAATATAGCACTGACTGAAATGCCGAAGTATAGACTAACATAAAAAATGCCTGTCTTCGATTCCTAAGAACATCATGACGTGATAATCACTCACTATAGTAAATTACTACATCCTTCATGGGGGAACTTTGTTCATCACGATGAGTCTGTGTAAACTAATTGAATCACACTATCGACAAGACTTAGATTCAGACGCCGACCCTCAGAAGAGATGTAGGCTCGATTATCCTTCGGCAATTCCCAGTTGATGTGTTCGCACAAGGACGCACTAATAAAGTATTGAGTACATGTGTTGATACAAAAATATGAAAATCATATCCTCTGGTTTATCCCTAAAGTAAGCATAATTCCGCTACGCTTCCATAATAATCCCATACTCTGTAGATGATAATTATAGGAAAATAATATCTGACCGATCAAAGCGAGTTGATACAAAAGTATCCTGGAAGAGTGCTCGAAATGTATCTATATAGAAAACTGGGGCTGGTCCTGAGCAACCATAAGTCAACTAAAATATTACTTTTTGAAAAGTGTTTATATCCTTTATCCCCATCTCCAAGAACCCGTGTAGCGAGAAATAAAGTATGGCATTGTTATACGTCTTGTATCTACAGTCTTAAGCCCGTGCCAGCTTTCCAAGTTACTATCGGGCAGTACATATTGTACGGAAATGGCAATCGTAAACATCGGGAAAATAACGGGATATTAAAAAGAACGGAGATGAGGAAAGTCTCATTCAATAAGCAATAAGGTAAGGAGTGATTGGAGCATAATTAATATCTAGTCAGAATTCTTCATCATCGGCATGAGTTACATAGATAAATACTCGATTTCATTCTTAAATACGAGTGAAATGAATAATTATTGAGGTTTTTGGAGGGATGAAGAAACTTTCGTTTGTGATTAGGTATATCAAAGGCACATACTTTAATTATCAGCCAATCCTTCGCCTTCAAGAAATTGCATAAAGGCTCGTGTTCTACCAAAATGGTGTTTAGGCAAGAAGAAGTTGTGAAAGGATGTGTTAATCGCTAGTAATTACACCAATCTTATGGGTCGAAGATAGAAAGAGCAGATTTTATGGGCCAGTATTCAGAAACAGTGTAGGACGAATATAAGAGTGTTGAATAGAGAGAAAAAGAAGCAGAAGGAGGAAGAAAGAAAGAAAGTGAGAGAGGGAGGGAGTGAAAAAGTGACATATTAGGAAGGAAGGAAGGAAAAAGAGATCCGAGCGAGTCAGGGAGGATGCATAGCCAAATGGCCGAGAGGGCGAGATGGTCTTGGGTTCGCTTTAGCCTTTGGGTCCACGGTGTCTGGGGGCCCACAGAGACCCGCGATCCACGATGGGTGACTTCTCTTTCTCTAGTCTGTCTTTTGTATGTGTATGTCCCCCTTCCGTTACTTACTTTATCAATTACTAAATAACAATGACCCCTGATTGATCACACTGTTTATTTTCTCATACCTAGGGTTAGTAACCTGTTCAATATGCCCTATAAAAGAGGAACATATTGTCCCTAATATCTGATTCACGAATTCCAATCCTTCATGTGTCTTTTCACTACTCAAGTAAATCGTGCTCCTGGCAGGGGCATCCCATGTAATCATGGGTCAGAGTCTCACTATAGACGTCGTACTGGAGATAGATATCTAGTATGGTGTCTAAGCTGTGTCAATGAAGGTACAAAACGTATTTGTGCCGGAGGGCTGCCCGTTTCTACCTACAGTATTTCGAGACTGCAGGACAAAACTCCTCCCAATTGTTGAGTTTACCACTCCAATCTTCCTAATTTCTCTGTATACTGACTCTAGCGAAGCCCTTATTCGATTTTAGTTTTGATTTCAGGTTCTCGAACGATGATAATATTCTTCCTGAATGGACTCTCATGTAAGAATATTCTTCACCGTTTCTAATAAATATTCATTCAATTGCACTCTTTCGGGAATCAAACATCACAATACTTAGAGGGTGGTCGGTGAAAAAGCTTAGGTTAACCCACGACGCCACTGTGGATGAGAGTTCATACTATGGAGGAGTCAGAGATCCTATATTCGATCTAAATAGTTTTGTGTCATATCGAAATAGTGCTAAATATATCAGTAGATGATTAAAGGAATTGTCAGAATATATCCCGAAAATGGAAGAAAAAAAATATCCTGAGACCCAGCTTGTCTATGCATGCAGTGTTTGGTTTATTCGGATCTCTCATTACTAGTACTCACATACTTGAAACCTTTCCTCTCTTCTCTTTGTCCTTCAAACCTTCTACTTTTTCCTGGTTGCTGGCCCCGTAAACCTTGCTATCTCTACCTTCAATACATATGATTAGTGCATCTATTAGCAGTTCATAGTCCCTTCTCGACTTATTATCTTAAATTTGTATGTTATCTTAACAACATTTTAATGGGTCAAGAGCGTTTATGCAATTTTTTGAAGTTGTGTGATTGGTCTAGGATTGTGCCTTTGATATACACGATCACAAACGAATGTTTCTTCTTTCCTTCAAAAGCCTCAATAATTATTAAGTCTATCTTCGTAATTAGGAGTGAAATCGGGTGCCTATGTGGCTCATACCGATCCTGAAGAATTCTAAGCAAATATACAGTATACTCTAATTTTCTCTATCAATAAGGTTTCGCTGCCGCGGACATACAATAATACCATTTTGGTCCGTACACAGTCTGCCCTCTACTCTCCTACACTTTCACACGCTAGGTGGGTCATCAAAAGAACTTGCATGACCTCTTCACGGATATATAATGGTGTCATATGGGGGTTTTGAGGTGTAATGAATGTGATAATGAGGCAGACAGATACTGTTAATTTCGTGGACAGTGGACATAGATGATCTTCAGTCTTCTGAATCTCTTATTGTACTCACTTCCGAAATTGGGCATATTCACGAATCTCGGTTGAAAGCTAAGAAGATAACTTGAATATCACTGTTGACTCGTATTTGCTCCGTGTTTCTAGTTGCATCGATGCTGTAAGCTGAGAATTCGTGGGAGAGTTTCAAAACCCGCGCAGTTGTCGGGGTAAGTAGTAACAACATTGAAGAACTCATCTTTAATTCTGGTTTTTTCAATAGACACAGATGCGTCAATTACCATGGCTATGACTACATATATTACTTTCTCTTGAAACACCTCTACGGATGAGATGTAGTGGAGTGATATAGTCCCCTTTTATACTAAATATCATGAAGATAGTCTCCAATATTTCCAGGGTTTTAAAGGTCAATTAAAACGACCATACAATATATTTTTGGCTATTATTTATAGAAGTTTGGCAATAGCATCCAATTGACTCTCTTGATCATTAGTACAGCTCTCTATATGAACACAAGAAATTTAGACTATATAAAGGTAATTCTCTGTAGATTTGATAATTCAAGGACAAGCTTGCGTGAGGGAGATCGATGGATGAATTCCGCAAGAGACTCGATTGATCTTGTCGTTGTGTCGTAAATATATCGATGTGTCCAACAAACCGGTTAGAGTTGAATAAGAGCTAGGCTATAGTCAATATACAGAGAAGTTAGTGAGATGAATGTGACAAGCTCAACAATTAGGAGGAGTTCTGTCCTGCAATCTCGAAATACTGTTGGTGGAAGCGGGCAGCCCTCCGGCACAAATACGTTTTGTACCTTCATTGACACAGCTTAGACACCATACTAGATATCTATCTCCAGTACGCCATCTATAGTGAGACTCTGACCCATGATTACATGGGATGCCCCTGCCAGGAGCACGATTTACTTGAGTAGTGAAAAGACACATGAGGAGTCGGATTTCGTGAACGAGACATTATGGGACAATATGTTCCTCTTTTACAGGACATATTAGATAGATCACTAACCCTAGCTATGAGATATTAATAAGTATTCTTCTTTGAAAGACCTTATTCTTTAGTTACTTATTCTTTAGTTATAGATTAAAGTAATTAAGTAACAGAGGAGGAGAGAGAAGTACCCACCCCATACCCCAATACCCCATCGACGATTTCCATTCCATCTGACTTGAATCCCAGACCATTCGTTTTCCAGTTCTCTACCCGAAAATGGCCCCCAGCCATCAAACAAAGAGGCCTGAAGGCCTGCGATCCATACTTAAGAGACCCTAGGACTCCCGCTCGTCCGTCTGGCTGAACATCATTCTCGGCTCATTCCCTTCTTACTCCCTTACTTCCCGCATACTGTCTCTCACCCAGCTTCGTATTTCACTCCTTCCGGTATGCTCCTGATGTCTGACTCCGTAATTCTTACTATCTTTTCTATATCCTCTAATACTGGTAAAGCCCCGTTCTCAATTAATTCTTTTAATTTATATATCATCTTATTATCTTATTTATAATATAGCACACGCTTTTATTTAAATCTTTAAAAACGAAGTATTGCCTTAATAATCAAAAATTGACACCTTTTGATACATAAAACTGCAAATAAGAGTTTCTTCTTTTTCCTTCAAAACCTTCAATAGTTAGTCGGTCTATATTCGTAATTATGAAGAAAACTAGGGATATGTCTATGCAACTCAGGCTAAGCTTGACTTCCGAACAAATACACACTACATCAACGAGATATCGTCGACTACCAATAATTCCATTTCAATGCATAACCAGCTTACTTTTTATCCTTCTGTGCTCCCGCATATTAAGCGGGTTATCAAAGGGAGTCACACGCCCTTACCGTGCGTATACCTCCTGAAGGAATGATGGGTCACATGAGGAGTTTTGAAGTATCCCAGAGAAAATAGTGAGATGAACGGGAGCTGCAAATCCCGCAAATATGAATTCTTCCCAGTCTTTTGGGTCTTCTATGCCGCTCACTCTTAAGATTGATCGTATCCATTAATCTTGACTGAAAGCTAAAAATACAATTAACCTGGATATATCTCCCGACTACATCTGTCCAGAAGGTGTCAAGATACCCCCGATTCTCTTTTGTAAAGACTTTACGATTATGAGTCTGCAGATATACGGAGAATTATAGTAATATCGTAATTTTTCTCAGGAATTTGACAGAGCTCATGAGATAGCAATTTGATTGTGATATTTTTTTAAGGTAATTGAAATTTTTCTTGAGGCACATCCTATCACACTACGGAGATGAAGATTGTCATGGTGTCAAGCAAATGGAAATGACATGGTACTTCTCCACAGGTTTTGCGCAAAGCCCCATTGTACCATAACTATATGTGCCTATATAAGAAAATAAGTACGTGTGGACTTACGATCAGGACTTCCTGACCGGAAACAAAGCAAGAATACAAAGAGCTCAAGATAGAGAAATTTGAGGACTAAAGAACTTTTGGGGATTGAGCATGTATAGTAGTAGTAAAAGAAGTCGAAAGTGTTTTTCTAGACCGACCTCCTAATTCAAATACAGTACAAAAAAGGTTATAGCTCTCGACTAAATTTTAGTTATCATAAACATACTGTCTAATCCCTTTGATTGACCGGAGAACAAAGAGAACCTGCTTCTTAGTGTATTTGATCGATGCCCGCGTTTCTGCGAAACAATACGATTTCAGAAACTGGGACATATGTATACAGACACGTCTCATAATTACTCACTCTTCCGGTAATTGAGTAAATTTACCGAAAGAGCGAGTAATTATTATGAGACGCGTCTGTACATTGCCTTATGTAATCGGACGATCCTTCAGACACAAACACAACCTTTTGAACAGTAAATTCGTTACACTCTTCCTTACGGACTCTTTATTACTACGTTCAATCAAATGCTCGAAGCAGCCAGACATGGAAAACAGCCAGCGATGGACCCTTCGATCAAACTACAATGTCCTTAACGACACCGGGGGTTTCTTATATGATCCGGTGTACTTTCGGAGCGTAAATGCATTCTGTGTCTACATTTTAATTTTCTTACTCTCGATTTTTGTATAGGCTGAATGTAGAGTGATGGCTGTCCATCATCTGCAGAGCTAGTAAGATAGCTCACCTGTATTATATCCCCAAACTAAAGTGTATCTACTTGCTTCGTAATTGATCATCAGGGAGATCAATGTCGGAGGCGAGAGAGCTAGATTCAGAAGCTGCAAAGTCGTCGGTTAAGTAGAGTAACACTGAAGAATCGTTTTTTTTCTTATTTTTTTGAACAGTTTTTAATGCGCGGGTTTAATGGATACTAGGATTACGGGACTTGGATCTACTTTAGCACAGCCACCAATAAAAGTTTTGCATTTAGTTTTCAAATATCAGCGATCAGCGGGTTTAAGTTCTAGCATCTAGTGAACTACGACATCCAGTGGGTTATAGGAAATAGAGTGCATTTCCCATAGGGTAGCTCTCCAGTTTGGAGTAGAAAAAAATTTATGTATGTTTCTAATTATTTAACCATCTAGGCAGCAAAGTCACCTTTTCATACTAAATCGAGCTAAGAAAATATCATACTCGGAGCTCCAATCGACTCATCAAAACCTTGTTTCCATAACTGAAAGCCCAAGATTGAACTGCTAGAACTGAAGAATAATGTGCCCGGTTTGAAACATGTTCCATCTATCTCGGAGAATGGAACTTGATTACATGCATGCAATCACATAGATATCAATAATTCTCAATATAATTAGTGATATGGGTGCTTAAAATCTCACGGAGTATGCTCTGCCCCGTTTACTTAAACCAATCGGACCAATAATTATAACAAATTTCTACTACTTTATTGGGAAAAACTATGCTTATATTATGCAATTCTTGTATTTCAAACGCATGCAAATAAATATAGGTGGGTATACAAAAGGACGCCAGGGATTTTCATTTTTAAGCGAAACTACAGCCGGGTATAGTAAAGGACGCCAGGGATAACGATCGACATTACCTAAACAGGCAGTTCAATTCGACAGGCATTTCCAAATTAGCTCCGCCAATCTTGTATCTGGCGTCCTTTAATATACCCGGCTGTAGTACATATTTTCGCTTATAAATGAAGATCGCCCTGGCGTCCCACCTGTACCAAAATAAGCAACCAAGACACTTCGTCCGAAAAACTCCTTACTGAAGCTACTCAACTATGTGCTTACCTCTCTTCATAGAGAAACTTCAGTCACTCGCCTCAGTGTCGTGACTTAAAGTCGACGGAATTCTTCAGTAACGAGGTTTACGACGTCGACATTGGGAAAGAGACCAGTACGGCTGTACCAAGAGCTCCATTTTGGTCTGTACACAGCTACTCTTGTCTTACTCGCGTCCTCACGTATCAGATGGGCTCTTAAAGAAACTAAAGGACCCGAAGAATGGTCTGGGGCTGATGAGAATCTAAAGGGTGAACTAGAGGAGATGATGAGGCTAGTAGAGACCGTAGAACTTGTGGATATAGATGCTGAGAAGAATCACGAACAGTCTACTTTCTCTAACTCCGAGACAAGTAAAAAAGGAGGAGCTGGATTGAAATACGAAGCTGGAGCAAAAGATAATGCGAATTCGGTTATTCTAGATGATCAAATCTGGTCAGAATGTGTTGAGATGACACTGTCTTCGAATTCTCGTCTCGTTGAATCTGAGGATAGATTACAACTTAGAGAAGGCAGTCGGGCTGCCTTAATAAATTACGTAAAATATCGAAGGATGGAGCTTATGCTGCTGAAGCAGATAGGAGGAAAAAACGAACGATCGCTTCCTAAAGTTCCTTCCTTTCGTCTCTCAAAAACACTCACGGACGCACACCCATAACCCCCCTTTTCATTGACTTCTGCTCTTTGTTGATGGTTATAACTTAATGAATTTTACATATATGCTTCATCCACTACCGTCGTGAACTTTCGTTACATTGTGGATGTAGTATTAGTACAATATAGGGTATCCCCTTTGAGATACCCGGAGCCTGGGCTACTTGTTCGGTGAAGAAATGCATAGGGCAGTTGTGGATAAGTATAATGGGATTGACATCGCACGTTGTCTATAACTACATGAATTACCTTTACTTGGAACACCCTTATAAATGATACGTGCTGGAATGATATAGTCCCCTCTATACGAAATACAACCATACAATTTTTTTCTTTGATTATTCTTTATAACAGTTTAGAAATGATACCCCTTTGACTTTCTTGATCATTAGTGCAGCTCCTTATATGAACACAAGAAATTTAGATCATCTAAGCGTGACTCTGTAGATTTGGTAACTTAAAAACAAACTTACGTAAGGTAGATCGGTGGATGAATTCCGTAAGAGACTAGAGTCCGGTACCACGTAAGCTAATCGGTTCATATGGAAACCCCCGACGTAGAAAATAAAAATAAAGATCAGAAAGTAATATTAAATAAAGGTTAGCCTAATTAAGAAAAAATATGCTTATATTATATCATATAGTGATTTCTGTATTACAAATAGGGACAAATATACAATATTAGGTGTACTTGGAATAGGCAACAACATATTTCTTTTGGCGAAATTCATTACTTAGTAAGTAAGTAATGAGAACGGCTCTATAAGATCATATTTTTTTTCTATATACTAAGTTATTCGAAATGGTTCTTGTGCCCGTGAATAATCCAGTTTCTGTAAATTTATAGTACCTGATTACGTAGTCTTAGTTAGTAAGGCCTAATTCAAATTTATGACGGTGTGATCGTATAGACTTGTTTTACTTTCTTTGGGCCGTGTGACGATCAAATCTATACTTGGCGAATAAACCTTGACTTTTGGTAAACTCTTGGTCATAAACTATGGACCCACACACAACAAGAAATGGAGCAATCATCACAGAAAAGATACTTATACCGAATTTGTAAGTATGCAAACAGATTATGCAGATGGAACACAAAGGAGACAGATAAATGAGGATTTCACTTCTTCAACCACATACAACACTTTTTTTTTCGTCGATGGTAACATCTGTACATTCGAACAGCTAGAAACATCATTCTGATTACCCCTTCCAGCCTATAAATACTTTATGCAGTGATCCGAGGTTAACGGGCATAGTATACACTTTTCTCATGTGACTACGCGTATCTATAAATAATACAAAAATCACTGGTCTCTCGTCGGGGGGGGGGGGGGAATCCTTGGGGAAATGCGCACTCTCACGGGGTCTGAATGGCGTAATAACTCACCTATAATTGCAGGCGTTGTGTTATGTGCTTAGTTACTTTCCCTAAGTAATTAGGCAGTGCTAGACGATAGATACATGGTAATTCTACATCAGGGTTTATCTATTGAATGAAAAACCTAGTAATAGGTGATAAAGACGAAAATTTCTGATGTTTATGTTTATATAAATTTACTGAAACTCAAAGTTTCCCATAGGACTCGCAATTGATTACATATCTACGAGTATAACTTTCTATTTCTCCGGAAGGGCCCGCTTCAAGTTGATATCGTCGTACCAGAGGGGGAGTTGAACTGGATAAACTAAGTTAACGTAGCACCACTTAACAATCTATCTGTAAACGTACATCTACCCACACGGAATCAATTACTACTAAATTACTCTATTGACAGAACATACAGAATATGACTACTCCTTTTACTTTTCAGGCTGACTCGAGTCACTAAGATGAAATGTGGCCTCCGCATGCATATTTTACATAATTCACTGAATGTATTCTAATAAAAAAGCTTCCAAGTTAATGCATTAATCCGGTAAGAAGATGCTGATTGAGTGGCAGCAAGTGGCTCCGGCAATAGGAGGAGAAAAACGGGAAAAAGAACAAATGGACTTTCGAAACTTGAAACCTGTGGTCCATGATATTTGTAGTGTGTATTTTAGATGCTATAGCACAGTGGCTTGAATGACCCAGATGGGTTTACGTCGCACTTTGACGGTATAACAAAGCTGACTATTTGTTAATGAGCGTCCACTAGTGATCAGAACAGCAGAATGGACATTCCTCTGTCATACTTTAGTGTCCTTGCTCTACAATTCAAATTGGACAATGCCATGATTACTTCATCTCCATTACGACCGGAATCTCGAAGTTAACATTAAAAAGGTGCACCTTCGATTCCTAAGAACATCATGATATGATCTCACTTACTAATTACAGCGTCCATTTGAACCACATAGACACATATTTAGTTTTCTCTCCAAACATGAATACAGACTGACTAATTATCGAAGCCTTTGAAGAAATAAAGAAGAAAGAAGAAACTTTTATTTGCAATTCTCTTCTGTACCAAAGGTGCGGATTTTAGATATCAAGGCAATATTTCTCCTTCAAAAATTTGGATTGAAACGTGTGTTCTGCTATAAAAGTAAAAAATAATATAACAGAATTTAAAAGAATAACCTGAGAATGGGGCTTAAAGCTACTAATAATTTTACCAATTTTAGGGGCTATAGAGAGAAATAGTAAGAGCTACGGAGTCAGTTACCAGGAGCATAGTGGAAGGAGTGAAAGACGAAGGAAAGGGTTGTACTTGCGTGGGCAGAGGAGATGGAGACCAGAATGAGCCGGGAACGTTACGTGCACGTACCAGTAAGGGACTCTGGATATCTTTTCCTTTCTTAATTCTTATCATAGCTCTCAGTAACTTTTTATTATCCATTGTCGTGTTTAGCACTATTAAGGTATAACATAAAATCGCTTAGATCACATAAAGTGCCCCCCAAACCTCAGCAAAAAGGAACCTCGTCTGCTGTGACAAGTAAGGGTTGACTCATCCCCTTTATCGACCATCCTCGACCATCCTGTGGATTTCATAGTGTTCGATCGTTGAAAGGATACAAGTGAGTAAACATTTATTGAAAAGGGAAACAAGTATTCTTACCTGGGAGTTCATTTAGGAAGAATATTAACATTGTTTGAGAGCTTGACATTGGATTAGAATTGAGTAAGAGCTAGGCTATAGTCAATATACAGAGAAGTTAGTGAGATGAATGTGACAAGCTCAACAATTAGGAGGAGTTCTGTCCTGCAATCTCGAAATACTGTTGGTGGAAGCGGGCAGCCCTCCGGCACAAATACGTTTTGTACCTTCATTGACACAGCTTAGACACCATACTAGATATCTATCTCCAGTACGCCATCTATAGTGAGACTCTGACCCATGATTACATGGGATGCCCCTGCCAGGAGCACGATTTACTTGAGTAGTGAAAAGACACATGAGGAATCGGAATTTATGAATGAAATATTTTGGGACAACATATTCCTCTTATTTAAGAAATATTGGACGGATTATTAGCTTTAGCTATGAGATAATGATAACGGCGGTAATTTGGAAGATATTATTTTTTTGTTACTTATCCTCTGTTTATGAACAGAGGGAGGGACAGAGAAAGAAAAGGATATTCCTAACCCCATTGACGATCCCAATTTCGTCTCATCGCATCTCAGGTCTCGGGTTTCCCGGGTCCCTACCCTTAAATGACCCCTAGTCACCGGGACAAGAGACCCAGGATACACGCCCATGTATGTAGCGTTCCCGGCTCAGTCTCCATCTCCTCTGCCCACGCAAGTACAACCCTTTCCTTCGTCTTTCACTCCTTCCACTATGCTCCTGGTAACTGACTCCGTAGCTCTTACTATTTCTCTCTATAGCCCCTAAAATTGGTAAAATTATTAGTAGCTTTAAGCCCCATTCTCAGGTTATTCTTTTAAATTCTGTTATATTATTTTTTTTACTTTTATAGCAGAACACACGTTTCAATCCAAATTTTTGAAGGAGAAATATTGCCTTGATATCTAAAATCCGCACCTTTTGGTACAGAAGAAAACTGCAAATAAAAATTTCTTCTGTTTTTCTTCAAAGGCTTCGATAATTAGTCGGTCTACATTTATATTGAGGAAGAAAAACCAGGAAAACTTCTATGTGGTTCAAGCTTAGTCTAGTCTTAAAATAAATACGCAATATATCCTATCTTTCTCCATCAAGGAGATATCATCGATTACCGACAACTCCATTTCAATCCGTAAATGGCTTACTCTCTATCCTTCTGTGCTCTTACATATTAGGCGGGTTATAAAAGAAAATTACATGACCTTACCACGCTTATATCTTCCGAAGAATGACAGGACCATATCGGTAGTTTAAAGGTGAACTAGGGAAGATAATGAGGTGAACGGGGTCTGTAAATTTCTTAATTACGGATGCTTCCCAGTCCTTTGAGTCTTTAGTCACTCACCCCCGAGATTGATCGTATCGATTAATCTCGGCTGAAAGGTAAAAAGACAATTAACCTGGATAGAGATTTTGGCTACATCTATCCAGAAGGTGTCAAGATGCCTCTAATTCCCTTTTACAAAGATGCACGATCCTGTATGCCCTTTACAGAGAAATATAATGATGTCGTAATTTTCTATGGAAATCGGGACAGCCATGTTATCATGTTTTAAGATATTTAAAATGTTTCCTAGGGTACATATGCCAACACACTACGGGGATAATGATTGTCGCGGTGTCAAACAAAAGGGGATGACGTAGTACTTCTCTGTTATACACACACAGCTTTTGTGAGAAGTCCCGTTGTGCAATAACTATATCTATCTGCACAAGAGAATTAATACACGAGGACTTATGATCAAGACTCCCTGACTAGAAACAAGGCTAGAAGACAAAGATACAGGATAGAAACATTTGGGGACTAGAGAAATTTGGGGGATTGCAAATACATGATATTAAAGAGATCAAAAGTGTTTTTCTAGATCAATCTCCTAATTCAAATATGGTACAAAAAAGGATATTGCTCTCAACTAAATCATGGTTATCATGAGAATATTATCTAGTCCCTTTGGCTGACCAGAAGTCAAAGGGAGCTTGCGATTTGTTGTTTAAATTCTTCGCTTGCATTTCTGCGCAATATTACGGTTTCAGAAGTATTCATTACCTTATATCGTTTAAAATTGAATCGGACGATCCTTCAGATATAAATACAGCCTTTTGAACGGTAAAATCGTCACATTCTTCTTTACGGACTCTTTGCTAATATAATACTGGAAGTAGCCGAGCATGGAAGACAGCTAACGGGAGACATTCATACCGACGTGTCGGGGGTTCCTTATGCGATGCAGTATACTTCTGGGCGTAATTGCATTCTATATGTCTACATCTTAAGATCTTACTCTTGGCCTTTGCATAAACTGGTTGTAAAGTATTGGCTTGTCCATCATATACAGAGCCAGTAAGATAACTCACCTAAGTTGCATCCCCAAATTGTGGTGTACCAACTTGCTTTGTGATTGATTTTCGGGGAGATCAATGTCGGAGGTGAGAGAGCTAGATTCAGAAGCTGTGGGGTCGCCGGTTAAGTAGAGTAACACTGGAATACTGTTGCTGTTGTTATTTTGCTTCTTTTTTTCAATTGCTACTAATGCGTGGTTTTCAACGGATACCAATATGGGACTTGGTCTACTTAACATATTCGCCACAAAAAGTTTTGCTCATAGTTTTTAAATATCAGTGAGTGTACGTAATCGTCCCTAAAAAGCTACTAAGTCCCATGACTTTTTGGGAAACAGAATGCACCGCCCGTAGGTAACTACCCAATTTGGAGGAGAAGGAAATTTATGTATGTTTCTAATTATTTTCATCACCTAACCCGCAGAGTCAGCTTTTCATACTAATTAGAGCTAAGAAATTATCATAACCGAGAGTCCCAATCGACTCGTCAGTACCCTATTTGAATAGTCAAGATTGGAATGCTGGAACCGAATAATAATGTGTCTCATTTGAAACATGCTCCCCTGGAGAACAGGATTTGATTACATGTGGTCATACAGATATTACGATAATCTCAATACAGTTGTTATGGATTCTTAAAATCTCACAGAGCACGCCCTATCCCGTTCACTTGAACAAATCGATTTGGATATAAACGACAAAAAATGTAAGCAAGTACAAACACATAATACCCAAAATAGGCAACCAGGAAATGTTCTTTCCGACAAACTCACTTCTAACTAAAGTTGCTTAACTACCTGTTTACCTCGCCCCATAGAGAAACATTCGGACAATAATTTAAGCGAAAAATCCCCGTGTCTCTTCTCATACTATCTCAGTCATCTCAGTGTCGGGAATTGAAACCGAATGAACCCTTCGATAACGGGGTTTACGACGTTGACATCGGTAAGGAGGCCTATACGACAATGCCAATAGCATCAGCTATGCGGCTATGCCGATGATGAAGAACTCTGAGCAAGTATATATTGCATTTCAACCTCCTCTATCAATGAAATTCCGTGCTTGGGAGCATACCAATAACTCCGTTTTGAACTGTATATGGTCTGATTTCCACTCTTCTACATTCCCGTACATTGGGTGGGTTGTCAAAAGAACTTGCATGAAATTGCCTTAATTACATGATGGGGTCGTAAGAGTTTTGAGAGTGTAACGGATAGTGGGGCGGACGGGAGCTGTAAATCTCGTAGACAAAGATGCCTTTCAGCCTTCCGGGTCTCCTACTCCACTCACTCCCGATATTGAGTATATCCACAAATCTCAGTTGAAAGCTAAGAAAATAATAAACCTGATTATCACTGTTGGCCCGTATTTGCTCCGTGATTCTAGGGGCATCGATGCCATAAGCTGAGAATTCGTGGGAGAATTAGTGCTGTTTTTCAAAATACGCGAAGTTGTCAGGTAAGTAGTAATATTGAAGAATCATTTTTTATTTTGGTTTTTCAATAGATATAAATGCGGGATTACTATGGCTACTACTGTGAGATCTGCATCTACCTTGACATGACTACCACAAAAGTCTTGCATGAATGAGTCTAAGATAATGTTAAGGATATAGTTATCGGATATCGAACCATATGTACTTATCTTGAAGAGATTACCAAGTCCTGCGAGTTATGGGAAGAAAAACCAGGGTGAGAATTCTCTTTCTAGTTTAGAGTAGAAGAAATATCATAAATATTTGAGTAAAACCTACATATATGTGAGCGTGATGTGCCAAGAAAATAAAAAGCATGATGTGATCTGGGTGCAATTTAGCTCGCCTCAGAAGCATTGTCCATGATCTAACTTATCATAATTTTAAGTAATGACCATAAGAATCATATTGAATGATTCGAAAGGTGATATGAAGGTTTAAATGTTTTTGTGCCCCGTGAATAATCCAGTAGAGTTGAGCTCCCGTTTCTGTAAACTTATAGTACCTGATTACGTAGTCTTAGTTAGTAAGGCCTAATTCAAATTTATGATGGTGTCATTGGTGTGATCGTATGAACTTGTTTTACTTTCTTTGGGCCGTGCGACAATCAAATCTATACCTGGCGAATAAGCCTTGACTCTTGATAAGCTTTTAGTCATGGACCATGAAGCTACATACAACAAGAAAGGGAGCAATCGTCACAGAAAAGATATTTATACCGAATTTGTATGCATGCAAAGAGACTATGCATAGGGGGCACAAAGGAGACAGAATAGCAAAAAAATCTCACTCCTTAAACCACATACAACTATTTTTTTTCGTTCTTGGTAACATTTTTACATTCTAACATCTAGAAATATTATTCTAATCTGACTACCCCCTTCCGACTTATTGTAAAAATTTCCGCAGTGATCCGAGGTTATTAGACAAGGTATACACTTTTCTCATGCGACCACATGTATCGATGAAAAGTACAAGAATAAAAATTACTAGACTCCTGTCGGGGGGAATTCCCTGAGGAAATGCACACTCTCACGGGGTTTGAATGGCGTAATGACTCACCTATAATTGCGGGTGTTGTGTTATGTGCTTAGTTACTTTTCCTAATTTTAGGCAGTGCTAGACGATACACAATGATTCTACATCAGGCTTTATCTATTGAATAAAAAACCTAGTGATAGGTGATCAAGGTGGTAATTTCTGTATGATCCTTATATTGATCTGGAACCCGAAGTTTCCCACAGGGCTCAAATTTGATCATATAACAACGAAAATAACTTTCTATTTTCCAGAAGGGCCTACTTCAAGTTGATATCGTCATACCAGAGGGGAGGGTTGAACTGGATGAACTAAGTTAACGTAGCACCAAGGGTCCTCAAAAAATCGTTCTCAACACTTAATAATCCATCTATAAATGCATATTTACCCACACGGAATCAGTTACTACCATATTATTCTATTGATGGGACATCCAAAATGTGACTGCTCCTTTTACTTCTCAGCGTGGTTCAGATCACTAAGATGAGATGTGGCCTCCGCATGTATATTATACATAATCCCCTGAATGTATTCATAAAAAAGCTTCCAAGTTTATGTATTAATCCGGTAAGAAGGTGTTGATTAAATGGTGGCAGCAAGTGGCTCCGGCAATAGGAGGAGAAAAACGGGAAAAAGAACAAATGGACTTTCGAAACTTGAAACCTGTGGTCCATGATATTTGTAGTGTGTATTTTAGATGCTATAGCACAGTGGCTTGAATGACCCAGATGGGTTTACGTCGCACTTTGACGGTATAACAAAGCTGACTATTTGTTAATGAGCGTCCACTAGTGATCAGAACAGCAGAATGGACATTCCTCTGTCATACTTTAGTGTCCTTGCTCTACAATTCAAATTGGACAATGCCATGATTACTTCATCTCCATTACGACCGGAATCTCGAAGTTAACATTAAAAAGGTGCACCTTCGATTCCTAAGAACATCATGATATGATTTCACTTACTAGTTACAGCGTCCATTTGTAACCAAATAGACACACACCTAGTTTTTCTTCCCAAATACGAATTAGACTGACTAACTGTTGAAGCCTTTGGAGAAAAAGAAGAAAAAAGAAACTTTTATCAGCAGTTTTCCGTATCAAAGATAAGGCATAGATTTAAATCATTAAGGCAATATTTTCCCTTCAAAAATTTGAATCAAAGCCTGTTCTCTACTATGGTATTAATAAGATAATAAAATAACATAAATTTAAAAGAATAAGTTGAGAGCAGGACTATAAAATACTAGTAACTGTGTCGGCTGTAGGATCTATAGGGAGAAATAGTAAGAAATACGGAGTCAGACATCAGGGATAGATTAGGAGGAGTGAAAGACGAGGAGGGTTGAGTTGTACTTGTGTGGGCGGTAAGAAGTGGAGAACAGTATGAGCCGAGAATGCTACATGCATGCACACATACCGGTAGGGGGCTCTGGGTATCTTGTTCTTTCTCTTCTCTCACCATAGCTCTTAATAATTTTCTATTATCAATTGACATGTTTAACACCATTAAGATATAACACAAGATTGTTTGAATCATATAAAGGGCTCCACGAACCCCAACATAATTAACCCTCGTCTACTGTAGTACTTTGAGTCATCGCGAACTCCTTTATCGGCCATCCTGTGAGATGCATAATGACCGATTGTTGGGATATTGAAAGGGTACAAATGAGTAGATGTTTATTGAAAGGATGCACCGGTATTCTTACCTGGAACGGGCTGGAAGTTCATCTAGGAAGAATATTATCATTGTTCGAGAACTTGAGATCGAGATTAAAACCGAATAATAACTAGGCTGGAGTCAGTATACAGAGAAGTTAGAGAGATGAGTATGACCGACTCAACAATTGGGAGGAGTTCTGTCCTGCAATCTTGAAACACTGTAGGTGAGAACGGGCAGCCCTCCAGCGCAAGGGCGCTTTGTACGTCCATTGGCACAGCTCAGACACCATACTAGATAAGTATCTCCAGTACGCCATCGATGATGAGATCCTGACCCATGGTTACATGGGATGCCCCCACCTTTGGCACGATTTACTTGAGTAGTGAAAAGACACATGAGGAATCGGAATTTATGAATGAGATATTATGGGACAACATGTTCCTCTTATATGAGAAATATTGAACACATCACTTGCCCTAGCTATGAGATATTTATAAAAGGTAGCAATTTAAAAGACCTCATTCTTTGGTTACCTATTCTTTGCTTGCGGACAGAGATAGAGACAGAGAGTGAAAGAGAAGCGCCTATCACCAACCCCAGTATCTCATCGACGATTTCGATTTCATCTATCGGATCTTAGATCAAGGGTTTCCTGAGTCCTTACCCTTAAATGAACCCTAAATCACCAGGTAGAGGGACCTGTTGGTACGTGCGCGTGCATATAGCGTTCCCGGCTCATTCTGGTCTCCACTTCGCATTGTTCACACACAAAAAACAACTCTTCCCTCCTCGTCTTTCACGCCCCCTAATCTATCCCTGATGTCCGACTCCGTATTTCTTACTATTTCTCCCTATAGATCCTACAACCGACACAATTACTAGCACTTTACAGTCCCATTCTCAACTTATTATTTTCAATATATGCTATCTTATTATCTTATTGATAATATAGTAAAGCACACGTTTTAAATTAAATTTACGAAGGCGAATTAATGCCTCGATGACTAAAGTCTGCGTTTTTATACAAGAAGCTGCAAATGAAAATTTCTTTCTTTCTTTAAAGACTTCGGTCAATAGTTAGTCGGTCTTATTCGTATTTGGGAAGAAAAACCAGGTGTGTCTCTATGTGACTCAGGCTTATTTGAATTCTAAACAAACACACATTATATCACCTCTTTCTTCGTCAATGAGATGTTGTCGATTACCGATGACTCCGTTTTAACCCATGAACAGTTTGCTCTCTATCCTTCTGTGCTCTCACATGTTAAACGAGTTATTGAAGGAAGTCGCACGACCTTACCTTACTTATTCCTCCTGAAGAGACGATGAAGTCACATGAGGTGTTTGAGGTGTACTAGAAGATAGTAAAACGGCCGCAAATCCCGCAAATATAGATGCTTCCCAGTCTTTTGAGTCTTCTGTGCTACTCACTCCCGAGATTTATCGTATCGATTAATCTCGGTTGAAGGCTAAAAAGACAATCTGGAAAAAGGAATTCTATCTACATCTGTCTAAAAGGTGTCGAGATGCCTCCGATTCTCTTTTATAAAGACTTCATGATTGTGAGTTTGTAGAGATACAGAGAAATATCATGTTCACGTGTTTTTTCTACGGAAATTAGCAGAACTCATGAGACAGCAATATGATCACAGTCTAAGGTAATTGAAATGTTTTTAAGGCACATGCTATCACACTGTGGGGATAATGATTGTCGCGGTGTCAAACAAAAGGGGATGTCGTATTACTTCTCTGTTATACACACACAGCTTTTGTGAGAAGTCCCGTTGTGCAATAACTATATCTATCTGCACAAGAGAATTAATACACGAGGACTTATGATCAAGACTCCTTGACGAGAAACAAAGCAAGGATTCAAAGAGCTCAAGATAGAAACATTCGGGGACTAGAGAGCTTTGGGAGGTTGCATGTGAATAGTATTCAAGAGATCAAAAGTGTTTTTCTACACCAACCTCTTAATTCAAATATGGTACAAAAAAGGATATAACTCTCGACTAGATTACAGCTATCATGAGAATACTATCTAACCCCTTTAATCGACCGAAGATCAAAGAAAACTCGCTTTTCTTGTTTCTTGTTTCTAATCGGGGCGAGAATTTCTGCGCAATATTCCGAATTCGAGAATTGGGGAACAGGTATGTACCTATATTGTCTGAGATTATTATCGACCGGTCCTTGAGGTACAGATACAACCTTTTGAACGGCAAAATCGTTACACTCTTCCTTACGGGCTCTTTATCAATATAAATACTAGAAGTAGAAGTAGCCAGACATGGAAGACAGCTAACGAGAGACCTTTTGGTCAAACTACAATGTTCATACCGACGTGTGGGGGTTCCTTATATGATGCAGTGTATTTCTGAGAGTAATTGCATTCTATATGTCTACGTTTTAACTTCTTATATTCGACTTTTGTATAGGATGTAAATTGTTGGGTTGTCCGTCATTTACAGGTCCAGTAGGATAACTCCCCTACATTACATACCCAAACTGTAGTGTATCTACTTACTCCGTGATCGATCTTCAGGGGGAAATCGGAAGCGAGAAAGCTGGTTTCAGAAGCCGCGAAGTCGTCGGTTAAGTAATGTAAGACTGGAGAATTATTTTTTTGTTTATTTTTTTTTTCCCAATAGCCACCAATGCGTGGGTTTCAACGGGTACTATTATAAAGCCTGGATCTACGTTCACACAGCCGCAACAAAAGTTTTACATTTAGTTTTCAATATCGGTGGATATATACAGGTCCTTTAAAACCCACCAAACTCCATAGCACTTGGGAAACTGAATTCGCCATCCGTAAGGTACTCTCCAATTTGGAGTAGAAGAAAATTTATGTGTGTTTCTAGTTATTTTAACCCCCTAGCCGGTAGAGTCATTTTTTCATACTGAATTGAGTTGAAATTACATCGTGACCGAGAGTCACGATTGCCTCACCAATAATTTTTTTTCTACAGCTGAATAGCTAAGATTGGATTGCTAGAACCGATGAATATTCTGTCCGGTTTGAAACATGTTCCATCCATCATGGAGAACGGGAGACGATTATATGTGATCACAAAGATATTACTACAGCCTCAATACAGTCGGCGTTGGACACTTTAAGTCTCATGGAGTATGCTCTCCCTGTTCACTTAAACAGATCGAAGCAATAATTATAGCAAATGTCAACATTATTGGGAAAACTATGCTTATGCAATTCCTGTATTACAAATGCAAACAGATACATAACGAACCCAAAATAGGCAACCGGAGAATGTTTCTTCCGTCTTCCGACGAACTCAGTGAAGTTACTCGACTACATGTTTGCCTCTCTTCGTAGAGAAACATTCAGGCAATGCTCTATAGTAAAAGTTCATGGTTCTCTGCGTAGACTATCTCAGTCGCCTTGGTGTCGTGATTTAAAGCCGAAGATATCTTTCAGTAACGAGATTTACGACGTCGACACCGGGAAGGAGACCGATCCTGCCATGCCAAGAGCTCCAGTTTGGTCTGTGCATAGCCTACTATCGTCTTACCCACGCCCCCACGTATCTGATGGGCTCTTAAAGAAACTACACGATCTGTCCGCACTTATACCACCCGAAGAAGGGACCGAGGCTCACGAGGAATTGAAGAATGAACTAGAGGAGATGATGAGGCTAGTAGAGGCTGTAAAACTTGTGGACACAAATGCTCCGCGGTATTGTGAGCCACCTGTTCTATCTAACTCTGAAACAAACAAATACCACGGAACTCACGAAACCGGAGCGAAAGATAATGCGAGTTCGGCTATTCCTGATGGTCGCATCTGGCCAGAAGGTGTTGGGATGACACTTTCTTCGAATACACGTCCCGTCGAATTTGAGGATAGGCTACAAAATGGAGAAGACTTTGGGGCTGGGTTATTAAAGTATGCAAAGATAACGAGGGATGGGTTTTATGTCGTCGAAGCCGATAGGAGGAAGAAATGAACTCTGCTTCCTAAAGTTCCTTCCTTCCGTCTCCTCAAAGCATTCATTCGTGTGTGTATACCTATAACCCCTCCTTCCTTTCATTGACTTCTGCCACTTTGATTCATCCGCTACCGTCATGAACTTTCGTTAGGTTGCTAGATGTGGCACTAGTACGCTATAGGATATCCTCTTAGTTTGATGATTCAAAATTACTATTATTATTACATGATAATACAATTTTCAAGAGGGAAAGAACACAATCAACAGGGAAGAGTAGGGAATACAGACAAGAGGAGTACAACTCTTGACACCAACACTCATGAAAATCATTGTTCGAATTCGAATTCGAATTTCAATCTAATTCTCTCGCTTGGCCTGAGCCCGGTCTCTCCTAAATTTGGCAACTTCTTTCCCAATTCCGTTCCTCACATCCTTATGCAATCCGGAGAAATAACCGCACTCAAATAGAAGCTCAAGGTGGACAAAGAATGGTGCAAGTACGATTGCTGTTAGACACGAGAAAGACAAGTAATGTCAGTGAATCGATCAATAAACGCTGTATATAAACGGATCAAATGTATACAAACCTCCGATGAGATTGTCTAAGAGAGCCGGAGAACGACGTTCGTGGACACCATGCCCATAGAATTGAGCAATCCAACAAACAACATGTAAGGCAAGTGCGTATTTCAAATTCTCTGGATTCTGTGCGACCGCTGTTGCACTTAAGACACTGAGGATCGACTGGGGTGTGTAGATGAACTATTACCGGTAGTAATCACACAATGAAAGTAAGTATGGATCTGAGCCAGAAGAATAAGTGAGCCGGAAGGAGGAAGAACGTACTGCTGCTGTAGGGAATAGCAGATAATAGTAAGCTAGATACAGTGAAGCTTGAACGATCGCCCAGTTTGGTTTGAAGAGGAGCGCAGAGTTGAATGTGTGTTCGAAATGTGGGAAGACGGATGGTGGTGGTATCGATGCCAACACAATTTGGAACGTCCTAATAAAATAAAGATGAACAAATGCATAGTATGAGAATAAGATCATTTTGATGTAGACGAATCGTATGTGATATTCACCAAATCAAGATTGGAACACATATCATATGTATACGGACGTTGACTTTGTTGCTATGGTATGCACCATAGAACACGAGCTAATGAGTGACGGAGAATGGAGAACCCCCAGTGAAGGTAGGAATGTTATCAGCGTTGAATTACAACAGTCCGCCTCCGTAAAAACGGGGACACAAACCTGATCAACGACATCAAGTAGCTTCGCTGGCATTGCAGAGAGTTTCTCTACACAATATGCGGAGTAGATGGTGGCGGTTAGGGGGCAGAAGTTAGGAGTAAACGAAGACCTTGTTTCCGGTGTGACCTCATAATATAACACCCAATTTATGATCGGGATAATCCTCACCGTTATGAACCGTTTCCCGCATATCATAAACACGTGAGGGTTGCAAAATATTTGGGTATCCATATAAAGAATCCATTGATTCTTTTCTTACAAAGTTCATTACAGCTTAACAGAAGTTGATTAATTTTAAAGGCTAATAGTGTATGTACTGGCGATGTACAAATGTACACGTGCTTGAGAATACAACACCTTACTAGTATTACACATTGTCAGTAAAAAAAGCATTGCTTCTACAAAGTAGTGTATGATCATGTATATGCTACAGTCTTCTCTTTTATATTAAATTGTCTGTCTACCAAGCGTTAGAGGCACCGAACTAATCGAGTTAGGAGGTATAATTCCAACTTCAGTGACTACGGCAGTAATGTGAGCTGGGGGTGTCAAGTCGTACAACGGACTTAAAATTTCAAGGTTCGGAGCATTTTCGCGCGTGAGTCGATCACGAGGGATGACAGTCGGGAATGTGTTAAACAATTCACCTGCGGGAGCTAGCTCGTTCTTAGTAAACCCATCAAGAATAATACCCTCTGCAAATTTGTACGTTTCGCAACATACAAGCACGGGAACGCTATGATTCTTTGCAAGTAGAGCAACGAGCGCGTTTCCTGCCCGAGAATAAACTGCTCCATCCGCGTGTAGAGAGTGCGCGCCAAGGAGGACGATGTTTGCTTGTGTGATGACGGACGCAAGTGCAGGAAGTAATAAATAAGTGCACGGGATGTTTGCAGCAGTTAGAACTGAAAGAAGATGTTTTCCCTCAAGCATGGGTCTGGAGTCAACAATTATAACAGATATTCGTTTCCCTTCTTCATGGGCGCGGAGCAAAACCTTTTCTACAACCGACGATCTATAAGTTGCTTAATGTTAACTCCGATAATGATTATAGATATTAAACGTCATGACAGATCTCACCTAGCAAAGGTCAGAATGACGTCGCCTTCTTTTATTTTTTGAGCTGCCGACTCTTGTATGACTTGATCAGCTATGATGATTCTGTCCCTGATATAGTTATCGATATTACGACATAGAAGATCTTTTGCCTAAGCATGATCGTAAGTAAAATAGACGCATTTCTTTTAGGGATTAGTGCCTACATCTTGTTCTGGCATGTCTATATCTGAGTTACTAATCTCCAGTTTCAGTTGACGGATAGCATTACCCATCGTAACGGCCATAGGACGAGCAGAAACGAGATGATTAATTTGTGGATTCAGGTGCGTCATTAAATGACGGGATAACGTCGTATTGGGAGGTGTGGAATAGTCTTGAATAACCTACATCATATTATTATATACAACTAAATAAAGGACATTATACAGCAAAAAAAAAGGAGTAAATCACCGTTTTGAATGCGATTAGTGTTGCGATACACCGAGCATTAGCACCGGTGATTTTGAACGCGGAGAACTGAAGCCCAAGTCGGACGATAGCAGGATGAATATCACCCTTCACATTACTGGGAGCTTTAGGTTGTCCAAAGTGTGAGAAAATACGTAGGCCTCGAGTGTGATTTCCAACTTCATCACCGAGAGTAGAAGTATCTCTTCCGACAGTTTTTGAAGAGAATACAGGTCTTTGTGCATCTGATCCCGAGACAGTCGGCCTCCTTGCTGTACCTGACGAGCCTGATATCTGACTAATTCCGGTCCTTGAACTTTCTTTATTTTTCGTACTACCCTTCTCGCCACCTTTTGGAGCTGTTAAAGCGGCCTTTTCAGCACGCTGCTTTTCTTGAAGAGCTCTTCGTTCTGCTTTTGTTGACTTCGGCTTCGGACCCCTCCTATCTGAAGATTGCTCTGGACCTATATTTTGTTGGGGATTACTTGGCCCTGCAGATGGTGAGGACGATGTCCGAGGTATGTCCATGGATGGTGCTGCCATAGCAAATTGAGCTGAAGTTTTGTCTAGCCTAGCGTGCCGATAGATGTAGATACAAAGAAGTGAAGATATTGAAATCGAAAGCAATAAGAAAGCAAAGACGAGGGAGCAGAACGCGAGGGAGTATGCTGCGAGCACGAGAGCGATGAGGTGACTCACGGCATAGACGGCCATATGCGGTAATTCAAGAAGGTTTATATTCGTGAGAAAAAATTTCGGGAATAATCACAATGTCAGCAGCTGTGCGAGGTTCTCGGCGGCAGAACCAAATCCTGGTCTCTCCACAACTCTCAATACGGCGTCCACGTCCCTTGTACCGTCTTCGTCCTCGTCGTCGTAATCAACAAACACTTCTTTAGACTCTGTACGGCAATTTCGTCTCACAGCCAACGAGGTCGGGCACATCAAAAGCGCGTTTGCTTACTCACGCTCTATAGCGGTTTATTCTTTTCATTAATATGGTGTGTTATACTTTGTTTCATTTTTTTATAAGAAAAACCACCATGGCTCTTTACTTAGTCTCACAACACAGGGTGTCCCAGCACTTTTCAGATGGCTAAGTAAAAAATATCCAAAAATTGGTAAGCAGTTGCATTCATTATCATATCACTTCGTCCTGCTGACATTTGTCTGCTAGTTTTACCGGTGGTTGAAGACGAAGAGACTGTGATACAAGATGATGAAGGAAACTCGACTACAATTCCTATATTGTATAAAACACCTAATCCCAACGAAGTAGAATTTGATAATTTATATCTTGATATGAATGGAATTGTAAGTCCCTCTCTTACTTAAATGACTCGTGTTAATATCATATGTAGGTTCATCCTTGTACACACCCCGAGGGCAAACCAGCCCCGGAGACCGAGGAAGAAATGATGGTTGAAGTTTTCAAGTATACCGAACGCGTTGTCAACATGGTCAGACCAAGGAAGCTGCTTTTCATGGCCATAGGCATGTAATATAGTGTGTTTACGTTTAGTCGAGACACTCACCTTGTGAAATGATAGATGGGGTGGCACCTCGGGCAAAAATGAATCAACAACGTTCCCGTCGTTTTAGGGCTGCCCGGGAAGCGCAGGAGAAGCACGAGGCAAAACTAGAATCAATTCAGTTGTGGAAATGTACGTACTGCGGTCAATGTTTGTATTAAAGTATTGTGTAACTGACCCAGACTTCTTTTCACAGCCATGGGGAAGGAGGTCCCACCAGAAATGTCAAGTGAAAGAAAGGCGTGGGACTCGAATGCTATCACACCAGGAACTCCGTTCATGGACTTGCTTGCTCGTTCATTGCGCTACTGGGTTGTGCAAAAGATGAACTCTGATCCTGGGTGGAAGGATCTCGAGGTTATTATTTCTGATGCCGGTGTACCCGGGGAGGGAGAACACAAGATTATGGACTTTATACGTAGACAACGTTCTAATCCCGGCCATAACCCGAATACACAGCATGTAATTTATGGACTGGTACGTTTTCCCCTTCGAGCCGATGATTACATTAAAGCAACTTTGACGCTTTTTATAGGATGCTGATCTTATTATGTTAGCTCTTGCTACGCATGAACCTCATTTTCGTGTTTTGCGAGAGGATGTGTTTGCTCAGGATAGTAAACCTAATACTTGTCGTATATGTGGTCAAACAGGGCATTTTGCAGCCCAATGTACTGGTAAAAAAGCGGAAGTCGATTCAACTAAAGAATCAAAGAAACCATTTATTTTCCTCGACGTATCCATTCTTCGAGAGTACTTGGAGATTGAGCTCGATGTTCCAAACTGCCCATTCCCATTTGATATCGAACGTGCCATCGATGACTGGGTAATGCTTATATTCTTCGTAGGAAATGATTTCCTCCCCCATCTACCTTCCCTTGAGATTCGAGAGGGAGCTATCGACACACTCTTGAGAATTTGGAAAAACGAACTGCCCAGAATGGGTGGATTTATGACGAACAATGGCATACTTGAGTTAGCACAGCTAGAAGTCATCCTGAAAGGTCTTGCCTCGCGTGAGGATGAAATCTTTAGACGAAGACGTGAAGGTCCGCTTAATCACTTGTCTGATATTTTATTGAGTTTTAATCATTATGGAATAAACCTGTTTCCTTTTATTTTTATTTTTATTCTCATTTTTTTATAGTTGAAGAGAGACAAGAACAAAATGCTAAGCGGAGAAAAATGGAATTGTCAAAAGATGGAGGTGGTTTGGACATGGCAAACGTAAAACCATCTGCTTCTCTTCAGCTTACGGCTGTGCCTACTGCTCCCCCTAGTTTGGCATCACCCCACGGACTACCTGCCAAACCTAACTTTGATAGTTTTGTGGACTCGACTACAACGTTAGGCCTTGGATCACTTGCTACGGAAGTTTCTGACGCAAAGGTTGCTGCTGCGGTAGCTATGCTTGGTTCAAAAGAGGATGTGGTAGCAAATCGACGACGCTTGCGTAATTTGAGTGCGGCAGAGATGTTGAAGGCGGAGATGATGAGCGCCGTACCCGCTAACCCTTTAGCGCGTAAGAAGTATGAAATGGAGCAAAGGGCTGCTAGAGCACAGGCTGCTGTTGTCGCCGAAGCTACTCCCGCGAGTGACAGCGCGGAGATCGAAGTGGATGCAAGTAATGAAGTCACGCAAGTAGAGGAGCCGACAGGAAATGAGGGAACGAACGGCTTCGAAACTGAACAAATGGCGGTTGATAGTTCTCCTAGGGGTGTCAAACGAAAAGCAGGTGAGCTGGCGGCTGATGGTGATGGTGATGGTGAAGCAGAGGAGGATATCGTACTATCTTCTGAAGAGGATGAAGAGGCTTCCGCTAGTACTGCAGTTCCGGCCCTAAAGGTAAATGCAGATGGGACCGTGGAACAGGAAGATACCGTAAAGTAAGTTATAGAATCTGAAGCTAATAACTAAATCCCTAAATAACGTCCATCATTTTCAAGGCTGTGGGAGCGAGGATATAAAGAACGCTACTATCGACAAAAGTTTGGTGCTGAACCCTCTGATGTAGAATTCCGCAAAAAGTGATCTTTCTTTCTTTTGATTATTCTCTTTCTTTCTAATCATGTTATGTTAGGGTTACACAAGCTTATGTTGAAGGAATATCCTGGGTACTTCATTACTACTATCAAGGGGTGAGTTCTTTTCCTCAACCGTGTCTATACATAATACTCATATTAGCCAAATCCAAGACCCCTTCCTGGCATTGGTATTACCCTTACCATTTTGCCCCCTTTGCCGCTGACTTCAGCGATATGAATGAAATGAAGGTCAATTTCTCGTTAGGAGAGCCATTTAAACCGTTTGAACAGCTGATGGGAGTGTTCCCCGCATCAAGGTAATACTACTAAATACACACGTGTTTTGCTGAAATTAAATTACTTTTATCTTTACAGTCGAACACATATTCCTGAAACCTTCCATGAGCTAATGACCAACCAAGATTCGCCAATCATCGATTTCTATCCAGAAAGCTTTGAAATAGATATGAACGGGAAGAAGATGGCTTGGCAAGGAGTAGCTTTATTACCATTTATAGATGAAGAAAGACTATTAGATGCTATGAATACTCGTTATCCGGGTCTCACTGAAGCGGAAATTGAACGTAATAAGTGGGGGAACAATGTTTTGTTTGTGGCTGATGAACACCCTCTTTATCCAACAATGGAGACCCTTTATGCAAAAAGCAAGCCCGACAAGGTAATCGCATTTCCGAGTCTTTTTCACTTCTTTTTCTTATACTTACTAATCCTCACTACAGCCGATTCTAGTCAGCCCAGAGTTTGGTAAAGGACTTAACGGTTCTTTATTGCCCGATCCAACCTGCCTTCCAGGATCGACTTACGAAAGTCCTTTGAAACTCGAAGATCTGCGGGACATCCCCGGGGATTGCTCCCTATCCGCGCTCTACTTCTTCCCGAAGCAACTTACCCCTCATCGTTCAATTCTCTTACCGGGAGTGCGTCGACCTAAACGGGTGTTGACTACAGAAGATGTAAATACGATCAAGAACGGGAGGCGAGGTGGACGGGGTGAAGGCTTCCATTCGATTAATGCTGGTGGAAGAGGTGGAGGCGGAGGCGATTGGGGACAGAGAGGTGGTTCTCAGGGTTATAGAGGTAATTCATACGGTGGATATGGTCAAGGAGGGGGTTATGGGAATCAAAATGGGTATAATGGTGGACAGGGTTATGGTGGTTATGGAGTCGGTACTGGCAGAGGAGGATATGGTAGTACGCCTGGAAGGGGCGGTTATTCTAATGGGGGGAGGTATGGCGGCCCACCTCCTAGAACGAACGATTACTCTAGGCCAGGAAATACTTATAACCAGAACGGAACGAACTCATATGGTGGATATGGCGGTGGGGCTCCGTATAACAACCAGAGACAGACATATAGGGGTACAACTCAATATAATAACTATGGCGGATATGGAAGCCAAGGCCAAGGCCAAGGATATGGGGGTGGAGGTGGCTATGGTGGCTACGGAGGTGGTAGTTATGGTGGTACCGGCGGAAGAGGTGGGCACAACGTACACAACAGTAATGGCGGCAGGGGAGGATACGCCGGCGGACACACCGCATATGATAACCAGAACAGAGGTGGGTATAGTGGGTATGGAAATGCATATGGAGCTGCACCCACTCGTCGGTAGAGTTGTGGACCCACCTAAAACAGCATCTCTTCAATGTTGACTGATTGATATTTTGTTTGTCTTGATTTCCTAAATTATCTACCTTTTTTGACTGTATCATTATGGGCACTTATCTACCAGACCATACATATATTTGCACATTTTGAAATCCAGTAGGATAATTAGATTGTATAATTTTTACTGTACATGTATATACATCGGTAGTGTTTCGTGTCGTCGTTTATTTGTAGAAATATTGATTTTCTCGTAATTACAAATCCCCGCTCTCATATGAGTTGTCAACGCAGGCGTTGGTCGATCACCGAGAAAATGAATTTACCACCGGCCACGGAGGCCCAGTTCATCCGTCTCTTTTCCGGCATGTTCAGCCCGCCTCACCATCGTATATATAAACCTTCGTCTTGACTTTCTTAGACGTTAAGTAAAGCATGTTCAAAGTGCCTCAAATTCCCTACACCTCCTCCCTAAAGCCCTTTTACAGGTCAAGAACGAGCTCGGCAATGTCACGTTAGCCTATAATTACTAATTCGGGTCAATCGCCAACTCGCCTACGCCCATGCCTACCCAATTAATGTCTCCCGACTATTCCTAGTTCTAAGAATAATAATGTGTAGCGTGAATTAAAGTGATGAAAAAAGAGGGTAACGATCCTGTCGGTTGTCTGCGGTTTTTGGCGTTCAGCCTTATTCTGCCTTGTCTTTCTTTTTTTTAACGGCTTCATTACGAAACTGGTGAGCACAGGTCACCTCTGGACCTGATCTCAAAGAAGGCTAGGGCAGGTCCATTCAAGCTCAAACAACGCCCACAAACTAAAAGAGGTCTTCCATAACGGAAACGAAGAATAAAAATAAGAGAGACGGCTCCCGGATTTTCCCTACTTTCCAAATTCAAAGTCTTTTTCTTTCTAAAAAAAGATGGATCTTCCTCGAGACTTACATACCTCTATGGCCTCTGATCGCGCACGTCTTGTTCGTACCCCAAGTGACGTTGTACCCCCACCAGTTTCTGTAAGGTCAATGAACGGAATGAACGGTGCGCCTCACGCCAGAGTGCAAAGCCAGCACGGTGTCATCATTGAACACGCAGCCCACGTAGATTATGTACCCGGTTTGGCGATTTCTGAGGAGCCGGAGGTGCTGTCGACTGCAGAGCTCGCCGCCGCCTTAGATAACGAAGAGGAGGATCTAGGTACTCATAGTGGGGTGATGCATGATGGAGGTTGGTATGAGGAGGTAAGTTTGAATCTGCTTAAGTCGCTTGCCCTCTGGTTAATGGATCCCCACTTTTTGTAGAGGAGTCCAACGTCAGAAAGATCCTTTTCTCAAGTCCAAGGCCAAGGTCAAGTCCCTTCCTATCAGGTACAGGCCCAAGATCCGAGGTTTGCACACTCAGGAAACGCTCAAAGTGCTGCTCTTACCCCACCTCCTCGTAGCTCCAGTCGGTCAGGTAGTCTTGGCGCCCCGCGGGGTCACCAAGGTGCTCCCCCAAGTATCTTGATTCCATCATCAGACTCCCAGTACCAGCAACAGCAGCAGGACCAATACTCCCAGAATCAACTCCAACCGCAACAATTTGCTGACAAACCGCGGTATGCGCTTAGCGATTCGGGTCCTATCTCTACCCCTTCAAGTCCGGTCCATCCAGGGATTAGACGCGCTGTGTCCGATACGTATGTCCAACCTCACTCGCAATCAGAACCGAATTCACCAAATTCGCCATCCGCGACTGGTATGGGATCGGGAACTTTGACTCCCCCAATGAGACGGGGCGGTGCCAAGTCTGCATCTGGTTTGAGTCCCAAGTATGCGACATTTGAGGAAATGGGTATTCAAGGCAAGGGTATGGCTCAGGCCCAAGCGGAAAAGGACGCAAAAGACTGTGTTATTATGTGATTGAGACACTATTTGGCCGGGAGTTCAGCTGTTATTCGTATTTCTCTCTCTCTACTTATATCTTACTTGTTGGGTATTTAGTTTGTTGTGAGTTTGTCTCTGTTTATTCCTTGCGACTTGAAACTGACATCTGCTTACTTAAGTCGTTGCTTTCGATACCTTAAAAAATAATAATTCGGATCCCACACTCTTTCACTCTTTCTTTCGTATCATACGCCTAGTTTTCTTTGCATACTTTTCTTTGGGTTTGCATTATAATCACGTTCCTTAAAGTTTTGGATAGTTTCAGATAGACACGGTGTATCCTACATTAGATATGAAGTTTATCGAAGCCAGTTCTTTAGGCTTAAAAAGGAAACAAACGAAATATTTTCCGCCCGGAGGGTACGCGTTTGAGGCGGATCATGGGATTATGCAATAGTCATCATCGAAAAGGGTTTATATATACATATACGTACCTCAACTACACACATCAGGGAAATGAATCTATCATTATGGGCGTGTATATCTACATGCACCTCATTAATTGTTGCCAAGTACTATATTACTAGATGGGTGTATCTAACTCACCTGTCTACATTGATAAATTCGAATCATTCAAATTGAAAGAACCGTAGTGTTATACATCATAATGCATCAACAAAAAGTCATCTAAATGTTCTGCTATTGAGATCCTTTATAGTTATATCACATATTCCGAGACGGGTTATATTTGCCACCTGACAACGCCTTGAACAAGCAAAATATATAAACGCATTTAGCATATTAGAGAATGGAAATATGAGTTACAATGTCGCATTTGTAATTGATACTGACAAGACTTCGCGGCTGTCACTCGCGGGATCATCATTGGGACCAATGATGATGTATCTTAGTATAATTGGCCGTTTTAAACTAAGTTATACGTCAACAAACATAAATAGGATAGTCATGGGAACAAACCTGACTGTGGCTAGAGGCTTGTAAGTTACCGAGTGTAGTGAGCTACTACTGACGCTCATTGATGTTCGAATTCTCCCATATTTATAAATTCCATTCACATATCCACGAAGAGAATAAAGTTATATCCCCCAAGTTCCGTTGTTACATAGCAATATGATATATTTAGTATAATCACCATTATTTTCAAATATTGGATGAGATCCACTCTCATACCGTAGCTGCGCTCTTCCTCCTACCTCCGTCAAAAATATATATGTCCTCATCACCTTGGTATCTTTCACTAATTATTCATTCACAATATGCCCGCACATTCTCTCATCTCAGTGTCCACTAACGAGGCATCCTTCTCTACTAGTGGCCATGATGTGTCGTTCTATCGAAGCTTGGATGATTGTAGTAGACGCGAAACAGTTCCTCAGAGTCCACTTTCCGTATCTGCTCAGTCAATTCCACCAATAGGGATGCTTTTGACGTCAATACCCCCAACTACTCATGAATATACCCTAAATCTATCGAGAGGATCATCTTTTGCAGCAGTAAAACTTCATAGCTGGGCTTCAAGCTCTTCTAGCTCACCAGTATATGCGGAAGGGCAATGCATAGCTGGCCAAGTGGAGCTTAGCCTGAGGAATCCAGACCGCATTAAAGTCATTTCCGTTTCAGTTCGTATCCACATTAGTCTGTGACCCTTGATAGTTAATTAATTTACACGATGAAATTATGATGGAAATTAGGTGGATGGATATTATATGATTCCAGGCTACGAAACGAAAACGTTTATGCACCTTTCAGAGACCGTCTGGGATAATACAATGGGAGATCCGCGCTCAGGAGGCGTATTTTTATCATCCAAGGGAGCGTTCGATCATAGCGGGAAATTACACGGAAAGTATTCTTGGTCGTTCAAGATTGAGCTTCCAAAAGAACTCGAAGCGCTCGACCGAAAGGGGCGGAAGCCCCGCATCATATCTAGCCTTCCGCCATCTCTACGGGGGAACCATGGTCAGGTTCGGATTGGTTACGAAGTTATTGTCAAGCTCAAGAGACCGGGGTTGAGATTTGGGAATAGGTAGGCATTTAAAGCGGATTTTCTAAACTCGAGATTCCTTATTAAGCTATCAACCTTGCAGTTTGACTATCCCTTTTAGTTATATCCCGACATCTTTACCAGACCCTTTCTCTCCGCTATTCCAAGATGATAGTTGGCCGAATACCCCATCGGAGCTGAAGAATTCAAGTTGGCATACGTTCCCGCAAGCTCAGATCCATGGGCATTTGCATCGAAAACGCGTGTCATTTAGTTTCACGGTGAGTGTGTTCTTATTTAACCATAATAAGTATTTAATCAAAGTGACGAAAACCAGTTAGCACTCGCTAAACCGGTGAGTGTTAGAAAAGCGCAGCTATGTGATTAGTATCTGATAAAGTTTATTGGTATTCACAGCTTAGCTATACTAGGGGATCCTTTATCCCATGCTTCTTAATAATAACAAGTTCCGATCCCCTGTCACTAGAAAACATGTCAAGGCCGAGTTCCCCTCAAATCTTCGTAAAAAGCATCATGAGCCTTAGTACCCCATTCGGGGGTGAACTTAATCTTGAAGGCGAAGAAAGATTTATCAGTAAAGCGAATTGGATGTATCACAGCTTTACTCCGAGTGAATCTAGAAGGACCTTGTATGGAGAAATACAACTTCCGCCAACACTGACCCCTACTTTCTCTTTCGGCAAACTTGAACTCAAGGCGAGCGACAAAACTTTTCACGCAAATACAGACTGATAGAACGTGAATTTAATTTAGTATGAAGTTTTGGTCCTTCCATTTGCGGCTCCCGGATACACTCAGACCAACGACCGACCAAATCTCCGAGCGGGCATCGGTATAACAACACTTTCTTCAGGTGACTTTCGGGAGCAGAGTAGGTCTTTCTCATCACAGGATAGACTTAGATCACCTTAAATTTGGGAGGTAGCATAGCGTTTCTCAACAGGGCCGCAATCATTTCTCTTGAGGTACACGCGATAAGTTAGCCGCCACTTGTTCCCTGTAGAACAATTCTTGGAGTTCTTCCCACCCCCAACTCGACAAACGTGCAAAACCCTTTTGTATCCGTGATCCTTCCTCGATAGAAGCTTGAGATAAGCTTTTTGTAGGTCCTTATTTTCCTGGGTTGCTTTTACTTCCGTTTAATACGTCAACCCGCATTGTCGATCCTGGGTAGATCAAGATTTTTAGCTTTTTGGAACCAATCGTCTGGCCAAAGACAATAGGACTTGGATTGTATAAGTCAACATAGTTCAATGTTGTAAAATTAGACAAGAAATATTGCAAATAATACAAATGTCCCCCGTTCAAAAAGAAATGAAGTGAGGCGTTACCTCTTATGAACCATACCATTCAAGGCCCATGCTTTGAGCTACGAAGCCGAACTTATCCGCTGATTCTTTAATTCTATTGGATAAGATTATTAGTCAAAAGTTTTTTTCGAAAATTTACGGTTAATTTACCGCTGTTCCGTGCTCTTCCCCGCTCCGTGGCCGGCCTTCTTTTCAATGCGAATGAGAAGCGGGTGTTTGTTTCCTGGTAACGCATGCTGTAAGGCAGCCGCATGCTTGAATGAATGAAGAGGAACGACCCTATCATCATCTGCACAGATAACAAATTTATCCAATTAATATCAAGTATCAAAACGTTTGATAGGAGCACCCACGGTCTGCGGTAAGCAATAACATAGGTGGTAATGTCTTGTCCTTGGGAATATTGTGAAGCGGGGAATATGGGTAGATAAAATCGAAGTCGTGTGGGTCATCAGGATTACCATAGTCCGAAGTCCACGCTCGGCCAATTGTAAATTTATTGAACTAATGATGTGCTACATCAATATCCGGCCGAAGTCAAAATATTCAATCCATAACAGACCTTAAGCATATCCAAAACACCGACTTCAGCAACTGCTGCACCAAAGGTGCCCTCGGGTGCGATATTAGCGCATGCGGCAACTAATAAGCCTAGGATTGAAAACTTTCAATATGTGCATCGTAATTGTTGAAATTTGGTAATACCTCCGTTGGAACCACCATTAATCGCAATTTTCTCAGGGTGAGCAATTTTATTTTCTTTTAAATATTTGCTGTAACATTTAACGGTTAATATACCACAATACCAAAAAGGAACTCAAGTAAGTTACGGACGTGGCTTCTATGAAATCTTTGAATACATTTATCTGACAGAGGTAATTATTTGCTTGTCGATATTTTCTTTATTTGATTGAGTCAATCTGGTCTTACCTTTCGCTCCTTTGTTCCTGCCAGATGCCACTCTTCCCCGAATTCGCCACCTCCGCGGATGTTGGGGACGGCGAGAACTGCACGGTAGTTCTTTAAAAATGTCATGAAGACTGCACTAAAGAACGGAGCGATTGAAATTGTGAAGCCTCCATATCCTAGTTTGATGCAAATAAGTAAGCTGTTTTAATATTAGACACCAAAAGTTATACCGTATTGTAAAGCCGGAGCCGATCCATCTGTTGGAGTGGATTTGTGACGGACGATAAACATCGGCACTTTTGTTCCATCGTGGCTATTATACCATACTTGTTCTGCTGTAAAGTCATCCGGATTCAAACCCTGAATCTTTGTTGTCCTGTATATACTCCATCTCTTTGACTCATCTTCTTCAGCAAAATCGTATTTAGCAATGGTACAAGGCGTTGTGAATCCGCTAAGAGTCGTAAAGAACCACGATTGATCTCTTCGGGATGAGACCTCAATCTTTCCGACAAAATCGGGGGCAAGCCGTTGCAATTTTTTCCCATTGAGATCGAAAATATACAATTCGTCCTTGACCTATAAATTGATAATAAAATAATAAAGTCAGCAACCCAGCAGCTTCAGTCAACATATTTCTCACATTTCGCTTGTAAACCAGAGCTAGTTTATTGTTATCCACCAGGTCAGCTGTCTCAAGCTTAGCATCCTTATCTTCGGGAACGAGTTCGGTTTGAGTGAAATTAGGGTCCGAGAGATCGATCGTGATCAGCCTGTACTGTGGAGCATCCTTGTTTGTTTGGATATAAATCTTAGTTCCGTCATTTCCTATGCTATAATGTCAAGTAAGTTTTGGGTTAAGCATTTTAACTTCTGGTGGCACTGACATGGAGTAAGCGGCATCAAATGTGTTTATGAGCTTAATCCATTTCATATCCAAACCGATTTCATTCTCTCTTAAATCAGCAATCCAAAGGAGATGTTTCTTAAAGAAGAAAAAATATTAAGGGGGCTAGAATACGGTGCTTAATAACTTGTGACTTACTCGTGACGAATCCTTAGAGATATAAAGTTCGAGATATCTTCCATCTAAACTGACTTGGGCGCTCCACATCCAATCAGGATTTTCGGGGTTAATCATCACGAGGATATCCTCAGCTGGTAGATCGCGGCTCTGATAATGAGCACCATTTTAATTAAACTTAGTGATAAAGCACACACATTGTGGGGTACCAATGCGATGGTACATAAGCATGGCATCACCATCTTTGTCCGTTTCCGTGCCGGCTTTGTCCTCGTTCGAGTCACCATGTGATAGTCGTTCTGGCATACGCTATAAATTTAAAATGTGAGTCAATCGCATAAAGAAGGGGTCCTTACAAAGCTACATGTGTTTCTGACCTGATAAAAAAAACCCTTTGAATCTTTTGTCCATGAAATCGACGAGAATTTGACATAACGAAGGGTATCAGGTAAGCGGCCCGGGTCGTTTTCAATATCTCTCTGTTTCTTATCGACGAAAGGCGAGTCTGTAGACCTCACATAAACCGTATAGAAATCGCTACCCTATATATTATCAAAATCAATCAGCAAGAGCTTTACGGAATAGAAAAAGATGGGAAGGGGTGGAAAAATTAGATGACAGCATTCGGTGTATAGACGCACCGAGAGGGAAATTCCATAGGCGAAATACTTCCCGCATTCCGAGAATGAAGTAGTAGATAAAGCCCCTGTACCATCGTCCGTAATCAAATTTTGCTATTGGATATCATCCCAGTCGGGAAATAGATATTAGGTTGAGTACTCGACGGGGAAGTATATAGGGACTTACGTCAAAGAAGATTTCTGCATTCCGTTCAGGGCTTGATTGACCGGATAAAGGGAGAGTGGCGTCTTTGGATCGATAGAAAACTAGTTGTAATAATTGAAATCCCATACAAAGGAGACAAATAAGTTGTTCGGACCGAGATAATTCTTAGTCAGGGGCAGGACAGACCATATTGGGGTTGGAGACCACTATTGTAAGACCAGTACCAGCGTCCATCTTTTTTGAAAACGGGACGGGAAAACTAGAAAGGTAGAGTGCATATTAAGCAAACGTGGTGTAAAACCGAGATTGAGATCTAGGAGTAGATTAATATCTTCTTTTACAGACCTTTTCGAAATCAAAGTTTGCCCGGAGCTGGCGTTCCAAGTCCTCAAGTTGAGGGTTTTGTACCAAATACTTGCGAGTGAATTCCGCTTGCTCTGTTGTCCAGGCATCGGTTTCTGGAGTGTTTTGCTCCAACCAATTATATGGATCAGGAACTTGGACTTGACCAAGCTTTCCGCTCTTGTAAGTATCTACATGGTCTGACCTACGGGAGCTAGGGTAAGACTGAGCTTTCCATGGGGTTTTCAATGGAGCCATTTGGGGCATTCTTGAGAAGGAGCGGGAGAATAGAAGCGGGGGAGATGGTATGGACGAAACAAGGCCAAGAGGTAGTGGTCTATAAGTAATGGAAGAAAGGGGGTATGGACTTGATGAAGCAGGTTTGGACAGGAGAGGTTGGAGCCTAAGCACGCGTCCGTGAGCCGAGAACTTGCACTTGAAGTGCATGTTTTTCTGCAACGCGAATCACCACTCACGCGATCTGTCTGCGGGAGAGGCTCGAGACCCAGGTTCAGGTTATGCTGTGTCTATCAGGGTCCTAGTTTTCTCCCCACTTGGCCGCAGAGACAGAATCCGGGGGAAGTAGAGATTCCGTCGAAATCAGCTATCGTAGATTGGGGTTGTGTTCTATCTGATCAGAAGAAAACCCATCAGTAAAATGAAAGAATTGGTAGACAGGAGCGACAAATAGATGACTGCTGATGCTCACACACCGGAGAGGGAAAAAAGAAGAAAAGAAAAAGAAGAGTAAACTTTGAAAGAAATGGAAAAGAAAAAAAGACGACCTCTACGAATATCGGGTGCAAGTTACTAGTGGCTAAAGGCAGATCAAATTATTTATATTATTCTTGATATGAATATTCCATATTAATTGGTAATAAGACTTGCTTGCGCTAGTAACAACGAGCAACAACAAGATCAAATTCCGAAATTAAGATTTTTGTATTAAATGAACTTCTCCCGACTTAATTAGGTAAGGCTTTTCTTAAACACTCATGTGTTTAGTAATAATACTTAATCAGAAGGAGGGTGTATAAAACAATATACCCGTCCAGAAAAGAGGAAAGTCTCTCACGGACCATTAATGAAGTCATACTCTCCGCTCACTCTCATTCAGGCATGTCTACCAGTCATCCCAAACCTGCCCCGAGTTTCTTCCCGACAGCGGCTCTCGTATGTACTTGAAAATATCCGTTATTGATCACTAACTTATACTTGTTTCTTAATATGTAATTTGTAGGATCATGCAGCGGCAGGTATTGGTGCGGGTACAGTTGCTGTCCTGTGCATGCACCCCCTCGATCTCCTCAAGGTCAAATTCCAGATTTTAACAACAAAACCTCAGGGGGGCATGGGAAAAGCTATGTTACATGCATTGTCCGATATATACCACACCCAGGGTATACAGGGGCTTTACAGAGGTGTAGGTGCTAATATTGCCGGAAATGCAAGTAGCTGGGGTCTATACTTCCTATTGTGAGTCGCTTATCCCTTCTTCCTTGGATTGCTTTTACTCTAAAATAACCGCCCATTTCTGTCCATTTTTGTACAGCTATAACATGTTAAAAAAACACATGTCCCCTACGGGCGATCCTAATTATAAGTTTTCTTCTGGCACAACTTTACTGTATGCCGCTGAAGCAAGTTCGCAAACGTACATCTCTGCAACTTATTCGCTTACTTACTCTCTCCATTCTAGGTGCTGTAACAGCAATTCTGACCAATCCCATATGGGTAGTCAAAGTCCGCATGTTTACGACCCGAGCCGACACTCCGATGGCTTACAGAAGTTTATGGCGTAGGTTTGTTTTTTCTACTTTCTTATGATAAAAACTTAAACTTCTCATAGACGGAATTTCATCAATATATCGGAATGAGGGTTTTCGGGGCTTGTATAAGGGGACTACCCTTGCTCTCGTTGGTGTCAGTAATGGGGCTATCCAGTTTATGGGTTATGAGCAGCTCAAATGGTTATGCACGGAACAAAAGAAGCGGCATTTTGCAAAGACCGGAAAAGAATGGAAAGTTGACTCGGAGAAATTAGTAAGATGAAACAAATACGATGCGTGTTGGTCATATATGCTAACTGAAGTTGTCTTGTACTGCTTCCATATTAAATTTTCTTCAGTCAAATACGACCTATACAGTGATCTCCGCATCGTCGAAGCTTATGGCACTCGCAGCGACTTATCCATATCAAGTAGTTCGTTCTCGGATCCAGAACAATGCTACCTCACATTTGTATCCTGATATACCTCGGACGATTGCTCGAACTTGGCAAGAAGAGGGCTTATCAGGGTTTTATAGAGGCCTCGGTACAAACCTCGTGCGAGTCATACCGGGGACTTGCGTTACATTCGTAGTTTATGAAAACTTGGCATGGCTATTTAAAACGACAGCGAGAAAGAGAGAAGAAGCTAATCTTAGATGAATTAACGCATTACTTGGATATATAGACCACTCTACATCTTGTACATCTTTACATATTGCAACAATTAATACAGTATATTATATTAATGAAATACTATTCCCCAACAAGTCCTGCATTAAAAACAAAGAGGGTCTTGTTAGTAACGTGATTTTTCAGATGTCGAAAGAAATGGTAGAAGTGGGTTCAGAGTAACTATAACAAAAACCATCTTTGCAAGGAACGCCTGCCTGAATGCCTACTCAAGGTCCTCAAAACGATTCACTTGAAGGCCCCAGACAAACTGAAGATTAGAATATCTCCCCGAGCTTTGTTGAAAAAAGTAGAGATCATCCTGGAGAATAGTTGAGAATGTGCACTCACTTCCAAGTTTAAAAATTTTGCATTGAAGAAAGAAGACAAGTAAAGTCAGACGCGAGGCGTTCCGAGTAATTGATGATCGTCATTTTCTTAGGAAATATGTTCCCACACACTTTATTCCGAAATTGTACGAACTTTGTAGGGTAGGGAATTCTTTACTACTTCGTACTGAACTCTACAACGACAAGTTAGTCGTCGACCAGAGTACGAATAAGCGTACTTAGCTGGGTGGGTATTTATATGCCCGTAAATTCTTAAGCTTTTTTTTTTTTCTTATCAAGGTATATTTCAGTTATGTGCCAGACACATGCCATGCATCTGGATATCGATTTCGAGTGTCCTTCGGGCTCCATTATGGCGCTCAAACCCTCCAATATCTAGATGCATAAACAACATGCTCCCTCAGCATGGGAAATTACTCTGGGCCCAAGTAGCGGGTCGAAATAGATTGAGAGATTTCCCAGACAAGCGTCGTGTTTCTTCTCTTGCACATGTATTCGTATCTACTGCAATTCGGGATACTTCAATACCACCGTCCCCTGTTTCTTTATCTGATACTTCTCATCATGGAAATGGTGGAAATGATGGGGATGATAATACACCGTCCAACTCTGGCCCACAACCTCTTTATACAGCGGCCCAGTTGTCCAGAGCGGCGGCTCAGTCAATCCGTCTCGCATGTCAAAACTCGAGCCTTCACGAGGCTCATCTTATCGTGCATTCACTTCGAATGTCGGAGAGATGTTACAAGAGACCGAATAAACCTCAAAAACATCTTTTAAAGGGTGTTGCTATAGATTTTGGGAGGGTTGTTCCGTCAGGTCTTTCTGTTCATAGTTTAATTCACGGACTGTATCGTAAAGGTTATACCAATGAAGTAATTGGGGTTGTTACTCAGGTCATTTCAGAAGATCCTAACTTGCAACTCCGTGGACGTACAGTAGATATCATCTCAAAGTCGCTTATCAGCGCGGATGCTCAGGAATTACAAGATAGTACTTTCCGGGGACAACTACAGAGCTGGAAAAATCAATTTGTCCCCTTTTTACGGTATCGTGACCTGAAACAAATGGACTGGACTAGTATAAACTCCTCTCGCACGCGCCTTGCTGCACAACTTTTCTTCGCGGCAAGGCAACACAAAAAACAGCGAACAAAACAGATGTTTCAACAGCTCGTCGATGCATGTCTTTTACAGGGAGAGATCATCGTTGTGGCCTTCCTTTTTGCTTTTCTTATAAAGCAGTGGCAAATGCGACTAGCTCTTAGTGCAGATTCAACGGATGACTCGACAGAAAAGGCAGAATGGGTCAAGCACGTTGTTAGGTCTTATGGAGATACCCTGTCTGATGGAAGAATAGATGTGGATCCTCGGGCTTCCATTGCAGACGATGGGAGCTCCTTGTCTCGAACGCTGAAATACATTAAATCAGCAATTTTCTCTCTTCCGAATCCTATGCCTCATGCCGTCCAACCAACTTACGAAGAAGCAGCCCAAGCTCTCGCTATTCTAGCAGGAATGCTTTCGGAAGGCTTGATACGGAATGAAGCTGCTGCCTCATTAATTTCGATTCTTACATCGTTCCCATCCAATCCGAAAGTCTACGTTCAAACACAAAAAAAGGGATGTCCCGGAGTATATAACCGCAGATTTGCAAGGGAGTATTTTGATGAAGTACTTGATGAGGTATTGAAGCAGGTAACAATAGAAGGCAAGGATCCCGGATACCGACTCAGTGCTTATAACTCTATCTTGCATTATGCCTTGCATAGGAAACTTTCACCCACTATGGGAGAGTCCGTACTGAAACGCATGCAGACTTCTAATAAGAATATCTTTCCGGATTCGATTACAGTCAACATATTATTGAGCGCAGGTACTCGCTTAAGGCGGAGAGATATGACAGAATTAAGCTTATCTATTCTCTATAAGAGGGAAGAGTTACCCCAGAGCGGGATTTCAGAAAACAATTGTTCCGAGGAGTCGGTCCAGACCGTGTCTGGTCATGTCGGTGACTCTTTACAAGACCCTATCCTAATAAACTCGAGATTTCATACTTTGGCCATGGAAGGCGACAGGGATATCACGAAATACGTTCTTCCCGAAAGTACACTTGCGATGGTGCCAGAGAATTTGAGGGCCATTTTTTCTGATGAATTCAGTATCAACGTTCCATCTATGTCGGATGTTCAAATGGATCCAGATATATACACTCTCTGTGCATTTATTGAGCATCTGGTCAAGACGGGAAATCCGGGAAGTGTTGTAGATATTATTTTTCACCTTATTCCAGAATTGAGCCTCCTCAATGTTTCTACACGGCACTCGTGTTCAGTAGAGAATATACAAGATAAACAAAGACGAGCCGAAGAGCGAGCCGCCGCACTTGGCCCTCACCTTCTCACCTCCGTGCTGAACGCTATAGTCAAACTCGGTCGGACTGGATTGGCGGACCGGATATGGAATTTGGCAAAGAAGGCTGAAAAACGAAGCTGGGAATTGAGCTGCTCTCAAACGACCGAGCAAATCAAGTTCTACCCCTGGGTCCTTCCGATCGCAGCTTATACATTAATGTTACAATGTTACGGATCGGAGATGCGTAAGGGGCTTCGCATGCTTTGTCTGAGGGCTGAAGTTGGAAATAATTGGAAGCCTGCGGAATACGAGCGACACGTTTTGGGCTGGGCTAGGCACGTTCTTTATCGGCTTCAACGAAAGCGGGAGAGAAGAACTCCCTATGATGTTGCGCGTATTAGAGGGGCTGAGATCCTTATATCTGCAACGACATGTGGTGAAAGAATTTACACGCAACTGATGGACGGTCAGAAAGAAGGCCATCTGACTCACGAGGATATACACAAGAGTATGCAATTGCCTGTCCCAGATGAAAGGTTCTTCAATGCGGCATTACGGCTATTCGGAAGTTTACCTGGATCGTATATCCTAGAGGATAGGGCTTCTCCCTGTCAGTGGCGCCGGATTAACAAACGCCAATTAGACTCTTATCTTAAGACAGGAAGAATTAACTTCCCGCATGATCCTTTGCTGATTGGTCTTGTCAAGGAAATGCACAATGCTGGTTTTGGGGTCCCGGAGGGATATAAACATAGGTTTATTGGTGTTTATATCCCCCCTCCGAGTAGGGAAACTATTCGAAAACCATTCCCATCGTCTCCTTATCACGAACATCCTAAGCCTTTTCATACACGTCGTCTCCACGACTCAAAACGTCGAGGTCTGCCTGTCTCAAAAAAACGAAAAATTCGCCAGATTACCCTCTCAACCCACTAAACTTCACTCATTTATTGTAATTTAGAATAGGTTTGATTATAGAGCAATGTACATTATAAAGGACCATCTTATTTTGCTATATATCTGCTATTCTGTTCTTTTATCCATAATACATCTATATCGGCCTTAAGGAAACGATCCCAGCGCACTTGCCTCCAACGATTTCCCTGTTGCCCTTCTCCTTTGCAACGTCAGACAATAAATCTACAGTCATCTGCATTTTACTCTGCATCTCTTCTAACGTCGGTTTTGCCTGACCACTCTTGGGTGCAAATGCAATATCTACCATGTTTCCCCGAATGAGATGATCTCTGGCCTTCTTAAGCTTCGTCTCCAAGTCCTTTTGGCCAACATTCCAAGTCATTTGAATCTCCTTCTGTTCCATGGTGCTGGCTCGTTGTTGGGCTTTTTGTGTTTTACGAGCTTTCAAAAAGGCTTTTTTGTCGCGTATTTTCACGATTGGTGGGACATCGCGTACGAGCTCCAGAAAATGGGTCTCGTGGTTTATCCGAGCGAGTATGTCGGCGGTCTGCTCCGGAGGGAGGAGCTGTTCTTGCTCGTTCACCAGCTGGACTATTTTATGAGGGATATTCTCATTCTTGAGCCCGCCTTTATTGTACTTGAATAGGATGGTACTAGCCGTGAATGCTCGGGTGCATGTTCGATTGGTAGATATGGATGGATTGAGCAATACGTCAGTGACTACCCATAAACGTCGGAGCACGAACATGAAAGTTCCTATAAGGGCTCCTAAATTTCTGAGTTTATGTTCTATTCCGGGTCAGATAAAAACACTCACCTATGAATATGAGAATCCTATTATTTTTTTCCGGGAGGACTGAGGCAATATAAGATTTACATGAGTAGGCACGCGTGACGCGTGTGGAAAGAAAGTGACGATCACGAGCAAGTGTCCTTATTTTCCGTGCGGTGAGCTTTTGAACACTGACCACATAACATTTAGTTGAAAATTGAAAACAGTCTTGGGCTTGTGCTGTGTTAAGTTATTACAGTCCGACATAACAATGAGCTACGGCAGATACAACGGTGGTGGAGGCAGGCGTAATCGCTACAGAGGTACGACTCGTTTGGACCAAATTTCATGGCATGAACTCCTTATAAATGAGAAAAAAATATTATACTACTTGTAGATGACTACGACGACCGCATCGGACGTGAGGTTTATGAGACACCTGAACAGAAACTAAAGACGACTATCATTCGTTTTGGAGATGTAGTGAGTATTACTCACTAAGTCTTGCTTTGTTCAATGTTGAACCCAGGCTCTAGGATGTTACCCAAGAATTACCAAAAGTTGCTTCTGAAATACGCGACCAGACTACTCCAAATATCTCTATAATTTCGGAAGGCTTTAGAATAGGGTACGGTTTTTCGTGTATTATTGCGGATCTCGTTGTTTACACCGTTTCATAAGTGTTACAGAGGAGCCATACAAAATCGCTTACTACGCCGCCTTGATACGGGCCCTTGACGAATCTTCTACCACTGAGGACAAGGATAAGAACACGCTTCTAGGGAAGCAGCTACTTGATGACTTCTGGAAGGGATTCCAAGGATTTCTGGATAAATTGGCGTGGCGTGAAGTCAGATTATGTGTAAGTCTGTTTCTTAATCCCTATACTTAATCTATTTAATGAAGTTATATTTGATGCTTCCTTAGGTACAATTCTTTTCTCACTTGACTGCCGCTCAAGTTATCTCTTCTAGCTCAATGCTAGCACTTCTTCAGTCATTCACAGCTGTACTAGATGAGTTCGGTGTGTCACATAGTCGAGCAAAGAACGCCGCCTTGTGTGCAGCCGAAGGCTTGATGAGAGCTGGTCCAACTCTAAGAAATCACTCTCCTTCTGAAATGCAGAACCTTATTCAGGCTATTCAAGCTTATGCAGAGACTTCGTCTGGAAGTAAACTATTGGTTTCGCCTTTAGTGAGGTTACATTCAGAGTCGACCTCATTCGAGGGTACTTCAGAGGTGTGTTTTCAAATGAATTGTCAGAGCACGGGGCTAAATATATATAAATTAGCTTCTTGACAATGCTATCGAAGTTCTGCTGTCTCTTGTTAAGACTGAATTTGCAAGCTCAGCTACAAGTTTTATACATCCTTATTATAAAAATGCAGACGGTACAACGCCATATTTCGATTTACCATCAGTTTTAGTCCCACCCGAGGCTATGGATCTCGAAAACCTCGAAGATGGAGTTGATGACAATGTTCCCGTACTCAAAAACGAAGAATGGCCAGAATACCGAATTCGTTTATTTGATAACGAGGTATGCACTATCGAAGAATATTTGAAATTTACGAAGGTTTAAACTTCTTTATTAAGATTACGGCAAACCCCACCACCCCGTTGGGGTACTCAGTCATTCAACTTATCTCTGACGTGATCGACATCTTCGAAGTCAACAGAAAAGAATGTGCCAGACTTCTCCTTGAGCTCCCTAAGTGGCTTCCTTCGGGAACATTCAAGCAAAGGCCGGGGGTTCCAACCGAAGATGGTAGTGCCGAAGGGCCGACGTGGCAACTTGAGAGTTGTATCATGGAGGTACGTATTTTTCTTGTTCGATCATTCGGAATGATTATATATATTATTTTGAATAGACCATATTGGCCAAACTTTTGGTGCTTCCTAGACCATCACACAAGCCAGTGTACTACATTGCTCTGATAACTGAGTTGTGCAAACTCCAACCATCTACCACAGGGCCTGCTGTTGGAAAATCTATCAGAAGACTATATCATTATCTAGGAGATGGACTAGACGTCGAAGTAGCACACAAATTTGCGGAATGGTTTGCTACTCATATGAGTAACTTCGGTTTCCAATGGGTTTGGAAAGAATGGTATTTTTCCTTTTTATGAATAATGCTGAATTTGAAGTTAACAGTGCACTTTAGGGTCCCCGATCTCTCGTTGACGACCTATCACCCGAAACGCAATTTCATTAGAAGGGCAATCGAACTTGAAATCCGTCTAGCGTACTTTGATCGTATACAGAAGACTTTACCAGAACCATACCAATCTCCCGACGCAGAGGCACTTCCCGATCAAGCTCCAGGACCAGATTATGAATATGAGGATCCTAGTAAGTCCATTTTTTGAACCTTATTATGTATGCATCCGTAACCTGACAACAAATATCCAGGACATCCCCAATACGAACACGCCGAAACACTACTTGAGCTACTACGAAATCGTACACAGGCCGATGATATAAGTGCTCACCTTGAAAGTCTCAAGAATCGCTTGTCGGAATCATTGGACGGGGGATACAATGTCGACTCAGTAGTCCGCTTGATGACCGTTCAGTCCCTCCTCCATATCGGATCGCGTTCATTCTCACATTTCCTTAACGCCATCGAACGATACCTCCCCGTGCTCCGATCTCTAGCTTCGAGCCCAGATGCTAAGAGGGATATCCTGAATGCTGCTTCTCGATTCTGGAGCCGCAACCGTCAAATGATTCGCATTGTTTTTGATAAACTTATGCAATACCAGATTGTCGACCCTACGGATATTATTGGGTGGGCCTTTGCACCTCATGCACAAGGTGAAGACAAGGATGTAACCCGTGTTGATGCCTTCCGGTGGGAAATCATTGAGGGTGCCCTGAATAAGGCGAATGGCCGTGTAATGATTTCTAGAAGAAAGGTGGCTGCTTTACGGAAAGAAGAGGATGACACCCGGGCCCGAGAAAAGGCAGGGGAAAATATGGAAGTCGACCCAGATGGTAATTGGGTTAATTTTATCATGGAGAATAAGGACTAACAATCAATTTAAGCAGCTGAAGTCGAACGAACTGAGGATTCTCCAGCTCTCAAAACGGCCCTGAAAGCGTATAATACTCTTGGCCGTGAACAGCGTGCCGTATTATCCAAAACACTCAACGAATTTGTCAATGCTTTGGATGGAACTGGTTCCATACTTGAGGATTCAGCATGGAATGGCCGTCAAAACTGGACGAACAAAGAATGGAACGCTTGGGAAACCTGGAGCTGGTATCGAAATTTCTGTCGATTGGTATGTTCTTGTAAACCATTATAATCTGCATTCTACTGATCTATGCATTTTACTTGTGTGTGTAGTATTCACCATACCTCAAAGCATACTCTAATACCCTTGGGACTGTGGCCTTTGAAAAAATTGAAACATCTACTGACCCCGCTTCATTACTCCTGAAACGGATTTGGAATGTTTCTACAGGACAAGAGGCATAAGAGCATAGGGGCCTGGGCATTTTTCATTTTATGATTCTATGATTGTACTTTATTTCTTCTCATAGCTAATTTGTCACATATACGAAAAAGAATGTGGTATTTGTTGCTTGTATATAAATTTCCAGGTTAATATAAAAGTACAAACAAATATTATAAAGCTGTTTAGTTTAGGAACGGGCGGTGCAAATAGGTATATTACGTATAGAGCGCGCTCTCGGCGCTAGCCGCGTCGGTTTGTTTGTGTTTTGATGGGAAATTGATGGAGTAGCGCGGCCTCGTTTTCAAAATCAATCACAGGTGAGCATCGGATTCGGTTCGGAAATCGTAATGTTTGACACCAAGATAAACCTGTGCGGAGTTGAGAACTTTGCTCGATTCACCCTTTATTCTAGAGATTTGAAGAACTTCATCAAGCAAGATCCTTGGGAACAGAGACAATGCAGAACAAGCCAAAGACAGCTTTGTTCTTTATAATACCAAACTTGGAACAAAGAAATTTTAATATATTTAATGAATTTTTTCGAAAAAATCAAAGCATAGGAACGGAGACGATTATCCTTGCATCAAAAAATTGCTGATTTCCAAAAACTGATGCCCGTTTCGATAACGGGCATAGTCTATAGTTTATTGTTCGGTGATCCCTGGCCTACACCGGAAGGAAACCACATAGTCATTCAAGGGAGGCCTGGTATAAAAGGACACTACATGTGACAATAAGGAGCTCCTTACCCTCCCCTTCCCTTCATTCCCTCACGTTTCCGACGAGCTGAGCTCCTTCGAATTCTCTCCTTCACTTTTCAGAAACCGACATTAGAATAACTCCCGCTCCCTCATTACTTTCTAATTACCTTCTTTCTTCGCTCTTCGTTGGATTCATTTTACGAAAATAAAGACATGAAGTATACTGCCTTTGGTCTTGCTGCTGCTGCTCTCTCGGCAGTTCCACTTGCCGCAGCTCATGGTTTCGTGAGCAAAATCGTTATCGACGGTACTACTTACAAGGGCAACAGCCCAGGTGGTTCTACTTCGGATTCTGCCATTCGTCAAATTAGTACGATTGACCCCGTGAAGGGTGCTACAAACAAAGCAGTGAACTGTGGACCAGATGCACAACCTGCTGCTCTTCTTGCAGATGCAAACCCCGGAAGCTCAATTGAGATTACTTGGTCCGGAGGTGACAATACACTTGTAAGCTTGGGCCCTCCATCACCCTTCATAAATAAGGTTATGTGATTAACCGTGAAATTTTTTTTACTAGTGGCCGCACAACACAGGCCCTCTGATCAGTTACTTGGCATCATGCGGTGATACTCCTTGTGAACAGTTTGACGCAATTAATGCCAAGTGGTTCAAGATTGATCAGGCAGGTAGAAAGGATAATGGTGACTGGTTCCAACAAGACCTCAGTAAGTTCTACCTTCCGCCACCACCCTCTTTTCCATCTTTAAACCCTTAATCACTGATTTTAATGAAACAAATAACTAAACATACTTTTTTCAGTGAGCGGTGGAACCTATACCCTATCCCTACCGGATAATCTCGCTTCTGGGAATTACATGATGCGCCATGAAATTATAGCCCTCCATCTCGCAACCTCTAAAGGTGGAGCTGAGTTCTATCCCTCATGTTTCCAACTCGCTGTTGGCGGAAGTAAGACGGGTACACCTTCCGAGGATGACCTCGTTTCACTACCTGGTGCTTACTCGGATAACGACCCGGGTATCTTTGACCCAAACGTTTTCGATACCAACGTAGAGTATCAATTCCCTGGTCCCGCGATCGCTGTCCTTGCAGACAATGGTAGCAGCAGCGGCAGCAACAGTGGAAGTACTTCAGCAAGCAGCACAAAGTCAGCAAGTGCTACTGGGACAAAGACACGTGGTAGCGTAGACCCAACTAGCACTGCATCCTCAAACGACACCGGCGCTGCATCCCCTTCATCGTCGTCCGGGAAGTGCTCGCTTAAGAAGAAGAACTCTTTGAAGAAACGCTCAAAGATTAATTATCCTCACCATATCAGTCGTGTCATGCGCAGTCTCTATCACCACTCTTAGAGCGAAGCTTGAAGCATAAACGTGCTGTGTCACGATCTTCATTTATTTTTTTCTTTTGTTCTCCTTTTATTCATTCTTCTATTTTGTTTTCCTTCTCTTACGATCACGATCGACTGGAAATGACTTGCTGAACGTCCGGATACGTTATATGTATTATTAAAAGTCTCGCATCGTCTCGTACCATAACCAAAAAACAGGGCTAATAGGTTTTTCTTTTTTTTTCGGGAGCAGGAAACCTCCGGGTTTAAATTCAAAGTACATGTACACGTATGTACCGTCCTTGTAACACCCTTGTATCATTAGAAATGTTTTGAGAACTATATATGATTATTGTACATTGTACATTAAACGGTTGTGATTAGTAGCAACATGAAAAACTTCAGAATAAGGCATGTAAGTAAGACAAGTTACATCAAATTAATTAAAAGATTCTCGATCGTATTGAAATAATGTTGAATTGCGCGTCCCATTTGTCTACTAAACAAAATCTCTCCAAAGAAAAAGATCATAATACATGTAACGAGTTTTTTATAAGTAAAATTAAGATTCTAGTGCGAAATGAGTAATTTAACACCCGCGGAGATCTAGAAGGTCACGTCCAGTCTAGTCGAAGTCCAGATGCGAAGTCAATCAATCTTCTTTTGGCTGACACGAGTTCCCAGTGTGTATCCAATGCTTCCCGCTAAAACCGCCGCGGCACCTATCCAAAGACAGAGATTACCCTTTGACCCGCCCAGAAGAAGGACACTAATACCCAGTGAAACAGCTTTTCGAACGACAAGTATGAGAGAAACAGTCAAACTATTCGCTTTTGAAGTCAATCGATTCACTCCCGAAACACAGAAAAGTTGTGTTATCACGTTCAATAAGAGAGGGATATAAAAGGCTGGTATGTGTAAATTAGGAAGACGAATAGGCAAATATGGGAGAGGAGGAAGTAGATCAGGTGAACTTGTACGGGGGTCAGATGTCCCACAAGTTTTAGTATCAGCCACATAACTATAGAGCGTATTAAAGCCAATAGAAACTCTTGGTCCCGAATTAGCCCCATAAAATTGAGTTGTCAGTTGAGGCCAAGCGAATGAGAAAAGTGGAAGAGACAACGCATGTAGATAAAACATAGCCTCTTCCCAGTTACCTCTGCCATACCTCTCAAAAGTTCGGTCTTGAGATATTCCTAATATACCAGATAAGATTAATGCCAGAGTAAGCATTCCGATTCCTATAAGATATTTCATATATGAAGTCGTGAATGTATCGGAGCTTGAACCGATAGGCTCGGATAAAGATTTAATTTGACGTCGGGGTTTTGCTTGCATGGAAGACAGTGTAGTGAGGGCAACTCCCAGAGTGACCATCATTACTGAGAAGACCTGTATTTTCGTATACCTAAAAATATATATAGGGCCTTTTCGTGAGAGACAGCTAATGATCAATGAATAAGATCGGAGTACCTTCGTTTCTCATATAACCACCCTAATAGCATGTTCACCACGAGGCCACCGCTCCTGAATATTATGTGCACGGCCATTGGTATATTGTAAGCAAATGCGGCATTATTTAGAAGACTGATCAAGAGAAAAAGTGAGACCTGAACAATATATCGTGAAAGGGGGATTCGCCTGCGCTTAAGACGAAGTCGAAACGGTAGCAGAGAGGATACAGACACATGCGGATGAAGCACGGACAAGTTTTTCGGGTCAGAAATATCCAAGACCATATCTAGTCTATTTGAGAGAAGATGATCTTTTTGCAGGAGAATCCTGAATACGTCCAGCGAGCGTTCATGTGATGAGGAGTCAAGAAGTATGCTACTAACATGATTGGTGTCCTCAATATCAAGAGAAGGTGAGCTTTTTGTATGCTCGTGTTCAACAGCTTTGATCTGTTCTCGGTTAAAGATGTCGTCCGAGCCGCTGACTGTTTCGGCAAGATTTCCGCCGACCAACAAGACTAATTCTTTAGCAAATATGCGACATTCGGATTCATCTGAGCCATAAACTAGGATACGTCTTGCAGGGGTCGAGCGAATAGTATCAGCAACCTTTTTAAGAGCTGCCTTTCTTGATACACGAGGGGGTAGAATAACCAATTGTTTACGCAGACCAACAAGTGCCACAAAGAGAAACTGGGCGAACGTGATGAGGGTTCCCGCTGGCGGGTATTGAGAGGTAATTAGTTCTAGAGTTAGCGCGTTACTAGGCAGGAAGAGATCAGTTCGGAAGCATAAATTGATAGTAAAGTTCGACAGAGACGCCCACCTGCAACAGCCCCCAAAAATAAGGCTGAACGTGGTCAGGGGGTCAATAATTGTTGCCCAAGCGAGTATACGAGGGATAGAATGGGATAGGAAGGTCATAGTGCCACAGCAAGAGGCATCACCAGTGGGATTTGCTAAGATTAAAAGAGCATCAAGAGAGAGTCGGACAAAAGTAGCAAAGTACGATAGATGCAAGATTCAGGTCTCTTGATGAGTAACCTTGTTGGTCTTGTTTGTTGATGTCGTTCTCGTCCTCGCTGTCGCCAATGCCAATGTCGACGCCTACTTATGCGTTGATGGACGAGCGAGAGAAAGAGAGGGGAGTAGAGAGCGTATGCGTGTGCTGTGGCACCATTATCATCATCATCATTTGAGGCTTGTCGTCGCGTCCGGGTGCTGATTGTATGCGAAACGTAATACAAGACAGTAAATTAATAGTAGTTTGTAGTAATAATAATAATAATAATAATAATAATAAGTAATTATGTGTTTATAATTATAGTCCGAACATCTCCTCCGGTGTTTCTCTCCATCTTTATCCCCTCACCAGCTCACCCCCTTCTTCTTGCCACTGCCGTCGTCGTCGTCATCCACAGTGAGAAAACACGTATTTTGCGTACTCATTGTGCGGGCGGCGACGTCGACAGCTGTCTCCCTCTCCCGCTCTTGCTAATCTCCTCCATACTACATCTCTCTCAAAATGCCAGACAACAGGGTCCTACCTGCTGTCCGTGTACCGACAGTCACAGCCAATGACCTAGGAGAGGATGGCCCGTCAGAAACTCCGATTGTAGACCTCCCTCCATCTGAAAAGTTTGGATTCACATTCCCAGAGAACTATACGGCTCAGCCTTCTTTACCACCTAGTACCAGTCAAGTAGAACAGGAAGCATCCGAAGTCGAGAGTTCAGAAGCAGAATACCAGGAATCAAAGGATCTTAATCCCATGATCATTGAGAAAGAACCCTCCGAGCATACATCCACCACTGACACACCTACAGCAGGTAGCACTCCGATCCCATTGCCTTCTCCTCCGAGGTTGTCTCGTGCATTCTCTATGCCTTTACCATCACAACTGGGTGGTCTTAGCAATCCCCATCGGATTGTCACCCCGACCTCTAACCTGGATACATCATATTTTAGCTCAATTGAGCCTCTGGTTCTTGCCCAACCTCCAAGTTCCGCTCGCTTTAGGGAGCTTTCAATTGAACTTGCAGATTCGGTGCAAATGGTTGTTCAAACTCTCTTACAGATATCACCCCCTCATCTTTTGGACCCTGCGAAAGAGCAGTTCGCCGCTTGCTCTCTTTCTGTTCCCAGTCCATCAATCTCCGCAATGCTTACAGCCCTGAAAAATCTCAATTATATGTCCGCCAATATGACAACCTTCGCAGACGATACCCAGCAACAACCAGAAACGCAATTCAGCGAGCTAGATAACAATCTGAATGCTAGCGTTATCTCCGAAGATTTTGACATTGGTGAAATGTTGCAAAGCGTTGGAGATGCCTTAAGTGGACTTGCCGCTCAAGCGGGTGTCGAATTGGTTTTATATCACAGCGATGTCGGAATGAGACATGTTAGTGTACGTGGTGATGAATGCGGGGTCTCATATTCTTTGTCGCATGTATGTTTAGTCTCACGACTTTGAAGCTCATGTTCTGACAAATTCAAAAAGATAATTCGTCAAATTTTGGATACCTCGCACCCTGGAGATACTATCGAAATTGGATTATCCATTTTTCCCGAATCTGCAGTATCCTCACAAGAGCAATCAAACTCTGACAATGGGAGCCGGTCCTCTTCAAGGGCATCATCATCTGTAAATGATTTCGAGGGCCCTCTTCGTTGTACATTTGAAGTATGTCACAAGTTCGTATCACCTGGAGCGAAGTCATCAGTGAAGAGTAACCTGCGTGTCGCTGTGAAATCTTCGTTACTTCGAACAAAACCTCATTTCGAGTCGGTTATCTTTCGTAGATTACTTGCGCGCATTCGTGGGACACTTAAATCTGAATTGGAACCGAAATTGTTTTCCTCAGGACGCTGCTGTGCTTTCTCAGTTCCCCTTGAATCTGGGTCTCCAGAGTTACTAACAAATCCCCCGAATTTGAGCGCCGAGGAAGCCGCCTTACGACAGCCATATGCCAGTATGAATATACAATTAGCTTCAGAACCATGTTTGAGCGAACTCCTTCAATTCGTAGAGACGTTGAAGGGGAAGAAGGTCACGCTGCATGCCAATTCTGATGGGTCGTTTGCTCATCACCTGACAAGCTATCTGACTACTTGGGGTCTTGACGTAAGTCATGTATCCTTGAGCGCCCCCGAGGATACCGTGCAAGAAGCTTCAGCAGAAAATAATAGAGACGACAATTCTCGGCCATCTCCCGCAGCTTCGACGCTGGATTCTGCAGGTGTAATAGATATTAACCCAGCTGAGGAACAAATACAAAAAATGAAGCTCGAAGATAGGCCAGCTTTCATTATAATAGACGATGATGTCAACTCCTTAAGACAGAGACTCGTGCAACTGCGCGCAGAGAATACATTTAACCTCAATTTACGTCGACCACAGCTTGCTGCGCAACATAGACCGAAGTCTTCCCCTCAGATTTACAGGACAAAGGGAGTCAAGTCTACTTTTGCAGTTACACAATATCCCGTCCAACATCCAGTAGTTATCCATTTTACAGGTTTACAGAACTTTAAGCTTGTCAAGGATCTGATTCACAGCGTAATGTCAACTCCATGCGCCTCCAACTACGTTCCTGAAGTAATTGTGCTCCCGAAGCCTGCGGGACCACGTCGTGTATTAACGGCACTCCGTACTGCTGTTATCAAGCCCGTCGTGGATCCCTTCTTCACCCCAATCGCAACTTCTCCCTTAAGTCCAAGCGGTCTCGGGATCAACCCCTTCTCGCCTTTCTCAGGTTCGAGTCCCTCTTCACAGAAGCCTAATCGCCCTCCCATCAGTCCAAGAACAGCGTCCGATCGATCTTCTCGGAATTTAAAAGAGGCAATAGAAGCGGGCTCACGGCTTCCCCCTTCTCCCTTGCGTGATTCTGACTCTGTGGGTGACTACTTTGATAAAGAAGCGAAAAAGCTGGGTACTTCCCCAAGCTCAGGTCTTATTATTCAGAGTGTTGATGGACAGCCCGCTGGGATTTTCTTCAATCCACAAGGTCCTCGTTCACGTTCTGAGATTACTAGTGAAAAGATAGCTAATCCACCTACACTTACTCGTGAAAGTGGCAACCTCAAGCCACCAAAAGAAGATCACCGGAAAATTTCTTCTAGACGTGTTACATCAGCAACAATGGAAGATGATATGTCCCCAGGAGAAAGGCCGAAGCCAAATAGCCTGGCTCAATTCGACCGTTTTCGGGTTGCCCCAAATTACTTTCCCGAGGTTATGGTTACAGGTCGGGAAGAATTACTAGTTCTATCCAAGCCCACCAGTGACAATACTGGTGAGGTGTCCCGAACTAGTCCTCCCGCTGACGGGAGAAAATCGATGAGTCCACCTACATCCCCTGTTACTAACCGTACGGATGCCCCTAGTACTCCCATACCTTCAAAACGACTACAACGACGAGGCACAATAGACCTGGGCAACTCCCCCGTATCTCCACAGGCAAAAAGAAGTAAACCAAGTGATGGTAACATTGTCGTTCCGCCAGTGCACGTTCTTATAGTAGAAGGTTTGTCATCTGACGTCCATTTCCATGTAAGTAGTGGCTACAACCTGCCTTTTTTCTAGACAACCCTATAAATCAAACGATTCTTTGTACATTCATGAAGAAGAAGAAAATCAAGTACGACGTGGCTATAAACGGAGCCGAAGCCGTGGCGAAATGGAAGACTGGAGGATTTCACTTAATTTTGGTGCGTATAAATGCTGTTGTTTTGTTGACACCTTTGTAAACTTTACTCGTAGATGGACATTCAAATGCCAGTTATGGATGGGATAGAAGCTACGAAAGAAATCAGGCGACTGGAGCGTCTTGCAGCCTCAACTCCGCCTTTGGAAGGGCAACACACTCCATCTGAAGTAGCTTCGACGGATTCTAAATCCACAAGCGTGCATACACCCTTCAGATCATCCGTTATCATCGTTGCCCTTACAGCCTCTTCCCTCCAGGCCGATCGAGTTGCTGCGCTTGCGGCGGGTTGTAATGATTTCTTGACGAAGCCAGTTTCTCTATTATGGCTTAATAATAAGATAATAGAATGGGGGTCTATAAAAGCCCTCCAGATGTGGGCTGACTTGAGGCCTGATGTTGCAAGGAGTGTTGCATCTGGACAAGCAAGCCAAGCGAAGGCTGTTGCAAGTAAATTGCATGTACCAGAGGGCCGTAGAACACCACGCTCTCCAGTTGCTACCTCAAGATTACTGCCTTCTCAAATGGACGCTATGAGGTTATTGAGTTCCCCAACTAGGATTACTATTTCCCGAGAAACGGAACCAATAGATTGTAAGGGTACATAAATTTTTATCAAATACTTTAATCATGACGTCCTATGCTAGCGGAAAGTCACTCCGAAGCTGATAACCAAGTAACAACGGCGGATAACCAAAAGGCACCATCTCCTGGTAGTGAATCCCCCTCCATGACTTCAGGTCAGCAATTGGTATATATGTCCTAAGAATTGTTATCTTAATTGAAATAGTTGTGATAGCTACCCCTCCGGAGGAGCAAATTGAGTCTAAGGAAGTCAGTGGAGACGAGGCAGCACCTTCTCGCCTTACTGATTCTTTAGAGACTGAAGCTTCTGCGACCGAACTTAGCTCTGTTCGTCGATCCATTATTGGGGGAGACCTTAGTGGAAGCATACCGTCCATTGCCGAAGTTTTGCATGCATCTGAAGAGGGTGAGTCCAGTATCACTGAAGAAAGTGATCCAACTACTTCAAAACCTTCTGAGGAACCGCCCGAACCGAGCGAGCAATGACGATTTTGGGCGGCCCTCGGATCTATTCAGAATGCGTTAAAATTCGCGGTCCAAACACTCCTTCTGAAGGTCGCCGGGAGAATACGTGGTTTATTTGCTTGACTATCATGGCCTACACAACTACTTATCGCCTAAACGTATCGTAATCGGATTATCTTTAATTACGTCTATACCCTGTCCAAGCCTTCTCCCCTTCTCCCTTCGAATAACTATGCCACTCGACCTCCATCTACGTTGTTGAATTTAACGGTCCGACCTTATGCACCCCCCCCCCTTTTTTTTCTGTTTCTCTGTTTTGGGTTTTAGGTGGTTTAATATCTTTTTTCTTATCTTCTTTACAATCCATTCTATCACATATACAGCATGTAGTTTACTGGCAATCATTTTTTTTCCATCTCGTCCTGTTCCGATCCATGTTTTCATTGACTCATCATAAACTCGTTTCTATGTTCCATGTGATCCAACTGCAGTTGCATACTCGCAATCCCCCCTATGTTACTTACTTATGCTGGTCAAAAAAGATATTTCAGGGCTCCTTTTTTTCTTCTTTATCTACTGGTTTTGGGTTTTGGGTTCTGTGCCATTCATTCACGTCGCACACCGCATACAAATGTTCCCTTTCTCACATACAACATACATCAAACAGATTCTACCTCTTCTTTTCTTTCCTTTCTTCCGTCCAGGTTCAAGCTCAAGTTCAAGTTCATGGCCTTATCCCCCCTTTCTTTTAACTCTCTTCTCTCTCATGATGATGTCTGGGCTTATGGAATTAGTTTTTCACCTTATCTCATGATAAAATATTGCATTTTCTTAATGGTCTGTCACCATACACGATGTACTATATTTGTACTGGCAGCCAGAATTGATCAATCAATCAATCAATCCATTCTCATTTTTTACTCTCTTCATATCCTTGGGACTTTTATTGTTTAGGTAGTATTGCGCAAAAAAATATTGGTGCACTTTTCTACGAATAGATAAAGTGGGCTCCACATCTTTATATTATGAGGGTGCCAGCCTGAATTAATTATGTTTTCGAACATCAGAATGGTCGGTCTCTTGTTAAAAAGGTGGGGCGGAGGGGGGGTATTTTGTTTAGACGGTCTTATTTAGAGCTTTTAGAGACTTCTACCATTTCCATTCGGAGCTTCCGTATATAGAGGAACGGGGGAATTAACACTTAAATTCGAGTTTATAAAACCAAAATAGCAGGAACGATACGCAAAAAAAAGGGGGTGGAGGAGTTATTACCCGAAGAATTTGACTTTACCAATCACTCTACTAAGATCGAGCTTTTAAAACGCGAAAAATAGGTAGCCCAATCTGCATTCCTATCTATCTATCTATCTCAGGTACCATCCTTCTACTTAGTCTCGATAAGAACCTCTAAGGACGACGCCCATTGGTGCCCACCACATTTCCATATCCTTGGTTTAGTTAGTGTTTATTGATGATTACGATACGGTTTTATTTATACACATGTATTACGTCACGACGAATATATATTTATAAATTCGTATATGAGTCGGAGTACCAATAATGATCGACGACAATTAGCATAAAGCTCAAACTCGCTACTATGCGCCCTCTGCACTTACATCAATCATTGCTTTCGCTAATATTAGTCAAACAGAGGAACATATGGATGCTTCAGGGGATAGGCGGGATGTTGATCATGAACGATGGATGGCCGAAGCTCAGGATATGGTTAGTGCTTCGTTTGCTTGATTGATTGTCGCTGTTGTTGTTCCATTTCTGTGGGAGAAGCTAATTTTCTATTCTTTCGTCTTTATTTACTTTATGCTATTCTATTCATGAAATCGCTTGAAACGTAACCGCGATTTATTCTATAAATATATGAAAATGAAAAAACCGAAACATAAAAACCGATTTTTTTTTCTAAAAAAAACACAACTTAGGCTGAAGAAGCTATGGCCGCCGGAGAGGTACCTGTAGGGTGCGTATTTGTACGAGATGGAAGAATCATCGCCCGTGCACGGAATAGGACAAACGAATTACGAAACGTATTTACTATTTCCTCCTCTTTTTCTAAATAAAACATATTTTAACTGATACAAAAAAATCTAACTCCACCTGTTCTCTTTGTTTAAAATATCATTATTGCGGCTGTCTTAATCTCGCATCCTTTTCTTCTTCTTACTCCCATCCCCATCTCCATCCGCCTCTACCCCCTACCCATATCCCTACGTTCTCTCTTCGCTAGGCAACACGACATGCAGAGCTCGAGGCAATAGACGGTATCTTAGCAGATTCAGTTCTTACTCCGGAACCTAGTTTAGGTTATGCATTGAATACAACAACGTTGTACGTGACTGTCGAGCCCTGTATCATGTGTGCCTCAGCGCTACGTCAGATGGGTATCAAAGAAGTATATTACGGGTGTGAAAACGAAAGATTTGGAGGCTGTGGTAGTGTGCTCGGCGTGAACAAAGAGTACGTACATCTATATCGTTACTTGAGTATATGCATATTTATTTATTTGTTTACTGATATGATCTCATATATCAATCTCTGGGATGTGAATATTAACCTATATGACTACTATTTTGCCTGGGACTTATAGCCTAAAACATCCGAAACATCCGTCATACAAGGCTATTGGGGGTATTGGTCGTGAAGCGGCTATTATGATACTGCGCCGTTTTTATATGACGGAAAACAAAAACGGTATATATGAGCTCTTATTCTGTGTCTCTCTTTTCCTCCCTCCTTTTTCTTTCTTTCCTTCTTCGTGGAATGCTGACTTTCTTTTCCTTTTCCTTGTTCTGTTCTATAATCTGCCCCTTGATGATGTTAGCACCGGTACCGAAGAGCAAGACAAACCGTGTATTGAAGACTGCTATTTCAGATCGGAAACCTACGTCGACAGAAGGCGAAGATGTAGAATAGAGATCTGTTTAGAACCCTCCCTCTCGCGGAACTTCTCCCCTAGAGATGTGATCGTTATCATTTAAATGAGAACGAACTCCTGGGCCCGTCCAGCCAGCCTTCCTCCCATCTTTCGTTTTTGTCTCAGCATTAACACTTGTCTGATCATCCCAGGACGCTGATACCTATAAATTCTCTCATGCACTGGCCATCATGTGTACCCCCCTCCCCTCCCCTCCCCCTTGTACTATCTGTCCCATGTAACTGGTACTTCTCAAGAAGCTTAGCTCTTGCCACGTACACATGTTCCTCAGGCATACATATACACGCACCAGCCACTATCTCTTACACATATTTGTGGTGTTGTTATGCCTTCAGGGTTACTTATAGATCCGAGCCTACCTTGACTTGAATTTTTTGGCGGAAGCACTGGAGCTGTGATGTGACCCCTTGACCCTGAACTGGTCCGCACCGAGGGGAGCGGCAGAGTTACCTTAAGTCCTTTTTTTTTAAAAAAAAAAAAAAAAGGGAGGGGGTGGGGAGGGGGGTGTCGGGTGACTCTGTAACGAATTCTTTAGGCGGAAATTGCGTTCAGCAAAAGGGGCTTCTTTTGTCCGTAAATCCCATCAGCATGCAAAGCGCATGTGCAGTAACGGGCTACTTAAAGTGGAAGTACACTGCGCATTGTATCCGCCGCCGGAGGACTGGGAAGGTGGGAAGGGAGAGGAACTACTGCTACTGCTGATGCTACTACTACTTGCTGCTAAGCTACTTTATCTCGGAGCTGATCATTGACTTTTGGGGAGTTACTAGCTCGAATTGTTTTTTTTTTTGGATTTGTTTTGGGTGCTCGAATTAGTGTTTGCGATTGCGAGGAAAGATTGTTGTTTGAGGAAGCGAGCCGAGGGAAGTTTCATATGCGAACGGGTAGGCGGTGGTTCTATTGAGTGAATTAGATGTGGGGGTGTTGGTGGATATGAATGACGGTATATTAACAAGCTTCTACGGAGAGGTTCTAGGAGGGGGATTAGCAACGGAGGTGGGAGAAGGCGGAAAGGGGATCGAGGCACAAGATTCCCGGAAGAAAGGGAGTGATGATGACGATGATGATGAACAGAGATTAAAGTTGGGAGGAATTTAAAAGAGTGGTCTATATAGTAAGTAGTACTACAACGGATGGCTGATGACGATGGAGGGGATATGTACCTGAAGATCTTGCATTCACACTCTCAAGACACTTGCATTGTTTTTAAATTTGATTTACTTTTCATTATTTTTTTTTTGGAGGCAAAAGGGTGTAAAAAGATTTAGGAAGTAAAATTACGGAGATGATCGAGAATAAAAAGAGGAGGTGAGACGAGGATGCAAACAGAGAATGACACAGATCCCGAAGAGATACGGCCGATTGAACAAGATTTCTGGGCCAGCGTCATCCGCCATGGGCCACTTATCCCACTCAGTCCCGTCCACTTGCCCCCCGCGCCGTCATCCGTCGACGACGTTTTGCGGGAGTCGAAGCGCTCCCTCATAGGTCGGGAGCTGTCACCGCCCGCTGCGGATGAGATTGACACGCCACATGGTCTACATATAAGGCTAAGCATTCTCACGGAGCAGATGAGATGTCGTGCGCAGAGGAGAGAGCGAGCGAGGGGTCTCAGAGTCTGGCAACAGAGAGCAAGGAAAGGAAACCACTCACTGACTAAGAAAAGTCGGTCGTCCAACAACATCACCCTCACCCGCTACTCTCAAAACACCCCCGCCCCAATCCTCAATATCTTCCAACCCCCGCGCAATCTCGAGCCTTCCATTGTCCATCCCTTTTCTTTTTCTCTCTCGACTCCCAATCAATCGACAAACCCACGGTAGCGTACGGCTGCCCTCTCCGTCCCACCTCTCTCTGTTTTATCGTCCCTTTCCGACTTCCGTTCTCAAACCCGCTCGGCAGTTCTCCACCCTTCCTCATCAACCACCCTCCGAACTTCGCTTACGTTTCGCTGCACCCTCAACGCCACGCCAGGTCGTCGCCTCCTTTTTTTTTAAACCTTCCCTAAAATCCCTTAGTACTCCTTGATTATATTTTTTTTTGACACAAAAAAAAATCCCGTTTACGCCCAAAAAATAATACGATCACCCCGAGCCAGGTGACCGTTCACCACACCGTCAAATCTATCTTTTTGCCTGTCCCCTGCCTATCCATCCCCGTCTCACCCCAGACGCGTCAATCGTTCTCCCGGGTTATGCTCGGTGTCCAGAGCTCTCGTTCCTCTCATCCTGCCCATCATCCTGCTCCTCATACCCCGACAGCGCCCGCCACCGTATTATCTCCCACAAGCACAACATCTCCTTCTACTACCACTACTCCTACAACTACCAAGAAGCGCTCAGGCGCTCTCCACCAAGAGTCGCATATCAACTCAAACGGCGGCGCCCTGTCTCCCAAGAAAGTGAACCCACTGCACGATATTAGTGCAGAAGTGATTAACGACGACAGCTCCACTTGGGGGGAGATATCACGGGAAGAGGACGAAGAAAATACTGAGAAGCATAACTTGCAGACGACCAAGGGACAAGAAGAGAACAAGGCATCAGAGGAGGAGGATGGTGCGCAACAGCAAGACGAGGACAAGCAGACAAAGGCGGAAGGACTTGATGGGAATGACAGTGAACGACGAGCTAGTTCGCCTTTAAGTGAACTTAGTCCTGCGCCGAGCAATACGGAAGAGGAGGCTGAAAAGGATCAAAAGCAGGAGGAGGTTAGTCAGGATGAGGTTCGTGCGGAAGAAAATGCTGGAGGCTCAGTGCAAAATTTACAATCGACTACTACCCCTTTGTCTTCTGGTACTGATGGGTCACATAACCTTGGGTACTCAGCGAATGAGATCAACCAAGCTGCCACTCAAAACTTCGTGGGATCAAGTACGCTCAACAATGCGAATATCGACGGTCTTCCCGATTTGAATGCATTTTCACATCCTCCCTTTGGGTCCCAAAATCCCAATACTTTAACTCCAGAAAAGACTAGAGATAGCAATCAAGCAGGTCCTAGTGGATTCAACCCCTCGAACCCCTCAAAACCCTCGTCCTTGAAGGTATCTACTCTTCTTGAACTCAATGCTGAGTTATTCAAGTGCGTATCTTTAATAACTTCAACCTTTTTTTTGGGATCTTTTTTCGTTGATACGTTTGATTAATAATAGGGTGTGCTCAACCCTTTGTTCTCAAGGAGTTGATGTGAGCAATTCTCCGGAGGCTCAGGTGTAAGTTGATGTTAGTTTTTAAAGTGATTTTATTGTTAACTAACGTGGTTTTTTTAAATAGTTTCCAGAGAAAACTACAATCAAACCTTCATTGGCTTGCTGCTCATGCTGACCAAGGCACCAAGGATGCATCCACCTCAAAAGACTACTCGATGAAGGCTACCTACGTAAGCAGTCAAAATTAAAATATTATTTCTTTTCTAATCATTCTTAAACATTTACTAGGACCTGCCAGAGTTTGAACCCCCAGTCATTGATGCCTCACAATTTACCTCGTTAGCAGGAAACCTCGAACGAGTGAATGAGCTTTACTCTCAACTACAAACAATTTTTGCAAAGGATATTGCTCGTTCAAGAGCAAATGCCGGATCCGGAGTTCTCACGCCTGGTCCACGGAATACCTCGACACCCAGTGTCCACCCTTCTCCTGCTATTGGCATTAAGCGTGAGCGATCCGATGTTGGTAGCATTAGTGAAGGTCGTGAGAGCCCTGCATCAGCGAAACGGCAGAACACCGGAGATGGGAGAAGGAATTCAGCAACACCCGCGCCATTAAGTGCATCCGCTTCAGGGGTGAATATGGGTATGCTTCCACCAGCGAATCCTATGGAGGCCATGCAGGCTCAGATGAGTATGACACGTCCTGGTTCGAGTATGAGTATGGGATCTGCTTCCGGATCGATAAGTAATCCACCTAATAGTGGAGGTCAGATATCCGGTTCTAGTGATGGAGTGTTCACTCCTGGATCTGCGTCAGGAATGGGTGGTATGAATGCTGCAATGGCTGGGGCTATGAGTGCTGGAATGGGCGTGAGTGGAATGCATAATATGGCCAACTTGAGTCCAGAAGCTCGTAGACAAATACAAATACGTATGTTCGCTCAGCAGCAACAGCAACAACAAAACCAAGCCCTGCAACTGCAACAGCAACAGCAGCAACAACATCATCAACATCAACAACAGACTGGTCAGATGTCTCAGCAGGGAGTTCAGGGTGGGCAGATGTCGATGAGTCCGCCTCATCGTGCCTCACAATCTACTCCTTCTCCTTCTCAACAGCAGTTGATGCAAAACCAAATGGCGAGACAAATGTCTCCACCTGGAACTGCTATGGGTATGAACCAAATGAATAGTGCCGGAGTGAGCCCAAGTAGTGCAACAATGCCAAATATGGCTTCGGCGGCTTCAAATCCAATGTTACAAAATACGCAACAACAGAATCTACCACCAAATCTACCACCAAATCTGATACCGACTTATCAAACTTTGCAGAATCATCAGCATCCGATCACAGCACTACTTCTGCAAACTCCAGGGTTCCAACAATTACCATTAATGGATCAGATGCGTAAATTCCATTACGTGCAGGTAAGTCTCTGTTTTGTTTGCAAGTTCTTGGTGATTGATATTTTATAGCGCCAACAGCAACTACAACAGCAGCAACGGATGCTCGCTAGTGGACAGATTCGTCCACCAAACGTAGGTACTCCGGGCTCAGTGTCTTCTCCAACGCAGCCTCAAAATCCTCAAATGGGAATGGCGCCTCAAATGCAAGCCTCAAATTCCGATGGAAATATGCAGTTTACGCAGACTGTTGTGAATTTACCCCAAAGAACCCCGTCGAGCATGGGTATGCATGGGCAGATGGGTAGTATGCCGACTATGGCTGTTATGCCGGCTAGCATGTCCGGCATGAATATGAGTGGGATGCCTACTGTGCACACTATGAACACTATGAATACTATGAACACTGTGAACACTGCGAGTCAAAGGGCGGCGATGTACATGCAGATGGCACAACGTAACCCTGGGATGGCGAATATGAGCCCCGAGGTGAGAGCGCAAATGATCGCGGCCGCTCAAGCTCATGAACGGCAACAACAACAACAGCGTATGGCTTTGATGCAGCAAAAACAGGCTTCGAGCTCACCATTGAATCCGACTTCTAGTGCTGGGGTAGATCAGCAGCAGTTTTTGCCGGGCTTGCGTTCGAATCCTAGTGTTCCTGGGATAGCACGTAGTGCACGGTCGCCGACGGTGGCAGGAGGGAATGAGATGGGTATGGGAGGAGTCGGGACGCCTCGGTTGGGTGTTCGTGGGGTGCCGGGAAGTGATGAGATCCAGAGGGCGGCTATGCTTCAGGCAGCTGCTCAACGACAAGGATTCTTGCAGGCGCAAGGAGGACAGGGCGTGGCGTCGTGGCCTGGTCAGCAGCAACAGCAAATGCAACAACAACAACAGCAGCAGCAGCAACAGCAACAACAGATACCTTTGCCAGCGGGGACTTGGTCTCAACAGCCGTCACAACAGGGTTTCCCAATGGCGGGGTCTCCATCGGGTGATATGATGGGCTCTTCACGACAATCAAGTGCGACTCCGGGTCCAATGTCTCAACAACACAGCCCTACTGCTCCTTCTAGTGGGTTTGAGGGTATGGGTTGGTAGCATTGATCGGTTTCTTCATGGACGTTAATCTCAAATATTGCGCATCTTTTATATTCCTTTTAACCCAAAGCTTGATTAGATTTGTCCCACGTCTTCACCTCACCCCATTATATCTCTCTCTGTGTCCATCTATCCAACTGTCTCTCTCTCTGTCTAAAGTGTGATTCTCTGTTGTCTGTTTGTTTGATTGCATTGTTATTCTCTTTTTTTTCTCCTCGACTCGACGCCTCCCGCCCTATTATTCCTTTTTTTTTTGCATTTATGTAATTATAATAATCCACCCAATCTCTCTCACCCCAAGCGCGTTTGTCTTGTGTTATAATCTGATCTGTCTCTCTGTTCTCTCTCTCTCGGTATCAAATTGTTGCGTTGCACGCCCCCTCCCCCTGTCCACCTTTTACCTTGCTTGACTCGCACATTTAATTGAATGTTTTTCTTTTCTTTTTTTGTTTGAGTCCTTCTCTCTCTTTCGTATAATCTCCTTTTGGCCATATCCTACTATCAATCCGTCTTCTTCTTCTCTTGTCCTCGTCCTCGTTGCTATCCATCAATTTACAAGTCCATGCGTAACGCTACTCATTCCCAATTTCCATTCCCATTCCTGTTCCCGTCCCTTATCTCCTGTTATTTTTCGACCTCTACTCCCACTTTCACCGCCCCCTCCTCTCCCTCGCTTTCTCTCCTCTCTCCCTCCAAGTATCTACCTATCTATCTACTACTACTATACTAAATATCGGGTTTTACATTTTTTTTTTCTTTCCATACGCACACGCACACACATACGTATTCACATATATACACAATATGCACACGAACAAGTGATACACACATATGCATGCATACGTACACATACGCACATACGCACATGACGATGACATATAGCTTGGCGATGCGCCCTACCCTGAATAATTAAAATTGAATTTCTGAATAACTGCATAACTGACTAACTGTGCACTTTTTTTCTCCTACTCGTCTTACTTGCGTATCCACCTGCTTGCCTGTCTATCTACCCTCCCCCCCTCCCTCTACTTGCTTACCCACCTACCTACCCACCTACCTACCTACCTACTCATTTGCGCGACTGCCTAACTACATAAAGTATGTGCTGAATGTTGTTTGTTTGTGTTCGTGTTTGTGGCTACCTTCCTTCGTCCCTTCCCCAATTCCCTTTCTTTCTTCCCTTCTTTTCGTACTCTTTTCCCTCCTTCGTTAAACCCTGGTCTCTACACACGTACACGCAACACAAAGTTTTTTTTGTATAGTATTACCTATCTCTCTCTCCCTCCATTTCCGTCTTCATCTTCATCTTCGTCCCCTCTATAACTCTCTCGTATACGTTTCATGAACTTGTTCACATAGTCATAAGTGCCCTTCTATCCGTTTAGTTCTTATTTTGATTTTTTTTGATTTTGATTTTGATTTTTCAATTCTTTTCTGATGACCTTTTTTTCTGATGACGTTTTCTTTTCAAGCTCTTTTTTTTTTTTTCAATTGTTATTTTCTTTCATCTTTCTTCTTTTCTTCCCAGTTTTCGTTTGTTTTTCGTACCTCACAATATCTCAGTTTTTCAGTATCTCTATCTGACTCTATCTCTAAAGTTTCCCTCAAGTTTTCACTCAAGTTCTCAATTTTCAATTTTCAAGTTTCTTTACCTTTTTCTGTTTTATTGTTTTTTTCTGTTTTTGATTTACTTTCTATACTTTCTTTATTGTGATTATATCTGGGAACGAGAATGAGAATGCAAATCTTGAAAGAATACGAGGACCTGAGACGTGAGACGTGAGATGTAAAAATGCGAAAAATACAAGAATGTGGAATGCGGGATGTGGATGTATTGAGATGTGATGATGTAAGATATGAGGATGATGAGAGATATGTGGAGGATGAGGGAGTTTCTGGAAATATGAAAATGTGAGAAGAAGAAAAAAGGTTTTATGAGTTGTAAGGTGTAAGTAAGAAGTAAGGACCTTACCTTACCTTAGTGATCGTTTGTTTCGTTTGTTCGTTTTTGTAGATGTGATTAATAATTTACTTATCTACCTACTAACTTGAGCAACTGACTGGTGGACCGAGTGGAGGTAACATCAGATTTAATTTTAAAAAAATAGCACAAGCGTAGATATTATCATTATCCAACCCAAGAAGAAAACAGGGGAAAAAAGGAATCATTTATTCATCACCCTACGCTCACAACAAATGCAAATACATACATACACATACAACATAATGCGGTGGCGTCTCGTGACTAATAATAATAATAACGATAAATAGTAACGGCATAGCCTATTTTCTCCGACTGAGTTAGCTGGATATAGACATACGTTTACGGTTTTACGGGTTTTCTTGGCAACTAAATACATGTACGTATGTGAAGAAGGGAACCATGGGGATTTACGAAATAGGGAATGGGGAATGGGGAAGTACATGGACGTTGTGGGGTATGCAATATAAGGAAAGGAAGTACGATATGAGGAAGTAAAGACGTGGGGAAGTTATGATATGGGGTGGGGGGTGGAAATAATTATCTGTATGAAGTTTATTAGTTGGACCTTTCTTTTTCTTCCCTTCTTAATGATGACAGTAGTAATTTCTTTCTTTCCTTTCTTTCTTGTTGTTGTTGTTGTTGTTAACGTTGTTGTTCCTGTGTTTCTAAGTGACGAAAGGGAAGAAGAATCAAAAGTAGTAGAAAAAGAAGAAGAATCACAAGTAGTAGAAGAAGGAGAGGAAGGAGAAGAAGAAGGAAGTTATGATATGATGTAGTATGATTTATCATATATTATATTAAATTATATTATGCTATGTGACGTTATATTATGTTGCGTTATGTTATGTTCTATCATGTTTCCCTACGCTGCATCATCATCATCATCATCATCACTTTTCTCTTCTCTTAAATTTATAATTATATTATATTAAATCTCTCCATCATCTCGTTTCCAATCCCTCCCGACTTTTATTTGATCTCACCTCATACGTCTCCCCCTTCGCCTTCATCACTTCGCCTACTTCCTTTACTCCCATCCTCGCACTTAGCTGATAGTAGATAGTTGATAGTTGATAGAAGACCAGTCAATAGTCAAACAAAGCAGGGTGGCGCCAACGTCCGTCCGTCCATCCGTTCGTTCGTTCCTAATGGTAACCATCTATCCCGACTAAGTTACTTAATTTTTAATATTTGATAATTTATGGCTTCTTTTCCCTATCCATTTTTCTTCTTTTCCTTACGTTTTCCTTCTTTTTCTTTTTTTCTTCTTTAATTTTCACTCAGGCAAGAAGCAAATTCGTGAGTGAGGTTCCGAATCACCTAACTCATCGTACAATTTACTTATGTATAAAAGGTCACGTTTATGTTTCTGTATGATTCGTACGTCGTACGTTATATTGATTGATTTTTATACGAAGTAAATAACAAAACACAACAAAACGAACAAACAGACCAGATAGAGCAAAAACCGAGAAGAAGAAAAAAGACAGAAAACAGAAAAGAAAAAAGAAAAAAAGAGTCCGCGCGAACCAAGAATATATATATATTTATGATGGAAACCAAACCAGGGATAGGACTGGCATATGCGAATGTTTGTGTGAGTGTAAGGGTGAGAGCCTTAATTGAGACCGAGGAGAAAAAGGTGAATGAGAATGAGAAGCAATATATAGAGATGAAGAGAAAGAAGAGAGATGAAAGAAGAGAAAAAGGGAGTATACCCATATTTATGTATATACGAAATGCATGTATCCAAAGAAACCTCCACTCCACTCCAATCCGATTCCGATCCAAAAAGAAAAACAGGGTCTAGGTTTGTCAAGAAGGACGAGAAGAGGACAAGAGATGAGGTAAAAGAGAAGGGAAAAAGGTAAAGGAACCCTTTTCCCAGAAAGTCCTGTATAGCAAAATAATTACAAAGAACGAAAAGAAAAATTGAAATATGAGTCTTGTTTTCTTTTTTTTATGGCAAGAGAAAGAACCAAACGCAAGAATGGGTAAAAGTTAAAGGGCAAGGCATGAGGGGATACACAAATGCAGGGGGAAAGAGAAAATCAACATATAGACATGTAAAGTGATAGATGACAGAATAACATTTGATGGTGGAAAAACGGGCGAAAGAAGTATTTGTATAGGGGATAAAAGATGAGAGTGGGAATAAGAAAAGCAGGATATAGTCAACTTGTGTGTGAATATGTGTAGGCTTGTGGTAGTGGAGGAGTATAGACAGACAGCATCAAGAGATAACCAGATAGCTACATGTGGGTCAGCATTAAAAACAGTGTAAGCATGCATATGCAGACGATAAGACAAAGGGGGAGTGAGAGTTTTGGGGTTTATGAAAGGATCAAAGGGGAATAAGGCAAAGAGATAGAAAGAAGGAAAGAAATTGAAAAGTATTCGTCCCCCAAAGACCCTTTCCCTACTAATAGATACATAAAGCGGATTGCCATACAATAGATAGAAAGCGACGACTTGTAAGCAGAGTAGTTTTTTTCCCTCCTTTTATATCCAGAGCCGAATCAAAGATGGAGCAGAAAAAGTAAAGGAGATGAAAGGAAAAGAAGAAGCACATATTTGAAAAGAAACCATTTTTTTTCTTTGTTGAGATAAAGATGGGGGAAAAGATTGATCAAAAAACTTGCAAATTGTATGAATGATTCACCATGGTTCATGAATAGTCAGGGATGCATAGACGAAAAGCAAAGCAGGAGAAAGGCGGCGAGATGTATGATGACCATAGATCCATTCTATCTTCGTGCTCCACTGGGGCCGGCAACACCAGTCAACTCTACACCCAAATTAACACCCGCATTCGAGGTATGACCATCGCCCCCATTTTCTCCCATCTCTCGCAGTTTCTTTCTGCAAGACAGCCAGGAGAACCACATCATAGACCTCAACTGCAACACATCCTCCTTCCAGACCAAGACCTGGTTCTGCGCTCTGAACTCCCTAGTGAGCCTCTCGCACCTCTCAACATTCTCCGGACTAACAAAGTCACAAGCAACTTTGATGCAGTCTGACAGGTTACAGACTTGATGTGCACATCCAGCAGGGATAAATACTGCCTCCCCGGGTCGTTGATAAATCCTGAAGCTGCGTACTCCGTATTCTTCATACAATTGCTTTCGCTTCACAGGGTCAAGGTAGAACGTTTGAGAATGAATAGGATCGTTCTGGTATTGTCCGCGGTAATGTCTTTTGAAGAAGCTCCTTAACTTCGCAGAGTCTTCAGCGCGGTAGATATCCCAAGCGGCACACCCAGGTTCACCGGTTGCAGTTCGCTCAGCGTGACACATAATGTTCACAGCGTCGGCCATGTCCATATGTAAGCGTGTAGTACCTTTGCTACCCTCTACATCAGCTGCAGCGTACGCGTTGTACATCTTTGGTCCCAGATCGGGTGCAATCGTGTTCGATGGGAAGTGTGATGCGATGTTTAGAACCCCATCACGGCGAGTATAATTCGGAATCGGAACTGCACGGTTGAAATCTTCGTACAACTCGGGGAACGTCCACTTGAAGTCCGCAGAAGGGGGCCAGTCCTAAACACACACGAAACAAAGTAGGATTCAAATCATGATCTTTAGTCATTGTATAAAAGACGGAGTAGGATCAAGACAAATACCTTGAGCTTCCAACATTCTGTCCGGTTCTCATAATTTCCAAAGCTACTAAAGAATTCACCAACGGTAACCTTCTTATTCGCATCCGTCTGGCATTCAAGAACAATGCAAGGTTGTTGTCCGTATGTATTAATGAAATAGGAAGGAGACCATTCGAGATTAAGACGTTTCATCAAACCCGTGACTACCAACGGGGTGCCGCGAGCCCATTGAGCAGCGAACACAGGTTCCGTAAGATTCTCATCAGTATAGTATGGAACCGGCCACGAAGGGACTTCCAAATCAGTTGATGATGAAGGGGGCAAATGGGGAGTGGAAGTCAGAGGAGTCAAATCATGAGGAGGAACAGGATTCTCTACGAGTGTACAGATTCCGTCATTGTACGTATCAGGAGTCAAACTCTCAGTAGACTCTCTGCTCGAAGTCGAACGACCCGGCGTTGTATTCGTCCTGTTCTCACCATGCTGCGACGAATCAACATCCATCATATTGTCCCCAGAGGTATCATCTTCTTTCTTCGTTTGCGATACATCTTCTTCCCTTACCACTAATTTTTCCATTTCAAGGACTGCTTCATCTAGTTCTTTCTTACTGAACCTTGTGACTGGTACAAATGTATGCACACCGTGCTCTGCCTTTCTGTTGCAACTAAGGAAGAATGGGTTTGATTGTGCGTGGCGCTCCTTGAGTGCGCGTTGTGCACTCGCACTCTTCGCCGTTCCGTTAGGGGACGGCACAGTAGAAGGCTCGGCGGTGAGACGACGGATAGTCTCGAAACACTCTTCGCATGCCTCACGTCCACATTGTCTACACATCCAACTATTCGAAAACAAGGATGTCATGCAAGTATCTAGACCCCGGGAGGGATAAGATCAGCATGAATCAGATCAACCAAATTAAAACTATTAGATTGAAAATGGTATTTACCACAAGTCGCCCGGACATCCGTCTCGCGTTGCCGTTTCACAATACTACCATGCTTCTGGTGATTCTGTTCCTTCATTAGATGAGGCAACAAAGACTTTGCCACAGTTGCCTGAAAGAGAAGAGAGGGAGTTTCATATTAGCCGCCGGGCTTTCCGCTATCCCACATTTGACGATGCTTCTCACCATAGTCCTTTCCACATGTCTCGGTTCCAGATTGATATTCCAGCTTTGAGGGTAGACAAGCTCCGGCGCTTCGTCCTTCGCAGTAAGCGATTGGAACCCAACCGCCATCAGGACCTTATTTGCATCGCGTAATAGGATCCTAATATTTTGGAAACGACAGGTGTCTCCGGCCCAACGCCTGGTGCAACTCACGCACCGTGGAAATGGGTCAGCCTTATAGCGAGCAGACATGCAACGTGCATATTGCATTTCTGGGAATAGCTTTGTCTGCATCGGAGCCTGGCCCTGGCTCTGTCCCGGAACTGCCATAGGTAGACCCATCCCGGGTGTTACCGACATTGGAACAGGAATTGGATATGCATAAGGAACAAGTGGGACGCCCTCACGAATTGGAACAACACCAACGCCATATCCAAGTTGCATCGTCATGTATGGATCCAGTGGCTGAATACATGGGCCCGGATAATAAGGCGCAGAAGCTTCTGGATTTAATGAATCGATGAGAAATTTTTATAATTATGAGGGTTTTTTTATTATTTTAGAAGGAAGAGAAAAGAGAGAGAGGGGTGGAAGAAGGAATTACAAATTCAAAACATGAAATAGTAAACTTACGAGGTGCATTGGATTTCTCTTTCCCCTTACGAGAAGAGGAAGTAGCACTTGTAGCTGATGTATCCACGTGGGATATTTTTGGAGGGAATGGGGGAGAGAGCAAGAGGAAATCAGTGAGGGAAGGGACAAAGTGAAATCTATTGTTTTCACACATACCAGCTATGGCGTTTCCTTCTAAGCCGTTTTGCTTCTTTGATGTCTTCTTGCCCTTCTTCGCTGCGGAGTTTAAGGTATCTATAGATAAAGGAGAGAAGAGGGTAGATCCAATTTAGCCAAAGTCGGCCATCGCTGAGATAAAAGCGTGATTCACCAACTGATGAGGTAGCTGTCGTCGGGCTGTCGCTCTCCTTCTTCTTCCTGGATTTTGGAACAGAACCGTCTACGAACTCACCACTTCCACCCGCCAAGAGCTCGGGTTCATCGGAGCTTAAGGGTGAAAGCGAGGAAAGCGAGGAGGTGGAGGAGCGGCGCTCAGCGTGATATGTTTGAGGGCCACCATTTGCATCTGCATGTGATCTTTTCTTATGGTTGTGTTGTGGCTGTTGAGTAGGATGTAGCTGAAGCACGTAAGGTGATTGCAGCAGCAGTTGTCGTTCATCGTTTACCGGATTTAATGAGGCACGGATAGCAAGCCTTGTGGAGGACCTTTCCCCAGCTTTTTGACTCATAGTTAGCGACTTTTTACGATTTGCGAGAGAGCGTGAACAACAAACATACAAGTTGACGGATCAGGACTGGCCATGGTCACTGTATACAATAAGCCGAACGAAAATAGGTCACGTGAGCATTTGTCTGTGTAAAAAACGAGATGACATAATAAAAATATTGATCACCGCGACTCGGCATGTCATGCCGTTAAGGATGTGCCTGTCTTCAGAGAGGACGATCGTTGGACTGCACATCCTAAACCTTCGCGGAAAAAGAAAAGAAAATATTTTTCGGTATGATCTTATTCTCGGAAGCAAAAATTTTTGTATACGGAGCACACAATATGCTTCCGATTTGGGGGGTTTGGGAAATGGAGGATCACACTTCAAAGGGGAAACTATTAAATCAAATAGACATTCACCATCGTAACTATTTTTTACTTCATCTCTAGACTGGGCGGAAGATGCCATCATGGACGGTGAGGACCCTGCCTGAGGCACCATCGACGGGCGGCCGACCAAATGTGGTGGATGTGCGTACGGAGACGGACCGAAGGGTGCCGACTGAGTACCGTATGGGCTGTGAGGAAGAGCAACGACACCTGTCGGGGAGCTGAGATGATGGTGTGTCCCGGAATAGGCGACGTGCGTTGGAGAGATCGCGTAGGTACCTGTTGGCGACGTTGAGTGGGTTGCTAGCGGGGTACGAGGCGGAAAGTGGAAGGGAGATTTTGTATCCGCGGAATGAGGGGTGGAGACTAAGAGGGGTTATAAGTAATTAAGAACCAATGACATATATGATCGGCGACAGTTCTGGACATTGGCAGAACAAAAAAAAAAGACTAAAAAAAAATGGGAGATTAAGCACACATACATCCGGACCTAACATCACTGTGACCCTTCCTTTCAAGCGGATCGTAGATAGTCTGAAGCGGAGGGAGAGCAATACCGGGAGTCCAGTTACTATTACGAAAGTTGAAGGGGTCTGTATGCTGTTGTCCTGAGGTGAGGCGAGTAGGAGAGGTACGAGGCTCATTCAGGAGCTCGATTGGAGTTCGAGGACCTGCAGAGCGGGGACTGTCCGTTCTCTGACTAGATGGAGAATCAAGAGCACGAGAGTAGTAAGGGGAGGGAGAGCCGGCGAGGGTGTTTATACCGGGCAAGGTGAATGTATGCGGGCGATGAAGTGCGGGAGAAGCGGAGGACTGAGAGTGGAAGCGGGAATGAGTAGCAAGAGGACGGGATTGAGGAGGAATGGGGTTGAGGAGGTCGTTTATTTGTATGGTACGGGAGGGAGTGTGCTCTGAGAGCATGATGTGGGAGATGTCTGGGAGAGAGGAGTTTGATTGCTTGTTATCTTTATTGACCGCCAGAGCTGTGGAGGGATTGGCTCCTGAGGACTGAAGATGGATGGATTGAGTGGGTGAGTGGATTGGGGGGGGAGGCCTGGAACGGAGAAAGGAGGAAGAGAAGGAGGGATTCTTAAGTGGATTAGACGATCGCGGAGTTTGAAGTAGGGAGGAGGGGATGAGAAGGCTGTAAAAGAGATTTGTTTGCAAATGCGCGATGATGCTGATGATTATCGTCCAGCGAGGGAAGGAGCGGACGAGCATGTTGCCAGTCCCAGTGCTAGTCCCAGCAGCCGTGACTGGTCCAAGGCACCTTCCATATCGAGTTTCGGCCAATTGTGTGAGTACGTACGTACGGGAGAAAAAAACACAGTCGACCGCAAGAGATCCCCGGAAGGCGGCGGAGTAATTAAACTTTGAGTTGGCTCCCACCCGCTCAGGATGCAATGCAATCCAATGCAATAGCCCAGCCAGACACAAGACGCCAGTCGCCAGTCCCAGCCCAGCTGCCTCTCCCACTTCACCGCTCACCCACGGTCACGGTCTCCCCAGCTCGGTGTCTGTAAACGTTAAACGTGATCAGTTTGCTTCCGGCTCGACGGAGAAAGAATTGCCCTTGGCCACTCGCAGCTCTCTCTCAGCTTGCTCCATCCAATCCCTTTTCTTCGGAAATTCTCGGCAATCCCGGCTACTCTTCCGCCTATTAGCTCTCATTCAATCATTTCTTTCTCTCTCCCTTTACCACTAATCACTCCTCCGACACCACCTTCCCGGGTTCAACTTGCTCTTCCTCTATTTCTTCTTTTTATTTTATTTTATTGTCATCATTATACCTCCTACCTTTTTTTTTTTTACTTCCCGTTTCCTTCATCGCGCACAGTCCATGCTCCATGGTCCACGAGTCCTTCAATGCTTTTCAATCAGCCTATTAGCGCGCTTCTGAGCCTAATTACATGCACCAATAGGGGGGCCTCATGTCCCCTCTCTTCATCTCATGACAATTTCAACATCTCTTCTTCTCATTTCCATCTACCCGAAACTTTCGCAACCAACAAAACCCCATTCTCTCCCTCCCCTTCCCCTCCTCCCCCTTTTTTCGTTTCTCTCTTAACATAACAAGGAAAAATACTTATCACCATCCGTTTCATATAGACACATCTCGTCTATTCAATCCCTTACGGCTTCCTAGTTACATCTTCCTTAGCAAACTTAATCCCGCACTAGTCCTCTCTGGGTACCGAAACGTTTCCTCTCTCCCCCCCCTCTCTCCCAATCTCGTGATTCCATCCACTAATCTCCCGAGAAGAGAAAAACGAACCAGCTCCTTTTAAAGCCACTCCGACGATCCATCCCTCTCCATCCTTCACTTTGCTCGATCCAGATAGGAAGTATATTAAATTATTAATAGTCGTAATATTCCTTATTTCATATTCCCTGCATATATCCCGTCTGCAGACCCTGAACAACTCAGATTCATAAACGAACTCTGGCTAAAAGAGCCTTGGTGAGTGCCATCATGGTCCCTTTGATTGGGGACCCAGAGTGAGAGTGATTGATAACGGATAAGGACCAATCCCCATTCCCGTCCACTAACCTTTCAGCACCTTAGAAACTCAATATAGTAACTAGCACTCACGATCATTGCCCTTGCCGCTTGCCAAGTTTTCATTTCTTTACTTAGTATTCCCCTTCCCCTATATATTTTTGCCATTTTTAGAATTTTTTTTATTCATTCCTTGTGTGGTACTTCATCAGTGGCAGACAAGTTCTTGAACTCTCCTTTTTATCTCAATTTCGTTTCGGTTTCAGCTTCTTACGGCTACGAATGGTAGGTCTTCTTTTCTCTTATACGGGATTGGATAGCTCATGTACGGTTCTCTTGGACCGGAGGTGTGAGAGTGTCTATTGAGTCCTTTTTTTTTAGTCCCGCAGGGACCCTCAAAGGGCTAAGAGAGGGTCCAAGCTTCTTCCCCGCCGGATCTGCTCAACGCAGATCATACATAGTGCTAAGTAACATATCTCAGCATCATCCGGTCCCATCATTCATCATATGCTTCATCACTCGTTTATTCCTTAATACTATTTGATCGAAATATTATATTATTATCGGCGGCGCCCTTGAGTCAGAGACAAACTTTGATTGACTCATCTAACCTTTTTTTTTTAAATTTGTTTTATGAGATTGACGCGCTGACTGTTGGCTAGTTTTATTAACTAGCTGTCGATTGACTGACCGACTAACTAAGTGCTTGACTTATTAGACTACTCGGTTGATGAAATTACAAACTCAAATAAGTGGATCTCTCACCATCGATCTGGATTGTCTACATGTCTATGTGTATCTCCTACGACTTTGCGATCCTATTACATATGATACTATATACTCGTTTCAAAAGTCCGAGATTTGAACATACACACCACATACACACACATTCGAGGCCAGGCTCTCTCACACACCTTCTTCACTACTCTCAGGCTTCTCGAGAAATCTGAGAAATAATCTGTAAATAGTCATCCTTCTTATGTTTTGATATGTTATGCGGCGGGAGTATGTTATCCTCCATACGTGTATCCATACGTTTGTTTTAATAAACATACATTTTTTTTGGAATTACGATTAATATCCCATCGCCCCTATTCCATATTCCATATTCCCTAATCACCCCCGTGTATTTTAATTCTCCTACTCGGACTATGATTGAATAGCTAATTTGTATTATCATAATTTTGGTTTTTTGGTTTGGGGTGCACGAACCCACTTCTTCTTCTTCTTTTTCTCTTATTTTTCCAGGTATTCGTCTCAGTCTTGCCTCTCTTTTTTGACACGGGTATTTGTTTTAGAGGAGGGGGAGATTTACGATATACGCCACATCCGGTATTGTGATAACTTGACAATGACAATACAAAACAACGCCTGCCTATCATGATGATGTCCTTCGTCGTATTCATTTACGATTCGTATCTCTCACCTTTCTTTCCCTCAAAGTGCTTCTTGAATTTAGTCTCTAGTTCTAATTCTAATTCTAGCTCCAATCCGGGTTTTGGGTGAAGGGTCCCCCTCACTCTGGAGCTTGGGCCTCGATCTGCCCTATCACCCTATAGAATATTACAATCACCAGTAATACAAATTTATTCCTTTTTTTTCTTCCCTCCCCTCAATATGTAACATGTAGCATCATTTTCTTCTTCTTTTCTCTGTCTTTTTCTCTCATTTCTCATTGAACGTTGACGTTGGTTGGAAACTTTTCTTCCCGTCTACCGGTTCCGGCTACGGCTATTAACATCCCTCCCTATCCCATTCCTTCCCCCTGTTTTTACCACTTGATTTCATGCACATCCTATCAGTTTCGTGTGTTTCATTCATGTGAACATGATCATGTTAATTGGGTAGGAAGGGAAGGGGGGGGGGTCGTTATGTCTGTCAATGATTTGTCGTCATCGTCGTCCTCGGGATTCTATTGCACCGTATTGTATTGTATTAAATTGTGTCGTTCACAGTTCTATTACGATCTCACTCTGCTATCAGCTATCATTTCTATTATTGGTTGTCAACGCGTCAAATAAGTTGATAGGTCATTACGAAAACGAAAAGAAAAAAAAAACTTTCTTTCCTTTTCCTAAAACATTCTTATCCTAATTATTTTTCCATTCCCTTCCCCAATTTTATCCGTACATTGATCCATGGGGACATCTATATTTCTGTATATTTATCTATCTATCTGCTTCTAATCCCGTTGGCTCCGGAAAGGTAAGACTCAGACCACCAGAATAGAATAGCACAAGTTACACAATAGAATAATAGGATAAAATAGTACAAGTTACGATCTCATAGGATAGGGTAGGGTAAAATAAGACAGGACAGGACAGGACAGGGCAGGACAGGACAAGACAGGATAGGATAGGTAAGGCGAACCCGGACTCAAAACTCGGGTTCGGGAAAAGGGAGAAGACAACGGGAGATCATCATTAATCCCCAAAAATTCAAAATAATGACCTTGAGCTTTCGCGAGGGGAACGAGGAGGGGCGAGGGGGATTGTCGTCTCATTCTCTCAACCAACGTTGTTTTTTTTTTCGTCGTCGGGAGTGGGGTCCTCGTGCTGTCCCGGACCCCCTTCGTTGTCGTAATCGTAATCGTAAATGGGTTATTCACATTCACGTACTCATATTGGTATTCGTAATTGTCCCGTTGTTGTCGTTTCGCTTTCGTTTGCGTTTTCTTTTTTTCGTTTCCTTTCGTACTTTCTTTCTTTCGTCGTCGTCAACTGTTTTTGTATTTTATACATATTTTTTTTTCTCTTTCGTTCCCGTCCCTGATTCGTTCATGTTTCCTTTTTCCGAGTTGATGTCTCTCTTCCCACTCACCTCTTTTCTCTCCCTTCTTACATTCCATCCGTAAACCGTATACCGTTGGCCGTAGGCCGTATCCTACTCGCTTATTCATTCACCTTTCCCTTTCCTTTCCTTTTCTTTCTTTTTTTTTTTTTCCTTCTAACCTCTTCAAACAAACTTCTTTTTCCTCGTTCCTTAGCTAAACTTGAACATGTGTATTTTTCTCCCATACCATACCAAACTCTACCCAAACAAATTAGTCCACATGTCTTTCTTTCTTTCTTTCCTTCGCTTAATACGATTACTCACTTCACCTACACCCCCCTACGCGAAGAAGAAAAAAATAACTCAGGCTCAGGCCTCACCCAATGCAATGTAATATCCGTAATACCTGCAAAATTTATAATATTTGTAATGTAATATCTCCTATCCCTATCCCTGCCCTTCCTTCCATTCTCTCTTTCTTTTTTCCCCTCCTGCTCATTTCTTTTTCTTTCTCAGGTCTTCGTCTTATTCTGGGTTGATCCAGACAAAGAACAAAAATAACGACCAAGAACTGATCTCTGATCTGATACATACATACATGCTACGTGTCCCGACCCGAATCCTTTATTCCGACCGCAGCGCATACGCATACAAACGTATCACGTACCGCGTACCATATTATCCCGTTTCCCGTCTCTCCTGTCTCCTGTTTCCTGTATTCCGTATTTCGTATTCCATTTTTCGCGTAGAATGACAATGACAGTTAAAATGACAATATTCCTCTGTGACTCAATCTTAATTGACGATGACTGATGACTGGATTAATGATTATTAATTTTACTGTGTGATCCGTTTTTCTCTCTAATCTCAAATTAATAACGGGTATGTTTCGTATGTCTTGTATGTGTATGTATATGTGTGTGTGTCTTCGCGTAGTTCCTCAGTTTCCTATTCACCATTCACCATTCACTAACCCCCTCTTTCCCTCGGCCCCCTCCCCTCCCCTCCTTCCTTCTTTCTATTTTTTCCCGGTTGTTTTTTTTGAGCGTTTTCGTAGGGACCCGCGGCCACGAGGACGTCTAAACGCGGATGAGGGGCAGAAAGGTTTTTGCAAGAATAATAATAATTTTCTCTTACGAACTCTCCCCGACCAAAACCAAAAACACGGACGGACGCGTACGTAGTTCCCCCCTAACGCTTAACGTCTAATAACCTACGAGACCTTGTGGATCTTGGGGACTCGGTGGAGCGAGACGCTGGGGGTAACGTAACCCACGACTTCCAAGTTTTTTGAAGGATATAAAACATCATCTCATATTATTATTGATCATACGAGTAGTAAGGAGTAAGGGCATAGAAGTTAAAACACTGATAAACACCAAACAAATACAAATAGTATTGTATTAATCAATTCAATTCAATTCAATACCCAAGTAGAGGAGGGTATATACCAAGTGGAAAAAAGTCCTATCTCCATTCCTGTGCTCACCAGAAAAAAACCTAAAAATAACAGTCCACTCAATTCAAATCGAATAGAATCGAATCGGACAGTCCTTTTTTTTTTCCTGTTTGACCGGGGATTAATTGATCGTTTGCGTTTCCGGAGTTGATCAAATCCGCGTTGGTTGGTTGTTCCTCTCCCCCTCCCCTCCCTTTCAAATACCCATTATGACAGCGATCAATAATGGGTGATAATAATAATAGCGATAGGGCAAAAAATACGTAGTTACAGCATTTTGTTCCGGATAATCCGGCTTCTCGACACGGCCCGAGGTTTCAACCATCAACTTCTTTCACACAGAATAGAACACTCTTTACACTCCGAGTCGCACTCTCGGTATAGGCCGCCCTACACGTCTCGTCATCGGTCATTTAGTGTTGTTGTTGGTATATTGCTTCTCATTTGCTCATATTTCTCTTCCCGGTTTTGTGCGAGGATATTCCTTAGTTTTGATAGACTGGAAGGAAAAGGTGTAAGCTTTTACTACTATTGCCGCTGCTGCTTGTTGCTGCTGTTTTTTTTAGAAATGTGTGGATCTACTTTTATCCCTTATACGATTTTGCGTATTAGCTAGTTAGATGGTTAAAGACGGGATGAATGAATATGAATATGAATATGAATATACGGAGTAAGTCCGTCCGTTCATTCATTATATTATGTATGTAAGTATGTATGTCACAAGAAGAAGAACCACCACGAAGAAACCGAGTCGACTAAAAGAGGCATCGTGGCCCCCGTCCTATCCCATCCCATCCTCCTCCTTTCGACAACTCTCGACCCCTCAATCCCGACTCGAAGCGGAAACACGCCTCGCTCCATTTCGCGTCCTTCTTTACTCGAGTCTCGACCCCCTCGACCCATTCGACACCGAGAACCTCGAAATATTAGTAGCAGTATCAACCTTCTCAGACTAAAACCGGCCAATACTCCAATAAGGATAAATGTACATGAGCCATGAACCATGAACCATAGATATCTACATGCACGAGAGAAAAAAGGAAGTTGAGAAGGTTACTGTAAAAAAAAGAGGGTGTGATATTGATATTGAAGAGGTCACTTTTTTTGTGCCTAACTAGCCCTCCCACCCTCCGCACCCCCTCCTTCATTCCTTCCTTCTTAATCTGCCTGCCAATCACTGGTTATAGTACCCAAACTCCGGTCTTGTTCTCACCTCCCCGCTGAGAGTCTAAGAATAGAAGTGCGAATGCGAATGCGAGGTTACTGATTTTAACTACTGCTGTTCTTTGTTCTTGTTGTTCGTGGTAATGACGATGATGATGATATTGATAATCGATCCATCTAGCTATTTTAGTATCCAATTGCTTTTCAAATACCTTACTATTTAATAACAAATCATTTCATACCAATTATATGCGGGTATATATGTATATGTATATGTATTTTAATGCATATATGTTATTATTATTATTGGTGTACAGTGCTTGACCTAAAATAACGCACTTCCAAGTCGATAATTAAAAATAGTGATATTTATACACCGGGTATACACGTCTAGCGAATGTGATAAAATAGAGTAAAATAGGGGTATGTGTCGAAAGGAAGTGTAAGTAGTCAGTAGTAGTGGGTAAAGTAGCTAGCGCTGGTATTTCGTGATAGTAGTCCTGTGGTGGATGCATCATGATGATCCACCTTACCCGCCTTTTCGTAATCCCCTCAGAAACACTTTCAATCAATCAATCATTCAAACAGGCATCCCATCCATCTATCCATCCATACCATACCATACCCAATAGCGCTTGTTTGTTTTGAATTTCTTTTTTAGTAGACGAACTGAGAGATCGCATTTAACTTTGTTTGAAAAAAAGGAGATAAGAATATAGTAAGATAGTTAGTTAATCATGATAGCGTGCGGGGCGTTGCGGTGGGTGGTGAATCCGAGTCATGAACCTTTAGTTAGTAATATTAACTATCATTTAGTTACTAGAACCCGAGGGAGAATTTGGATAATTTTCTATTACTGGTAACGACAAAGTCGGGAAATGCCTATCATGACGTAGAAAATAAAATAAAAAGAAAGATTCTAGAGGGATAGTATCAATAGTAAATCCAAATCGCAAAAAATTAATATGGTATAAGTAGAAGTAATGGACACATAACAAATAGGATAGGTACTAAAATGCAACGTACAACGTACGGCGGTACACTCTTCCATCCTCTCAGATAATTAGACAGAAAATGGTCCATTCACTGAAGTTGGTCCACTCAGGCCTGAGCCCAGATCCGAATTAAAAATTTCAAGAACCAAAAATCGTTAGTTCAGAGTTAAACACAAAACGGATCCGTTCGGTCGCTCGCTCAGACTCGGATTCGGGGGTGTTATGCCGTACAAACCGCCCTGCAAACCATGAATCATATTCCATACTCATACTAAATGAACATAGCCTGAGGTCCGAACATCGTCCCTTGTCCCTAGTCCATCACACACCGTCGTGCACCGCCTATCGCATCTACCGCATCTACCGTGTATCCTATCTACCGATGAACATCATATTATACCCACACACGTCTACAGTAATACTGACAAGCCAGTAACTTTTGTACGTACGGATGTATATTCACCTTACCTATATTCAGCACCCCCGTACCCCTCCTTCCGATTTTTCCCGGGGGCGAAGAAGGGAAGGCGGGTAGCGGTACGCAGTTATTGTGGTATAATTTGTTTTGGTTGTTCTTTTTTTCTTTCTTACATGTGTATCGCTCCGACTGGATAGGATGTGATAGGACACGGATAGGATAGGATGGAAGAATCAAAAGCAAACACGTTTGATATAAATTTCTGGTTTCGCATTTAAAAATACTTTTTAGATATCATTGTGCATATTTCCATATTCTGTATACATTGACTTATATGGATATGCACATGGTCAGCAAACGTATAACGTATGTTATCACTTATCTATTTGTTTTCTGTTGCGTTGTGAAAGCTCGCTTATTACGATGAGCATATAGCACATAATAATTATTAGTACGAGAAGCATTCTGATAGGTTGACCATGTGTGTCACGCATCTTAAAATGGAGGTATTAATATAATCACTTGGAAACCACTGGGTGAAAGTCGGATCGGATGACAGGAAGGAACTGAGAACAAGAAGGGAAAGTGGAAAAAGGGAGACCCAGACCTACCGGGGGAAATAGCTTCGATGACAATGAAGATAATAGATGACGACCGGGGAGAGAGGGAGGGGACAAACGGACATGCGAAATCAAATGAGCGAATAGACACAACTGAAAAGGGAGAGAGAGAAGGACGGTTCCTCCGTTTATTCTCTTTCTCTCTCTCTTTTTCGCACAAGTTTTCCGCCGGGACAAATAGATGGACAGGCCAGTGAGCAAATGTTAGGATGAATGAATGACAAAACAGAACATTCATTGGGGATATACGCCGGCGGCGGGCCAATGCAGATGAGAAAGGAAAGGATAGGATAGGACAGGGTAGAGCAGGGACAAATAACAAGAAGAAGAGAAGGGCAAGAGAAATGACCTCTTCAAAGTAATTTTTAATATTAATTCTCCGGGAAACAAGGTGGGTATTGAAAAATCACTTCACCTTACATATGAAGAACAACAATAAAAGAGAAGAGAAAAGGGTAAGAAAAGACCAAGGGATGCAAATAGGAGAAGAGAAGTGGAAGAGAAAGAAGAAGAGGTGATCATAAATGTGTATTACTCAATAATACATACATACATGTATATAGGGGGAATGAGGAAAATGGAGAACATGAATGGACGGGATGAAAGTGGAAGTGAGAAGTACCAGTGAGAATTGAGAAGTAAAGAGAAGCATGAAATAGACTTTAATTTACTTCCCTTTTTTGTTTTCTCTTTTTCTCTTTCTTGTTTTGTCCTGTCCTTTTTTTTTTTTTTAGAAAAAAAAAACAGTATCCAGTAGCTCACTTCTCAAGCATCGTGTATCAATTAATTTGGAAGAAAAGGGGTAGGGACAGCAACAGCAGGGATGAGACGGGACAGGACGGAGAGGATGCTTATGTATGTGTAAGAATACGACAGGGTAGAGAGGGGGGAAGAAGGGAGGGGGAACTACGAGCAACAAGCCAAACCTTCGTGTAGGAAAAACTCCAGAAAGAAGTCAGGTCGATATTAATTTATATATATTAATATTGATCACGATCATGATATGGATACGGAGAGGTCTATTGGTTCTCCTGTGGACGGTGAGGGGAGTCGGACTTCTAACGTTGTCATTCAACGAGCAAAAGAAGAAAGGAAGTTGGAGAAACCGAAAAAGCAAAGAGAAAAAACGAGAAAGAGAAACCAACCGATTGACACGGATTGACCGAATCCCGGTTTTCCGAAACAAGGTTGAAAGAAAGCTGGGAGGGAGTAACAGTATTATATCGATAAAGTTAATGTTAATGTGCGTTGTAACGTGTTGCAACGTGTATTCATATGTTTTGCTTGCTTGTGAACGAGTGAGAACGAGTTCCGCTCCGGCCTTTCTTTCTTGTGATTGATTGATTGTTGAACATAGAAAACGTTACATGAGTGCGTGACTAAGTGAAATTCTTTGTAATCTCCAATACAAATTGATCGATGATACAATACATTCACCCAGCGAACTCACCCATTATAACCGTTCGGCGTAACCACACCCACCCAACCACATCTCCAAAACAAGTTAGGCCCATTTAACTGATTCTTCTTTCCTTGTTTTTTCCTTTTTCTACTTCCGAGTCCCGTCTCTCACCTCATCTCATCTTCGCTCATTTGTCGAAGTGTTTCGGGTGTGCGTTACTAGTTAACAAGCGATAGTGCCCCTCCCTCGTAAGAGTCGAGACCACAAAAGAATTTGTATTTTTTATGACACCTTGCTTAGGATCGGAATCGTTATCTTCGCCCTTGATATCCCTATCAATATAATATAACTATTTAGTAAGTCGTACTTATTAAGATAAAGGCTTAGATTAAGATTAAAATACTCGGTGTATTGAAACGTATTCTCTCACAATTATAGTTATATCTATCTATCTCACCATCTATCGAGTTTGTGAGATTTATTTTAAAATAAAATAACTTTCATATAAATATATTTAAATACCTTTTTGTTATTGGTAGAGACTAATTATAATGAATTTTCGTTTTACTTGATTTGGGAAACGGGGACTTAAGCTCTCCCACCCTCGAGTTGTTCGCATGTTTATTTGTTACATTCTCAAATCGAAGCGAAACATAAAACAAATTTAATTTGAATGTATTGAAGTACACCCAGATTTTTTAAGTGTATTTACGGGATGGACAGAGATCTCGCGTCACAAAGCGGCACAAGAGGCACCCTAAACGCCTCCACTTCCTCGATGGGTCGTAACGACAACGTTATTATTTGATACTAACTACTCTATCTAACTAATTCAAGCATCTGCCTAAGAGGATCTGTGGGGAAATAGTGGACTTGCTCTATAACAATTTGTATTTCTGACCTATCATATTTAACCTGTAAAGAAACTGCTGGTCTCACTCTGTCTCGGAAGTTAATGACGATGAGTGTTTCGTGTGTTTAGGGGAGTTTCAATTTCATATCAACTTTAATGACCCTGAAGATGATTACATGCTCAAATCGATTTGAACGGTTGATGAGAAAAAGAGATGGATGGTAGACTTTGACAATTACTTTTTATAGATTAGGTTCAAGTAATATATTGCATCATTTTAATGACCTACTGTTATACATCAGTATGTAATGTAATGTATCTAGCTTCTGATTAGACAGCCTGAGACTTAGGTATGCCTTAGGTTTGCCACCTTCATTGGTTTAGCCCGAAGAAATCCGAGTCCAATGACACTTGCGAATCATCACGTAGCATGCATGTATAGCGGATCTTAGTAACTAGTGAGTTATTTCAAGTTCACGAGATGCCAATGAGTAGCCAGCATGTACAATTGGTTCCATCACTAAGGACTAAGCTTACTGGCTCATATCATAAAACCGCGTTTCATCTCAGATGTGATCACTAAAGGTCACAGGAGGGAGGTAGCTTGCAATATAAGTAACACAAGTCAAACATCGTATTTATTGACCCGAAACCGTTGGAGGGAGAGATTGATAATCTGAGAGAAGAAGAAGAAAATTCGGTGCTATTTTCATCGGTAACGAACATTCTCCTAGATGGCGCGCACTCTTTCTCTTTGCTGATGAACTCTGATTTGCTCTCATTCGGAACAAATACACACGACTCACACAATGCAACTTAACGCGCTTAAATGCGACTTCATCTCTAGTAAATCTCGCAACCAGGACTAAGGCACTTGACTTGGCCCTTGTTATGGGAATTATATAATCCTCCCATCACACAGGACCGCTAATTTATTTACACACACTAGTTACCAAAAAAAGAAAATACTTCATCCCCTATCGTCAAATCACAATTGAACATCCAAAATCGGACTGACTGCTATAATAGTGCATCTGTCTTTACTCAACAACAACATAAAACCTACCTACACAACATCTCTCACCACTTTTAAGAAAAATATAACAGGAGAAGAGAGCACAGACCAACTTCAAAGAAGTCCCCCTTCTCCAGTAGCCGGTGTTCTCGGAGATAAACAAAGTACCTTCGACAATTCTGGACTCGTGTAGAAGAGAAGGAGGGTACGAACGTTTAAGCGTTGTTTCTCCTACGGAAAGAACGAAAACGACGTGTGTATGGGTAATGTGTGTGTGAGAAACAAAAAAAGATCAAAGAGAAAAAAGGGAGCGGAAGAGGGGCACGAGGAAATCTTAATTGTGATAGGCTGTTTCATAAGATAATACCTGTTTTATTACTTTATATCGCTTATTTTATTTTGAATTTGTAATATGTGCGTGCATGTGTATATATTACTGTTGATATCGTAAACGAAAGAAGAGAAGATGGTTTGTCGATGGGAAGATGAATGAAAAAAGGACTAGGACAAATAAGAACACGAACAGCATACACAGGGCAGATAGAAACCAGAAACCGGAAACTGGTGACAACCCCAGGACGATCAGCAGGGAAAAAAGAAAGAAAAATGATCTGAATATAATTCAGTTCCAAAACCCAAACCGGCTCAATTCAGTTTCAATACAATACGGAACAAGTAAAATACAATGCATTCGCCCAATTTGCCCCAATCAGATAACAGAATAGGATTAAATCATTTTTAATTTCTCTCCCTACAACGCCTAATCCGCATCAAAGCACGCTGAACCGGCGGGTCACTCTTCGCGAACCTCTCGTATTCCCGTTTGCTGCAGCAGACCTTGATGCAGCTGATAAGAAGCCTACCCCATCGTCCTCTCGTTGCAGTTGCTCAGATTCATCAAACACGGCGCCCGGTCCAGGCCTCCCACCGGACCTGAGGTCACCCAAACTTGGTACGTTGCTCACTTGTCTCCTTTGTTGTCGTCGCTCGCCGTTGGCCAGTAATAAATGTGAGAAAGAAGATGCCGCGGAGTTTGATAATAGGGTACTTGGCGTCACAACTTCATCCACGTCACTATTAATATATGCGCTATTACGAAGCGTGTCTGCTGTGCTGCTAGTGGCGTTTGCATTTGTAGGTGTGTAATTGGGTGCGATGTATGCACGGGGGCGAGGGGATCCCTTATTGTAGGCTGTTGCAATTCCTACGGGCACACTCAATAAGACTTGGTCATTATCGGACTCAGGTTGAAACCCGGTCGGAGTTGGTGAATGAACTTCGACACAGTACTATAGCAATTGAAATTGTATTATTAGCACATCAAGAAAGCAGGGAAGAGAAGCACGGAGTGGAGAAATCATGATTACGAGCTCCCTTCCAATGCGAATAATGTTTATAGGAATAACGGGGCTATGATTATCTCACCTCTAGGCTGAGATCCCCGAGAACGAAACTCGGGGTGCATGCGGATGGGATGTTTAACTCGCCCATCAAGTACCTGACAGCGACGAACTCCTTTTCTTCTTCATCCGGTCGGTCAACAGAAGAGTCCGGTGCCCACACTGCCTTAGAAAGAGAATGAGAGGAATATGATTTAGAAAGACCAATATCATGCTTTTGGAGCGTCTTTCCCCGTATTGGAGGTTTGATTATCAAAAAGACTCGAGGAGCCAGGGGATTGGCGAGTAAATCGAGTGCTTGAGTGTCATGGGATTGGATTGTAAGATGACAAGGTATTACAGATCCACGAGCATATACAAGCTAGAGATGAAATTTGTTGAATTAGTTGTGAAAAATCTTCATCAAAACGAGACAATTTAATCCCTTAAAAGTTACATACTGGTGTAGCAAGAGAAAGCTTAGGATTACAGTGATGTTAGACTATATCGAATAAAGTCATATGAATAGTTCGAGCTTACTGTATAGGTTACAGATACCTTGCGCTGTCTGAAAAGCGTACCAGATATTTGAATAATTTTTGAAGTCTGCCAACCACAAGGATCTAAAATCGGACCAGGGATAAGAGTCTTTTGCAAGTAAGCATAATTCCGAGCTTCAGAGGCCGGCCCAGGGCGAGTTACTGGTGTAAAGGTGAAAGGCGTTGAGATACTATCAGATCGTGAGCGATTTACAATCTTTTGTGCGGCATAAAGAATATGCACATACGAGTTAGAAGGATTGAATAGTCCTCGCCTCCTAATATCAAGACTAAGCTGGTAAGAAGTGATTGGGGACAATGTGGGAGGAAGACGTTCAATGGCATTCATGCCAAGCTCCTTTCTCAGTTTTTCGTTGATAGTTGATTCCACGGGTAGTTTAAAACAAAAAGGCCAGAAATAGGTGCCTATTAGCTTTCCATTATAAACTCCTGAACCCTGGTGGTCGGGTTTTCTTGGATCTCCTTGAGTCTTGTCCCATAATGTCTCCACATGAGAGAAAAAGACTTTATCTTCGCGAGCAGTATTCAGAAGCCCTTTAATCTTGAAAGACGTGTAAGGCGTTGACGTGAGTATCTAAAGTTATAATTATAATGGCTTACGGTGATCTCAACTCTCTTAATATCTTCAGGTTTGCGTAAGTTGAGTTCCACTAAACCTGATACCTCTTGACCACCCAAGAATACGGGAGTGTTTCTGGAAGAAGTAGCCCCACTTTTGAGTTTTAAAATTGCTAAAGGAATTTTATTTGCTCCTTCAATAGTAAATTCATGCAATGGTTGGTTTGCCGTAGAAGGTCTTCTAGAGGTACTAGGCCTCGAGTTTCTGTATGCAGGAAGCTCTCTTCCAGCTGTATTCGGACGAGCATCCGTTACTCCTGTAAGTGCCTGAGTATCGGGAGTGAATGTCGCAAACGAGCTTGAAAACGAGAGCATTGAGGAATACAGATGGTCGCAGTAGCGAGATGGGTGACAACATGTTTTTATCCTTCATAAATCACCTGTGGATTCGGGGAGTCTTTGTGTTCGTCAATGACACGATGATTTTTGAGTCAAAGGTGGCTTGAGACAATAAGCAGTAAGGTGACGCAGACAAAGCCTGGGAACACAGACAATAGAAAGTATTCGGTTGCTATGGATGGCACATAACAACAGAGATTAGAATAATAAAGACTTCAGGAGAAAGACGGAGGCGCGAATACACAAGTTCCGATGCTTAGCTGATGATAATGATGATGGATTTAAATTGTATAAAATGTAAGTGTTTTACTAATAAATGTTAGTGGGGACATGTAGTATGATATAGATTTATGTGTAGGTCATGACGGTAAGTATGTTTATCTGAGCAGAGATAAACTTATTTTTGTGAGTAATTTAGTATAAAGGAAGGCAGATGCTCTGTCTCTGATGCAGAAATAGTGGAATTAAGAACTTGCTGAGGTATGGATGATGATGATGTCAGATGTAGAAAACCTCTTAACACATTTAGTACGAGCACGTGCCCCACACTAAATTTAATTCTGTGCATTTAGTATTTTACTATGATTTAGGCAGGACAGGTGCTTTCCCTCGTTTCCTATTTTATAAGTTTAAAGAATGTCTTCAGGAGTTCCGTCAGGCGCTTCTGCCGCTGTTTTGCAAGCGTCGGAACCAGTTGCGGAGGATGCAGTCTATGTGCAAGGTCCGAACTTTGACGAAAACCCAGGTCTGCAAGATCTCTTAAGCAGCTATGAACGGATAGGCTTTCAAGCGACTAGCCTGGGAAGAGCTATTAACATTGTTGACAAAATGGTCAGCATATCTAGTTACATCTTAAATCCATAGTCTAAGGAGTCCAAATTTAGCGCAAGTGGCGCCTTTCTGACGAGCCGATTACGGAGGATGAGTCCGAGGATTATCTTGACCCAGACGTCCGAGAGAAAACTCGGTGTCGAGTATTCCTCGGCTACACATCAAATTTAATCTCGTCTGGTCTACGCGAAGTTATATTGTACTTGGTGAAGCATAAGCATGTGTCTGCCATTGTGACTACCGCGGGCGGTATTGAGGAAGACCTCATCAAATGTTTAGGCAAAACTTACCTCGCGGACTTTAATCTCGATGGTGCAGACCTCCGTCGTCGCGGGATGAATCGAATCGGGAATCTAGTTGTCCCAAATGACAACTACTGCAAATTCGAGGATTGGCTCACCCCAATCCTTGACACAATGCTTGCGGAACAGAAGGAAACCGGGGAGGTCTGGACTCCAAGCTCGGTAATCCGACGACTCGGGAAGGAGATCAACAACGAGGAGTCTGTCTATTACTGGGCATATAAAGTATGTTATTCGCTTAGTATATGCGTCAAGATTCCTGATTGAATTCTATAGAATGATATCCCTGTCTTCTGTCCCGCTTTGACAGACGGATCAATAGGGGATATGATCTACTTCCACTCATTTCGTTCACCAGGACTAATTATTGATATCGTAAAGGATATACGAAATCTCAATGAACTCTCGCGGAAATCGAAAAAAGCTGGCATGATTATCCTTGGTGGTGGTGTTTGCAAACACCAAATTGCAAATGCAATGCTTATAGTGATTACTTTTAAGGATAGGATGGAAAAGACAGTTGCTAACATGATTTTTTTGCAGCGTAACGGAGCTGACTTTTCTGTTTATATTGTTGAGTAACATCTCTTCATTATTGTTTATTTTTATTAAGAAAGGTGCAGAACACCGGCCAGGAATTTGATGGGTCTGATTCTGGAGCTAGACCAGATGAAGCAGTATCCTGGGGGAAGATCCGCGCTGGAGCGGAATCAGTAAAGGTCAGGAACCGATGGTACTTTGACTCCAATATGGCACTAAACACACTATATCATAGGTTTATGCAGATGCAACACTCATCTTCCCGCTGCTTGTCGCAGCAACATTTGCAAAAGGAGACTAAAAGTAGGAATGTTAAATACTTAATTTCATTATTGAAGTAGAATTACTTGTATATCATTGTAAGCATACACTTTTTTATCCTTAGAATATATGTAAATATAGACCCCGTATCTGTCCTAACGCCTGTTTGCTTTACTGCGCTAGGTCAATAATAAGGCCTTATTGATATAGGTTCATTAGTCGAATGACTGCATGTAATCCGTAACCGAATAATCGTTGTAGTGCCACGATAGCCCAACTATACGGTATCAGAAGAACCAGTAAACCGAATTGAATAAACTCAGGACACACGTTTAGCAGATCAATTTTCATTAGTATCAAAAGGTACATTTGCGCCAACAGCTCTTCCAACGTCGTCAACACGTTTCCTGAAACCCTTCCAGCGTCTTCCCCCTTGACTGAGCAAGGCAGTGTGATCTATGGCTGCATCATATGGAGCATCCAGGCGTAGAAACGGGTTTGCCAGTGAATGAAAGTATGCCATATGCATAGCACGGAATATCTATGTACATATAAACAGTAAGCTTTGCGGATCAAAGGACGAAGTGAAGCCCTACAGACCATTGTTACATCTGCATCGCGAACGACGGAGTCTGTGAGTCCTAAAGAAAGCACGATTTTGACCTTGAGAGGAGTAATGTAGCCATAAACGGCCACATCTTCCATAGCGTACAATAGCCCGAGATAGCATTCATTTGATTTGTTGTTGGGACCGGCTTTTGGAGAAATCTGAAAATAAGTGGAAAGAAGAGTGAGGCATGGGATAAGAACTCACTTCGTTCTTCAATGACATCTAAAGAGGTGTGGGCTATGTAATGATATTTAAGATCATCTTGCTTTCTCGGAGAAAAGGATCGGATGAGAATTGGATGATTTTGAGGCGAAATGAATGCAACGGCGTGAACCTGCAACTGAGGCGCCATGGTCGAGGATTAGAGTGGTTAATGGTGATTACGAAGTGAACACGGTTCAGAAATCGTGAGAATATCCTTTCCACCTGTACGACATTCACTCCGGAGACCAACTCGAGCTGTTCGTCAGCGCTGAGCGACGACGCTGACAACGCTTATCAGTCTGTAGCAAGTCATGCAAAGTGTCGACGTTGAAGACCCTTCCGCTTGCTCACCTTCTCCAGAGTCTCAGAATCTGCAAGCGAATGAGAAATCACCCTCGGTAGACGAACACGGACGCGTGGATGATGAACCAGAGACTAAGATAGACATAAATGAAGAATCAGCCTCGGATAAGCTAACTAACGGTGACGACCATCCAGAATCTCCTTCTTTGGAACAGCAGGACTCGGATGAGAAGGAGAATCTAGAACCAGAAGTTAGTACTACGGAGACTACGGAACCTAGCTACCAAACCGTAGAAGATGGAGAAGTAACGCCTGTAGCTGCTTCTAGCAGAGAAAGCAATGTCGAAGACGTCCTGGAATCTAGTCCAGATTCAGCTCCAGATGTGAATCAGATTCCTCCACCTTCGCCGCCTACACCACCCGCCAAATTTCTTGAAGAATCCCCCTCGGTCAACAATGAAATAGTCAATAATGCATCTCTTCAGGAAGTGACACTCGATGCCCCACCTGCTCCTATAGAAAAGTCTCCTAGGAGTGCCCATACTAATATTACGGAGGTTACTCAGTCATCTAGGCCTAGCACTCCTTTGACAGCCCGCTTGTTTGGACGCAAGAGCACATCAGAATCTGTGCATAGTCCATCTTCTTCCCTAGGACATGTCCGAAACTTGACAATTACTCAGGGACACACGCTTTCCGTAGTACTTATCTCGAACGCGTTGGAAACTATTGCAGGGTCTCGTGAAGCCAAACGATCTGCTCCTCTAAAAGATGCAGTTGACAATGCTTTGACAATGATTAGGTCTGGACAAGGAGGGGACAAGCCTCGAGAGATATTTGAGCCTTTGCGACTTGCATGCGAGACAGGGAATGAGAAGCTGCAAATTGCGAGCTTAGACTGTACCTCTAAACTCATATCGTATTCGTTCTTTTTAGAGACAGATGCTCCTGCTAGTCATCATATAGCATCTCCCCCGCCATCCCCTGCTCTACCGCCACAGAAGTTTACATCGGAATCACAAACTAATCTGCGACCGCCCACACTAGTTGATCTCGTTACTCACACGATTACTGCTTGTCATACGGAAACTACACCGGACACAGTTTCTTTACAGATAGTTAAGGCTTTATTGGCCTTGGTACTTTCTCCAACACTCCTCGTCCACCAATCTTCCCTTCTTAAGGCCGTACGTACTGTTTATAATATATTTCTCTTAAGCCCCGATCCTATAAATCAAACCGTCGCCCAAGGGGGTCTCACACAAATGGTACATCATGTATTTGCGAGATGTAAGCTGAGTGGCCTAAGAAACGATTCTGTTGATATAAGCTCTCCGATATCACCTCGACCAGATGGATACGGTCAGGGGATCCGTCTTCCATCTAATCGACCCTCTTTAACCCCAACTACTCCTGATACATACCCTCTTCCACCACTTACTCCTCCAAATGGACCTGACGAAGAAGAGGAAGCAGCACAAAAGCGGGAAAATACAAATATTACGGAAACCCCCGTATCTCAAGCAGATAAGTTACCCGAAGGCGAAGTTCAATCTCCTGGTCCTGGGGGAACATCGTTGTATGTCTGAGTTAACTTTATAAAAGGCTAGTCTAATTTTTATATTTGCGGGCAGAAAAATGTTTGAGACGCAGAACCCGAACGAGCACTTCGCCGAAGCCGATATTCACTCCCATACGATCTCAACAAATGATCTTTTCTTTAAAGATGCATTCCTTGTATTCCGTGCTCTGTGCAAATTAACAATGAAAAATCTAAATACGGAAAGGTAAGAAGCTGCTTGTCCAACACCAAACCAATCATCTGAGTGTTCTATTTCAGTGAGCGGGATTTGAAGTCACATGCAATGCGGTCAAAGCTTGTATCATTACACCTTGTTCTCACTATTTTGAACTCACATATGCAAGTTTTTGTTGATCCTTCCTCAATTATTTATTCTTCATCCTCAAATGAAGCCACTTCGTTTATAAATGCAACAAAGCAGTATCTATGCTTGAGCCTTAGTCGTAACGCCCTGAGCCCGGTCCCTCAGGTGTTTGAGATTAGTGTGGAGATATTTTGGCGTGTTCTTACTGGTATGAGAACAAAACTCAAGGTTTGATCTTGAACCTGATTTATCAAATTGAAATACACTCAAACTTCTAATAGAAAGAAATTGAAGTTTTCTTCCATGAAATTTTCATACCCATTCTTGAAATGAAAACTTCCACGTTGAAGCAGAAATCTGTGATTCTGGGAATGCTTCAACGGCTTTGTCAAGAGCCGCAAGCACTCGTCGAGATATACCTTAACTACGATTGTGATCGAGAGGCAACAGATAATATCTATGAACAGTATGAGCACTTCTATGACTTTTGTTTCTGGTCCTAATAAATCATTTCTTAGTCTTATGAATACCATATCAAAAATCTCGACCACTCATTCGAATTCTCCGGCTCCTAAACCGGGAGATCCAACCTCGAGCCCGGCTCTGAACCCGACATCTAAGAGCCATTCGTCCAACATCCCACCAAATCTTACCACGGCAGCTTTAGCTGTTCCAGGAAATGCTGACAATCACAATCTTGGACTGTCGGAACAACAACTCAAACGTCAAGGATTAGAATCCCTAGTTGCCGTACTGAAATCACTGGTGACTTGGGGTACTGTAGCTGGGAAGAATCTAAACACAGCGGATTCCGCACAAGACTCAGTTGTTCCAGTATCTTCGTCTCAGGCTTCCAGTGCTGAAGGCATGGTCTCTGATTCGTCCTTAGATAAGTTGGCCGCACCCACTAGTGCGGGAGACCTGTCTAGGACCCCGACTCCAGAAATATCTGATGACCCGGGAAGGTTTGAGAGTGCGAAACAAAGGAAGACTATACTTCAAGAGGGTATTAAACGGTTCAATTACAAACCAAAAAAGGGTATAGAGTTTTTACTGGACAACGGCTTCATTCCAAGCCGGGAGCCAGTTGAAATTGCGAAGTTCCTATTGTCTACAGATGGACTAAGTAAGGCGACCATTGGTGAATATTTGGGAGAGGGGTGCGTATATTTTTGGCTATCTTTTCGAAAGACCCTCTAACTGTAATGAAGCGATGAAGAAAATATTGCTATCATGCATGCTTTTGTAGACCTCTTGGACTTCTCAAACCTTCCGTTTGTAGATGCACTCCGGTTGTTCTTACAATCCTTCCGGCTACCCGGTGAATCACAAAAGATTGATCGTTACATGCTAAAGTTCGCGGAGCGATATATTGCTGGTAATTCTCAAACGCCTTTCGCCAATGCGGGTAAATAGTATTTGTACATGCCTTGCATTCAGAGTCTAACTTTGAGCACCTTTCTTTAGATACTGCATATGTTTTATCATATTCAACAATCATGTTAAATACTGACGCCCATAATCCTCAAGTCAAGAACCGTATGACCAAAGAAGAGTTCATTAAGAATAACAGGGGTATAAACGATGGCGCCAATCTCCCGGATGAATTTCTTTTATCTATATTTGATGAAATTCAGACAAATGAAATACGAATGAAAGACGAAATTGATACTGCGTTGACCCTCCCGTCACAGGGACCGGGCATCGCTAATGCCTTAGCCAGTGTTGGTCGTGATTTCCAAAAAGAGGCATATGTCATGCAATCTCTCGGTATGGCCAATAAAACCGAGGTTGGTTGGTTTTCTGTTCCTCATTGATCGGACAGTTTTTGACACTTTCTATTGGTAGGCTCTCTTCAAGACTCTTATGCGTTCCCAGCGCCGGAGTTCGAAGGGAAATGATCAATTTTTCAGTGCATCTCATTTTGTCCATGTTCGTCCTATGTTTGAGGTTGCTTGGATTCCATTCCTCGCTGGGATCTCTGGTCCACTTACAGATACGGATGACTTAGAGGTCGTTGAGCTTTGCCTGGAGGGATTCAAGTGTGCCATACGTATTGCATGTTTCTTTGATCTTGAACTTGAACGAAATGCCTTTGTAACCACTCTCGCTAAGTTTACCTTTCTCAATAATTTGGGGGAGATGAAGACCAAGAATATGGAAGCTATCAAGGCTCTACTAGACATTGCAGTTTCGGATGGTAATCATCTACGTGGATCTTGGCATGAGGTTCTCACTTGTGTCAGTCAGCTGGAGCGTATGCAACTTATCAGTAGCGGCATTGATCTCCCCGATTCCGGTCGTAATAAAGGGTATGTCGTTTCTGATTGGATCAAAGTATCACCTACTAATTGTTGAACAAGACGAGCACGTAAGATGCCAGCTGAGGAGCTGGCTAATGAAAGTCGTTCTACTCATATAACTGTTGCCACGGACATGGTCTTCTCTTTGAGCCATTACTTATCGGGAGTGAGTTGATTTTACTAGTTTAGTTTTCATTGTTTTGATCTTTCAATAGACTGCAATTGTCGAATTTGTTCGAGCTCTTAGTGCGGTGTCATGGGAGGAAATTCAATCATCTGGTCTATCGGAACATCCTCGTTTGTTCAGCTTACAAAAACTTGTGGAAATTTCTTACTATAATATGGGTCGTATCCGTCTTGAGTGGTCAAATCTATGGGAAATCATTGGTGAACATTTTAACCAGGTATGGCCTTATTAGTTTAGCTTGGAATCTTAACTTAGAGCAATTCATTCAGGTGTGCTGCCATCATAACCCTCATGTCGGTTTCTTTGCATTGGACGCATTACGGCAGCTTGCTATGAGATTTCTAGAGAAAGAAGAGTTGCCTCATTTCAAATTCCAGAAGGACTTCCTTAAACCCTTTGAGTACACGATGATCCATAACAATAATCCTGATATCCGGGATATGGTGGGTCCCACGCTGATTGCACGATAAAGACCTGATTAACAAGATTGTCCTCTAAGGTTCTTCAATGCTTGCAGCAAATGATACAGGCCCGTGTCCATAACTTTGTTTCTGGTTGGAGGACGCTCTTTAGTGTCTTCTCCGCCGCTTCTAAAGTACTCACAGGTAAATTATTGACTCTCGTTTGTAATCGTTAATCTGTATATGCTAATCTTATGGAAACTAGAACGAGTAGTCAGCTCGGCATTTGAAATCGTGACCCGGATAAACAAGGACCACTTCTCTGAGATCGCTCGCAACGGCGCTTTTGCAGACCTTACAGTCTGTATAACGGATTTCTGCAAAGTCAGTAAATTCCAAAAGATTAGTCTTTTGGCGATTGCTATGTTGCGTGGAGCTATTCCAGCAATGCTTAGTTGCCCAGAGTGCGCCCTAAGTAATTCTCATAATACAGAGAATATTACATCGTCAGCCACAGACGATGCTATGATCAAATTCTGGTTCCCCGTTCTCTTCAGCTTCTACGATATAATAATGAACGGAGAGGACCTCGAAGTCCGACGACTGTGAGTTACTTTAAGTTTAGTGTGGTTGCCAAGCTAAAATCTTAATCTAGTGCATTGGATTCCTTGTTTACTACCCTAAAGGAGTACGGATCAACTTTCACAGTTGAGTTTTGGGACACTGTTTGTCAAGAGCTTCTATTCCCGATATTCGCTGTATTGAAGAATTCGTCTGATTTGTCACGATGGAGTACCCAAGAAGATATGAGTGTATGGTTGTCGACGACCATGATACAGGCGCTCAGAGATCTCATAGATCTATATACATACTACTTCGAAACGTTGGAGCGGTTTTTGGACGGACTTCTGGATCTTCTATGTGTTTGTATCTGTCAAGGTTTGTCTGCTTATGCAATACCCACTCGCAATGAGTTCTCAATTGTAATTTGCTAGAGAACGACACCCTAGCACGAATAGGCACTGCATGTCTTCAACAGCTTCTTGAGAAAAACGTGAAGAAACTTAGTGCAGCCCGGTGGGAACGTGTTGTTACGACATTCGTCAAGTTATTCAAAACAACTACACCACATCAGTTATTTGATGAGAATTTGAGAACAGATGTAGATGGAAGTACCCCAGATGTGTCGGAGTCTGCTGGTAAGAATCTTAAAGATAATTAGCGAGACCAAATAACTAATAACGACACCAGATTCGGAACAGACTATCATTCCGGCACCCCTTCAAGCAAATGGAGAAAGCAGAAACGGAATCAAGATTTCTGCCGGGGAACGAAGACGGATTTTCAAGCAGATCATTGTTAAATGTGTTCTGCAATTACTCCTCATCGAGACAACCAATGAACTACTTCAAAATGACGAGGTCTACGATACCATTCCACCAGAACATTTACTCCGGTTGATGGGGGTTCTGGACCATAGCTATCAGTTTGCCCGGATGTTTAATGAAGACAAGGAGCTTCGATACGCTCTTTGGAAAGTTGGTGAGCCTTTTTTTCACTAGCACATTTCTTATTTGAAGTATTCGCTAATATTAATATTCCGATAGGTTTTATGAAGCATTTACCTAATCTCCTTAAGCAAGAAACAAGCAGTGCGGATACATTAGTTACGGTTTTATGCCGGATGTATCACGATACCAGGCCTCAGCATCTAGAATTAAGGCCACAAATTGCAGATAAATTCCTCCCGTAAGAGACCGCGTTTATTCATATACTCTTTTAAATTAAATTTAAGTTATAACACTAATAACCTTTTTTCTCAAAGCCTCGGCCTGGGTGTTGTTAATGACTTTAACAAGTTACGAATGGAAACGTCACAGAAAAATATCGCAGCATTCATGCCTGTTGTTTCAAAAATAATTAAAGGCTTCTGTTCTCTCAGTGACAAAGCCGTGAGTATTCTTTCCTCTTTCATTCTTCCTCCTTCCTTTTTGCTCTATCCCTTGTTTTTTCTCCTCCTTTCTTTTTTATTGCTCCCCGTCGCTTAATTAGAGATCTAACTAACGATCCCCATTTCCCTTTTCTCTACAGTTTGGGAGATTCCTTCCCGCAATCTATCCTTCGACAGCAGAACTCTGCGCTCGAGATCTTTCACCTGAGGTACGCTCTCATCTTCGAGACTACTTTGTCCGAGTCGGACAATTCCAAGGTATCATAGAACGAACATGATCTCTCTGTTTTCTCTTTTTCATGTTTTCATCCTTTTTTTAAAACGACTTCATTTACTTCTAATTTCCTCGGTCTTTGTCCTTCGCCCTCCTCGTACCTCTCTCCCCCAATTCGTCCCGCATTATTATACCATTATTATCATATTACTGTGTCTTAGAAGAAGACATATTTATCCAATTCTTTTTTTTTTTTTTGCATGTACACGTCTCTTTATTAGTCATGGTCGCATCATTTTTGCTTTCAATACTAGGAAGATAATCCACGGACATTAGTCCGAAAAAAAAGAATAAAAATGATAATGTACATCAAAAAAAAATGAGAGAAGACAAGGAAAAAAAATTAGTAAAATGTTCCAGAGTAACCGTTTTGGTATCCCGTAGCTGCTCCCTGTACACCCCATCCAGTCGGCTGTGGACGAAGTGCATCGTATTTGTCTAAAGGTTTATCGTGAGAAAATGACTCTTGAGTTTGTACACAGGTAGCAAGAAGCAGTTGCAAGGAAGAAAAGGAAACTCACTGCCTTGTTGAGGAGCACTTTCATCCCGAATGTTCCAGATTTCATTTGAGCAAAGATATTTGCAGGAGAATTATTATTAGTGGTATTATTAGTTGGTAAAGGAGGGACAGGGGGCGGTGCGGCTGCCTGTCCTCCAAAGCCAGGATTGAATCCAGTAGGGTCTAAAGGAGAAATGGAAGATAGAAATGTCAGTTAAGCTCTTGATACCCAACAAGTACTTCTTAATGGTGAGGGTATTAGACTTACTTGGTTGGATGGCCCCAAAGGCTCGACCACCTGTAAACGGCCCAGAAGCAAACGCACCAGGATAACTTGTCGTTTGAGCCATCATTGGCCCAGAAGTAGGAAGTCCAGTCTGTTGAGGAAGACCATTCTGGAACCCAGTCGGTTGGATACCAAGAGCTGGGAATGCCGAGTTCTGTTGTAAACCGCCGGTGACGGGGAATCCAGTTGCTTGCGGAGCAAGTGCCCCAGCAAACCCATTTGGTTGGAATCCGGTTGGTTGAGAACTGAGGAAAGATGGTTGAGGTGACGGAGTGCTGAATGTCGGGGATTGCTGGCAGGGCGGGTTGGTACAAATCCACCGAAACCGGTTGTTGTAGGCACTAATGGCTGCAAAAGGGTTTGGTTTGCGGGAACTGGGGCAAACGGACCTCGTGGAGCGCCGTTCTGAGGGAAGCCTGTCACTTGAGCTTGTAATTGGCCCATTGGTACAGGCGAAGAACCCATTCCCATACCACTCTGGAAGCCAGGTGGGGGGAAACAATCGGCGGAGAGACGGCCGAAACAGGCGCAGATGCTGGTGAAGGGGACTGTACCGCAGGACTCTGGGTTCTCAATGCACTGAGCCGCGCTAATTGTTCAAATACGTCCGATTCGGTTGTTCGGGCAAGGCTAGAGCCTGTAGGTGAGGTCGTTGCTGCCGGAGCCGGAGATGACGTAGCCGGAGGAGTAGGTGCTACTGCTACGGTCGCTGGTGCAGTCTGAATGGGCCGTACTGTAACAGTTACTGGAGGTGTAGGAGGTGGAACAGGAGCAGCAGTAGCAGTAGGAGCTGAGACTGTAGGTACTACATTCGGTTGAGTAGGTGCTGCAGCTGGAGGTTGTGTAGAGCTGGGCCTATTGGTCCATGCATCATCGTCAAACCCACTAACAACGGCGGCAGGAGGAGCGTTGGTGGGACCAGCCGATCCAGCTCTTGGGGGCGCAGAGACAGCACTAACGGGAGATGAAACAAGGCTGATAGAAGGACTGTCGCGTCTTGTGATTTGTTCCGAGGCCGTGGTGATGGACTGAAGATCAACCGTGGCCGGCGGAGTGCTCCTGCTGGGCTGCGGTCTGCCTCTACGAGTATTGTTCTTCAATAATCCACCAGGGCTCGCGAATAATCCCGGTGATGCTGTCTGCCGTTTTGACCCCCTCTGTTTTCCTCTTCCTGCAATTTACGAGCGAACTCCTCGTCTTTACGCATCTGTTCTTCAAGTACGGAGCTACCATTACTTGGTTTTCTCTGCGCAATCGCTTTCAAAACTCTTATTATATCCCCTTCATGCAACCCAATCGTCCTCAAATTCTGAGCTGTAATGTCTGGCAATAGAGATTCATCAATCTTATCTCGCTCAAAGGATGACGCATAACGGGTACAATCGTCCATATCACAGCCAGCATTAAGGAAGAATTCAAACCAGTCGATATTCCTTCCCTTTTTAGGGGGAACAGGTTTGGATTTAGGTTCGGGCTGTAAGGATAACCGTCTTACTGCCAGAGGTTCATCGTCTGAAGTTCCAGGAGACAATGCCCTAGGTGGCCTGGGTGTCCTTTCCCCATCCTGCCCATTCTTTAGCCGATTAACAAAGTTTATATCCTCAATAGACATCTTTTCGGCAGGCACTTCAATGACCACACCATTAGTCTTATGAAGACGTAGCTTGCCGTTTGTAAATCCCAGGAATTCTGCGTCAACTTTAAATTGTCCCGTACGGTCATGCCATGTTCGTACTCGTTGAGGAGAGGGTGCAGATCCTTGAAAAGGTCAACCTCTGCTAGTAGATTATAAAAAACGACACTTACGATTCTTATCGCCTGAGGAGCGTGCTTTGTTATTCCGAGAGGAAGAGCCTTGATCCTCAGAGGGTCTTGAGCTGAAAACAGAGTCAATCAGTCAGCACACCAGCCTATAAGAAATCTGTCGATGAACGGGATGATGCTAAACTTACGATCCAGATGAACGTGACGAACGTCTTCGTTCTTCTTCTTGCTCCTCGCGTCTACGTCTATCTTCTTCTTCCCTCTGCTTCTTTTCACGATCCCTACGCTTGCGCTCAACTTCAGCTGCTTCTGCAGCGGCAGCCTTTGCTTTACGCTCAGTATCCTTTCGTCTTTGCTCCTCTTCGTGTTGCTTCCGTTCCGCTGCTTCCTTAGCAGCCTCCTCCCCCTTTCCAGTATCTGCAGAGGAGCCAGACTGTAACTACAATTAGCCAACGAATGTGAGGTATAGTAACTCGTGCTTTACCTGATCAAGTTCAATATATGATGCCGGGACGACACCTTCCTTGCCTTCAGAGTTCCGAACTTTCCACCAATCATCTCCATCTTTCTCGAGCACGGCGCAACGATCACCCTCTTGGACAGAGAGCTCATCTTCACCATCAGCAGTGAAATCATAGAGAACGGTAACCCATTCGACCCCATCATCTTGTTTCGACCTTACGTCACGAGTAGTGACATAATCCTCTCCTTCACTATCTGGATCAGGTTCACGAGGAGAAATGATGGATGGTGGTGTCGTTGCGAAGTGAACGCTTACTCCATTCTTTTTCGCTTTGGGGGATCCATTCACGGGGGATGTACTCGCTCCAGCGGTAGATTCAGCCGCCTTGGAAGCCGCCTTGGAGGAATCAAGTTTGTCGATGATAGCCTCTGCAACGTCCTTCGAACCGGCATGATAGTGTAGGTTGATTGGTGAGTCACCCAAGATTTCGATATGCACATGCTTGTTCTTCTCTGTATATGATGCATCAATATCCTTGGTAGCCCACTTCTGTACTGCAGACTGCAAGTAAACTCAGTTTAAAGAATGTAATTATAATTTAATGATACGTACCTTATCCGATTCACTAGCGAAAAAGACTGAGCCATTTCCTACACCAAGTGTGCCTTTCTTCTTTTTGCCCTTCTTATCAACCTCTGATACCGCCCATGTTTGTATGCTGTCATTCGGAACATTAGTTGTAGTATGTGAGGCCGCGACTCGTTCAGCTGGGTCGACATAGGGAGCAGATGGCCTAGGAGGCTAAGAGAGTATAATAGATATAGATTGAGGTTGTCAGACGTTAATCGGCGTTGAATTTGAAGTAGACCTACAGATGGGGGCACAATGATGGCAGCTGCAGCAGGTATAGCAGGTTCTTCCTCCTCTTCCTCCTCTTCAGGTTCGGCTTCTGGTTCTGGTTCAGCTGCACTTGTGCCTGCTGCAGTTGCCTAAAGTAGTATTAGATGAAATATATGTGATAGGCAAATAAAAATGCACCTCTTCGACATAGTTCAACGGTACAAAACCAGCCTTGCCCCCGTCCTTCTCAGTTTGAACTAGTAACCAACCGTCCTCTGCGTCGAAGGCATGAAGGACGTCATCTTCCTTGACCGAGAGCTCTCCGGGAGCACTTGCATCATAGTCATATAACGCCTTCGCCAAATACTTATATTCCGCCTGAATCAATGGAGGACAATGAGTGCAAACGTAATTTATGATTCAGCCGCTCATGGAACTCACAGGCTCAACGTAGGCTGCTGGCACCAGGCCACCCCCGTTTGATTCATCTGCATCCCGTGGTTTTACTTTCCACCAGCTGGTACGAGGGGACAAATTAGTAACAAGAGATGAGCAAAACAGAGATTACCTCCGACTTACTCGTCGTCGGTACGTTCAATCAAGAAGAGAATCTGGTCTTCCTTGATGGCGATTTCATCCTCAGATCCGGGTTCATAATCATAGGCCGCCTTGAGGACAGCAAGGTAGTGGGTTTGAGTAGCCATGAACCTGCACAAGTCGCTCGTAACGGTTATAAGTGGAGAGAGCGGGCTAAAGGTAATCACCACGTGGGAATATTTCAAAGTGGCACACCTTTTTACCAATTCAAGTATACAATAATAAATTTACAAAGCGAGAATACACAAACATCATTGAACAATTATACATAGCAGAGAACGAAGAGTAGAAACTGTATTTACAGTATCGTAATCACCATCATATTAAGTAATTATGGCATTTTGGATCATCAACATCCCAGATACCTGTCATTCCACCACGACCCATCTGGTATACATTATCAGTCACCGACGTCTTATCAGGAATGAATTAGACCATAGTCTTACCCTATAGTCACAGGCGGAAGGCATGTCAAAGTGCTTGCCGAATATATCATTTGGTGTCGTAGCACACATCTTGAACATATCATCTTCTTCGTTAAGTTGCCAGAGCTCTGCATCATACCTCTGTTTTCAATCCGATAAGTAATGGACTCTAAATGTTTGATGGTACTATTAGACATAGCTTACCATCTTCCCGGAAGCTTGGCATCCCTTATAAAGATAGTAGTAACAAATGTTAAGGGGGAATTTGGCCACTATACTGAATGAGGTTCGTACTTACCCGATGGCGAAGTGGACCCCAATAAGGTCTACACTCAAGCTGATTCTTTATTAGCCAAGTACCAACAAAACGGTGTCCCTGAAGCTAACATACACCACACAAAAATATGTATAAACGTATTAAACAGTATCCTCAAGTTAAGTGAAATTTCTTGAACTCTCACTTACCTGGTTCTCACATCTATAGGGATATTCAAACAATTGGCCTTCAACAGTCACTGGCAATTTCCAGCATATCTCATCTAGACGATAAGCATCGAAGTTGTAATTCCTAAGTAATGCCTCATATTCTCCTTTGAAAATAGCGTAAAATGATCATCCGACTGGCTTAAAACTAAATCCTACTTACTAGTATCATACGAGTGACACCGAACAGAGGGCTGGGGAGCATCCCAGTAGGGATTGCATTCTGCTTGATTATCTACTTCCCAGTAACCATAAATATCGCGGTCCTTTGTATAAAAAAAAAGTGAGTTCATGATAAAGGGACAAGAAAGACATTCTATAATATCTTACTTCAACCGTGCAGTTCTTGGGACTATTAAAGGTCTGACCTTGAATACTAATAGACGTATTCATGCAAGTCTCTTCCCAGGTCTCGGGGACTTGAACCACTGAATGTTCAGAAGCTTGGAACGGTACCGTTCTAGAAAACATACTAGTTAGCACCACAATCGATTCATGATATCTAAGTATATATTTACTAGTATCGATCGCATAGCATCGGCCAACCGGATAAGGTTTATCCCAATGAATCACTACGAGAATAGGTCGGTGAGTACCATTGTTGCTAATACCATCTTTGTCTTTGTAGTTCGATGGTGTTGGCAAAGTTATTATAATAACTAGAAGTACTAGTCCAAGTACGAGTCCAAGTACGAGTAATAATATTATAATAAGGGAATCTGAGGCCTGTTTTTCGTTTTTATAATCTGGTCTTTGAACCGGTGTGCCCAAGGTTGACCCATAGTTAGGAGTTGAACTGGTATTTCTTTTCAACGAAAAAAAGTGAGAAATATGGTTCGGAAATACATTCTCAAAGGAGTCCTACAAGCGGGTATGATCTGTAAGAGACCCAGTTCTATCAACACACGTTGCCCTACTATTAAGTATATTTAGCTGCGATCAACAGGCACAAACAACAAAACTCTTACAACGGCGAGACTCCAGGGTATGGAGGAGGCGCCTGACGACTGTAATTTTGAGCGTGCACCATTGTATGGGGCTTGGGAGCTGTTCACGGGACAAGGAGGGAAGGAGGTCTCCTCCAGGCTTTTATGGCATGTAGGCGCCTGTTATTCCTGTGCTGAATGCTATTATTAGAAATTTACGTCATTCAATCATTATTAGTACTACTAGACGCCCAAACGAACCCTCCGTAAGGTAACTTTCGTTAAGATAAAAACAGTACTTCGTATAATCATTATACATGTGAGCAGAGCTTTGCGATGAGTCTGAGCCTGATTTTTTGGTCATTTGCTCTGGTTTTGTTGAAAGTCAACTCAAGATGATTGTGATTGTAAAATTTCTGAGAGATATTGAAGTCCTTTCCTTGAAAGAGCTAAGAGTGGCCATTCAATCCGTTTACCAAATTTTTTCTTTCAAAAATCAAATTTATCAACAATACAACTCGAGGTAATGTATGGGCTGTCGTAGCAGGAATTTTATGAGATAAACGAGGAGATGGTATTTCTCTTTCTCGGCTATGAAAGTCGTTGGAGCGGCACTGCACACGCGCATACACACAGGCAATAATAAATGTGGAAGTATACTGGTCCCCTTACAACTCCCTTCCCTCAACCACCACCCCTTTCTTTTTTACTGCCGAGAACACCTTAAAAAAAGCCCAGCAGAAAATAGTTAAAAAACGATAATCATGAGCAAGCTCAATTTTGGTGCAGCAGAGTTCGTTCCAGGAAAATTTCGTATCCCACCAGCAGCAGCTCCCATCGAGAGACCCGAACAGAGCGAGGCTCCCCCTCCACCACCAACAATCACTCTAAACATTGGGGGAAGCAAATCAGCAACTCCTGCACCTGCACCAACTCCAGAGAAAGCCCCTGCTCCTTCAGCTTCTGCACCAGCTCCAGCTCCAGCTCCAGCACCATCACCAAGTCCTGCAGCAACATCTACCCCTCCTGCTTCATCATCAACAAAATCAACTGCAAAACCAGGATCTAAAACTTTCACGACAGAACGTGCAAAGACAGATGCATCTGCTGTTGCCCAGGATGTACATACCGCTGCCGATCAAGAAACTCTAAAGGACCTCTTTGGTGATAGTATGTGTTTAGTTCCCTTGATTGGATTTTGTTTCTTGTCTCTTACGTTTACCGTTCTTATATCACAGTCAAACAGCATCTCAACATCGTATTCATTGGTCATGTCGACGCTGGAAAGAGTACTATGGGTGGAAACATCCTCTTTTTGACTGGAATGGTTGACAAGCGAACGATGGAGAAGTATGAGAAGGAAGCCAAAGATGCTGGTGTAGAAAGTTGGTATCTCTCATGGGCACTTGACTCGACTCCTCAAGAAAGATCAAAGGGAAAAACAGTAGAAGTCGGTCGAGGATACTTCGAGACGGATTCCCGACGATATACCATCCTCGACGCTCCTGGACACAAAACTTATGTCCCTCACATGATTTCTGGTGCTGCCCAAGCAGACGTTGCTGTTCTTGTTATCTCTGCTCGTAAGGGAGAATTTGAAACTGGATTCGAAAAGGGTGGTCAGACTAGAGAACATATCATGCTTGTAAAGACCGCTGGAGTTTCAAAGATTGTTGTTGCCATCAACAAGATGGATGAGTCGACTGTCATGTGGGATAAGGCCCGTTACGATGAGATTATCAACAAAATCACTCCTTTCATTAAGGCTGCTGGTTACAACCCCAAGACAGATGTTACTTTCATCCCAGTCTCTGCTCAGACTGGTATCAATCTGAAGGATCGATTGGATAAGAAGGTTGTACCATGGTACGAGTAAGTATGACTCTCATAATACAATGTCTATTTCTTGTTCATCAAATTCTAATTTTAAAATTATTTCTGTTCAATCACAGTGGCCCATCCCTCCTCGAGCACTTGGATAAAATGCCAATGGTAGACCGAAAGGTCAACGGACCCCTGATGCTCCCGATAGCTGAGAAGTACAAGGACATGGGTACGATCGTCGTCGGAAAGATCGAGTCAGGCAGATTACAACGCAACGATGTCCTCGTTCTCATGCCAAACCGCACAACCGTCGAAGTGTCCGCAGTCTACAACGAAGTCGAAGATGAGATTACAGGCGCGATCTGTGGAGATAACGTCCGTCTTCGACTTAAAGGTGTAGATGATGAAGATATCAGTACAGGTTTCGTACTTACCTCACCCTCCAACCCCGTCCATGCCGTCCGTCAATTTGAAGCTCAGCTAGCTATTTTGGAGCATAAGAATATTATTTGTGCGGGGTATAGTGCTGTTATGCATGCGCATACGCTTGCGGAGGAAGTGAGCCTCGTTGCATTGTTGCATTACTTTGATAAAGCGACTGGACGCAAGTCGAAGAAACCACCACAGTTCGCGAAGAGGGGGCAGAAGATCGTTGCGCTGATTGAGGCTGATCAAGCTATTTGTATTGAACGATTCGTTGATCATCCTCAAATGGGGAGATTCACTTTGCGAGACGAAGGTAATGTTCTTTCTGATTTTGATTATTATTATTTCGACTCCTTTCGTATTGTTTTTTCTTAATAATTTTGTTTGGAGAAGAACCATAACTAACTCAAACCCTTTCCTTTCTTATAATATCTCGAATACAGGCAAGACAGTGGCCATCGGAAAAGTCACAAAACTCATCGAGAACCCAATTGACTTATCAGACAACGTAGCTAAACTCGCATTAGGGGGAGCCTCACAAAATGCAACTGCCTAATTTTTTTATAACAAAAAAAGGAACACTAACACTCACATCCACACTCACCCCCCCCCCTTCTCCCTCACCTCTCTATACGCCCCTCTGTGGCCTTCCTGCCCAATCCACATGATATCAATCCAGCACACATTACATATCTCCCTTCGTCCCTCTCATCCCCTCCATCCACCCTTGCTCCTCTTTATTTAGTAGTAATCTTCTCCTTTCTATTCTTTTCTTTTTTTATATGTTCTGTAAGAATACTGAAGTCCCAGGGACTATCCGTTGAACTTCGATAACGACAACAACAAATTACAAACACAAACAACAAACAACATCTTCATTACCATTATCGTCGTTGTCGTCCCCCACTGTCCACTGACAAACAGACACTGACACTGACATTGATAATATAGAAGTCCAGTCCCCCTTAGATGAGAGAGACTCAGAACTCAAAAATAACTAATGATAGATGACTAAGCTCAGTCCGATTAGGTAATGGTATATACAAGTTTTAAGAAAAAATTTAAATAAGATAAAGTTAAGGATAAAAATAAGAGTAAGAGTAAAGGGTTGAGTAAGAATAACAAAACATAGTTATCTGAAGTAATAACTCAATCTCAATGTCTCGTCGTTTCTATCGTCCCGTATGTCAGACCACCAGGGCCAAACTTGATATATCTCAAAAATTGTGTAAAAGGAGGAAAATAAATTCAGTCGTAGCTCACTATCTCATATCTCACAAATAAAACCCCTTTTTCAGAGTATATAACACTATAATTCCCATTCGCTTACGATCCCAGCGTCTACGAACAGAAATTTCAAAAAAAAAAAAAAGAATAGAACAGAACAGAACGGAAACACAGAGAAAGAAAAAAAACTTCAGTCAGTCAGTTACTTAAAACTTGCCCTATTACCCCAAAAAACACGAAGAAGAAAAGGAAAACGTGACCCAAAAAAAAACGTAAATTGAATTTTATAATTTTTTTGATGAAAAAAATTTTCTTCTTGATCAAAGTTAGCCCTTAATCGAAAAGTAGCAAAATTGAACAAGAAGAACATAAGACAAAAGATAACAAAGGTAACAAAATCGCCGGGAAGGGGGGAGGGGGTTAGGAGGTAGAGCTAACCCTAGTGGGTGAAAAGAGCAAGTTTTAAACACACGAAATAAAGTAATGGTAAAAGGAGAGGAGAATAAATATGGTGCAAAAAAGACTTTTATAAAGAACAAGAAACTGAGTTTGACCGCTGACAAAAGAAAGAAAGACGCAAGAGGAGAAAAAAAAGGAAAGTTACAGATGGTCCCCAAAATTTGAGAGTCCGATGAATTTCTTTTAAAGAAGGAGAGGAAGGAGGGGGAGGGGTGTGGACGTGAAAAAGGGAGGTTGTTGGCATCATGAATGTAGTTAATAAAAATATTTAGAGTTCTTACTTATCGCGGGGAAGTATGCAAGTGAATGTGCGTAGGGAGTAGGGGAGGACGGAGATATAAGTGCGCCAAATTAAGGCTAGAGGGAGAAAAGGCAGGTTTTATATGACGAAAGGAGGGTAGAGGACAACTACGACACAATGGACCAACAAAAAGGATAGCTTTAAGTAGAACAAAAAACAATGACGCAGTTTGACCAACCGAATGATAGCACTAACATCACAAAAAACGAAAGGCATCTGTTTAGCCCCCCTGGCTTGCAGGTGGAGTCAAAGGGAAAAGAGGACAAGAAAGGAAGAAAGAAATTTAACGAGAGACTTCAAGCTAATGTAACAAAACTGACAGGAAAGGGGGAATGGATGATTGGGCAATGCTTTGGGGTATAACATCACGAAAGGGCAACAATCAGAACCAGAAGAAGAAGAAAAATGCAAACCTAGGGGGTCCAAAACACAAGTTATAAGAGAATTCGTAACAGAGGATCAGGAAGAGTCGACAAAGAACAACAAATTAAAGCTTCTTTCAAGTAATAACACACTTGTACGCTTGTAAGATACGAGACACATTTCAGAGCATCCAGGAGAAAACGGAGACAGCAGAAAAAATATATCATACATTCCTATTTATTTTAACTTTGATTTACCTTGAGACGCTAAAGCTTTGTCGTCCCTCATCAAAATTAAGTGGGAATGCTGATAAATCCGCGGTTAATGCAAGCGTATCAAGGCTGGCACGTTTCCGGTTTGCCATCGCGCTTGGCGGTGGCTTACTACCAGAATCAGCCGGTAATGGGGGTACAGGAGTTGTTACTTCTCCGGACCCCTGTCCCTGGTCAATGTGGAAGGTGTATCCCTCAAGTGCAGAAGCTGTAGATATTGCGGATTGACGGACAGATTGTGAATCCAAATTCTCTTGTGGCTGGGCTAGAGGTGATCCTGGTTTGGTCCCTGTCATAGACTGAGCTAAAGGTGAACGTGGCGGTCTGTTTGATATTGGCGAAGGAGGTACGAAGGTGAAGCTCTCAAGAAGTGAATCTGCTCCTGCACTAGCTACACTGGCTTCACTGACACGGCGTGGATTCGGGGGCATTGGCAATCCTGAAGCGGCTGCTCGCGCACGAGCCGCAGCCAGTGCCTGTGCCTGTTGTTCTTGAAGTACTCGGTCGTCTTGCGAGCGGAAAGACGCATTCGCAGGACTAACAAGTTTGGCGCTCGTCATACGGTTGTTCATACTCCCTTGACTACGAGCACTTGCAAGCCTAACAACAGTAGCTCCTCCGATTTCTGCACCAATAATAGATGCTGCTTGAGTATATGTACTGATAGGTCGGGTATTGTCATCATTCTGCTCGTGCTGATATTGGCGTCTTGGTGATGCAGTGGATGGTACGGGTCCAAATGTCGAACCTGTCCGTGGGGTGTGATCGTCCGAAAACGGATCGTGCCTGAGAAATACGTCCTGTCCCTCTGCGTCTAATTCGCCAAGTGTATCTTCTGGACCAAATGAAGATTTAGCCAGAGGAGATTTCGCCAGACTCTTGGTAGAGCGCATCGATGGAGTAGGCTTCAAAGTTGAAGACGTGGTAGGTGGACTTGGGATAGACCCATTTACAGAAACTACCTCAGCTTTAGCAACATGAACACCAACTGATGTAACGATTTGGGGAGCTTCAAATATTATGTCTGATGCAAAGCTGCCCGATGTCATTACGGAATCACGATTTGATATTCCTGAGATACCAGATACTTGTGAGTGGGCGTATGGTACATTCGGCGGCCGGAACGAATCTTTCGAGACGTTAACGTGTTCCAAATTGAGTCCTGAGGATAATGGATCAAAGTGTAAGCCAAGGCTTGGTGAATGAGCAGGACGAGATGGAGCTGAAGAGAACGAAGATTGTTGATCCGAGCTGGGACTATGAGGTGAAGATACCGATCCATGGGGGACAAGAGCAATTGGAATGACATTTGTGGATTGGGTGCTGGCTGATGTAGTTTGAATAGAGTGAGTATCCGTGAATGGATTTGATTGTACGGAACCTTGTCGCGAAAGTTTTGTTCCCCCAGACGAACTCGCTTGAGGATCCAAATTGATAGTCGAGTCGGACATGACAGAGTACATTCTGACTGATTCTGGCTCCTGCGGTGAAGGGGATCGGGTTTTCTCGACAGGATCAGGACGGCTAAGGACAGCTTCTGCGCGTGCGGGGACATCAGATTTTACTTCAACTTTTGGCGCGTCGGCGGCCTGAGAAGCGTTACGTTGCCTTCGACGGTGCCATAGGAGGAGAGCAACAGCGATACCCAAGAAAATGAGAGTTCCAATTACGCCTCCTGCAATAGCACCTCCACTAACCCCGCCGGATGATTTGCTTGAGCTAGAGTTGGATATACAGCTGACGGTGGGACAGGCGTCACATACTCTGGTAAACAAGACGCGTTCATTAGTCCAGTGAGGAGGGAGGGGGGGGGGATTATAAACTGGACTGACCTTGTCGAAATGGTGCACTGTTCATCGGCAGCACAGTTGCAAGTCGGCGACTCGTCCGGACAATCGACACAGCGGGGGAAAAGATAATTGTCGGATGTGAGACGCATAAGTAAAAGTAAAGGTACAAGGAGTGTGAGAGTGATTCAAGAGGGGGGGGAGAGAGTCTTGGTAAGAAAACTAGGAACGAAGACGACCAGCGACAACGACGACGACGAGAGGATGGAGGAGGAGGAGGAACGTCGACGAAGCTGGAAATGAAATCGAGAGGGAGATGAAGATGGCCGTCTGAGGGAGAGCCTAGACTGCGCACGGACTGACTTTACGGGATTACTCGCCACGCCTCGCCAGACTAGGTAACCGTAAATCAGGGCACACAATCTCAACTTCCATTTGTGTACAATCATTTGAATTCTCTGTTGGAAAAAAAAAATAAAAAATAAAATAAAAAAGTGAGTTTATTTATTTATTTGCGCGCTCCTCGTCGGTCTGAGAACACAATAAGATACAAGGGCGCAACAACCGGGCGGCGAGAACGAAGCTCGTCGTCAATCAATGTATTACAACTATAATAATTATGATCATAATTTCATGCGTTGGCGTGCTCACTACCAGTTACCACTACTCAACATACACGGCATTTAGCCGATGAGAACCTTCCTATTTCTCTCTTTCCATTAAGCAATGTCCTCCTCCACCTCCCCTGTAGAGCCTACAATTGACGTCGCGCATCTCACTTTCTCTCATCAGCCAGACGCAGACCCTGTGCTCAAAGACCTCAATTTCTCTCTGCCCCCTGGCTCAAGGACCCTCCTTATCGGCGCCAATGGAGGTCCGCCAAATCCAAATCATGATTTGATACAGTGATCGTACTAACAATTTTAACAACTCAATAGCGGGAAAATCAACTCTTCTTCAACTTTTGGCTGGGAAACGCCTGCTTCCCGTAGGAACTTCCGTTCGCGTCAAGGGGAAGGACGTATTCCGTTCTACTATCCCTTATCTTACTTTCCTTAGCACAGAATGGGCTTCCAATCCTTTTGTTCGTAGTGATATAAAAGTTTCCGTATTCTTAGATTCTGTTGGTGGTTATCGACATGCCGAACGGAGAGATAGACTACTTGATCTATTAGACGTTGATTTAGACTGGCATATGCATGAAATAAGTGATGGAGAGCGTCGTCGTGTCCAGCTTGTTATGGGTCTGATGCCACCCTGGGACATCCTCCTCCTTGATGAAGTCACAGTTGATTTAGACGTGCTCGTACGAGACGAACTTCTCGCTTTCTTAAAGGAGGAAAGTGAAACAAGGGGCGCAACTATCATCTGTACGTTCTAATCTATCATCCCTAAAACATCGTTCAACTCTCGACTCAACATATATGCATTCATTTATATCACTTTTTTTGCAAATCCAACTTCTATGATTCAAGATGCCACCCACATCTTTGACGGGATGAATTCCTTTCCCACTCATATATGCCACATGCGCTTTGGGGAAATAGTCAACTCACCCGTTTTATGGACACCTAACGGCGCAATACAGTCATCCCCGTCCGAGACCGGATCCGTTTCAACTCTGGGATCAAGTTTACACGCTCTGGCCCTCCAATGGCTGAAAGAGGACCGAGAATACCGACGAGAGCTTGAGAGAAACGGTAGGAAAACGCGGGGTGCTCGTCGCGATGAAGTTGTCCCCACGGACTCCGAGACGTTCTTCCGCAAGTACGTACCTCTCTTTTGGGACATGGCAAGAAATATCAGATATGGAATATTGACACCCTGTTTTTTATTTTTATTTTTGAAATTGAAACAGATATGATTACACGAACTAGATTGAATCAGTGATAGAACCAAAAAAATTAATAATGATAACTATACATCTCAACATGTATCAATAATGGAGCTCAACCTCTCTCCGTCGCTCATCACACACGCATACACACGCCCTTTACTCTTATATAACGAACTCAACTGTATAATTAGAATCCTTACCATCAACTGGATACATCTGTAGCGATAATTCATCTGACGATATTCCTCTGTCGTCCCCTCCCTCCCCCTTCCCCAGGGGTCCTGTGTATATCATATATGTAACTATGCAATCGAATTGAATGGAATTGAACAACATGTGTTGTTGTGTATTATTTGGATATCTCACAAAAAAGGCTATGTGTCAGCCTTAAATTCCTCGACGTAAACAATTAATTAAAGCAAAAAGCCTCCTACCCCGCGAAGACTGAGGGTTTAATATTCGGGTTTCCTTACATTTTCGCTTGATGTATGCAAAAGGATCGTAGTGGCCTCCGAAAGGGAGGAAGAGAGAGGAAGAGGCGGGCCCAGACTCTCGTCTACTCTGATCGACTGATCGACTGTCCTTCTCCCGGGGGCGTTCTGTTAGCAACTGAGGATTTTCCAAGATTGGTATGATAAAAGTTAGTTGTGAATATCGAAGACCTAATGCGGAGACAGAAGGAGTGAATGAACGAGTAATCGACGTCGATAACTTTAAAGGACGAGAGGGGGGTTATGGGGTAGATAGAAATCATCGTGTAGTGTAGTAGCATATCCTTTTCTTTCTTTCTTAGATCCGAATACATAAGTAAAAAAGGATGGAAAAGGTCCTCTTTAATGCCTCAAATCCCCCGAATCAATTCTTATTCTCATTTCATTATCCAATTATCCGAACTAGAACGAACACGACGAACTTTACGATTACTACGACTACGATCCCCAACTCTAACCAATAAAACACCCTCCCTCCCACCGACCCACCACTACCACCTCTCTTTCCCCAAATAGTCAGACCTACTCTATTTTAACTGAACAGACTTCTAGCGCCCACCAGAAAGGGGTAGAAGAGGGCTGGGTGGGTCGAAGGCAGGGAAGAAAGAAGTGCGAAGTGAGTCGCAGGGGAAATGAAATGCTCGTATAATTAACTTCGAAAAGAAGGCTGCGGAGGGTGGGTGAAAGGGGGCGGCGAGACGAAGGAGACAGACTGGGTACTAGGTACTAGGTGATATGAAGATCCCGAGAGTCAAGTACGAGTAAGTAAATTCACATGTTCGAATTTGTGGTATCTAAGTAGGACAGCTTGAGTTCTAAGTTAAGCCAGGCCAAGGCGAAAGTAACTCAATGGGAAATGGGATATCAATGGAATCTCAGTAGAAAATTGTCTATTGAATACAAAGAAAAGTAAATACAATTGCCTCTATTAATGTCTAATACCCAATACCCAATGCTTGATGCCCAATGCCGATGCCAAGTGGCCGCAGTCTGCTGCGGGATAAGGGATGGCTCATATATGTATATTGATTTTTTTGATTATCGTAAAATCATAGATCATAGATCATGAGTATAAATACATATATTTGAAAATTTACATGTAAAAATAAACAATTCTTCGCTCACACCCCTTCGCCCACCTTCGCCCCCCTCACCCGAGCTCTCTCGAATGGGATGGTATGGGATGGAGATTTCGAGTCTTGATTTGGAGAATTATTAGGGGTTAATCTGTCAATCACTTCGTGTTTGATTTTTATTGGTCATGATTTAGATATTCGAGTTAAGAAAGAAGAACAGCAAGAAAAAATGAAGGAAGAAAGAATAAGGAAAAATGATTGAATGAATGGGCGGTGGCCGCCCCCTCCACTCTCCACTCTCCTCCCGCCGTCCCCGCATTCTATGGTATACATTTCGAATATCAATCTCAATCTCGTCGATCATTTTAGCTTGTAAACTTAGCTTAAGCTTATATCAATTTAAAATACACATATACAGTCACACAAATACACGTATCCAATTTCAAAAAAATAGAGAAAAGAATCAGTGATTAATATTCTTTACACTTGATCTGCGGCGAGCGGTGATTCAAACTCAGACTCAGGTTGATGTCCTCGGATAAGGCTCATAAATTTACAACATCAACAGCGCATCAATAGCACCAACGCGGCATCAACAGCATCAATTATTACAACATCATCATCTATTGTAATAATATTGATAATGATAATGATTTTACCGCGCATAAAGTATAGTGTACATCGCTTACCAAGTCCAGATCTTAGCCGCGGGTAAGAATCCCAAGCAGGAAAGTATTGTCTGATAGCCTGAAGGTTAGTAATATGCATGTATATTATAATTGACAGCTTCCCTTAACTGGGCACGGGTGTCCGGGAAGATTGATATGAGAATCTTGTATTGGGTTATCGGAGCGTTTGGTAATGATGTGGGTCTTATATTTAGCAAAGGTAGGGTGAATGGGAAATGAAGAAGTGAAGGGATGAGGTTCGTTTTTCGTTGTTTATGTTAAATATAGTCATGAAGGAGCTCGTGTGAGTGGATTTACTTAACTCGACCCTTTTCTTATTATAATCCGAAGTGGGAACGAGGGTTTTTCTTGTGGGTTGCTCATTAGTTGGGGATCATCCAGGGAGCTCGGCAAGAATATCGATTTGATGATATCATCAAAATTAATAGAAATAGACGAGAAAACGATGAGTTTTAACATATTGTGTCTAATAACACATATTATCATACTGTACTGTGCACCATACATCTACAAACTAGAAGCTAACTCGAACACACGCGGGAAAGGACAAAGTACCAAAGTACATGTATATATCAGTACGTTAATACCTGGCAATATCGGAGAATTCTATATATCTCCGATTCGCCGCTGTGAAATCTACGCAGCAAGACAAGTCAACATTCTCTCATCGTACCCTATTAATGGATCGCGCAGAAGGTCGGAGGAAGCTTCGTGGGGAGCGGAAGGAGGAGGGGAAAGGAGGGTAGGATCAGGTACTTGGTGTTCTTGGAGCCAAATAAAGGCGACTTCGAGAGCTAGATGAGAACGAACGAATGCGAACCAGCGAAAGAACATTAGAAGGCATAGGTGAAACATGAAGAACGTGACTAAGGTTTAATGAGTGCGGCACGGACAGGTTGTAAGAGTACGTTTGTAGTAATGCTTTCGAAAATGAGTGTGAGGATGAGGATAAAAAGAATGTGTATACTTGTTAACTTCTCTCTAGAGTGAAATTGAATGAGGCCGCGATGTAATTAAGGTACGTTAGATGTAGAAGACTATACTTATTCTGTTTACTCTGTTGTTCTTTTCCCTTCTTGTCATCATATAATTATATACTATTTTGTTTAGGTATTTTCCTTTTTCTCTCTTAATTTATGTCTCTCCCTCTCTCTCTTTTTATTACCTATTCATATAAGTTGTAACATGAATTCGGCGATGAGATTGGATACCAGATCCTCCGAATCAGCCACTCAACAGCAGGACAGAATACACTCAAGCTAATTAGTCAGTTCGTTGCCTTCTTTGAGGGATCTTTTCAGGAGGGCTACCCACCTTATATGAAAATACTATAATCATACAAACCTTATTTATTTCTGACTCCTATCTTTTGTATACCTAGTGAAATGAAAACAAAGATCTACATGTATAAGCCATCCTTCTTAACGGCTTGGACCAGAGACTCCGTTTAGTGATCTTCGTAGATCATATGAATCCTACACAGAGAGCAAGCCAATAGAAGACCCTTATGATAGTTAAGTCGCCGCCACCATTCTCAGTGTGAGAATTATCTTACTAATTAAACTTTTGTGATGTGATAAAACTCTGAATAATACGTTTATATTGAACTCATGTTTACTTTATTCCAATAACATAGAATTTATAAGCTCAGTATTTGGGTGAAATTATGATTTATAGAGCATACATAAAGGTTGATACTATTATAGACTTTTTGAAACATATCAAAAGGCGGAAAGAAGGCATGTTTGTATGAAATGGACGAAATAAAGAAATCAGCTGGCTCTACTCCAGGTTTATGAGTTAATGAAATATCATCTATCGGCTTATGGTACATAGGCATCGACTCTAGGGACTACCAGCTAGCCAACGAATCAGTTGATAATTGCTTACACAAGAAATAGACGTAAATTGCTTACGAGTTGGCTTGAGTGAGTTTACCAAGGCACAGCCGGGTGGTTAGTATCTGTTGACGACAGTGCTTTCAGGTGTTTCAACTACGGAGGTGATCGTAGAGGTGGGGATACAGCAGCCAGTCTCCCCGGGGAGGCAGAAATGTAGGCAGGCTAAAGCCACTGGTTCTGGGAGAGCGCTAACCTGCCCTGCAAGGAACAAGGAAGCGACGAGAGCAGTGAGGGAGGTGTAAAAAGAGAACTGCATCTTTGATCTTTCACTATTGGGCGTCTACGATGGGGATCGTAATGATGTTTGTTTTTTTGGATACAGCAGGGATTTTATACTTTTCTCCTGGTCTGACGTTGAGAATTATTGAATTATTGAGCAACTCCGGGGTTGTAGGATCGCGGAGGGCTGAAACTCCGAGAGGTAGACATAATCAGGAACTGACGACACTTGTCCCACCGGTAACTGAGGTAATAGTACATACTCTACGTCTGTTTGTTTTTTTCGGGCAATAGTCAGGTTTGAGCGCATAGCTCAAACCGAGATGGATGGGATTGCCGTGATACAGCCGTCTATTATGTCGTTACCTGCATTCTCCAATACAATGCATGAGTGGCCGGGATCTTTAGCGATGTCTATGTCCCGTATGTACATATACCCTTTTCATAAAAGATCTCAGGGTGAGTAGGGCTAGGGAAGTGTTTTGAAGGTATAGGATTACAAATCGAGTGTGTAGTAGAGAATGGTGTGGCTGATGACCAATCACTGCCGATCAATGATGGCCGGTCATTAAACACGCGCTCAAAGTAAAGTAACCATGTCCCATTACCTCTTTAAGGTTCTTAAGCTAAGCTTAGAGGATCCTCATAGCATTTAACATTCTCGTTTCATTCAAACTTGTCATCAAACCATGTCATCGTTCTTTGGACTGTAAGCTCCCCTTTCTCCTGCGAAAACTTGAGTGAAGGGCTTATAATTGGTTTGGGGGTGTTTAGCGGCAAGACACGGACTTTCAAGCCTCGTAAAGACGCACCTGAAGGAACGAAACAGTACCAGCTCCGTAAATATGCAGAGGCCACGCTTGTAATCAGTATAATGCAGACCAATTGTCCATCATTACTGATTTAAAACACCGAATACTATATAGGGGTCTGGAAACTTACGCCAAGCAGTGCTCTTGCCGGAAGGTGAAGATACTAATGAATGGCTCGCTGTGCATAGTATGTAAACCCATCTCTCCATAACAGCGCCCCTGTTCAGGGAGATATTGATTAAATGTATTTGATTTATGTTATAAATAGCCGTTGATTTCTTCAATCATTTGAATATGCTCTATGGGACCGTTACCGAGTTTTGTACTCCTCAGGAGGTACGGAGGAATTTTGTATTATGATCGCTATGGTTGAAAGGATATTGAGAGCATATATTTACCGATATTCTTGAAAGTAGTGCCCTATTATGTCTGCTGGTCCACGGTTAGTGTGCTCTGCTGCACAGCGCCCTCGATGCATATTGGTTAACGCTAACTAACCCTTCTTCTGATGGGATTGATTGACTGATTGATGATCAAACGAATCGTAAACCCAAATGATTAGTTATGAATATCTATGGGAAGACGGATCTCGCTATAAGAGGCCGACAAAGCTCCCTGCTCCAGATTACGTCGATGCGTTGATGAATTGGGCGCAGGCACTTTTAGATGATGAAGCTGTGTTTCCTAACAGAATTGGTAAATATACAAAATTATCGTCTCCACCCCTGATAGTTAACTTACTTAATCTACCTGCTCCTAATCCCTGTTACTTGATTCTATGCTTATGCAAAGGTGTACCTTTCCCGAAGAACTTTCGTGAAACCGTTCGGACCATAACTCGACGGCTGTTCCGTGTGTATGCGCATTTGTATAGTAATCATTTTGATCAGATTTGTGCTCTGGGGATTGAAGGTCTGTCAACTTTAAGATGAACTCTATTCCTATCTGTATTATTGATTATTCGGCTCGAATTTTTCTGCTATTGACGTACAATCGTATATAAAGCTCACTTAAACACGAGCTACCGACACTTCTTCTTGTTCATAAACGAGGTACAGTTGAATATATCCTTGATTTTTAACTTTTGATTTAAAACCCTCGAATCTTGACTGACATCACGTTAACTTAGTTCGACCTCGTCGATAAGAAGGAATTAGCACCACTTGATGAACTTAACGAAGCTATCCTGGCTGAGGATAAAACTAGGTAGTTTAGCTGTGTAATGTACTGTATACGTACTGTACATGTAAATGTATACCTCTCTTCTTCTTCTTCTTATTTCTTGATAATGTCATGATTATACCAAGGTTTAGTGAATTAGATCAAAGAGACAGATAGATATAACAGGCCTTAAAATTACTACCCAATATACTCAAGTGTATACGGAAAGATTATTACTCTGGTTCTCACATACAACCGAAATAGAGGTCCTTGCGGTTCATTATCAGTCTGCGCAAGTACTCGGTTTCTTAACCTAGGGTCCAGTAAAGCAATTTGAGGCCCTCACCAAAGCGTATGAAACCAAAGCTCATTTCTATCAACCGAAGGTTTATGTAAAGAAGAACTAAAAACTTTAAAATCCATTGTTTAAGCGAAAATGTACAAATACGTGTATGGGGTATGTAGGTTCTATCTGTAACTGTATGTAACGGATAAATACATTTATTCTCCTCTGGGTTAGTGTATTACGCAACAGTTACAGTGGTTAGAGCCTATATCATCAGTAAATTAGTTATTCCTGTACAGAATGTGCCGCTACCACACCCATTAAGGTCTTGTTAATAAAAGTGATAAACTCGCCTTCTTCACACCTTCATAGACTCTACGCTGACTTGCAAACAGAATAGCAGCAGTGAGTACACTCTGTGTAAGCTTGCTTCCGATTCCTTTATATAGTCCTTCTATCCCTTCTTCCTTGATTACGGTGAGGATCCCATCAAGAGCGGACTTATACTTGGCGGCAGAAGACGCTCCCGCTTGAAGTCGAGATTTAATTACTCTGGATGTTACAAGTTGAGAATCGAGGCCAAAGATTGGAAATATAAAAATACTGACATATAAGGATAAGTAGTACCGGTAGCAACTGAATTTTTGGGTATTAGCTAAAAAGTCCCTTTATACTGGTTGAGAATTAAAGAAATCACAAACCTAACTTAGAGAGAGCACCAAGCCAGAAGTAGTCCAAGTCAGTAAGAACTGCAAGAGCAGATTTGTTTCCTGCAGCTCTAAGACGCGCAGTTCGCCTTGTAATGAGTAAATTTTTGAGTTGTTCAAAGACAGTGTATTGGATAATAGGGTTTATAACTAGAACCAATGCTGGGCCTAATCCTCTCCAGAGTTCTTTCAAACCGCCATTGTGCAGTATTTGCTTGATTGTTTCGATTATACCCATCTTCTTTGTGACTACATTTGTACCGGCTGATGAAGAAAGAGCAGCGGACCCAGAAGGAACCATTGTTTGAACTGTTTGAGAGGTCTGTATAACCCAGATCGGGTTGCTAATGATAGTGGTTGCTGAACCTTGAATGGTTGCTAAGGGAGGGTATTCATTGTGTAGAAGGTAAAAGTACTATTAACCTGCTATGAGACCAATAAGCATTGATTCTGGAGTGGATAGACTTTTGCTTCCTGCACGAGACTTTAGCACGATGTCTCGGCTTCTCTCGTAAAAGTAATAGTAGACTCTAAAGAATATTGAGATTTGAGAACCCGGAACAAAGGACGGTAAGTACCCGTTTGTCACTGCAATTCCTAGCAAACTGGATTCGAGCCCACTGTAGAGGCCCGTGACGCCTTCACGCTTAATGATGTCTACGACGGCCTGGTAGGTGGTCTGTGCGTAACAACCAGATGAATATTATAAGATTCCATTATTGTAATACAAAATGAGATGCCTTGTGTTCCTTTGAGGTTTCCACGGCGGCCCTTGTGGAAAGAAATATCAATGGACTACAATGAAAAGGGCGGTATAAGCGACCATTGAGTTGCACGCGGAATTATAATTGTGAGTGGTCTTACTAAGTTGCGGACATGGCCACCATTCCGCCGACTGAGCCCGCCAGGGCATGGATAAGAGAGTCGCTGGACATTGTTAGTGTTGTGAAGGAGTGAAACAGAAAAGAGGACGAAAAGGAGAGAACATATATTTCGGGACGGCACTGGTGGACTTTGGAAATGTTAATCAATTAATCACATTCCTCATGTTCAGCAGTGATCGGCACGCGACGGTTTACGTACAAAATATATGTTTGTTGTTCCATATATGTTTGTTTGTTCCATTATGGTATTTATACTAAATAGCCACTCGCACTTATATGAACGACCACCATTTTATCCCCTCCGCATTCATATCTCACAAGCCATTTTTTCTCTTATTCTCTTAACCTCTCTCCTATTGACGACCATCAGCGATGGACAAGGATATAGCTTTCCTGATGGAATTGGTATGTCCTTCAGAACTTTGTATCATATCAACCACTTCATGATCATTCCAGGGTGCATCCAAAGCACAAGCCCGGAAGGCTCTCCGTCAATCCAAAGATTTAATGCAAGCCGCCGAAAAATATACTAGCGGTGATTTTGATAATATCCTGGATGATATAGATCAAGAACCTGTAAAGTCTCTCGGAAGGTCAAGATTACTGGTGTGTATCTTTAATCCGACATACCCACAGACTATAGCTAACACCCTTGTGGTGAACATCACAGGACTACAAATCTTATGGTAGGATCGGAGGAGGTAATCTAGACATGGATTTGAATAATGGTAATCCCCTCTTATTTCCATGTATATAATTTCCTGTCTACTGACATTCATTGTGTTATATACGATACTTTCGCTGTCTACGACGTAAAAAAAACCCGAAATAATGCCTTCTGCGGCCTCAGGGTGCTCACCCGACCCATATTCTGGTGTGCTCTGTATCTTACTCGTATTAACCCTCATCATACTGACCCATACTGTTAGACGTAGTTTTCTCTAAGAATCGCAGGAAAGAAGTTGTCGAAATTGAAGAAGAGTCCGAATTCGTGAAAGTACATGGATACTCCCAAAAATTGAGAGTAATATCACTGGATGAATGGAAGAAAGGCTGTCCGGAAGGCGACGAACAATTTGACTTGGTTAGTCTTTACTCTCAGCTGGGAGAGAGGGACTGTTACTGCCCAAAAAGGTGTGGTTTCAAGGTTAAAAGGAATAAAGCGGACCTTTTTGCAATTCATGTATGTTTACTATCCTTACCCTTACTGTATTTGCGGTTCTCCATGCTGAGGTTTGTAACCACCTTAGCCGGACTTTACTTCCTATATTCACTATCTTAAGGGCAAGATTCAGAAAAGATGCTCAACATGTCTTTTGGACTTCTGTATGGCGTGTGGTGAACGAATCACTGCTAACCGAGGTGATACTGATAGCTCAGATTTGCTATTTCATTGCCCAGATCTACAAGGTGTAATAATCGGTGTAGGATTAATAATGTTAGAACTCATGTTCTTGGAGAAGTTCAAGGATGATTCAGAGACTGTTCAAAAGTCTGAGAGACATGAATCTACTCCGTCGGTAAATACATCTACAAATGATCAAAAAATAGTGTCCATTGGTAAGGGTAAAAGGGCAAAGAACGGGACGGGTTACGCAGGAAGTCGGGATGAGGACGTAAGTCTCCACTTATCTTACTCGCTCTCTTCATTTTTTTAATGTTAGTTACTCTTAGACATCTGGTCAAGCACAGGCTCTAAATAAGCAAAAGTTGAAGGATGAGGAGATAGAGAATCTTCTTAGAGAAATAAGAAAATTCTTGCCAAATAGACGTCGTGAGGAAGGACAGAGAACAAGCGATCATCTTCCGCATCCTTCAACCCTTGCTCACTTACGTCGTAGATTCAACTACGTCAGCGGCACACTCTTGCGTAATGCGTCGCTTTCGGATATCTCTGATCGGAGTGCTCTATACTTTGAACTTTTTGAGTGGCTAGAGGTACGTTTATTCTTGTGGGGTGTGGTTTTTCGAAATCTCATGGTAGTTGTATGACTCTTCCATTAGATTATCTCGAAACATGAAGCTCTTGCAAGTATGATGGGAATGCCAATCATGGTCGTAGGATCCGTAAAGTCTGTTACTACGTATAACACAGGCAGAAGCTCTCAGAGTCGTACTCGAACACTTATATACGAGGACTCTTCTAGCCCTCGCGAGCTTCTTCAGGCTATTTTAATACAAGCGCAGTTCGCGTACAAGAGTCTCAAGGATCATTTTACTGATGAGATTAACCTAGAAAACGATACAAATGGGCAAGGACAGACAAAACGCCGCAGAAATGGGGCTGCGTATAAAGAGAAGAAGCGAGTTTTTGATTTTTGCAAACGCATAATATCAACTACTGGAGCTATTGATCAAAGTTTGAAAAAAACTAAAGGAGACAAGTTCTACGAAAGACTAATAGCTTCTCAATTTGGCGGGTTGACTATAGGAGAAAAAAGTATAAGTGCTAGTGCATCTAAGGAACAGCTAGCATCAATCTATGCCAATTGGGCAACCAGTACTCGGTTTGCGTATTGTAAATTGACGGTTCCTGTCGAAATTGCGAAAAAAGGTATCAAGTATATTCCAAAGTATAAACATTATTACGACGACGAAGCAAGAAAGATCGATCTTAACAACCGCGATCGTTCTTTGGCTGTCATAAAGCAGGTGCGCCTTAGCGGGATACTCTAGTCTTGAATAATAATAACACAAATTTAAGGTCATGGATCTGACAACTGGCCTACCTGCGGCTTGGGATGCTTCAATTTTTGTACGTGTCGCTGAAGAAAGACAGGACATGATCAAGTGTCTCATTACCGGACCTCCGGGAACTCCGTAAAAACCATTTTGTATCTGAACCCATCGACTTTGATTACTGACTTTTTTTGCCTAGGTATCATAATGGATGGTATGTATCATCGAAAGTGGTCCTTTCACAAATACTGACTGTTGGACAGCTATCTCTTTGATATTCTCTTGCCTGAAAATTTCAACAAATCTCCTCCTCTTGTCCAATATCTTACTGTAGGTTACTTAGACGTTCTTAATTACTCATACTTACTTCAGTATAAACTAGACAAACGAGGGAAGATTCCGGTTTAATCCTAATTTGTATGCGGTACGTGCAGTCTGTTTCTCCCTTGCAGGTCCATAATTGATCATATTGTTTATTAGGATGGTAAAGTATGCCTATCATTACTCGGTACTTGGGAGGGCCCCGGCTGGACAACGAAGTCGACCCTGCTTCAGGTAAGAATTTTATGTGTGTGATTAGAACATATTTAATAACTATCAATATCAATAGGTTCTTGTATCAATTCAAGCAATGATTTTATGCGATCAACCCTACTTGAACGAACCTGGTCATTCTAAACGTGCTGGCACACCTGAATCTAAAGCATGTGAGTTTGGAGAATAACTATGGATCGCTTCCTAACTAATGCTTTACCTAGATTCTGCAAAAGTGAGGCGCATGGTCGTCCACACAGCCGTACGTGGTATTTGCTAGAGTAATTTACCAAGAACATACGAATTAACTTTCTGATAGATGCTAGGCAATCTCAAGAACCCCCCAGAGCCTTTTGCAGATGTAATCCGCACTCATTTTCTTCTGAAAGCCCCTTCAATTATCGCCCAACTTGACGAGTGGCTCACGGTAGATGACAGTCCGGTGACGAATAGAAGGATGTCTTCCTTCCAACGGGATGTAGCAGAACTAAAAACGCTCTTGTATGAACTTCAAAGAGATGGGGATATCTCTGATTTATCGTCTCTTTAATTAAGTTCTTATATCCGCTCAAATAACTTAAGAGTTGTTTTATCATGCGTTTTTCTTTTCAAGTTTTTAACCTTTGTTGTTTTGCGTTTTTGTATTCTAATGCTTACACGGACTCGTTATTCATTGACTGAGTAACTGTTCCGTTGGCCAATGCTTTTATTCTCGTCTTCGAGATGGAGCCGAATTTGTAATACCTACTTATGACACTCGTTCCGGTATTTATGAATGTATACTTGAAATTTACCCCGTAATTAGCATGAAATTGAGGTACACGTATATGCATACAAGCAAGTTTGAGGATAGAAACGCGGCGTGACAAGACGCGTTCAAAGCCTAACTAACCATGTCTCCATCTTCGACAAGCATCGGCACAATCTTGCAGCTCGTCCAACAGATTATACCCGAATCTAGACAAGATCAAAAACTTAAGGAGGAACTTGTCGTGCAATGTCAGGATATACTTTCGAGGTCTGATTATATTTAAGTTTAAGCTCTATCTCGGGCGGTTTAGCTCATTCTTGTTTTTTGTGTGTTTTAGTCGAATCGGCCAGCATCACGAACCAGATATATCGAATTTGACAGATCTAGTTAAGCGACACTGTGAGTCTCCGAAAAGACTGTGAGGTGTCTCTTCTCTTTTTGACTGAGGTATATATGGGGTTATACAGTAGCACAAAATGCACAAGGAAGTTCAAGTTCTGCGACACTCCGCTTCACCCATCTACTATCAAGACTGTTAGACCAGGTCAGGACTCAATGTTGATCTCTATGTCAAAAGAAGTCTAATATACAATAGCCTGTCTTAACAAGAAAGCACTCCACCGTTCAATTTCTATACTCCTTGGCATCTTCCTCTGCTGGTACCAATACTTCTACACCGAGCTCAATCCCAACGTTCCTACCTTCACTAACATCCACACGCCCCCAAAAACAACCGAATCAGCCGGTATCTACGCCTATATCTACATCTACACCTGAGCCTAACTCAACAAACGCCTCTAAGAAGCCTGCTGGGAAGTCGAAAGCGGAAATTCTTAGAAGGCATCGAGCGAAGATAGGGAGACCGCATTTATCTGAGGATGCACTACTTCGGGACGCGCTGTATATTCTACAAGGTATATCTGGGAAGCATGTGAAGTTGCTTGAGGGAGACAATGCTGGCCTGGACTCGAAGCTGGTATTTAACGAGGATCCTGTTCGTGTGTTTACATTCTATTATTTTCGTTGCTTTGGGTTGACTTAGAAGTTAAACGTCTGACTTTACTTTATTTTAGCAATACACGATCTCAGCTCCAAATAGAGCCTTGATTCATAGGTTAGCGGAGTTAGGTCATTTATATACCCGAATATCCAAGTTCGTCCGGGAAAGGGAGGGGAAAAATGATGTGGGAATGATTGAACAGAGTTTATGCCATTATCTAGAATCCCAGCTTACCGAATATTATCGACTCATCGCCGTGCTAGAATCTCAGATGAATCTCACCGCCGCAAAAAATGAAGGAGATAGTGAGAGTAGGTCTTTTGAAGAGGAGTCGGGGTTAACGTTGAAGAGATTGGAGGTATGGGTTGATGATTGGAGATTGCGGCTGAGGATGATGAGTGCCTGTGTTGAGGGTTGTCGGGATGTGACTGGAGGAGCATTGGTGAATCTTATACATAGCTATACTGCTAATGGAGATCCTTTCGTCCGGAAGGTCACGGACGAGTTACTCGAGGAGGTATGGTTGCCAATGCTCTATCTACATGATGTAGTTTGTTGTATACTAAAGAGACTTCACAGGTATCAAAGCCTTTTTTCGCCATGCTCCACAAATGGCTATTCTTTGGCGAATTATACGACCCATTCTCCGAGTTCTTTGTTCATCTCGACCCTCATTTGGCTCATCTTCAATTCATCCAACCTACTGGGATGCTCCAAAATGGGTTATCTAATGTAGAAGAAGGTTTCTCTGGAGTTGATGATTTTGCTAATGAATATCAAGGTGGCTTAAGACTTTGGGAGAGTAAATATGTATTTAGAAAGGAGATGTTACCTGCTTTTGTTGGCGAGGACTTTGGTAGGAAGGTGAAGTGCATGTCACAACCTAAATACTCCACTCTTGCTAAAGCTAATCTGGTTGGTAATAGATATTTTCTACAGGGAAAAGCTTGAACTTTATTAGGTATACGTGCAATGATAGTGATTGGGTAAAAACCCGAGAAAGGATGGGCAACACTAGTGAAAGTAAACCCTTTGAAATACTCATACTAGTTGGAGCGAAGCTAATACATATTTAGCCCTTCAATATAGTGATATAGTGGGACTTGAGCGTTCCATTGATAGTGCATATTCAATCGCTAGCCAGAGACTCTTTGATGTGTTCTTCGAAAAGTTTGGACTTTTAGTGCATATGAAAGCTCTAAAGAACTACATGTTTCTCGGACACGGAGACTTTGCGGATTCACTTATGGACTCACTTGGGTATGCTATTCGCCTACAATAGCACTAATTAATATTGATAATGTGGATGTCTAGTCCGAATCTCAACCGTCCAGCTAATACATTATACCGACATAACCTAACCGCCAAACTCGAAGAAGCCATCCGCTCCACAAACGCCCAAAATGACCCTACAGACGTTCTCCGCAGACTCGATGCACGCATGATGGAGTACACTCATGGCGAGATAGGCTGGGATGTCTTCCACCTCGAATACAAAGTTGATGCACCAATCGATACCGTCTTAGATCCTGACACAATGACGAAATACATCCGAGTTTTCTGTCACCTCTGGAAACTCAAAAGGGCTGAAGGAACTTTAACGTCAGGGTGGATGCGTGTTGCAGGTGGTTCAAGGACGTTTTTACGTGTGCAAGAACTGGATATTGAGTGGCATCAGATCAGGATTACGATGTCTGAGATGATACATTTTGTGAGGCAGGTACAAGCGTTTTGTCACTTAGAGGTTATTGAGTGTCAATGGAAGAAGCTTATGGAGTTCATTGATAAACGGGAAGGAGGGCTTGAAGCATTGATTGCTGCGCATAGGAATTATGTAGATGCTGTTGATAAGAAGATTTTGCTTTGGCATCCCAAAGCTGGTAGAGAGGTAAGTCCCTGGGGGATAAAAGCCAGATTTCTTAGAATTACTCCTTTTTCTCTTGTTAATTATCTTCGATGGTGTGTAGGAAAATCTGATATTACAGATGCGTGAACTTCTGGATATTGTCATACAATTCAGGTCATCTATGGTATGCTTCTGACTCTCTCTAACTCCCATGATATTTACAACTACATATTTTTAACTCTTAATAATAGGACGAGTTCTATAACTTCACTCTCGCAGAACGCGCAAGACAAGATAGCGAACACGACATGCAAAGGGTATGATATCATAATTACTTCATTAGTACCTTACTCGGGACTCATAGTTGATCACTAACCACAATGACTCTTTTCCATCCATTCTTTCACATATTCAGGGCCTGTACACGGATCCAAAACTCCTCAAAGACTTCGCCTCGGCAAGAGAAGCCCTTCCGCGTATCCTCCTCCGAACGAGAGACTACGGACAAACGTTCTCGGAGAAAGTTCAAACACTCGTGTTGGCATTGACGGCGCATCCAGACTTGGATTGCAAGTATCTTGGTGTAAGGTTGTCGTTTTCGGAGTTTTACAAGACGAGGAAGGATAAAGAAAAGGAGAAAGATAATAACAAAGAGGGGACGACTAGGGGGTGAGAGAGGCCGGTGGAGTGGCTTCTGTATATAACTCATGATAACTAATTTGTATATATACATATACATGTAGCTTACTGTCATGTTGTTCGCCTATCTCATATATCTTTTTATCAGTGTATTGCTTACCTAATCTCATACATTCTATAGATTAAAAAGAAAAACATACCATACCTGATCATGATTAGTAACCTAATGCTTCTTTGGAATTTAGAAAAGGTCCGTACACTTATTTATACGACGAGTAATCAACAAAGACGACCGATCTAAATGCTATTTGCCACCGCTATTTATCCTTCATCTGAGATCTAAGAGAGAAAAAATAGAGTATTATACGATATTAAGAAGAGAAAAGGACTCATACACTCTACTAGCTTTTCATTAAAAATGTTATATAATAAGTAGTGTGTCATCACGCATCAAGAAAAAAACCATGTAAGCAATCTGTATCATGATAAATAAATACAGATGGATCCTTCTAGTTTATCTTTACTTATTCTTCCGGATTTCGTATTCCGTAGGTAGGATCTATAACTGATTCTGATTCCGAGAAACACAGTTAAATCTTCTTGGATACTCTCCATATTGACAAAGGTCGTCTATACTAAGTTATTCGTGCAATATATTCAGACAAGGTGAAACTAACGATTATATCAGCTTGGTTCTACACAATAAGAGAAAAACACCAGTATCTTTTCCTTGTTTTTTTCACATTGAAAGCTTAGACTATACGGATGCTCTTATGATGACTAATATGATTACCAACGTAATAGGAGATGAGATTTTAGTCTTTCTTGAGTAGAATACGCAGTTTTTAGGGCAATCATATCCGCGTACGTGCAAAGGCACCCGCTCCACTTAGCAAATGGAGCAAATGCACCTCAGTTTTTTTTGAGAGAAGATCTGGGTAATAGATTACATGTTCAATCACCAACGACCACTAGTTATCTAAGATCCAAGAAAGAAAGGAAGAAAGAAAGACAATGTATCGTAAAGGTAAAATATATAAATCAAAAGGGCTCTTCAACTCTACCAGTTAGTATATAAAATGTCATACAGTAAGTTATAAGTAACAAATGACGCGTAGTAATGTAACAAAACAAAAAACTAAGTACAACCGAGATGAGATAATAGTACATATACACGTTTAGTAATCTACTTCCTCCCTTCCTTCTTTACGTCTTTATTTTTTCAGCGTCGTTTTCGTTTCTACGTGTGTCGTATGTATGAGTGAGGCGTTTCCGTGTATGTGTATGTCGGAACGCAGTGAAATAAAGTGGTGTGTGTACAGATAGAGATCAGGGAACAAGAAATAGAGAAAAAAGCAGGGGAGAGATAGTGGAGAGACGAGAACGTGAGATAACAAATGAAAACATGGAATGTCGTAATCGTAGAATGAAACAGCAGAAGGAAAAGCAAGAAAAAGTGGGATATGAAAAAAGACTAGACAAGAAGTGAAAAAAAATAAGCCAAAGCGGGACGGTACAGGGATAATGCTAACGATGCGAAGTGCAAGATACAAGAAAGGAAATAACGGGTGTAATATTCAGAAGAACGGAGAGAAAACTGGAAGATAAGAGATGAGGGGTAGAGGACTAGAAGTCATCACTGCTACTCCCGTTACCGACGCTTTTTGAAGTGCCAATAGCTGTTTCGGACCCAGTATCTTCCTCCTAACATAGAATTATTTTGTCAGAACACATATATCGGATATTTCGAGGGAGATAAAAGGTTATAAATTAGAAACTTACATCTAGATGTCTATCAAAGTGCTTCGATAGTTTCTCTATGACTAAACTGTATGGTAAGTGTTGTGTGAGTTTCCTGTTAATTTGAAAGAGAAAAGAAATTAGTGGTTATATTGAGTTTATCAACTTTAAATATGTCTACCTTCTAGCTTGAACGTTCAGTGAGTGTCTTGCATCTAACGCTGAATCTAAGACGTTCGAGGAATGGGCTCCCTCACTCAGGGACAGCTTAATAGAATACTCCTTGTCGGATTTTTCTCTACCACCATTCCGCTCATACAATTCAAATCTAAAAAGAAATATTCAGGATCACTTCTCTCACCCAGATATACGAGGTAACATACGTTATATGTGACTATAAAGCACCAATCAATTAGTAAATTAAGAATCTTATGATAGATAAGGGATGCACATACGCAATAATCTAATTCTGGTATACGTCTATTTGCAATCGGAAGACCAGAGAACAAGACGAGATTGACGAGTGTATGGATATGACTCTCCTTAGTGAAATACAACCGAAGTGAGCTTTCACCACTATTGCGAGCCTCTTCCAAGTCCTCGACGACTTTACGCAATAATGGAAGCGATGTCAAGACACCAATTTCTTCCCTGAAATAATATGGTTTCTTCAATTAATAATCCTACTAAGGTTCGTTAATGTTGACTCACTTTTCTGAGGGTTCAATACCGTATTCTTGTGGAGCTACGAGATCAAAAAGGGCCTTCGCTCTGCCATAGAGCTCATGGAGCTGTCTATCTTGAGGAGCTGCAAATGGTGGGTTTTCACCTACCCCATGTTCCGAAAATATAGAAAAGAGGAAAACTCGATGGTGTAAAGCACAATATTTGATAGTATCATAAAGCTCTGAAACCTATTCGTTATAGAATTAATTATATATAACAAACTGAAAGTAAATCAAAAAAGACTTACCCGAGAGGGATCAAATTTCTCCTGCTTCACATTGCAGAAGTCTTCGAAAAGTTTTTCCCAGCGTTCTCGGAATAACCAGGGTTCATCCCCGCAACACCTAAAGCATTCAGTTAAGTAAGAGAGATTCATATAAACAAGTATGTAAACTTACCATCTTTCTTGGATCTTATCGACACTCATTGTCTCAAAGTTCTTTCTCATTATATCACGGAAGGAGCTAAGGAGCTCGATAACTTCCTATTTGGTATTGAACAATATTTAGCATACGTATGTAAGCCATATATATAAGCTTACCTTAACGACTTCAACGGGCTCCTTCTTCATGCTCTTAGGCCAGGTCAAATCCGGTCTCTTCTCCGGCTCTCCAGGCCGAAGCAAAATCTTTAGGCGTTTCTTGACATCGTCCATCAAATCCTTCGCAGCATTCGAATCATCAAGTAAGTCCTTCCGGACAATAAGGGGTATCGAACTCAACGTGGACTGGGTCGAGTGGGTGCTCCTCTTATCCCAACCATCAACAGATGTCCGCCCAGAACGAGATGGAGTCGAGGAGTTTGTCATTCCACTGCCATGTGGCCCATCCAAAAGCGCGGCAGCAAATATTTCCGCGGAAGTAGCAACACGGCGTTCGGAAGACGTATAGATCTTAACATTGTTCAGGACCTCCTTATTCATAATCGTGATATCCTTTTTCATATTCTCCCCCAAGTCTCGGGATTGATAGCGGGCCGCATGTGTAAACTGCTCCTATTAGCTGACAGAAAGGGACAAAACAGTATAGAATACTTACCTCGCCTCCCCATTTAAAAACGAGAGTCAACTTAGTTAGGGTTCTAGGCTCCCCAGCTTGCTTTTTCGAGTAGACGGGTTTCAATTGTGCCTTCGTTCCAGGCAAGTCTATTTTACTGAAGAGCGCATTATTCAGCAGCGTTAGCTTGGCCAGATCTTCTCCATCGGCACCTAGGCCCTTGGCTTCCTCGACAGCAGTAGCGATATAGCTTAATTGGGTAGACTCGCGCAGGATTATCTCCTCACGTTCACCATTAAGAAGCCGAACGAAAGGTTGAGTCCAGTTCTCCCCGATAGGGAAGTTGAACTTGAGTTTTTGCTTCGGAGTACGATCCGCATGTCTGAAAACCGTAACATTGGCCTTGAGAAGCCAAGTAGATGACTCCCCTTGAGGAACAGGCCCTGTCGCAGAAGGTAAAAGCCGATCTGGAGAAGACCGCAATTGGAAACAGATGCCAGCTAGAATTTCGGCAGCCCTATCGTAGTAAGAATCATTCCCTTTAACAAAGCTCCAGCCATTAACATCGATCACTTGGCTTCTCGAGCCATTATCACAACGGAGAAGATCGAAGCCACAGACTTTCTGTCCGAACCCTTCACATATCTTGGCTGCCCATTGCTTTTCTTCATCATTGAGATGTGTGATAAACCGGATTTCTTTTCCGTCTGTATTACGTCTGACCACACCATCTACCACAGGAGATTTCCTCGTTTCGGCATGGGTATAATCCGAACCAATAGTATAAACCTTGATGTCCTCAGAGTTATCCACATCAATGAATTTTTCATAGATGTATGACCCGTCCGTCCGAGGATGGTTGAGACTAGGATCTAATTCACTAGATTTGTTACCAACCTATATGATGACGATGAGTTCATTAAACTTAAAAAGCCAGATAACCAAGGCTATGATATAATAAACGCATACACCGAAACTTACTTTTCGGAACAGACGGCGACCACCTCCATCGCGGAAGTAGATGTAAACATTGTGATCCTCACCGCTAACGGGTTTTTCTACAAATGGTTTCTCCATTACTTGATCGTCAACAATTATGGAGTTTCCATCTTCGCTCAAGTGGACTTCGGGGCAAACCACCAAACCACCTAATTTTAGACCCAGCTTATCCTGCAATATGGTTTGCAGCTCCTCATCCACTTTTGGGCCACCATCACGGGAAACTTCTATACGTTTAGGCATAGGGACCTCGAGGTGATCAAGTACGGCACCGACTAATCTGCGGTCCCACAAGAGTGCTTGCATGGGAAGGTTATTAATGCAAAATGGTTTTCGGAGCTTAACGTATTGTACAGCCTTGTGTAATGGAAAGTCAGTGGAAAAGAAAGAAATGAGGACGTCGCATCTAGGCCAGTTTTTAACATCTATGTAATAATAATGAATACAAGCACATAATGAGATCCAAACAATAAAAAAAGATTAATCAGCACTTGTTGAATGGGACGCGGTTGAGGGGGACGGTACCTTCGTCTAAAATTACTTTATCGCCAAAAACTTTGACCTCCACGGCTCCACGGGTACGTTCTACAATCCTCGTAAGGATCTCTCTCATCGCTTTTGAACGCGCTTTGACATCCATGGCGCATACACCAAGAGTTATTGGACTTGCAGCAGGGGCAGCAATGGCAGACATGTTTGAGTCAGAACCGGAAGGGGAAGGGGATAGAGACCTATTTGTGAATGCAGAGCTCGAACGGGGGACCAATGGTCATGAGCCGAAGTGAGAACGGACATGAGCCTATTCTGACGCTCTGGATGGTGCTCCATGGCGGATGGAGGAAGAAAAGGAGTGTGGATGGGTGGTCGTGTGCGAGGGGAGGGGCAGGGCAAAGTTAAATTGGCTGTGGGCTAAATTAAGAACAGAAACTAGACTAGATTCAGATGTTTTGACTCTGCCGGCCCTCCGGCTCTTCTGACGGATCTGCATCAGCGGCATCCACTAACTCTATTACACACATAATCTATTACTTGATTAGAGATTGACTTTCGTTTGTATTACAGCATCCATCATTCGCCCAGAGAATCGTCACCCGTCATCTCGAGCAGAAAATTCAAATTTATTGTTCGTTCTTGACCTCGGAGCTGTAGTGGTTATTACGTGCTCGTGGTATTCCCCCTCAAAGTAAGGAACTAATTATACAATACGTGAATCCGTTGAAAAAAAAATGAAGAATACATAATAAAAAAAACTGAAACCATTATCATCCCAAGTTCATGAATTCCATCACAGGCCACTTTTACCCTTATCCTCACGAACGTCTTCATTGATAACAACTTTCTCATGATGTACGAGATGCTTGTCTTCCGGAACGAAGGATGATGAGTTCCATGGCTTGATGCCCGATCTATACAATTCATCAACTTCTTCAAGACTTAGTCCCTTGACCTCGGGAATGAAGAGGAAAACATAGACGTATCCGAAAACGAGCATGCCGAAGAAGATCAAGAGAATTAAAGGTCCAATACTAGCGTAAAAAATTATTAGCATGGGAAATCATTCTTGGAAAAATTGAATGAAGGAAATATCTTACTCTTCGGCAATACGAGGTGCAAAAAAGGAGAGTAGGAAATTCCAGAGCCAATCTATTTGCCTCGATCAGCACATAATACATCAGACGCAGGAAACGAAGCATACTCGTTGCACTACCCAATGCGATACACTTGGGGCGAACACGAAGAGGGAAGGACTCGCCAAGGTATACCCATGGTGTTGGTCCCCAAAATACGCTGAAACTGAAAACATGCAACACAGCGAAGGCGATCAATAGGTCACCGCCCTGCTTATTACGTTCTGTCAGAGTAATTTTGGTGACGTCGACGCTAGGAGGGGGTAACAACTTGAAACCAGCCACACCCGCCTTCGGAAGCAAAGAAGTCAGTTCAACGTGTTTAATAATATCGGACATCAGGAAAAGGTCCTACGATTAAAGAACACACTGCCTCCATAATTGATCCCGTAAGAAGAGACTAGAAAACATATGAATGATAGTTTATGACGAAAGATTGTAAACTTACTCTTCTACGACCCCATGTTTCAATTAGAACCAGAGCAGGAATGGTACCGACTACTGAAACAGCGCCTAGGATGGTCTGTGTAACGTATGGAGACATACTTTAAGTACACAAACAATCAGAAGATTGTACTTTAATAGTGATAAAGGTGAAAACACACGTTGTTCCAGCACTTTTGAAGAAAGTATCCCCATAGTAATCTGTATATAATTAGAAAGGATGGAATTTCTACAGATTCACCAATGAAACGCATACAGTAGAAGTTCTGTCCATTCAACTGCTGGATAAACATCAACATCATTCCATTCACCGTACGCTTCCATAACTGATTCCGAGTAGAGAAACATTCACTCCAGGTAGCCTTTCCACCTTCATTTTCCGCTCGAATACCCGTCTCCAACTCCTCAATCGTATCCAACACAATGGGATCATCAACTTCAGCCGAGTTAAGTTCCGCAATAACCTTCCGTGCTTCCTCTTCTCTTCCGGACCCAAGAAGGTGACGAGGAGATTCCGGAAGGAAAAAGATACCTGATAAAAGGAAGAGACCCCAAAGCATCTGAAGCCCGACAGGAATACGCCATGACGCTGAGTTATCAATAGAATGTGTTCCGAGGTCGATGATGTAGCTGATGAATATACTAGAAAGCACTCAAATAAGTACGAATCAAGGAGAAATTAGACATTTTTGGTCCCGCGTGCATACCCAAAAATAATTTGAAGTTGGTATAATACTAGCATAGCACCACGGATCTTCTTAGGAGCCGTCTCTCCGTTGTATAATGGGACGATGGCTGATTTACACCATGTGAATGACATGTACTTTTAATAACTCATGTTACTAAAATACGTACCAGATAAAGCTCCAACTCCGAGTCCAGCGATAAACCTCCCGATAGTTATTTGTGCGAGCGAGAAAGTCGTACCAGTCTGTACTGCTGTTCCAACAGTGAAAACCGCCGACCAGATTAGAATAGACCCTCTTCTTCCGAAGCGGTCAGAAGTAAATGCTTGACCGAGAGCTCCTACAAATGTCCTTCACAATTTCATAGTAGGGGTACAAAAAAAAACTAAGACCTTGTCCCCAAATAGGAAAATCAAAAGTACACTTACCCAGCTGATAAGAGAGAAGTAATTATGGACTGGCGAGAACTCGACAGAACGAATCCGCCCGCGCCATCAGGCTCCCCGAATCGTCTGACAAAATCCGGCATGATTAAACATCCCTGTGGGGTGTATGTTCAATTACCAACTACGAATATTCGGCGCTTTGCAATCAAACTCACCGATATAACACCGATGTCATAACCAAATAAAAACCCTCCTATATGGTTTAAAGGACCCCAGATTGAGAAGGTCAGCAAGGTTTAAAGAGTGAACGCAGAGGATTGAGCACCATACCAAATGCAATGAAAACTGCGAGCAGAATCGCCCTACGATTAACGGGCGCTGTCTCGACCATGGTTCGAGTATTCCTCAGTTACCAATCTGGAGGATTAGCTGAGTCAGCGTATTTTTGTCTCCCTCTTTATTTGTAAATCTCCTTAGTTTCCGAGTCTCACAAGCTCGTAAGAGACGAACGGAAAAACGGTCAGAGGGAGCACAAGGCAAGGCGAGACTCCGTTATTTTGGACTTATCGCTGTTTATAAAGGACTTGTGTTCCCATTACCTCGTTTCAACCCGAAGGGAGCTTCGACAAATAACACAGTAGCAGAACAGAACAGTTCCATACAAGTCGGGTTCCTGAATATATTTTGGATGTGCTTCTTGTTGGTAACAATTATAGAAATCATTCTGATATCATCCAAAGGATACTACTAAAAAGTGAGTAGTATTTCGTATTTGAACAAGTCAACTGACACTTGAGTTGATGAGAAAGAAGCTACGGAGTCTATCACAACTTTATCGAACGGTCCGGGATGTGCTGAGCGGGGCTCCATAAAAAGAGTGTGGGGTAAAATAGAAACCACAGAATTTGATGCACATGGTTCGTGGAGTCGTTTAGTAACCTGATTCTTACCGAACATTGGTTATGTTCGAGATCCCTGATGAATAAAATGATCTGAAGAAGACAAGAAGATTTTGCTCGAAGCTCCTCTTGATCAGTCTTTGTTCTCAAATACGAATGTGTGTACGTAGGTATAACCCAAGGGATCCAGTATAAGCAGCGCATTCCATTCCCAGGAGATTTCCCACGGTGGATGTAGTAGCCATACCTGATTCTATATTAGAGGTATACACGTACAAACATATATTAATTAAGGTTTATTACATGATTCCGATCAGTTCAGTTCATAACAGCACATCACACAACAAAGAAACTGGAAAATAGTTAAACACATGGAACGGACGGTCCGCAGTAGGACCTCTATACATCACAAGACAAAAACTTGAAACGGCTCATTGTCGAATTAGTTCATCCGAGTTCGGGGCTCTCGATAGAAGCGAAGTAAAAGCGAACTCAGGACAACAGAAACAGAGCTAAAACATTAATCATCGATTTGTTAGTTCTTCTTTTGAACTCTGATTAATTGAATTACTCACGAAAGCGCCATAGCTAGAGAAGCCCATACAGGATCCAGACGTGCATGACCAGCGGGATATATTACTCCTGCAGCAATGGGTAAAGCTACAGCATTATACATGATAGCCCATACCTTCAATTCGAATGTAAGTATCGTGTATTGACAGATGATGACTAATATAAAGGTACACTCACAAAGTTAAACTTGACCCTATTGAAAACTTTGCGTGATAGGTCAGTCAGAGTGAGGAGACTTCGGAGATCTGACTTTATTAGAATGAATGATGCACTTGAAATAGCCACGTCACTACCAGAACCAACAGCTACCCCAACATCTGCAGCTGACAGTGCCTAAGGAGTAAGTCAGTAAATAATACTTGGATGACGAAGGGGAAAAAAAACCGTACCGGGGCGTCATTGATACCATCCCCAACCATAGCTACCACGCAACGCTCATTAAGTGGTTTCATTCCTAATGTCTGCTTCCATTTTGGCAATTCGCGTTTTTTACCAACAAGCTGAAGCCATTTAACCTTCTCTGCTTTCTCATGTGGAAGTACGCCGGCTATGACGTTCGTTTCTGGGATGCCTACGGTCTTTGCGACCGCTTTCGCCGTTATTGGATTATCTCCAGAGATCATCCACGTACCAAGTCCGTGTGCTTGAAGTGCATGGATCACCGCGCTTGATTCTTCTCTAAGCTCGTCTGAAACTGCAAAAACGGCGACAACTCGATAAATTTCAGAAGGAACTTGGATAGCAACGGCTATAACACTCTTTCCCTCGGATTTCCAGCGAGTGAGAAGGGTTTCCTGAGAAATACTGAACGATGAGTCGTGTTCCTCAACCCATTTCTCGTTTCCGATAATTGCATTACATTTGGGTGACAAAAACTCTGCTTTGACTCCTCGACCTCCTTTCTCTTCAATAGCTCCGGCAGTTGTCGCAAAAAGCGTTACATTTTCCTGAGACTCACAGTAGTCTCTCACGGCTTGGGCGAGTGGATGTGAACTTGCAGATTCTAGGGAATGGGCAATACTTAAAATACTGTCCCGATTCAGAGGTGTGCACGTTGTATCAATATCGGTATCTGTGACCTTGGGATCACCACCTTTAGTCAGCGTACCCGTCTTGTCAAAGACCACAATATCTAGTTGTGCAGCTTCTTGGAATGCTTCTCCGCCTCCACGAACTAAAATACCAAACTTCGCTGCGAGACCCGAGCCTACAAGAAGAGCTGTTGGCGCGGCAAGGCCTATACCACAAGGGCAAGCAACAACAAAAACTGCAATAGCAAACTCCAAAGCCCAAACAGCTAATTAATGAAACTCGTTTCAGTAACATGATTGACCTTATTGAGAACAGAAATTACTCACGCCAGCCTCCGATTGGGGCATCAAGGTACGACTCAGGTAAAGCACCACTCAAACCAAGAGCAAGCCAGATGATCCAAGTAGAAATAGCAAGTAATGTAATGATTGGGACAAAGAATCCCGTAATAACGTCTGCAAATTTTTCGATCGGTGCACGTTTTGTCTGACCCTCTCGGACGACTTTGACAATCTGATCAAGCCTATAATTTGATTTAGCACTGTTAGTCAATAGATTTTATAAGATGTAGCTTACATTGTCTCTCCACCCAGTTTCTCGATTTTAACCTCTACCATCTTCCCTCGATTTATCGTACCTACGAAGACTTGATCTCCAGCGTCTTTCTTAATGGCTCTACTTTCGCCGGTGAGAGAACTTTCGTCGAATTGGCTACCCTCCTTCGAAACAATTATACCATCCATCGGAGGCGTAGCGCCATGTGGTACACGTACAATATCTCCTATTTCTAACAGATCAACATTTACTTTCTGTACTCTCATCCCTTTTCCGATCGTTTCAGAGTCTTCATGAAGTCCTTTCTCGAGATCTGTATTATTGGAATCACTCTTTTCAAGTTCGAAGGGCGTAGCAGGAACCAAAAGTAAGGTCTCTGAGGGCCTTAGATTTCCGAGTGCAGTCACGGCATCAGCAGTACGTCCCTTGCTGTATGCTTCTAAGTAACGTCCTGCAAGAAGGAACATCGAAAGGAATACAACCGTATCAAAATAAGTTGCTTCGTCACCTTCACTGTCAGCCGATGGACTTTGCACTGTAGCGAGCGCAAGTAAGACAATGGATGCGAAATATGCAATCGTCACTCCCAAGGACACGAGCAAGTTCATGCTTCCAAAGCGAACAAAACGACGTAAAAGTGGAGTTTTGCTACCACGGCGCCAAAGTACATATATTTCTTTAATACTTCGTCTATGAAAATGTGCTGCGCTGTAGAACATTGCTGGTGTTGCGAGGATGAATAGTGCCCATTGAGCTCGGCTTGCGTTTCCGGCCCAGATAGGGTGCATGAACCACATACGGATTTCGTTGGCTGCAGGTACGAGTGTCATGTAAACGATTCCTATTATGAAAGTTGGAATAGCAAGCACGATTGCAGATATTAGTCTATATAAGAGAATCCTCTGTTCTTGAGCGTGCATAATCCTGGCACGCTCTTCTAAGGAGGGAGGTTTCACGATTGAGACCTCAAATGGAGGAGATTTAACCATCGCTATAGTCTGAATAATATTACGAATCGTAAAATCTGGCGGAGATGGCGTGTAGCTTAATTTGATTACAGATTTCGGGTCATTATGAGATTTGAGTGGCTCTTCTATTTTGATCTTATCACCAAGTTTAGAGAGAGCTTGCATGATATTAGTAGGGCAGTGCCTATAAAATTAATACCTTTTTCAGTATCTAATCTTAAATTATTTTGTGCATATAACATACCTGCAGAACATTCCGTCAACTTTAAGTGAGATAGTTCGTGGTCCCGCGACCTTCCCTTCATCATCTTGCTCTGCGGAAGCAGATTCGATAGAAAAAAGCTTGGCTTCGTAACCACCATCCTCAATTGCTTCAACCACATTCTCGACCAAACCCTTATTATCCAAAACTACGGCAGCAGAATTGCCCACAAGATTGATCGATATGTCAGAGACACCCTTAATCTCCTGAAGGACAGAACGGATAGTTGACACGCAGGATGCACATGTCATCCCACCAACTGAGAACGTAGCACGATAGGGACCTTGTTCACGACGAGTAGGTTTCGTTACAGGAACCTTGGTGTTGTGAATGGGCTCGCAGCTAATGATCTCACATTCATAGCCCCCATCTTCTACTGCTTCAACGATAGCTCTAGCTAGACTCTCGTCTTCGATATTCGCAGAGGCGGACTTCCCAATAAGACTTACCGCCACGTTTGATACGCCCGGTATTTCGGAAGCCGCACGCGTAACTGTACCAACGCACGAAGCACAGGTCATTCCGCCAACAGAGAACGTAGCAGTATAATGCATCTCCCCCGTACTTTCGCCATTAGCACCATCACCTACTGGCTTATCCGCCTTTTCAAGGTCCAAGGACTCGATGTACGAAGTGGCTACGGAGCTTCCCTTTAGTTTTAACTCAGGGAGCTGGTTGTGGGTAGGAATTGCCTCTTCACGACAAAGTAAGCATTGTTCGGCGTGTTTACGGCGTTTTTTGGACAGAATGTCAGGTAATATCAACGACGAGCGACGAAGTTGGTAGCTTTGGACTTCAGGTGTCGATACAAGGTCGAACCCAGCTTCGTCGAGGGCAGCCTTAATAGCATCCTCAGTGAGCTCAGCTGGGTGTTCAACTGTGACAGTTTGGGAGACGATAGAGGTATTGAGAGATAATGGCGGTGGGTTCAACGAGAGCAACGTCTCGCGAATGGTGTTGACACAACTAAAAATTGTGATTAGCAACTAGGCTGGTGCCTCAATTTGCGACAGGGCCACTCACCTACTACAATGTAGATTTGCTATAAGAATGGTTGAGTTCACAATAGCCATATTGTTGCTGTCTTCCAGAGACTAACAGAGTGAATCTTATGGACAAGAAAGACTTGAGAGGTCAAGGACTACTCAAGGGTGCTTTATAATGGACCAGGAAGAAAGTCGCACAAATGGCTCAAAAATGATGTAAGCATACAAATCTCCTTTTTTGGTATCTCCTGAGATCTAGGCCATTTAGTTTTAATGATCACGTAGCAACTCACGGAAAAACGCCATCTTGAAAAAGTAAATTCTTCGGCAATTGTTTTCTCTAATTATGTTCATGCACTTTTTGCTCGCTTCTCTACCATCGTATGGTGCACTGTTACTACCAAATATAATTCGGCAAGGATTAATATCGGGTATCTCAATGCACGTATTAAATGTGGATTGGATGCGTGGCTGAAGGTCACACGAGCATGACCGCACACATTTAGTAGTATCTTCTATAGCCTTCTAATAACAATTTGTTTCATGCTTCGTAAAAAAGGCTACCGCTTGCTAATGTCGACCCAAGAAATTTAGTCCGAGGTGGATAGTGCACACTCAGTGTATGGCCTTACTCATCTCCATTCCGGCCGGACATTGTACACGTGTGAAGTACCTCTATCTATTATCAGCTTCAAATTCAGTATCGACAAGTTCTAGTACGGCACTACGAGAGGGTTGTATAGTTTGTCTTCTTCTACTTATCACCTCCCTGTTACCCATCACACAGTATACCTAGTACTGCAAAAAATAACTACTGGATTTCCTTTCGATATCCATGGAGACCTAATTTTTGACTCTACTATCTCAGTTCAGGAATTTCTAAGCTTAGCTCCGTCAATTTTGCTTTTGAGGAGTATACGTAATACCAAAGGTTTACTCCCTGCAATACCGTGTCGGGGATGAGGCACGAGTCTTTAGCATTCTATGACCAATTTGTGCTTGTAGATAACCTACTTCTTTTATTATCCCTCCTGTGTGTTTTAAAAATGTCTTCTTTCAACACTATAAAATGGTGAATACAACGAATACGCTTATTTGGATTACTTCTCTCACCTCAACTATTCTACTCATACCTTAGGTCGGTGCATTCTTCTTTCAATGCTTTCCACTTGAACTCATAAATTTATGATGATTACACCTTACACGAACCATATTGTGAATATTTATGATAGTTTCAAATATGTTCTCATTGTTATCTCTGTATAAACGCCAACAGCTAGATTATTATACATTATGGATTCCGACAAAGGCAAAAGTCTGATGTCATTATTAGGGTGAAGTCAAACCTAATTAAGTGTAGTATTGCCTAAATCACTACTCCCTACAATCTCGCCTAAATCAGACCAGGTTAATAATAATAAATAATATAAGAACGGACCAAACGTACTATGAGATGTCTCTATAGCAACTCCCGCGAACTGAGGTATAGAAAGAGTATGGTCATACCTGTTGACTGTACCTATTCCTACGTTTGTTCCCAGCTCTGCTTCCTCTTTCAAATTCAAAAAGAGGTGACTTCCAAGGATGCTCAACATAGCAGGGTTTCCGATGATCCCGACAATAGCAGCAAGGGTGAAGCTCCTTTGCGATGCTGGTAAGAAGACTACAACCTCATAGTTTAATATATTGATGATCCCGCAAAAAATGACTCTGTAGTTTACAATATGAGCATGTGTACAAACCGTAGAGTATACTCTTACAATACGTAGTAAAGGAGTTGATCTTTAATTACAACTTTCACTAGACTGTGACCTTTGAACCCATTCTCCTTGCAATATAGGAGTCCTTTGTAAAGGGCTAGTAATAAGAGCATAAACCCGACTATACTTGGGATAAGCCTGGATATAATAACTTAGAGCCATGTTCACTTGTTTTCTTAAGAGACTTACCAGCTAAAAAGTCCTAATCTCGATACTTGAAGATACGACGACACATATGTGGCGCATACGGTACTACTCGGTGTTATTGGATACGCGATTGCTGGACGAAACGATTAGTCAGTTGCATAAATTGATGAGGCCGAACTCACGATCTTGAATAAGAGTCATCGTTATGATGATGGCTAACTTTGAGATTGCCTCACAAGCCACTAGACCCCTCAGAATGATGGTTAACAGCCAGTCTGATATGATTAGTTGCGCGAAAAAGTAGTGACAACGGAGTTATCACTCACTGTTTTCCCACAAGGCGAGAACACGAAGCATGATTGTACCTGTCCCAAACTTCAATGTCAGTCGGGTCATGGATATGTCACTAATAAGTAACTAAAAATTACAATCTACAGCAAAAACAGTGACAAACTCTGGAACTCATTAGCAACGAAAATAATTCAGCGACGTAAAGATTTTACCTCCGACGCTTTTAGCCCATTGTCCAAATTGACCTAAAAGGACTTTAATTATCTGAAGGTATGAAAGGCAAAATGACATACACCTAAGGACACAAGTATTAACTCCCTAAGAACCGAAGTATATCATATATTCAATAAAACGTACGAGTGATAATTAGACGATAACGAATATACTGCATAAAGTGATAGAATTATTAACAGACGAGTAAGAGAGAAAATAGCCTAGAATAGATACCTGCGAGTCGAGATACAGCACCAAATATACCGATATAACGATTCTAGAGCTTATTTATTACTAAATTCTTAATGCTAGTAAATAAGAAAGGGTACCCACTGAGAAATAGATGATGTTTGAAAGTTTGGATATTTTCTTATTCTTTTAAGATACTTATAAGAAAACATGCTTATAGATCAAAAGACAAGTTACCCAAAAGAATTGAACCTAAAATTGGGTTAGCTAGGCGGTATCTATACTAGCAAAGGTGCCAGCGCACCTCCTTATCCATAGTAATTACTAACAATAGAACGGGAAAAGGTTTATGAATGAAGAAAAAACTTTGTCAAAACTGACGACTCAACTAGTGTCATAAATAAGAGCACTGGACGCGGCAACCTGAAAACGCTGCATCATGGAAATTCCAGTGATAAACTGAACTACAGTATCAAGATTGAAGGACGACATTTTGTAGTAAAGGGTGGAGGGAGAAGGAGATCTTTGAATTAAGGGAGAAGACTAAGGTAGATAGCTGAGTTATTATATCCTAGCTCGTTTAAAAATGGAGCATCAAACTGCTGAGTGGTCACTTATTCTAAAAACAATTTTTGATATATGTATCATGTTACACTGATTGATAGCGAACGCATCACACGTGTATAAAGCAGCCTCTACAAAAACAACTCCAGATAAAGTAGCCCTTGTCTTTCAGCATGGGTATAACCTATGTAGTATTACTAGAAAGCAAATTTGGGAAATGTGCAATGGGCTGTTTTACCCGCACGGTTGCTAAGGATCGTGTTTCAATCAGTAAATGTAGCAAATACGAAAAAGAAGCTGTGTTTGAATTGTCCATAATCACCTGCGAACAAAGACCCCCCCCCCCCTTTTTTTTTTAGAAATAAACACACAGCTTGCTTGGTTATTAACAACCATTCAACCTGCACTTATTAAAGATACTGAAGAATTTGTTATAGAAAACGTTTGATTCGGTAACTTTATTCACAAAGACTACTAATGCAATTTCTCTCTACGGATGATCAGAGGACACGATTTATAGAAACTACATGGAATACGGTAATGGGCTTGAGTCAAATATTCGAAGTATGCACCCGAGCCTACACTCCTGATTTAGCCTTATAAATCATTATTAATAACAAATAATCGAGAAACTCCAACTCTCAAAATCAGGACCAATAGGTAACTCCAGAGTTCATAATTTAAAATCATTGTACCTCTATCTCCCGCCATGTATTCAACCCCCGTGTCAGCGTCAGGACGGACGGATATATCATTGTTTGTCATTACTCACCGTCGTATATTGTTTCCATGATGCCACCATTAAAATGTGCGCCAAATGAGTTTGTCCGGGACTTGTAAATTTCCAAAAGTATCACTTATTGATAGTTGTGACTCTAAAAACTTATTCGGCATTGATTACAATGCTTTGATTAACCTTTTTTGGTATTTATTCGTGAAAAAGCATGACGGATGACGTCAAGGCACTTGATATCAATGTGGATTGGATGCGTGGCTGAAAATCACACGAGCATGACCGCACACATTTAGTAGTATCTTCTATAGCCTTCTAATAACAATTTGTTTCATGCTTCGTAAAAAAGGCTACCGCTTGCTAATGTCGACCCAAGAAATTTAGTCGGAGGTGGATAGTGCATATTTGGTCTTACTCATCTCCGGCCGGGTGTTGTACACGTGTGAAGTACCTCTATCTATTATCAGCTTTCAATTTCAGTATCGACAAGTTCCACCACGACACTACAAGAGGGCTGTATAGCTTGTCTTCTTCCACTTATCACCTTGCCACCGGTGGCACCACACAGTATCACTAGTACCGCAAAAAATGGCTACTGGATTTCCTTCCAATATCCATGGAGACTTCCCGCTCCGTTCAAACTCATAACCTTACGTGAGCTATATTGTGAGCATTTACAGTAGTTTCAATTACGTTTCTTGACTTTTGTATAAGCACATATGACTGGATTTTTGCACATTATGGATTCTGATAAAAGCAAAGGGATGGCATTATTAGGGTGAAGTCAAACCTAGTTAAGTATAGTATTGCCTAAATCACTACTCCCCACAATCTCGCCTAAACCAGAGCGGGTTAAAAATAATGATTAAATATAAGAACAGGTCAAACGCACTATGAGATGTTTCCAAAGCGACTCCCGCGAACTGAGGTGTAGAAAGAGTATGGTCATACTTATTGACTGTACCTATTCCTACGTTTGTTCCTAACTCTGCTTCCTCTTTCAAATTCAAAAAGAGGTGACTCCCAAGGATGCTTAATATAGCTGAGTTACCGATGTTATTGATAATGGCAGTCAGGCCGGATTTTCTCGTCGACGCCGGTAAGAAGTCTAGGTGTTCATAAATGTATATGTTGATGACACTGCAAAAAAAATATCTGTGGTATATAATATTAGCGGATGTGCAAACCATAGAGGACATTCTTACAATACGTAGTAGAAGAGTTGATCTTTAATCACAGCTTTCACTAGGCCGTGGCCTTTGAACCCATCCTCCTTAAAATATAGGAGTCCTTTGTAAAGAGCTAGTAATAAAAATATAAACCCTAGTATATTCGGGATAAGCCTGCATATATTGATATATTTTAGACGCGCGTTTATTTGTCTTGCTGGAATACTTACCAGCTAAAAAGCCCGAGAGTCGATATTTTAGGATATAATGACGTGTCGATAGCGCAGACGGTAATACTCGGGGTTATAGGATACATAATCGCTAAATGAAACGATTGGTCAACTGCATATATTGATAAAATTGAACTCACGATCTTGTATAAGAGTCATCATTATGATGATTACTAACTTTGAGATTGCCTCACAAGCCATTAGACTCCTCAGGATGATGGTTAACAGCCAGTCTGGTATGATTAGTTATGCGATAAAATGCTGACAATGGAGTTTCCACTCACTGTTTTCCCACAAGGCAAGGACACGAAGCATGATTGTATCTGTCCCAAATTCCAATGTCAGTTGCATCATGGATACGTCACTAAAAAGTAACTAAAAATCACAGTCTACAAAAACAGTGACAAACTCTGGAACTCATTAGCAACGAAAATAGTTCAGCGACGTAAAGATTTTACCTCCGACGCCTTTGGCCCATACTCCGAATTGACCTAAGAAGGGCTTAGATTATCTGAAATTAAAAGCAATAAAACGGCATACACCTAAGAATTTGAGTGTTATATCGCGAAGAATTGAAGTATACTAAATATTCAATAAGACGTACGAGCGATTGTTAGATGATAACGAGTACACTATACAAAATGTTCTAATGATTAAATACGTGAGAAAAGGATAATATAGCCTAAAATAGTACCTGTAAGTCGAGATAGAGCACCAAATATACCAATATAACGATTCTGAAGCTTATTTAGTACTATATTAATTATTTTAAGAAATGAGAATGGGTGCTTACTGAGAAATAAATGATATTTGAAAGTTTATACATCTTCTTATTCTTTCAAGATACTTATCAGAAAACATGCTTCTGGATCAAAAGACGAAGTACCCAAAAGAATTGAACCTAGTACCGGGTCAGCTAGGTAGTATGTGTAACAGTAAGTGAGCCAGCGCACTTCCTTATCCATAGTAATTACTAATAATAGAACGGAAAATTCTTCATTAATAAAGAAAAAACTTCATCGAAACTGAGAACTTAACTAGTGTCATAAATAAGAGCACTGGACGCAGCAACCTGAAAACACTGTATCATGGAAACCTCGGTGATAAACTGAACTGCAGCGTCAATATCGGAGGATGACATTTTGTAATAAAGGGTGGAGGGGAACGTTGAATTGAAGAAGAGAGGTAGATGACTGGGATCTTATATCTTGTGTTTAGAAATGGGGCGTCAGACTATTGATCGATCACAATCTTTGATATGTATGATGTTACACGTCAATTCTGGCATTACAAAGTTAAACTACAATCTCTTTGACTTTCGTAATTGTAATTATAGTTCGAGATAGTCAACCCTTATGAGCTTGCGCGTCTTTCTTCCTTATGCAGACCTATCGACTGATCAAACTGACTATGGGTGATCCATTCCATATGGTCTAGCTTGATGCACGTCCGAGTCGCTTTTACGAAAAATGATCACCGTTCGCGAAATGATAGAGTACTGGATTGTGTTCCTGGTCCCATTTTCATCATCTGATGCATTAGTTTTAAAAACTCTAATATCATACCTAGTGGGTGTATCGCATTACACCCCAGTCGCAAGGACCGATGTATGCGTTGATTAATCGTACGCACATCAGGCGTGTACAAGGCAGCCCCTAGCACAATCCCTCTTTACGGATGATCAGAGGAAACGAATTATAGGAACTAAGTGGGATATATTGATGGACTTGAGTCAAATGTCAAACGCAGGATCAAAGTATGCATCTGAAACTACACACCTAATTGGTTCTTTGATATCGACGGCAGTCTTAATCACAGACAGACTCTTAGTCCAGGTACGGCCACGTTCATCTTTTAAATCACAGAGAACTGAGGACAGAGAATAATACATTATCGACGAATAATCGACCAATAGGTGACTTCAGGTCGTATAACTTTTTAAAAGCATTCTACCTTTATCTCTGGATATCTTCTATAGTTCTCTACTTGCATTTCGTTTTATGCTTTATTAAAAGGGCTACCGCTGACTTAAACAGGGTACAGAAAGTTAGTCCGAGGTGGAGAAAAGATACTACCTATTCGGTACATAACGTCTTTATGTTTAAAGCCCTTCCACCACGAATTTAATTTCCCTGTCAACGTCGGAACGTGTGTTACTTTTCGTCGATACTCGTCGTCAATAGCTGTTTCCATGGTGCTACCATTGAGTAAAATGTATGCAATAATGAGTTAATTCGGGACTTCTAAATCTCCAAAAGTATCACTGCAATTTATAAACTTAATCGGCTTTGATTACATAATGCTTTGGCTTCTCTTTTTGGCATTTCTTGTGAAAAGCATTGGCAAATCCTCGGATGAGGTTATATCCGTTTACAAGGCAAGAGGAGGAAATGGCTCGTAAGTAAGCAGTGGATACCAGATGATGTAATGGGACGTCAAGACACTTGATATGGAACTGATCGGTTCACTTATCCGCTTACACTACACAACGACCACGGGACTTGAAGATACATTGGACCCACTCGAATAACCCATTTCTTACTGTTCGCCCGCTGAAAAACGCCGAAGCGCTTCCGAATCCAAGCCCTGAATAATTCAAGGAAATGAAACCAATCCCTATTTACATTATTATCATCTCCCAAATAGTTCACTTCAGTAGTAACATAAATTTAGTTCTCTCGCAATCAGGTGTTGACAAATTATACCATTTTTCTGCAGATCAAGTATTCGGCCAAATTGATAAACAGGTAGTGAAGAATTTAAACGGCTTGAATCAGTTTTACATCATCGACCGAATATAGATTTCTTATCTTTGTGTTACTCGCAGGTACTTCTATTAATATAGACCAACTTCTTCGAAGTCTATTTTTAAACTGAAGGCGAGTTTACATACCAAAAAGGTCACCCCTTCCCACATCTGTGCGAATACATCCGATTTCTCCGTATTCCTACGTCGATCCCAGCTTTGAATACAAGTCATGAATCTGTGTCATTATAGATTCTTTTAATGCAAGTCAGAAATATCAAACGAGGGCAACATATAGAGTAATGATATGGACCGCTAAGTGCGGTCATGGGGTAGTCGGCAAGGTCTGAAATATCAAAATGGGGCTAATCTTATTTGTCCCGGGCCTCCGTGAATTATTGGATCAACGATCTCACTTTTTCTGTCCTAACATCTAGTCTTTGGGTATCCAAAAAAGAGAAAGATGCATCTCATACCCTGTCCTCGGGTTTGCTCTGCCGTAAAGCCCGCAGACCTGGCATCGGTTTCGGCAGCTTCTGTGTTAATATGAACCAATAGAAATGACCCTGAGTCTTTTGAATTTGTGAGTTGACACAAGATTAACTATGGCGCTGATACAGTTGACATACTTGGTTTGTCTCGTGAGGAAGTTGATCCGGGTGATCATGCATCTTTCCAGGTGACCAAATTACTTAGCGAAGAGAAAGGGGGGCTGGTACATATATAATTTGGACCTTATCAGGTAGCTGTAAACGGGCTCTTCTCATGTCTTCTCTAATGGATGGAGTCAACGAGAAGAATGATGACAGCCTCTCAACTGTCGAAAGGGATCCATCATTAAATGATAAATTCTCGGAAGAGTACAGAAGAATGGCGAGGCGCATCCTCTGGAAGCTTGATATCCATATACTCCCTCCCCTAGCTCTGGTTCGCTGTGTCTCTGTTGTTACTGCCAATCATCCCCTTAGACTTACTCTTCGTAGCTGTGGCTTGCGAACTTCATCGACCGAACTAATATTGGGAATGCGAGGTACCAGCCATTCTAACCTACCTTTAGACTATCCATGAATATTATATACAACCAGGATCGCGGGTCTCCAGAGAGATACTCACCTAGTTGGGAATCAGTTTAATACGGCTCTGGCAGGTTTGCATATAACTTTTTGTTTCTTTGAAATTACACATCTGATCATCCCTCTCTAGTATTCTATGCTTCGTGAGTGTTTCATTATGGGGGCGATTGCTTTAGCTGACATCATATGAAAGTTACATTGTGTCAGAACTCCGTAAGTGCAGATTTCTTATAATGAATGTGTAGCTAATTATTGAGTAGCGTCAAACTGGATACTTAAGCGAATGAAACCCAACAGATGGCTCCCGTTCATAGTCGGTGCTTGGGGTGTTGTAACCACCCTTTCAGGTTTAGTTCAGAACTTCAGGGGATTAGTTGTGATTCGCATCATGCTTGGTTTCTGTGAAGGTGGACTGCTGCCTGGAATAGTAAGTAACTGATGTTAATGTGCCTTCGTAAGCCGTTATTCATTCCATCTCCAGATATTATATTTGAGTACAATCTACAAGAGACATGAACTCCAGCTTAGGTTAGTACTCCCTGATCTAGCTAAAAATAAATATACATGGAATCTAATAGTAAAATAGAGTGGGAGTATTCTACGCTTCTGGTAAGCTTAACAGATCCTTAGAATTATTACATCTAACTATTTGAAAAGCGTCCTTATCGGGAGCCTTTGGAGGTGTGCTTAATATATTTACCTCCAGAAACCATTGTAACTCAACATTTCCACCTCTTAGGCTTACTCGCAACTGCTATAATCAAGATAGATGGTATTGGGGGTCTTGCCGGGTGGAGATGGATTTTCATACTAGAAGGGATTGTAACAGTTCTGTTTGGACTCATTGCGACATTGGTTCTTCCATCGGACATTGCCTCAGCTAAGTTCCTTACAGAAGAAGAGAGGGATTTTGCTCGTGAGCTCTTTATTAAATTATGATACAGAGACTCAAGTCCATATCTAATTATCTCAAAATGTCTAAGTTGCTCGATTTAGATATGGGAATGTCACCTCTAGAGTACCACTTTCTGAGGCGGCTCAAAGAATTCAGCCAGAAAAAGCAGACTCCGAGCATACCGAACGTGTGCGTGCTCATCAACGCCCTAGCCAAGAAACTGTCAATCAAGAAGATGAGCAATTTGAATGGAGAGAAGTGATCCGAGGTATGATAATCATCTAGCCACCAGTCAACTTTTGCCGATAAATGAGTTCCTAGGTTGTACTGATGTTCAAACTTGGTTAACCGGCTTCGCCTATCTGGGGCTCATTGTGAGCTTATACTCGTATTCATTGTTTCTGTATGTTTTCCTTCTCTGCTGTTGGTGTTATATGATCACTAAAGCTATGTCCTCAGACCAACTATTATAACCGGCCTCGGATATTCAGGTGGTGAGGCTCAATTGAGAACTGTACCTCCATATGTGCCTGCTGTCATCCTTACGGGTAAGTCCATTGATAATGTCTAAAGTGATATTTACTAAATCACTCACTCCTGCAGTCGTGGTCGCATTCCTCGCTGATCGCTTAAAATGGAGGGGTCCTTTCATTCTGATCTGTCTTCCGATGGCTATAGCAGGTAATTCACGCAGGTCCTTATTGTGAGGTAGAGGGGTCTAGAACACTAACTCTTTTCCCAAGGATACATCCTCGCCATCAAGGCTGAGACGAATAACGGTAGATACGCTGCCGTCTTTCTCATGGCCGCAGGAGTGTGAGTTCCCGTCTTTTGTGTCATTCCCTTTCACATAAAATTGAGGTTCAAGCGAATAAAATTAGATATCCTTCCGGTCCGTGTATTTTATCGATCCTTCCAAATAATTCTAGTGGGCATTATAAGAAAGCTACGACGACGTAAGCAGGAAATTATTTCTATACATTCGTAATCTAATCTGTTGATCCGATGATCTGATTCATAGGGCGTTGCAATTGATGATTGCAAATACAGGAGGATTCGTTGCAACATTTGCATATACAGCTGGTATAGTCACTTCCTTTCTTCTATAAGAGTCTTAATTTTAAACAAACGAAACTAGATCAAGCGCCACGTTATATCAGGGGACACTCTATCTCGTTAGCCTTTGTCTGCCTAGCATGGGTACTGGTTGCAGCAAATGTGTATGTACCCTCTCAAACCCCTTTATTTTTCTACTTCCTTCGTACTTATAATAATATTGCAAAACAAAATAGCGCCTATTGTATGTGGGAGAATAAAGCTAGAGCAGAAGGAAGACGCCAAGGAAACGTTGAAAAATATCAGGAGCTTTGGGATACTGGGAAGACCCGTGCACCAATTGGTGATCGAAGTCCCGATTTCCGATATACATTATAAGACTTTACGGTTCTTCACATTTTCGGGTTGGTATGAATGAATGATTTATGATATATGAGCGTACATGTACATATTTTTAGGATCAGTACATATTGTATTTGTGTTTTGTTTTGGTGAGTATTTAATAACAATGATCGTTTCTGTCGTAAAAGGTCGTTAAGGTATAGATACATGAGGTATGTGCTAATCTATACAGTGACTACATAATCAGCGTGCATTCTTTTTGGATGGATGTATGAGAAGGATTGTGAGGATTGTGAGAGAGTACAAGACACAACAAAAGCGAGTGAAGAGTAAGTAATAGATACACCGATCATTGTTTTAAACATAGAACCTAGAAAAAAGAGGACATCAGATTAACGGTAAAAATTCTCTGAGACATCTAGTGACTTACTTTTTGTTGATTTGATACAAGAGTAAATTGAGGTTGAACTTCGCCATTCCATCAAATAAGGGCAATGATACACGGTTCTCAAATTGAGCTTGCAAAAGATCTTCCATACGGATCTCAGTAGATGCGATGTGAGAAGATGTACCAGCGTTGGTTTTATACAACTCTATATCAAATAGACCCGCTTTATTTGAAGACAAGACCACATCAATCCGGTCGAATTGCCTCGGAGAATATTGATCGATAGAAAGGAGAATGCCCTTCTCATATAATTGCTGGGCACTGTACTTGAATGACCCAAATTGAGGTGATCTTCCCGATTTTTGAAGATCTCGTAGATGGAAGAATTGTTTCGTGAAAGGCATGACAAAGCGTTTCTTGCTAATCACAGAGTTAGCAAGCGGTTTGAGGGACAAACAACTTAGCTTATATCTGACTTACCTCTTTCCCTTTTGCATGGTATTCATTGCAGTTTCAACGTAGTCGTTGTAACTCTTGATCTGTTCCTCGTAATGCTTCTTGCGTTCTGCCAGGTGTTGCAACGCCTCATTCATGCTCGCAAGCTCCTGTTGTCGTTGCAAACGTTTACGATGCTTGCTCCTGACATCACCAGCAATTGCATTAAGAATACCCTGATACCCATCATTGCGAGTAACCTTTCCTTGTTTTTCAAGTTCCAGAAGGAAGTAGATAGCATGTGCCTTCACCTCTTTGAACGTGAGCCTAACAAGAGTGATATTAGCAAGGTACGGGTATACGCTAGACTTATAAACATACGATCGGATATCATCAAGTCGATACGCAGAATCAGCCCCGGTACTGGAAGGCATGCGTCTTTGTTTCTGCCTCATATGATCATTCATAAGTTCACGATCTACAATGTCCTCCCAGAACATCTCGTGCTCTTCGGAAACGGGTTGCATCAGACATTCGACGAGATCCCTCGCTGGCTGAACACGTAAGATAGAAAGAACAGAGCGCTTTGCTTGTACCCAAAGTGCTTTCTCCTCGGCTTGTGGATCTGGTTTGCCTTCAATATACTGACTCATAGGAAATATACGAGAAATAAATCTTACCCTTTACATTGGCGAACCTATTTGTTAGCTCTAATGTAATCATTGTGTCTCGGGCAGCGTTTAGTTCGTCACTACCACCACTCAAGTGAGGAACACCTCCAAGTTCGAGGATGATACTACGAAGCGGATCGTCCCTCTTCGGGGCCATGCGTTCAAGATGTTGAGAGATTAACGAGTGCATTGAATACACTTCATTAGGAGATATGTAGATGGGCTTTGGTTGTACGGCAACATCAAGGAACTCATTGGCATGGTATTGTGTCTCCGCGTCTGTGACATTCGCAACTACAAAACTATAAGGCTTTGTCTAGACACGAATTGACAGAGAAACAAACCTTCAAGGACCCACTGCCTGAAACGCGGTATATAATTTTGTACAAATGCATTAATCGGAATGAAGTTTGGTTGGGTGAATAGTTCTCCAGAACAAATCTGCCGGATAACTTTTGAAACTTGGGCCAGATTCTTCCTTGTTGCGATATCGATTGTTGTAGGGACAATATCAAATGTCTCCGGTGCACTACGAGGTATATCAGCATCATGTTTCTAATCACTTTCTAAGTTCTTACACCAAAGCGGGCTCAATATAGCGATGGAAGAGAAGCCTGCATAGAGGGATAGCGTAATATTCATCCGGTTGATCTGCAAATTTATCCTAGAGCGCAGGCAGGTCAGTTATTGGAGCTACTTTATATCATAGGTGCAAATACCTTAAGTGCTGCAAGAAGCTCACGAGCAAGGAAGCGTATATTGTAAGGCATCTTTCTTATAGAGCCCAGGATACAATTTACGAAATCCGTAGAAACAGATACAAGTTTCTGAAAATCTACCAAGTGCATGAGATAAATGAAATCAACCTCAAATTTTAGATTACTCACTATGCACAAGAATAACTCGAGTCTCTGGATGGTAACTGGCTTCCTGCAATGGCAATTCTGGTGGCTCATTGCTTTTCATACCAGTTCGCATCTCCTCCCTTGAAATAAATTGTCGATACACCTGCAATCAAAGATGGTAGGATCTGAGTTTTTACTCACTCTGTGAGAGAATTCAAGCACTTACGACACAAGGATCAGTTTCCAAATCCAGTTTCATATCGCTGGCAACACCATCAAGAACCATGTGGATATTTGCCTGTAAGACATCTCTCAAATATGTAACCTGCTTAGGTCTTCCATACTGCAATGCGATGAAAAGGTATAAAGAAAGTTCCTTCATGGCGTGGTTTACGGTAGGTGTAAGGGATATGTCATTCCTTATAGCGTGCTAGAATTCATTATTATAAGAAAATGCTGACTTATGTCCGGAAAACTGGCTCTCACCTGGAATAACTTGAGTAAAAGGTATTCTTCTCTTCTATCTTGACCATACCCAAAAAGAGTTAAAACAACACGCTCTACGAGCTTCTTGGACTTATCAGGTATATCCCCCTTTGCAAGTTGTTGGAACAGCTTGCCAAGGTACTCGGCCCGAGTCTGTAACAAGTAAAATAGTTGTTGATACAGCTCTAGCTTCCTCTTGGACTCGTGGTCAAGAGAGCTTGCACCCGCAAATGGATCACCATGGGCAGCCAGAACACTAGCACGGGCGGCGTGTGCACCAACGCTATCATTCCTTCTCCGTGCCTTGACCAACTCCTCAAAGCTCTTTACATTCTGTACGACAAGAGCAATCTTCACATCAAGCTCATCCACTTCAGTCTCCAAGTGTTGATTGGTTCGGATACTTTGAACAACTCGTTTGCGCAATCTCTCCAACTCAATTTCGTCCTCAAAGTCAGCTTCCGAGTCATCAAGAAGATGTACAAAATTCTTGATTGTGCTAACATTGACATTATGTCCCAATGTGAGCTGGCGGTATTGCTCTCGAGTTTCCTTCGCACGGAAGAGCGATTGAATTTTAATAACCTTGCTCAAGTTCTCGCGATAGTATCTCATCTTCTCAATGAACTTTCGCCTTTCCAGAAAGCCTCGGAATAAAGCTTGAAGGTGTGTAGCCTCTTCTTGGCTATTCCTCAAATAGTCTCTCCAACTGAGATAATCGCGACGTGCGAGAGCTCCACGACAAACTGCTTGGAAGCCAAGTACATCTGGTTGACAGAATTCAAGCTTCTTGCTCTGTTCTACATGATGCTTTCTTACAAGTGCTGCACGAGCTAGAGCTTGCAGAGTTCCTACGGCCTTAATGGTCTTCACTTCCCCGAGAGCTCTCTTTAACTCAATATGCTGTTTGCGCCTGAGAATTGCTCGGGCCAGAGCCTGCACCTGAACAATTGCTGGTGTTGCACGTCTAAGTCCTCGGATGAGATTAAGTAGGCGCTTCCGTGCCAGATAACAACGAGCAGCGGCTTGAATGCGGACAACAACGTCGACCGAGTCATCCAATTTTGCTAGTTGAGCTCCAATGTGCCTACGGATAAGCACACCGCGCACATGAGCCTGTAGCTGAATGACAGAGTCTTCCACATTATCAAGTATTTGTAATTGCTTGGAAATCTTGCGCCTGAGAAGAACACCACGACCCACTGCTTGTAAACGAACAACTCCTTGCATTGTCTTCACCTCTCCAAGCGTCTTCTGTATCTGTTGATGAGATCTCTTGGCAAGTCTCGCACGAGCGAATGCCTGCAACCTCAAAACAGAGACTTTACTCTTAACAAGTGCAGCTTTCAACAAGGCATAACGGCGCCTCAGTAGCACTCCTCGTGACTGGGCTTGTACCTTGATGATAAACTTAGTTAGTGCCCGAATACGAGAAAGACGTTCTTTCCAAGCTCTTCTAGAGATAATTCCCCTCGCTCGCGCCTGCAAAGCCAATACCCAAGGAGTGAGATCCATCTGCTTCTTCCGAATTTCTTGCATGTTCTGACGAGTCGCAAGTCCTCGGCAGCGTGCTTGAAATTTAACAATATAACGTTCTGCTAATTGGAGACGGGCACGACGAGTGGCTTGCTCCTTTCTGACAAGGAAACCTCGCAAGGCAGACTGCAGCTTGACAATTGAGTCTTCATTCTCCATAAGCTCTCTATCTCTCCCTATGAGATATTTAATTAGTTGTCCAAAAACGCCTTAAATTATTGAGGCTTACTCTCTTCTTCTGTCTCTATTTCCACTTCTGGTTCTTCATTAATCTCCTTCGCCAACTCTCGGCTAATAGCACCGAAATTCGGCATTGGGACACCTGCATCCTTCAAGCCCTTTTCCGTTCTCTGTAATTGATCGTCAGAGAACTCAAGCTGCCCCAATAAATTGCCTATGCGCTGTGCTAATCCACGTCGAGCTAGTAGATGACTAAATAATGTTAATACACGCTAGTCTTCATAGATCAAAGGAGGAATAGCTTAACATACCTTAATGCATGGATACAATAGATTACTTTAGGTATATTTTTCTTGTTGTATAGGTCAGTAGTTTCGAATATAAAGCACTGTCAATGATACAAGATTAGAATTGATCTCAATGTACCGAATAAAATAACACATTACCTCAGGTAGACCAACATCTCGGACAAACTCAAAGAAATGGTTTATATTGTCAGTTTGTCTGAAATCAAGTTTTGGAGCCTAGGATTGTAGAATCATAAGTAAGAGATATACTACAGTTAAGAATGCAAACCTCAAATATCCTTCTGACCACGTTCTCTCCCAAGAACCGGCGTGCAAGCTTTGCTAAAACTACCCCATTTCGAAGGCTTTCTTCCATCTCGACTACGCCGAATCCAAGTTCCTCACCCAAACAACCCTCGATCCATTGTTGAGCTTCACCAACATGACACAAGTACTCATATGCACGTATAAGATGCCTTTGAGTATCTGCCCATAAACCCGAGCGTATCCCAAGACGAGAGGATGGAAGAGGCATCTTCGCTCCAAATGGTGACTCCGGAGGTGCAATGACATCTCGAGAAAGTCGTTTGCGACCAGGTACGCCGGCTACATCGTCCGCAGATTGACCTATAGCGTCGGATGTATGTGGTACCGCAAATGATTCCCTCCCGGGACTATACGATACCTGCTTGCTTGGTGTATTTCGTTTTTGTTCTAATTCGGCCTGCCACTCACGTATCCGCTTCTCACGTCTTTCCTGTCTACTTAGCCGTGAATTTGGTTCAGGTGATTTATTCTTTTTGACTTCTTTAGAGGCCGTAGGTCTCTCAGGAGTTACCGGCAGTCTGGCCTCTTGCTTTGCTTCGGCCTTTTGCTTTACTTCGGCCTTTGGTGTCTCGGGCTCATCGTATGCATCGCCGCTAGCAATTCGTGGTAAATGCCTCCCAAGCCTTCGGCCAACTGTTATCTCGTCTCCATATAAACCGGCTTTTTTGTTTGCCATGTAAGAGCTACGATATGGCGTTGGTGACATAACAGACGATGGGACATTTGAAAAGGTCGAAGGGGAGGCAGGGGGAGGGCGGTAAGGGGTTCGTGAACTAACAGGAGTGGGTGATTCCGATCGTAGAAATGGTGAGTCTTTCACTGAATTTCTTCTTGGTAATTTAATAGGTTGAGATCGTGATGTCTTTTCAGGAGAAGAAGGGGCAGAAGAGTCTTGCTTTGAAGAAGAAAATACGGATTTGTTAGAAGATGTCAAGTCGATGGAGCTATGGCGAGAGCTTCTCTCCGAGGAGGATGGTATATCAGAACTTGTCCTCGCAAGTTTGACAGGAGAAGAGGAACGCTGGCTTTTATCGGAAGACCCGGAACGAGTAAGTTTCTCTCTAGTAGCAGCCACAGACTCTTGCCGGGGTAGGGTAGAAAAATGAGGTGTACCATATAGAGAAGTTGGTCGCATTCGCCTTGGACTAGGGTCCTCAGATCGAGACGGCTCTTCCTTACTTAAACGAGAGGGAGTCGAACGTCCATCCTTCATGATCGTGTCAAAGTCGATAGAGCGCCTTGAGCGAGTGGATGTTGATATTTCGGAGGTATTATCAGCATTTAGACCGGCTTCATCGAATTTCTGACGCATAGTAGCGAAGGAGGCGCGGGGGACAGGGAAGTGTATGCGGTTAGTTTGGACTGTATTTGTGGATGTGAGTGAGTTCATATTAGGAGAAACAACCGTTATTCCAGTGCTATTTGGTGATAAAGGGGAGGCGATAATGGGTTCGGGCATTGTATGACGTTTCGTAAGGGATGGAGGGGTTACAGGTTCTGCTTTCACACTACTTGATGATTGAAATGATCGAGACGAGGACATACGACTACTATTGTGCGGAGTCTCATTAGAACTAGGGGACGGTGGTGCAGTAGGTACATCATCTGTGCTAAAGCTTGACCGTGATGGGCTTGACTGGTTATTAAGTTCGGCTTCTGCTTTCGCTCTTGCTTCCCACTTTCCGCGCACACTATCAAGACTACTCTGACCAGCGCGATGACTGGGTGTCCATCGTCTACTACCAGAGTTGCTTTGGCTTAAGAAAGAAGTATTTCTTCCAGAAGAATTTCGCTCGAGTAGTCTGGTCTGATAGGCAAAGGGTTCGGTACCCTGACGGGAAGACGTAGACGAAGATGTTGAGGATACTGAATTAGACCGATCCATAATTTTTCAGCTTTCCGGGGTGTTCTGAAGGTGTCTGTCCCTTCTAATCGGTCTCAAACCGTTTGGCGCGAGGGTATGTTGAGGACGTGAACGGGCTGCATACGCATACAGATGATCGCGTCCGTGAAGGCGCGTAACACGGTGAATGCCTCGTTTGGAATCCCCGGCGCCCCTATTACATTACATAGTATCAGGATGACACTTTGCTTGAACAACGACTACACTAGTCTGTTTGTCATAATGTACTACTACGTCTACATATCATAATACACGCATGCCTTGTTCTATCATCGTCGTTGATGGATTTAGCACTGATCATGAGCGAACATAGTAAGCGCCTTATCACAGGGTTTATCTGCTTTAGGCTTCGCACGAGATAAGCCAATCTCACTCTACCACCTCAAGCTAGAAGAAGACTTCTATGTCTGCGAAAATGAAACAACTACTTGTCGATGTCCATACCCATATCTATCTACCGCGATATGCTGAGGTTCTTCGTTCTCGATCAAACGTCCCCAGGATCTTTCGGCGACCCACTGTCCAAGGTGGTACAGAAGAACGATTACTTATTCTCGACAATGAACCAAGTGGAGGAAGACCAGTAGGGTCACAAGTAGGTGCTACAAAGCTTCTGACACAAATCAGACATTTAGTGTGTGTTTCAAACAAACTATCTGAACTAGTACTGGGATCGGCAGGAAAAGCTTAATTTCATGGACAAAGTGAGCACTATCAACTCAGATAGCTTCCCGTTTTCGCATGATAGAGTAAACTAACATAAAGTAATATAAAGCATGGAATTGATGTTTCGATAGTCAGGTAAGGATGAATCAATGACCCGAGCCGGATTACCTCCTCAGCAGTGATGAATATCCGTTTATTTTAGTTCCGCAAATCCTTGGATTGATTTTTTATCTCCGGAAGAGGCTGCCCTCCTCGCAACAGATCTTAATAATGATCTCGAGGCTTACTGTGCTCTTGGTCCTTCATTAAAAGTTGATCCTACTCGACAGCGTCTTTATGGATTTGGTCTACTTCCATTGGTCCCGGGGATCGAATCATCTGTACTACTCAAAACAGTAAAACAAGTCGCCGAACTTCCTCATCTCAGAGGTGTTATTATGGGAACAGTTGGAATTGGGCGTGGACTTGATGATGAGGCGCTTGAGCCAGTATGGTCTGCAATCGCCGATACTGGTCTAGTTATATTCCTGCACCCACACTATGGTGTAGACGGAAAGGCGTTCGGTGAGAAGAATAATGGCCATGTTTTGCCTCTTGCTCTCGGCTTTCCGTTTGAAACTACAATTGCAGTCACCAGGCTCATTCTTTCTGGCGTCTTTGATCGGCACCCAACGCTACGTCTACTGCTAGCCCATTCCGGAGGAGCTCTGGCTCAACTTTCTTCTCGTTTGGCATCATGCATCGCCCACGACCCCGTTGTAGCAGATAGACTAGAACATGACGCACGCTATTACCTTGGTAAAATCTATTATGATGCTGTTGCGTATGGACCAGAGGAATTGAGCTTCGTTAGCGAGGTAATTTCTCGCTCAAAGGGCTATGCAAGCCTTAAAGCTTCTGCAAAAGATTCCGCTGGACATGTTAACCGTACAACTGGGAGTAAGCGCATGCTCTTTGGCACAGATCATCCCTTTTTTCCACCACTGAACGAGACAGACAAATGGAAGAGCGTTATGGAGAATCTTGAAGCGATCGATGGAGTTCATGGCTGGACTGAAGAAGACAAGGAAGGTGTGCGTGGGTTAAATGCTCTTGAACTGTTTGATCTATGAGTACATATAAAAGTACAAATTGTATCTGTTAATATATCGTCAGATGTCTTTGGGTCTCTGGATTTTGAGACTAAAGTCAATATGTTGTACGGATTGGTGGACTGCACTTGTACTTAGGATGTCAATTTCTAGAGACCATGTTTAAGTCAAATTTAAAAAGAGAAAGGGGATGGTGTAAAAACTGACCATTTATAGCTCGTTCATGCAAATTTGTATCTGTAATATTTCCGCTGGTCTCAAACAAAAATTTCCGCTTGCCAGCCCATTTCGCCTTCAAACTTTGAGCAACCCTCACGAGCTCCGCACCTTCAATATTATCTAACATAACAATATCAGCTCCGGCATCAATAGCTTCATCAGCTTCAGCTTCGTCGCGAACTTCGACATCCAGTAATAAGCTGAATCCCCCAGCAAGACGGGCTTGCTTTATAGCGGCTGTAATCGAACCACAAGACCAAACATGATTATCCTTTAGCATGATCATACTACTCAAATCGTGCCGATGTGGATCAATCCCCCCAACTCGCATCCCATACTTTTCTACAAGTCGGAACCCTGGGGTCGTCTTTCGAGTACCAGCGACAATTCCAGTATAGCCATTTGCACGAGCCTTGTCTAAGATTCGTTTCGATCTATGAGTTTAAAATATGAACGAGTTAGTATCTAATGTGGGTATATGCGACATGAAACTCATACTTGGTCGCAATACCGCTGCAGCGAGCGAGAAGATTAAGCGCAACACGCTCACCCAAGAGTAAAAGCCGTGCCTTTCCTCTTACAGTTGCTACATGTTTCACCGGATCGAATTCTTCCCCTTCTTTGATATGCCATTCAACCCTTATGACACCATAAAGTCTCAACTTTTGATAACATTTTAATCACGTATGTATGTATCACTCACTGACAGCCCAATTGTTCAAAGACCTCAGTAAAGAAGGGGACTCCCGCGAGAACAGCGCGCTGAGAACCTTTGCCAAGGAGAAATGCTTCGCGCTCAACGTCACCAACAACAAACCCACCATAATCGAATGACGGGGTGTCTTCGGCTAGCCACGCAGTTATTTGTGGTTTCCAGGTTGGTGGAAGAAGGTTTGAATAGTTTGGCGGATCCGACATGTTTGTTACTTAGTACTACCTGTAATGACTGTGGATGTACTAAATCGCTAGTCAGCAACGTTCAAGAATTTCATTATGAATCTAACCTGATCGACACAAACCTTTTTTCCCTAAAAAATCCTTGACTCTGATAATTTGGCTTAATCAACTTTTTCAAAGGCCTAAAGGGAGTCAATTCAGTTTTTCAGCTCCTTCAGGACGAAAACATAAATAATTCAGCAGCCAAAACCACTTAAATACCCTCGTCGTTTCTAGTTTAAATCCAGGCACAGAAATCACCATCACCAATCCACTTATTCTTAAGGCCCTTTTGCAATTATCTTCTAGTTGACAAGGCAATGATTTGCCGTAGATGTGTCCAATTCGATCCGTCGTGTTTATTAACTGGGGCCTTGCCACTCGCATTATCAGTCTGGCGGTGAATCTAATAGAGCACCGGACGGATATCACAAATGACCTCGCATTTACATCGCCATTCTCATAACAAATTGCGAAGAAGTCCAAAACAGATGGTTTTAGATAATGTACTGTGCAGTAGGTCGCCACACAGCTCCGATAAAGAGTAGAAAGAAGAATCTACAGAGTTACTCTAGCTATCTACCTTACAAACATGTATCATATCGCCTTAGCTAACTTTCTGGCTTATCAGCTAACCTCTTTAACACCTTTTCTTCAGTACAAAGTGGAGTAAACAAATAAAAAGAAACTATAATAAAGCTCTGGGCTGACGGCCGTTAGTGGTAACATGGCCACACATCGCCGATTTTGGATAAAGCCTGTCCATCAGCGAAGTGTGGCTTCGCCGGAGTTTCAAACAAATACAATTTTCCGATCACTGACTTCTAGATGATATGAAAAAATTGGATGTGTAGCAGAGGAAAGGCAGCTCTGAAAGTGCCCCTCTACTGGTCTTGGCATTTGGAAAAATAAAGCTATTGAGTCAAATGAGGGTCTCCGAGGCGCATACAGTGATCCGTTTTTTCCATGTGCACGGTGGTACTACGGGTGCGAGAGCCCGTGTGGTAGACTACAATTTCTCGATCCCGTAAATCTGAAATAAATACATGTAAACATCCACTCTCTCATACCAGTACCTCTTATAAATAATTCCTGAAACCTCACAATCTCCCCCTTCATCTCTCTTCACCGCTTTCGTATAACCTTTAATACTCTTCCTCCCCGTAATTGGATTTCCTCGTCAATTCCTTCCATCTCCCCCTTACACGACACGATGCACGCTTCAACCATCCTTTCCCTCTTCGCTGTTGCCCTCTCGGCCTCTGCTTTTGAGGTGACCAACCCAAGCAACTCAAGTTCCTGGAATCAACACGGATTCAACACTCTTGCTTGGGATCGTGTCTCAACCGATGCAACGAATTTCACTGTTGTCCTTACCAACACTGTATGTTCAAGCCTAACTATTATTATAACTGGATAAACTTTGATATTCTGATACTTTTTTACGTCTTTAGGATCGCTCAATCCTTCCAATTAACAATCAAGTTTTGGTGAGCTTTGTGGATGCGTCGTCCGACACCACCTTCTCCGTGGATGCTCCCTCTGGAGGATTCAGCGTTGGGGGTTCATACCGAATCAACCTCGTCAAGAGTACAAGTGAAATCACCAGCATTTACGCCCAATCTGACGAGTTCGACATTGTTGAGGGTGGTGACGCATCCCAGGATAGTTCCTCCGCTGCTCCTTCGTCTACTGGTACGTCTTCTAGATCTACTTCGGCTGGTACAACCAGTTCAAGTGCTACTTCGCGGTCCGCTGCCTCGTCAACTCCTACAACTTTGTCCGTAACAGGCTCTTCTGGGACGTAAGTATCTTCAACTCATCTCTCTACCCCCTCTATGAGGAATGAGGATCAAACTGATAAATTTTTCATCTAGTTCGACTTCGACTTCGACAGACTCAAGTGCATCAGCTTCTAGCACCAGCAACGCTGCCAACTCACGCCAAGTCGGATACGGTCTTCTAGGTGCCATGCTTCTCATGGGTGGCTTCCTTGCTTAATTTTCCCGGTTTTCTCCCGCGCTTCTCTTATATTTTGCCAAATGTATGCAACGCGACTCTTCATTTATATTTCCCCTTGCTTCACATTTCGGACATTCAATAATACTTACATATTTAAAAGGACTTTTTTTTCTCTCGGATCTGTTCAGTTCCTACAGCTTTATTTTAAAATAGCGTACCTTCGACATCCCCTCTTTAGAACACATTTTTATAGACTATTCGGACATCGTAATAGTAGTGCATTATTCGCATTATGTATAACTGCTATGATTGTGAGAAGTTATGATCTTGTGATGAATGAGTGTAATAAGTCCCCCGTTTCTTCGTTGAGGGATATTAGGAACGATCGGCGTGTGTGTAATTATTGTGGCAACCCCACTATGTTACCAAGGCACAAAGTACAGGCTGCTCAGAAAAGCCTGAAGGCTTGACGAAATTTCATGGGAGCGAGCGGTCAAAGTCCCCCTTTACGACTTTTTAAGAAAGGCTGTGAAAGAACCGTTCCCTGCCGATCTAAAGTAATCAGAGATTTCCGCGAGTGTTTCATTCAATGTCAGTTATAAAGTCCTTTCATTAAGCTCTATGGGCGATTCATCGTCCAAAACCTTGGAGTTTGTGTTATAGGTGGCAGTACTACTAGACGTATTACGGAATACGTGCGGAACTACCCGGAAGGCAAGTAAAGCGAGAGTTGGCCAGTTCAGTGCTTCATACATTCTATAAGTTGCACGAGGTCCTAGGAGGAACACAATTATGGAGCCCAGCAGGTATAGGTATGGCACAGGAATGATCTCGATCCTAGCAAATAAATCATAAATTTTCATAATTCCACAAGGTCATTTATTGTAAAAAAAATTTTTCAACATACTTGTGTCTCCGCGAAAATACAGTGCCTTGGTGAGTTACCATGACGTACGTAAGCATGACAAAGGAAAGGGAATTAAGAAGGAAGTGATCGCCGTCGAACGGTGTGGTTAATCCGGCGGTCAATAGCGTCCGCACCCAAACGGCAAGCACGGGAGCCACAACAGGTAGGCACCATGTCATCATGAGTAAGACAAGCATTTTTTGTGTTCGAGAATCTTGCTGCTCTGGTGTATTGTAATTCTTGCATATGAGAGCTGCGCAATGATGCCAGTGAATAAGATAGCAAGACAAGAAGGCAACTTGCCAGGGAATGAGTAAGAATACGAGAGAACCCATGATAGAAATGGTGATCAAAGCTCCTTTTGGTGACAAACTTGCATTCCTGGAAAGTTCATCTTCCTGCCTATAGATATATTTTGTCAAGTCCAGGTACGGAACAAAAAGTGGAGTCTTACCTTGAGAATATAGACAGAAATCTACTATAAGGGTATATTATCATAGTTAGTAGTATCCACGATAAAGCAACAAGCCCGACTGAGAGTACAAGAATAAATGGGGCTATTAATGCGAAAAGAGGTTCGCCACTATTTCCTAACCAGTAATCACTTGGAATGGGTAAAAAGGAGAAGAGAGTGAATCCAAGCATAGCTTTTGGAAGAAGTTGTAATACAGAGCGTAATAACTGAAACGGTGTTACCATAGGCACTGTCGACACTGATCAGGGTAAGAAAAGTATATAGAGATTACAGTGACCTACGTCCTTTGTCCCACATTCCTATAGCAGTAAAGAACATGAGACTAACTATCCCTACGGACCATGATAGTACTGCATTCCAATAACGTGGTCCCCATCTTCCAAAGCTATTCCACCAATCAATAGTTAATTCCAGTTCTCTCACTGAGCACTCTCCAGACGTGAATATTGATATGTTAAGACCTGTGCTCGATTCGCGGGCTAGAGGAAGAAATGGTGCAGACTGATGACCATGCAAAAAGGAAGCGTGATCGTTCTGAAGACGATAGAAATGTGCTTCAACTAAACTCGAAGTATGTAAGAGCATAGGAGAAAGTAATGGGTCTTTCAATCACAAAGTCAGAATAGTATCATGTAGGGGTGTGTAAGCAACTCACCTTCACATGAGCCTGAGAGCTTCGCCGTAGCACGGTAGACTAAAAGTACATTAGATAGCAAGTTTGGAAGGAAAATATCAGACTGCAAGGTGCCATCTCCTAGATCAAATCTGATGGTCCCGAAAATAAGGCCTACATACCCAGGGATAGTCAACTAAGTGGTAATAAGTAAGGAGAGAGGGAAACTAATTACCGAGTGTAGATGCGTGGTCTATAGAAAACACCTTGTCTCCGAGAGATGCAATAAACCAACCTTCAGCACTTCGACTAGACACGGAGACCGAAAGAAACTCCGTAGGGAGTGGATGTTTACTGAAAGGTATCGGAGCTTCGTAGACAACTATTCCATCTGATTCATCTACTCCGGATCCAGGAACTGGGAATGGTGCATTATTGTCTGGGTTAGGGATTAACCGTACAGAAGAAGGCGGGAGGTTAAAACATGACTGTATATCGGGATTCTCATTCTCTCGATGGCATAGATGTACAGAAGCATCATTAGAAATTGAACGAAAAGGTGAGACAGATAACATTGTTCCTTTCGACAAAAACATTAGAAAATGTATAGGTTTGTTTTCTTTCCCTTTCGGGAGGGTAAAATTATACACCTGAGTACCCTGTTGGATCTTTCGAACAATAAGTGGAGAATTAACATGAACCAAATCAGGTGCTGATAAAGTATGTCTTTGATTGTCACTTATTGTAGCGGGAGGAAAAATATCTGACTGCAGTCCATCCCTGAACCAATTGTTGAATATTCGTTTTTGATCTTCAACTGTATGCGTTCCTCCTAGTTCTAATGCAACTCGTGCAACTCGCCATCGGACCTGATGACACCATACCATTTCTCTGTGCCCAACACCTGACCAGCACCCCTCAAGAGAGCTTGTGAAAATTGTTTTTCGGAGTTCCGGGTTTTTGAAAGAGCTGGGAGGTAACACACAAAATTCCGATGGTATCATAGTGTCTGTTATTCCCCCACAGATACTAAGTATTGGTGTCGCATCAGATTCGACTATTCGTTGCACATTAGAGTAGATGCTATCCATTCGAGCATCAAATCGAGCGGGAGGGACACTATGAGGCGTAGACATAGTTATAAGTGCTTTAATTTCTGACGCCGGCAAGAGAGTAGATCCGACTATACCCCCCATAGAGTGACCCATAACTATTATCCTAGTTCCAGAAGGATACAATGATAGTATATAACCTATTGCATCCGAGGTATATTGACGCTGAGACGCTAATGTTGGCCCATGAAAAGCGGAAAGGTCTTCATTGAAATCAACTAGAGTGTAAATTCGTTAAGGTAGGAGATAATATTGGGCTCGGACGAAGGCTAACCAGCGAACACATCCAATGGCTTCAGATCCCGAGAAGAGTAAACAGGGTTTATTTTATAGGGTGATAGATAGTACTGTCTTGTTGAGGAAGATGCTATTGAACGGACTTGATGCGCTGAGCCGGCATTTCCTGGAATAAAGAGAACGGGATTGCCGTGCGGCTAGGTTTCTTGTGTTTATAGTGCATCGTTTGATTAAACTATAAACCTTTAAACTATACCTTGTCAGAGTCCCATCCTACTTCACGATACAACATCAACCTGTACCGCGACGCGAGACTTTCACTCGTCCATGACGAATTGAATCCTGTCTGTAGGACATATGACGGTGACATATACGACATACGACATCCTTGCGGAGATATCTTCGCTGGTGTATCTAACGCTGAGAATACAAGTAACAGGGTTGTAACAAGGGCTACGACTGCTAGTAATGCTATACGTAGCATTGAGTTTAGAGCTGAGAAAGAGACCCAATTCCACGGCTCTACTGTATCCAAACGCGTTTGCTATTCTACTTCATTCAGTTACTTCGATCGGCTTCTGGCATTTGTCGTTGTAATCCTTCAGCTACTTTGTTCAACTAAAGAACATATATACTCACAAGCATCTATCTACGCTTTAGAAAAAATAAAGATCCTCGAACTATGAACCGCATTTTTGGTACTTCCGCAAGCAAGAAACCGAAGCCAACTCTACAAGATGCAATCTCGTCCGTTAGTCTAGTGGCCTCATCCCTCAAATACAAGATGTACTAACTAAAGCTCTAGTCAGATACTCGAATGCAATCTATTGAAGTGAAAATCAAGAAACTAGACGCAGAGCTCGGAAGATACAAGGAGCAAATGAGCAGGCTTCGAGCAGGGCCAGGAAAGGTGTGTATCAATATATGCTGTAGCAGAGACGGCAGGTTATTCACTACATCTGTTCACTGTTTTGAAGGGTGCAATCGAGCAGCGTGCTTTACAGACTCTAAAGCAGAAAAAGATGTACGAATCGCAGCTAGCTCAGATACAACAACAAACTTTCAATATGGAATCTGCAGCGTTAGCTACGGAAAATCTGCGAAACACGATGGCAACCGTGGATGCTATGAAGTTAGCAAATAAGGAAATAAAAAAACAATATGGGAAGATTGACATTAATAAAATAGAGGTACGTCGTCCCCCTCCTACCAGAGTAAGTGTGATGGATTATAAATAATGCTGGTTTAGAATATGCATTATGAGATGGAGGATTTACTCGAGCAAGCCAATGAGATACAAGAATCACTAGGACGCTCCTATGCCGTTCCAGATGAGCTTGATGAGGCCGACCTTCAAGCAGGTTAGTTTGAAAGCACATGATTCTTTGGACATGATATGCTGATATCAAAATCAGAATTGGATGCCCTTGCCCTAGAGGAGGACGACGAAAGTACATCTTATCTCGCAGACTTAAACAAGGTACCCGATTATGTTGATGAAGAGCCGGTAGAATTAGGAGAGGTACGTATTCTTTAAGAGATAGTTAACAACTCTGAGGAAATGACTGATTTTCTTCGTTGTTATGTCTCAAGGAGGCGAAGAAGGAGCCAGAAGCAGTAAAAAATACGGCTTAAGGAGCGCACTTTACCCTTTCTATACTCGTTGCACGCTTATTGTATTTTAGAAATTGTATTGGTTGTCTGTACTATTACACGAAAGAACAAGAGCCATCTATCTGTACGGATATGCGATGCTGTGCTCTGTTATCAGCGTGACAATATAATGACGCGCTTCACGTGATCGATGTATAAGTTTCCTCCATTTTTTGTTCCAGCTTGTACTCAGACCACAACCTCGCGCATCCCCCTACGCATATAATAGTCTTCCCCAGTCCTTACATCCGACGCCATCAAGAGTTATGGCAGGAACGTTAACGCGAAAATCGTCGCGTACCAAGGTAGATCCGGCAGCAAATGGCGAGGCTGATGCTAAAACCGCATCTGCTAAGACGGATACTACTAAGAAGGATACTGCTAAAAAGGATACTGCAAAGAAGGATGCTGTAAAGAAGGATACTGTTAAGAAAGCTACAGCTAAAACGACTGCTGCCCCTGCTCCTAAAAAAGCTACCAAGGCAAAAGCACCCACTACCACTGCGAAAACTGCGGCTCCTAAGACGAGGACAAAGCGACCAATGACTCCTGAAATTGAAGATTCCGCTGAGGGAGACGACTCAGATAAACAACCGACCAAACGTGCTAGAAGTATTAGAACGCAAGGATCTGTCACTACTACGGCCTCTTCAGATGATGAGGTAAAGCAGGTTTCTGTAGCCCTTAAAAAGGCAGCTATTGATGCTAAAAAGGCTATCTCGGAGAAAAAAGAGAAGAGGAAGTCCGCAGCAACAAATGCATCGTCCTCGAAAAAGACTATCAATTCCCTCCCGACGCCTCCTGAACATCCCAGACCAAGTAATCAGATTTTCGTATGGGGAGCAGGGAACTTTGGACAATTCGGTATGGGTCCGGAATACTTGGATGAATTTGACAAACCCAAGAAAAATCCATGGTTCGAGAAAAAAATAGAGGAGGGTATTTTTGGTGGCGAAGGTGCTGGCATAGAATCTATTGCAGCAGGTGGTCTCCATTCCTTATTTGTCGACGAGAAAGGAACCGTAAGCTACTTCACGCCTTGTTGTTATCTCTTGAAGTTGATACTCATAATCCTCTAGATCTGGTCTTGTGGAGTTAACGACGACGCTGCCTTGGGTCGTGAAACTAAAGACGTGCCCGACCCTGAAAAAGAGGGCGCAGTGATGAACATTGATATTCTCACGTCATATCCTTATCCTCTTCAAACGCTTGTTGATGAAAATTTCCGCGCTGTCTCTATTGCCGCTGGCGATAGTATCTGTGCTGCAGTTAGTGCAGAGGGTGAACTTCGCGTCTGGGGTTCATTCAGAGTACGTCCCGCCCAGTTTTCTATATTTTTTTCTTAGTGTATTGAGCATCGTTATAGGCAAACGAAGGTTCCCTTGGATTTTCGAATGGCTCTAAATATCAATTTACTCCCGCACCTATCCTTGATCTACCAAAGGACGAGAAAGTTTCGTCCGTGGCTGCCGGGAACAATCACCTAGTCGTACTCACCACCCACGGAAATATCTATACTTGGGGTGCCGGTGAACAGGGTCAACTGGGGCGTAAGATCATTGAGAGACGCAAAATCCATGGTACTACGCCAGAGAAAGTTACTCTCAAGTCCCGCTCTCTGAAGGCTGTCGTTGTTGGTGCAGGTAATTACACCTCGTTTGCTGTTGATGAAAAGGGCGGCGTATGGGGTTGGGGCTTGAATAATATGGCTCAAGTGGGTACGGGTTATGAAGGTGAAGATGATAACATGGTTGCCCAGCCCCAAAAAATTGAATCATTGAGCCCTGAAGTACTCGGTGAAGGTGTACGTGTTAAAAGTATTTCTGGTGGAGAACATCATACACTCTTCCTAACTAGTGATGGACGGGTGTTTGCTGTTGGCCGAGCAAATGGTGGACAACTCGGAATACCAGAGGATAACGAGAAACTCAAGTCTGAAGACTTTAAAGGTTTCATTGCTGAGCCTGTGCATATTCCCTTCCCGGATCCCGCATCAGAGGACCCAGTTGTTCACATTTCTGCTGGTATTCATTCAAATTTTGCAGTGACAGCTGCTGGTGCGCTTTATGCCTGGGGTGAATCGAATCAAGGTGAATTAGGTCTTGGTGACGAAACAGAAGCTAAGACTCCTCAAGTCCTTGTACGCAAGGTAGGGGGTTCCTGGCAAGCTATTGCTGCCTCTTGTGGAGGCCAACATAGTATTGGCTTATTCAAGAAAAAAGCATAGAACGGTTATCTTTTAACTTCATTTTCTTTTTTCCCGATTCTTTTTCTGCCACATTTTCTTATACTGTCTAATTTATCTCTTCTTTCTGGAAGTTTTTCCTCCCCTTGTGACGACAGAGACACCATTCCATGATCATGCATCCCCCCTTTTCAGATCATAGCTCATCGTTCCGTTTCTCTCATATCCCTATATCCATTCTATTTCATTTATTTTTTAAAGTCCCCTTTTTTATTATTCTTTGCGCTTCACTATCGCTACGCTCTGTCTGATCTCCATCCACAACGACCATTTGTTGCATCATATTTTTTGCATATCCTACAGTTAATGTGTTCGGCGCGTTTTCGTTCTCTTTACTCTACACTTTTCCCCCTCTTTGTAACACAATCAAAGAATTGTTGATAGTGATAGTAACAACTATTAGTTTTTCAATATTAGTTAGAGACGCTAGTGGGTTAACAAGTTCAAGACTGAGATTAAATGAAGGGACCTGATTGAACCGATATTCGGCGCAAAAGATATATTATATACAATTGAAAAGAAATATACCTCGACCACGATGACCAATACTAAGCCTGCTCCTAGTCAATATCTAATACGTGATAGCCGTCATGGAAGTTCCCCACTTTCTACTTTCTGATCCCCAGACAGTCAAATATATATTAGTTCTCGATACAAGTGTGATATCTCTGTTTGGTATATACATACAAAATTCAAGTTATAATGGTAAATGAAGAGGGTAGTATTTATGAATAAGTATCGCTCAGTCTAGATAAGGAGGTTAGTATGTCAAGCCAAAAATAAACTCACAAATCAGTACAATCACAGTAACTCTTTAAGATTTGTATTACGCACCGTTGGACAATATACTCTTCCGTCGTCACGGCTTCATATTTCTTCTCGTTTCTAGGCCCATAACAATTCGGCAAGCAATCGATGAGAGCCCCACCATTAGGGTTGCAGAAGAACGCTATGGATTGACGGGCCGGTATTATTACTTTTGTATCCCCTGGTCGTTGTTGTTGTGGAGCTACGACCCGATGAAGGGTTGAACGGAGGATATCATTTGACCAACGACTTAGCAGGTCACCAACGTTAATGACGATAGTTCCTGGCTGTGATAACGAAAACAATTAAGGTAAACTATAGTCATGATTAAGGAATGGAGTAGAAATGTTATTATTCACAATTGGAGTCGCAGGGTGGAAAACGCCAGAATGAGGATTTTGTACTTCTAATCCGCCTACCTAAAGAGGGATAAATGATATTCAATATCTACAGCTTATTGTTAGAATAATTATAAGATCATCACTCAACTGAATCTTGGAACAAGAGCGTCAATGTTCCATAATCTATATGTATGCAGAGTCATCATAACACTAATTATCAGAGACCAAAAATTGAGGATTCAATATTGAAAACAAATATAACTGACCGGAGTGGGCACCAGCTCGAGCTTGTCCTTCTTTGTTTAATGCTTCCCCCTCTACTGGGGGATAGGAAAGTAGTCGAAGGTTATGATATTGCTCATTAATCTTATCGTTAAAGAACGACTCGTCTAATCCAAGCCCGAGGGCGATCGAATTCATAACAGAGACATGAAGTTCATGACAAAACTATGGAATTCAAAAGGAGAAATGAAGTTCCTTGGAGTCAGTGACATCTTTACTTTATTATTGTGAATCTTAGGTGTTATTGTGCATACGGCATATATCCCTTGTCCTTAACTCCGATTTTCTCATTTTATAAGACATTCGTATCAAGATCACATACCTGAAAGAAACTCAACATTGTCTCCTTGAATCCCGGACAATCCCTCTCCACCGGCCATTTATTCTTCCATACCGAGTCCCAATCACGACCTATTTCCATGCTCTCTTTACAGTCGGGCGCAGTGGCACGCATAGCGGCGATCTCAGCTGCATCTTTTGATTGTGTCACTCTTTCGCGTCCTTGTTGCACATAGCCCCGATTAGATCGCGGGTCATCCCATGCAAGTTGATCTTTTATGCTGATAGGCATTCTGAAAAAGTCGGCACTCTGAAAAGTACGAGATAGGCGGTGTGTGAAGTGTGCACGGAGTTTGAGCGAATATGATTATTTTCGAACATGAGTATATTGTAGCATGGAACCAGTACTCTACGAAAAGAGACGTAACAAACCTTTGCATAAACATTATTGATAACAGGATCTGGTATTCCATGGTTCGCCAGATATATAAAGCCTGCATTTTTGAAAGCATGTACTATCTCATTTGCTGTATCTTGTTTCTGGGATAATGAAGTCGCCCTTTGGTATTTACTAAAGTCGATCACAGGAATGTGGAATTCCGATGCTGGAGTTGCCAGTCCCCGCCACCGATAAGAATGTCTCAAAAAGTAATTTGAACAGAGGATCCTCCTTGAAGAAGAATATGTTGGGGGAAGCATAGTGAGTGAGATACTAGGGGGAGAAAAGATACAATAGAAGGAGAACGATTAAGGAAATATATTGAGTGGACGTCATTGGTTCCTATATTGTAGAGATAAGTTATCAGTGCACCTATAACCGCCCATCCGTATCAAATTCTCACGGCATCTTTGAAATACACTAGAAGATCTTCCATATTGACTTTCATTACATTGCTAAGCGAAGCTATCACTTGAAACAGCCTTTTACCTTTATTCGCTTGTCAGACATAGACGTGATTGAGCTTTTTATTCTTAAAGATTAGGATCGGCTTGTCTGAACGTGGGCTCAATGCATACTTACAATCTTCCTGAGGCTAGATCAAGAAAATAATTCGACATCTTATTCAAGGCATAAAGATATCATTAGTAGAACACAACATGTACCGGAGTATCTGCAATGCAGGTATCATTACTTGATTTTAAGTATCCACGCACGATGTACCCATTACATAACTCGAAATTTAGGGCCGGTCATACCGCGTCTTCAGTCTTCTCGTCTTCAACGTTTTCAACACTTGGTCCATCTTTGCGAAACCATTTGTTTTTTTTAGTCCTCTTCTCCAGCTTTTCTTTTTCCCTACTTTACTATTCACGCTCGAACTAGACAACAAAGTATAAAATCAGCAACTATTAACGAAACTTGAACGACAAACTATGTCCGATCTCTATACTGCTCTTCGCGTCTCCCCCAAGAAGAAACGGGTTTATTCGAGCGACGAAGATGATTCGGTATTAACTCCAAAGAGAAAGAGGATCATGTATGTGTAAACTTGCCTCGAAATAAACAATATTTTATCTTTTTGCTAGGGCTCGTACTCCCCCCACCACCCCAAAGAGGACTATATCTTCCACCACTCTCCCGGCTCATCTCAATCGTTTCCTGGCTTTACAACGATCTCTTCACCGCGCTCTGTCTCACTCACTTGCTACCTCGGCTGTCTCTCCTTCGGAATCGGGTGTTGTTCCAAACGTACTGAACCACCTAAACTTGACTACTGCTCTAGGGTTAAGTCGCACTTGCACTCTGGATGATATCAAACGACTCTGTTGGTTATGGGAATGGAAGGGTGACAAGCTTCCGGTAAAAGATGAAGATGAGGACGAGGATGATGATAATCCTTTCCTTGAGAAAACGACTTCTACTCCTGAACAGCCCAAGCAATGGACTCGAGGTGCAATGGGTCTTGTAATCACTCCAACCACCTATCTACCCAAGACCGGAGGAAAGCGTGTCCCGGCCTATGGAATTGGGATCGAGGTGGAAATGGACTTGGATAAGGAAATGCTTGGGGGTATGGCTGCAGTTGCCCGGTGGACATCTGGTGGAGACCAACGGATGAAAGAACTCAAAAGAAAATTAGAACGATGGGTGGAGGTAATGTATAAATAATTCACTCTATAGAATGAAAACTAATATATGATTATCTTTCCAGTTACACCCCAAAGCTCCGACCGTACCTAATACTCCCCTGGCTGAACTCCCTCAACTCACTCAACCGGTCCAAAAGCAGTCTGCCTTGACCCAACGTCTTGCTTCTCATTCACCCAAATCATCCAAAATAGCGACACCTTCTCGTACTTCAAATACCTTGGAATATCCACCTTCTCCTACTCGCTCGTCGCCCTCAAAGCCTCGTATTATTGCAGGGAAGTCCAATCCCAAGGAATTTGCCATTCCCTTTCCTATCACCCCTTCCTCGATTTCACGCCACAAATCTACAGCGACACCTACGAAAGGCATCCCTTTCCCCTTAACACCTTCATCCATACGTATAGCAGGCTCCACTCCATTAACCCCTTCGTCCTCTCGCACATTAGATTCTACTCCATCAACACCAAGGACGCCTCGAACTTCTTTCTCGATCTCTGATTTAAGTAGTTCGAGACCTTCTACGCCCGTTCATCAACGCGGCGCAGATGCTGAAACGGTACCTACTACCCCTTCAACTGCGCGTCGATCGGCTCTGTATGAACGTGTACGCAAACGATCCGAAGCACAGGTCCCCGTCACACCTTCCAAAGCTCGGATAGCGACATCAAGTAAGATGACCCGGGATGAGCTCTTGAAATTAAGCCAAGAAGAAATGCGCCGGCGTTGTCTGCTCGGACGTCTAGGCAGTATTGCAGAGAGTGTATGGATGTATGTATTATATTTTTTTACTGGATACACAACAATTAAACTTGATTATTTATAGGTATTTCGTTGCACCTTCCTCATCGAGTTCGTTGACCGCAACTCCAAGGAAGCGGCGTACTCATCCAAGTGCGGATGTTGCCGACGCAATAATCAAGTCTTCTGCGGTGCCTATGTCTGCGGCGGAGGCACATGAGTCAATTTCATTACTTACTTCTTTATGCCCTTTCTTTATTAAAAAGATTAATGTTGGTGGAGAAGAATGGTTAGAAATGCCTGCATCTGCATCTGCGTCTTCCGCCTCTTCTACCCAGCAATCCCAGCCTGCTACTCCTAGTCGTAGTGGGAAAGCTACGGCTGATTCTGGGAAAAGTAAGGAAGAATTGAAACTACTAAGTCCCCGGAGGGTAAAACCCGAAGCGGGTGGCTTACGTGAGGTTAGAGAACGAATTAAACGAGAGTTGGAAGCTACAGATTGATGGCCCATACTCTTGCTTTCTGGTTTGGACACACTGGTTTTTCTTTTCCTTATCTGCTCTTGATATGTAATGCGCACCAGCCGACCAGCTATATTTGTTCTCACTCGCACGGCGATACCTATTTAACATCATGATCTATTTTCCGATTTCTGTAGTAATCCAATTTGATTGTGGTCGGATATATATGAATATAGTATTGTTTTCTTTTTATGCTCATTTGATAACTAGAAATTTTGGAAAAGTTCATATAATTCAAGTAGAATTTGTGTGTGTTTATATATCGGTATGGAAAGAAGATTAGTATGTATGTAAAGAAGATTAAACGGGGTTAATGGACTTTATCTTTGGTTTATTATCCGAAATACCGTCACAATCTTACGACACTGGACGAAATGGAATGAGTCGGTTCTAACAATGTTTTGCTGCGGTCTGCCCTAGCCTGTCTCAATACGGAGAAAACGGAGCGTCAATAGATACAAGCCACTGATCCCACGCTACCAATCCATTCCTCATTTCGTCTGTTTCATGCTAACGGTAACTTGACTTGAAGATAAGACGAGGTGAAGCCGCGCTTATCAGTATTGTGATATGGTCGCAATAGAGGTATCTTTAAGGATTTCAGGTACCCCGAGTTCTTTCACGATATGGGGGATAAGGGTCCATTCTGAGTCTTACAGAGATGATCAATCATCTTATCACGTGTTGCCCAGCCTTTTCAATCTTAAATTATTGAATATACTAGGGATAAGACGACTACCGTGTACAATTGATCGGTATAACGGGCGCGAAAACTCGGAGGCTGTATGCAACCGATTGGTTCTAATCATTCTCTGATGTGATACGCTTGTCGTGTTGGTTGGTGTTATTTAAGCCACCGAACCCCCGAGGCTCCTGGAAGCAGTGAACCAGGAAAGTACGGTATGTAGTAAAAGGTGCTTGAAATTGACACTAACGCTAGGAGTAAATACACCCATATGTAGTGAATGTTCTTTATCCGCAAAATCTCCTATTTCTTGTATGTTATTTCAGACGTTATTCTTTTGTCTTATCATATAATTGTTTAACGGCAGTGATTGAAGGAGTTTAAACTATATAGCGCCTAGGTTTCTCTTTTTTTTCCTTCTTTTTTTTCTAAAAATTTCGTCCTCTCGTAAAACATCTTAAAAAAACCCTCCACTAGAAATGGGGCTTGGTTAAAACAAGTGAGGAAGAGATGATTTATATGCACGATATTAATAGACACAGGTCTAATTTTAACACTACTATGAAACCATGTCCGTGACATACCATATCCGCGTGTAGGCTACCAGTGATGAATTTTCCTACTTCTTATTCTTTTGATGCCAATGCCCGACTACATGTACCCATCAAGCAAGAAGTTAGGGGGATCACCGATACATCCGACCAACCAACCCGACCTTTTCATTTTCGCTCCTCCCCTTGAGGATGCCTTAAGTTCCGACGCCTCTTTTCTCATACATACCATGCATCCACTTGCAAGGAATACATATTACTTCTCCCGAGTTGTCTAGCGCGTAGCCATCACAGCGTGACAGCATTCATATATGAAACACCCAAACAAACCTCTTACATCGGCCTCCATCGACTAACAAATTAACGGAGACTCGGAGCTCAGTGTTAGTGCATGTTTGGAAACGGGATCACAGATCAAAAAAAGCCACTAAACATGACGTTGTATGCTCGATATTAAACAAAATGTGTATATGCACAGCAAACATAGCCTCGTGCCACACAGGCACAGATACACGGGGGTGGAGGAGGAGAGAGAAACGGAGCGGGTAACATTTGTGTGTATGATCGTTGCTTTGTTTAGCCTATGTGGCTTGTATTCATGTGCATGAGCGCAACAAGCTGAAAAGACAGTTATAATAAAAGAAAACAAGGCAGTAAGCGGTAAACTCCCGGTACCCGTGGCTCGCAGTCATGCCTAGCCCTTTTCCGGAAGAAGTTGATTCGTCCATCAAAGTTTCGCTGTGTGTATCATTATTATTATAATTCTCTCACACAGGATACATTTGTAAGCAAAGGAGCATCATTAGCATAAAATACTTCTCCCCAAAAAACAAATTTGTCAGTGCTCCGATAAGTAAAGAAAAAAACCTTATTTTTAAAAGTACGTGGGAGTGTGGCTCACCAACTGTGTGGTTTGATCAGAGATGAACGGGAACACCCCAGATTTTCAGATTCCACTCCCGGTTCCCCGGAGGTAATGTTCGACAAATAGATATGTCCTTGCTTCGATTGCACCTCTTTCTGCCTTTTTTCAACAACATTTCAGAATGAGACAGCCAATTCCCGAAGTCATTTGTATACATGCGATGGAGGCACCTCAAGTTCTGAGCGGGAAGCATATATCGAGAGTGAAGATGCCTCCATTAAGGAAAATTCAATTCCGATGTCGCAGTAAGTCATAGGTCACAAGAAAGGGCTGAGGTAGGTTGTCATAAGAAATGACCTAGATTCGTCCTTCGTTTTGATCCAAGATGAAGTCTGAAGCGCGAGGGGCCCACCAGATGGATGGTGTGTTGTATAAATAAGGAAAGTGTCGAAAAAAATTGGTAATTCATCAGTTCATCAATACTTTTAAATCACTTAAAATGGGAAAAAAGATGTAAGAAAGAGTAGAGCAAAACTCCGACTACTCCGCGCGAAATCCCCGTGAATGATTGGGTGCCCTAAAGTTTTTCATCTGGTTCCCCGTTCAGTGAAGGTAGTGGGGAACGGCGGAAGGAACGGAAGGGCGAATGACATTTAAAATTTGAGCGGGAACTCGTTGACGCGGGGAAGATATTGTGCATGTTATACATTGACAAGTTGCTTGTGCTTTGTGCATAATGATGCATGATTGACAACACTAATATTCGAATACATATAATTATTTAGTGTTTCATCGGGTGAGCGTAACTTTGAATTATTATATATTATATAATATAAAATGAGGGGCAAATGCTAAACGGCCCTTGAAATGATTTGAACTTGGTGGTAATACTTCAGTATCTTATAAGTGTAGGTATCAGGTCTCCCAATTTCATATAATGGAATTATTAGGTCTCGTTTAGCTCGTAGATCTAGATAGTATTTGGCGAAATGTTCTGCATAAAATTGAACGTTTGAGCAGATAACCGCTTTTATCATATACAAATATACATCCAAACATCATACCAATCTGGATCTCTATCAGGAACTAAAAGGGTTCAAGAATAAAATTCCATATATATGAGCATCTATAAAATTGGTTAAACCTATATCCAGCTAGA